>OX327011.1:48397345-49597345 GCA_946800695.1 Geum urbanum
ACATTCTATCAACGTCTGATTCACATGTCTGAGGATAAAGTGAAGTTTAGGAACACTGGACCAGTTCACCCTCTCACCCGACAGCCAGTGGCAGACAGGAAGCGGTTTGGTGGGATCAAGTTTGGTGAGATGGAGCGGGACTGCCTTATCGCCCACGGAGCATCAGCCAACTTACATGAACGGCTCTTCACTCTCAGCGACTCCTCTGTGATGCACGTTTGCCAGAGGTGCAAAAATGCTGCCAATGTGATAGAGAGGAAAGTCACTGGTGGCCGCAAGATGAGGGGTCCCTTTTGGTCTGCGACTCTGCTGACGACATAGTCAGGGTGAACGTGCCGTATGGGGCGAAGCTATTGAGCCAGGAGCTTTTCAGCATGGGTATCAGCCTCAAGTATGAAACCAGGCTCTGTTGAGAAGTGAGGGACCAGAAGTAGTTTTTATGATCGATAACTCCTTGATGTATCTAAGTTACGGCCTAGTAGATTTCCAACATTCAAGACTTTTGCAGTAACAACTACTAGTCTCTGTTTAACAGAGTTGTAAATCTCTCTGAAATTGATCTCTGATAGGCATGCAGGTCATTTAAGCTTGAACAGCGGTTTAATTATCTAGCTTACATCTAGACATGGAGGACAGACTCAAAAACAATGCTCGTGTGTGAGTATAGTTTTATTGGTTAGACCATCAGATGTTCAATCTATCTATAGCTGTGTTCTAACACTGCACCATCTTCTTCTTTTCTGGTACTCACTTTTACCTTCCTCCTCTCACTTTCATAACCACAAGTCCAGAATCAGTAGTATTATTTTCACCAAGGTCCATACTTCTGTTACTTCTTTTTATCAAAGAGAGTGCAGATTCCTGTCACATATGGTAAGTAGGATTGGTTGATTTTGTGTTTTTCTCTGTTCATGGCAAGTTTTCTGTGTAGAGATTTTTGTGTAAGATTCTAGTCTTAATTCCAAGAATTGTTTGGCCTTTGAATTAGACTTACTTTTTATTCATAAAGCTTCTTGTTACTTACTATCTTGTGAAGTATTTCATTTGGAAATGGGCTCTAGTACAAAGGGACTGTTGCAAAGTGATGAATTATGTCTCGTACATTGATCTTGTTGATTTCTTCTTTGGTTGAAATTATTGACATTGGCTTGCTTTTAACGATGCGGCAGTATATCTTGGAAACCCTCTCAAGGAGATACTGTCAGCCATCCTCCTCAGTAATCTGTCATTCTTTCCTTGTAACATTTCAATTTGAATTGATTAAGTCACATTTATACATACTTAAGTAGCCTGCATTCTCAGTTTCATACCACCAAGTGCGGAAACTGCAAAGCATTTACTTGAATTGTACTGTTGAGAATCATTAGCCGTTTGTTTCTCAGTGCACCAGATGCGGGTTAAAGCTAGTGGATGCAAAGAAGACGATTGAAAATGGAGTTTTTATGAGATACTCTCTTCTCCTCACTGCGCTTACTATTCCCCAGGATGGCAAGGTCTGGTATATACTAAGTTGATGTCCCCCCCCCCCCAGGGGCGGTGTTACTAAACAGAACAGTAGCTTTTATTCACACTTTTGGATACAGAAAGTGTTTGAGCAAGACCTGCAGTCCTACTACAGTCAGTATTACACATCATAGCAGAATGAATCATCTTCAGGCAAGATACAAAGTAAACATCATGAATAACGCCAGTATGATTTCCATGGTCCTTAGGAAAGGCGAAAAGTGCTGCATAACTGACGTGAACCCTTAGTAGATGTTATGAATGCTATGCTCTGATTGCCTTTTCCTGCAGTGTGTTGTCTTGGTTGATATACTGAGCTACAGAATGTAGGATCTTGTCTCCATATATCTCTCATCACCATGACTTTTGTTTCCATTTTTCATTCAAAATACTAAATTGTCCAGTTGGAAACCTGTTGTACCAAGTAAACAACAATTATTTTAACTTAGCACAAAACATGCTGTTCAAAATATTCATTCCAGCTCACTGTTTACTGGTAACAAAAGCAATGTTGAGGTTTAGCATTTGACTATAATTATGGATGCTATTGGACATGTAAGCAATGACGCACTGTCAAATGTGGGCTACATTTCAACATATTCCATTACATGAGGATATAAAGTTGTATTTCCCTTCTGGATTATTTATAAATTAAAAACATAGACTTATCAAACAAGCACATATGGACTGTTTCAAACTCCAAAGTTTTATATAAGAATCCAAGAAACAGATAAAGAAGGCAAAAACTAGTTATCAATCAGAAATGGCAGAGCAGGAGCAAGTGACCCTATATGGAACATGGACTAGTCCCTATGTTAAGAGGGTGGAGTTGGCACTCAAACTCAAGGGAGTAGCCTATGAATTTGTGGAAGAAGATTTGAGGAACAAAAGTCCTATGCTCCTCAAGCTCAACCCAGTTCATAAGAAGGTTCCTGTTCTTGTCCACAACGGGAAAGCTATTGTTGAATCACTTATCATCGTCGAGTATATAGATGAAACATGGAAGACCGGCTCTCAGCTTCTACCACAAGATCCTTATAGAAGATCCCAAATCCGCTTCTGGGCTAGCTATATGCAGCAGGTGAGACTTTTTAATTTCAAGCGGGTATATAGTTTACCACCATCATTGTCCAAGTGAGTTGTTTTACTTTGATTCTGGCACCTTAACCGATTAGTCCTCTGTCTAAGTTCACTAATTTGTGAAACCACTTTTTTTTAATGAAATCGGTCATTAATTGATGATAATAATGATATATTACAAGAAGTTTACCAATTTATCGACTTAATCAAGGAATTTTCTAGAGTAACTTACACTAGAACAATAAAAAAAGAGCTTAACAAACAGAAATAAGGGACCGAGGTTGTCAGGCCTCAGAAATAAAAAAATATCTTTGTATCCCTCCTCCTAATCAAACTACATGATCTAAAACCTACGAACCTAGCTATTTGACCCAAATATATAAAGCTCAAAAAAAGCACCAAAAACTCTTGAAGTATGAACAATTACATAGTAATGCTCTAAATTACTCGTCTAGCTCTCCGCTAAAATTTATTAACGTTAGGCCTCATTCTCACCGATCGACTAACGCCTAGCGAATTTTATAATCTAAAACTTTTGAATTTGTAATATTGTAACAAGAAAGTTGTTAATGTGGTGCAGGTGTCCGAAGCCTCGATGCAAGTGATTAAGACCGATGGAGAAACACAAGAGAAAGCCATCAAGGAATTCGAAGAGAAACTAAAATTACTCGAAGAGGGACTCAAGGGTTTGTTCCCAGACGGCTTTCCTTCATCGGTGGAAGAGTGCAGCAAAAATTTGACACTGCTAGATATAGTCCTCGCTCAATTTGGCGCACATGAAGCTCTGGAAGAAGTCCTTGGCCTAAAGCTTATCGACAGAGAGAAGACTCCGATGTTATTTGCTTGGATTACATCTCTGATGAAGATACCTGTTGTGAGAGATGCGAGTATGCCTCGTGAAAAGGTGGTGGCATTTCTCAAGGTCTTCAGAGAAAATGCTCTCAAGTCTGCTTCAGCTTGATCCGTTTTGCTTGGCAACAACAACACCACTAACCCGGTTACTAAGGGTTACTGACCTTGTAATCGAATAATTCTACCATACCATATATTGTCCTTTTGGGAAGGCTGAAAACTTTGATTCACAACTTATCAAATCAAGTCAAATGATTCGGTGGATACATTGAACTCGTCATGAAAACGTTATAAATGTAAAATCTCTACAGTATGACGTTCGAGCGCTAGTGACAACACTATTTTTGCTGAATTACAAATGTTGTCCAAACAAATGATAAGATGTTTTTCTCGATTACCAAGACTTAGAGCCAGTTTGACGTATTTGGCAAACTAAACGAGCTGCATCTTATTTCAAAAATTGCACATAAATGTTATAAATTACGGTAGTTTATAGAAGTTTGCAATATGCAGCTTTTATAAATTATAAGCTACACAGTACGGCTGGTGTGAACTGAGTTCACACGCTGAAGTGGCTGAACCCAGTTTTTCCCTTGTAATTTCTCGTCCCCCCCCCCCCCCCATGTGTGGTTGTGAATCAAGTTTCAAACTAAACCTAGTTCACCCGATAACCATCCGAAGCTACAGCTGATAATATACACAACACAAACTAGGCCTTAATAATATTCAGATTTTCAGACCACAACAAGTCAACAATAGCAAAACATTTTAGAATGGGCCAACATGACATTCCTAACTTTGTCAATACAACCCAGCCCAAAAAGATATCCTACTTTTCACTTAGGCTCTAAAAACCCAACCCAATCTTCTCTTCCTTACTTGTCACATTCTGATTTGTCAACTATGTAAAGTCCACCATGAATCCCCACACAGCCAATCACAAGTTCCCCCAAAACCCTACTACTTAAGTACTCTTCACTTCACTCGCAAAATCACCCTATGAAGAATGTCATTATAGGACTGAATGAGGGACAGATGACGTTGTCGCTCACTCATGAAGTGCAGGTCTTTGTTGTGCACAGGTGAGCGAGCCTTAGGAGTTCAGGGGTTGCTAAATTGAATAGACCTCCCTTCCGGTTGATCGGCCTAATGTTGTGGTTGTGCTTGCTGCTCTAGTTGTTGCTTTGCTTCATCATCTGCGCCAAATTGACAACTAGGTTGGACAAGAGAGGCAGAAGTAGAGCAATTGCTGAAGCTGCAAAGGCGCTTTGTCCATTGCAAGTTGTTGGTGGCACTAGTAGGAAAAGCAGTTTGAATCCGTTTGCGAGGATTATGAGATGAAGCACGAGGGTTAGGCATTGCAAGTTATATAGGGATTTAATCCTTAATATAAATGAGATATGACATACGGGTTGCGGAGAATCAGATGATTCATTCATGTCCTCCATTTCTTGGACAGAATCCAAGGATATGGTGCGCTTGTTGTGGTGAGGGTGTCGTCTGCCACGCGCACGACCTTCATCAGGGCTGCCCATGGGAGTGCGTTTCTTGGGGCGTTCCTTCTGCAAAATTACAGTCATAATTATTGTTTGCCAGTATCAGGGGAAAGAGAACATTTCACAGAGCAGGTTAAGTCACTTACAGTGAGCCAAGAGGTTGGTGCACTAAGGTCATATGGAGTATCATATTGAAGGGCTTCTCTGTCATATGAAGAGGTAAAGAAGCGAGCAAAGTCCTTGAATATGGCGGCAAAGAGAGTCAGGGACTGCACAATACGGATGTCATCCATAATTGAGCTCGTCAGGCTTGGTAGTGTGGTGTTACGCCAAGGGAGGGTGTAAGGGTAGCTGTGAAGGCTTCGCTTGGCAATTCCACAATTGGGAAGCCGAAATGAGCATCTCCCATGTCAGTCTCTAGAGGGTATGTGTGTGCTCGCCAAGTGCTGTAACATTTGACATAATTGAACTAAAGGCAACATGACACCTTGAGTTAGCCTGAGTTGCCTGGTGAAGTGATTGGGAGCGTAGAGCTCGTAATAGACTTTGTTGGGATCATGGACATGCAAGTCAACACAAGTATGGCTCTAAATGAAGATGATCATTTGTGAGAACCCGACCCCGATTTAGATACTTAAACCGGAATTAGACTCCTCGTGACCATTAGAAGCTAAACATGCTAATCTAAAAAGAGACCGAAATGATCAATACTGTGACAATAATTTCTTAATCAAACTAGATTGCAGACATAACTAATAACAATGGAATCTAATATCGCCATGACACCAAAGCTACTAGACTTCCTAAATTGTTTATGCCATCTGAATTACTAAAACGTAGGATCAAGTCCTAGATCCTATGGAGGAAATAACTATGTCTCGATCTATGTGTACGTCCGACCTCCAAGAAACTTTGCAACCCAGGAAGTTGAAACCGAATGGCCCAGAGGAAGACATATTAAACATAAAAAATATTAGAGTGAGTAGACGAAAAATAAATAATCTTAAAAAATCGTAAAATGTAATTTTTATGCCTTTCACCAAAAAATAAAATAAAACCAATCATCGAGTCAAATAAAATGAATGCAAGCGTGTTGAGGCATAAACGTAAGCATAATCCGAGTAGGGATTGCCTGGCCCACCCGGGGGGATACTCGGTAATCAACCGAGATGTCGATGCACCGGTGCATAGTGCGTGTCACGTATAAAATAATAAAATACATATAGTGCCTCCATGCAATAATCATAGAATGTGTAATCATAACATATAAAAAAATCTTAATCGTAACATGTCCTGATGTACATATGCGTAAAAATAAAATAAAATAAAATATTCTTGTTCATAGAGAAAATTAGAAATCATGCACGTAAATCGAGACTCGCTACACGACAGTGAAAAATAAAAGTCCACTCACTTGGCAAGCTAAAACGTAAACAGTCAAATACAGACATCAAAGATCATAGTCGGCGTTCCTAAACCACCACAAATCTAATATTAATTAATGTCACATTAAGATCACACAATTAAAGTGAGAAAAGAAACCGAACTAAACATCCCTTAGCACCTCACTGACCCTATTTAATAATCATAAAGTGTTATGTACCACAACCCTTAACAACAATAACCTCGTACATGACCCAAATCATTGTGTCCTGCATCCAACGCTCGCCCGAAGATGAGCCTCGACTCGACACACATCACATGAAAGCGTGGAAGTGTCGAGTCGGCCCGAAAATCCTGAAAATAGCCGAAACATCACTACATTGTCGAATCTCACAAAAACTACGCATTAATTCAATCAAAAACAGACTAAGGAACCTCATATGAGAATTCTGGTCTTAGGGTGGGGCTTACACGCCACTGTCAGTGACGACTGGAATCCAACCTGCATATCAATTTGTTCATCTCATCAAACCCAACAACTTCCTAGTACAACTTGAATCCAAAAAGTAACCGAAAGGTAAGGAATTTTACCGTTGAATATCAAAACCCTCGCCGAAATTTTGAATCGATCGTACGGCGACGTTGGACCATGGCTTGGTCTGAGATGGGTCATGGTCGATTCTTGAGCGCATGGGTTTCAAAACCCCTATGGTCTCAATAACCGACCCCAACCGAGACACCGCCGCCGGAGGAGGCCTAAAATATCTGAATTCAGGTCAAGTTTTGGGCTTCGTGAGGGAGAATTGGAGGCGGCTGGGTTGAGAAAAAAGATAGGAGACCGAGGTGAACATTTTCTGACCAAGGTCGACCGATTTGGTGACCGGTCGGCACTGGGTCGTCGGCGATGTCGAACCATCCACAAAATTTATCCAATGGTAGATCAGCAATTTAATTACCATTAGACAATAAAATTCTAAAATTCTAAATAATTAGCTCGGACCTCCGAAAAATGAAATAAAAATATGTACAAGCTCGGAATAATTTCCTCAACAGATTTCATGAAGAAAGCAAATCCAAAATCAAGACTTATAAAAAATCGATTCTAAATCAAGACTAATCACAATAAACTTCTGATAACCGTAATTTCTTCATCGTAACTCCAACTTCTATGCTTGACGTGACAATGAACTCATCTTGACGAACTCTATAACTTCTGGAAGAAACAAAAATCATACTCGTAACTTATAAAATATTGATAATTACACAGATAGTGACAATTACGTTATTAATTTGGGTTCGGGTCGTTACAATCTACTCCCCCTAATAAAAATTTTGCCCTCAAAATTTACATCACGAAAAAATCAACAAGGTGAGGATGTAATCATGACCAAATGATGCGCTTGACTGCATGGACCCAACACAGATTCTCGGCTATAGAGAACTCATCTTGCCAAGGATGGTACTAAATTGTAACACATAAAAACATATAATATGCATTACCGCCAGTTGCCACCTCCCTGAAAACCCCAAATGCGCTTGCTCCATGGTTCAGTTAACCTTGATCCACTACTAAAGCTGCCATGGCCACTTCTGAGATAAAACTGTCATATTAATATCAGAGCCGTTTCATTGATATTCTCCCAGTCATGAATACTGCATAAGCATACAAGAAATCGAGTACACTTGAACTTGACGAGTTTAACAAAATTTGAAATACGGAGTCACCGAACCGATGCACGTTGAAGTACCAAATCTCATGCGATCATCGACAATAGTCAAAATTGACTTCCCCAGATGCTGACAACACATGATAACTCGAGCCAAAAATACACACAAAAGATGCATCGTGTACTAGAAAACATTGTAAGTACCGCCTATGCAAAACTGCATTCCAATACATGTTATCTCGTCGAACCTCACGAGAGATCCATGCATAATCCCTCACAATGTAACCAAGATACAATTCTCATAAGAAGTTGGTTTACCAATTGCTGGTTGAAGATAAGAGACGATTCTGATAACCCGATAACCCTAACTGCAAAGAATTTATGAAGAAATTTCGGCATGACCCATTCGTTTATAATCGAACCCATCACTTGCCAATCCAGCACATTTCCACTAATACAATTCCAATAATCTCCACATCAACACAGTTCAACTGACAATGATAATCCACAAGAATACCATATGTCTGATATAATACCAAGCACATAATTCGCCTCGCTTGCCAAATAAGTTCAATTAGAAGAAATGATCTTGTACTTAACACAAGAGTATTAAACCAACTCTTCCTTAGACTGTACAAGGGAGTTGGTATCAGATCTTTAGGTCATAGGTCTTATAGACTGTACAAGGTTTCTTTTGCTTTTATGTTTGATTACGACTCTTCCGTAGTGATGGCCCGACCGCGGCGGATCCCCATCGAAAACTCACGGTATTGAACGTCATCAATTATGTTGCAAAAGTGACTGAGTACTAATCCCAGCATGTGAGTCTGTGCCCCCTATTCACTATGTCTCGTGTGCGCCGACCTCGATCTCTTCTAGTAAGTCTAAGGTACAATCTTCCCACGATATTTTAAGTTTCAAAAACTTTTCACATGTTGATCTTTCAAGCTTAATCTATGATGCTTAAGTATATGTTTGACAATTCATAGTTTTTACGTTCGATAAAGTATGTGGCAAATAAGGGCATGTTATTGTCGTTGCGACATTTATTCTTGAGGTGATTAGATGATGGACTGCGTCTTATCGAAACTTAAGATTTTTGTGAATAGATTCTTTGGGTGGAAAATGTTATAAGTATGACGGTTTTAGATTTGCAAGTGCAATCTGAATACGTTAGTTGAATTTATACCGATTATGGATATAGAAACTCGTATGACGCTTTCGTTTGTTGGTATGACTTGCATTTCGAGGTGAATTAGGTGTTTTATATTATGAGAATTATGATCAAGCAATGGTGACTCACATGTTGTTTATGGGACTTGTTATATTCGAAATATAACCTCCCTGCAGGTTTGGTTAAGATTGAATTTATGGGGAGGTTATGCCAAATTTTTGGTAAATTTTCTGAGCTACGTTAGGTCATGTATTTTAATGAATGACAAGGCAAGATAATCGATGTTTGCGATTACGTCAATAATTCATGAGACGCCTTGTTGAAGCAAGCTGGTAAATTACTAGCTATATCATTCAAGCATGTGTGCAAATTTCTCTCCTTTTGCCAGGATTAAATGTTCAATCTCCTTCATCTTGTTCAGCAAAAAGTTTTAAAGGTCTCGTTCAGTTTTTCAGTGTTCCATTTCGCATTTAATCTCTCAAATTCATGCTTCGTGTTTCGTTACCCTATAATGATTGAATAATTCTTGGTCGAGGAACTACATTATATGAAGTTGCATAGTGTAAAGAATATTACGACGAGATTGTTAGTGATCGCATAAGCACTTTATGAATCTTTGTATGGCATGATGTTAGTAAACTCATGGCGATGTTGATGAGTCGTAGTGCTCAAACCCTTGCCTCTGTCATGCTTTGTTTCTCGGTCTCTTAAATTTCATTGAGTTACTAGCTTTGTGTGAGCCTTTGGTTCACGTATAAGATTTTTAGCTATGAGTGTCATTTTTGTGGAGCTAAACAGGTTTCTTAGTCTATAATGGGAGTCCTTTCGGGGACATTCGACAAAATTGAAGTCAGAATGATGCAAAGGAGGTCAGCATGGTTATACAATACTTTTGGATCAAGACTTAGTCCTAGTATGTGAAGTCACTTGATGTGATTTATCATCACTCATACTGCTAATTGAGGCTATGATACTTAGAGTGTGCTTCACATTCACCCTCAGTAAGAGTGTTTTGTTCACATTCCATTCAGTTTCAATTGCTTATGTGTTTGTTAATTCGTTGCCCCCTGTTATGTTACGATCATTCAATTTTACGTTGTTCCATCTTGTCATGTTGTATTCTCGACAAGTGCATCTTGAAGATTATTTATCAAATTTTCCGATTCTGAATGTATCGTCATCGTAGATGCTAAGATTCATGGGCGTACCAGCACAATTGCATCGGGACTCGACAATACTACAGTCCCACATATCTAAATATATTATCTTTCTCAACTGAATCCAAACTATTTTTTATGTGATCAATGCCAAATTGATGATTCAAGGGCTTGAAGCAACAAAAGGGACACATTCTTGCATCATATGCTTCTTAATAAAGCTAGTTTTATATATTTGCCTACTTGTTTTAGCACTATAATGCCTTCTCCTTTTTTCCAAGGTAAAAGAACAAAGAAATTGGCCAACAGAAGAAGGTCCACACAAAACATAATGTTTGGAATTGTGTATTTGGAAATTGGGAACAGTCAGGAAAAAATGTATCTTTTGGATCCTTTTAAAGGCTGCACGAGTGCATAAGCTCTGCAAAAGCCTCACACAACTTTGTGTCATCATATGTAATTATTTTGATGGAACAATCACGTATATTTTCAACCAACTATGTTTCTTTCAACTTAAGTTTCATTTAGTTCCATTCACTTTCTTTTGTCCCTTCTTATTTGTTATCTTAAGTTTCTTGATTTTGTTCGTCGAGGAGATTCACCTGGATTAACTAGGAAGTTTATACTTGTTTTTGTCACTCCAACACGTCATGTTCGTCTAATTTTTGATACATGTGGAGTTCTCTCAAAATACGAATACATGAGGTATTGGGATACACTAGTAATTGTATTAAATTTCATTTTCATCAAAATTGTTGTAGTTACCACAACAGTCTCTAAATCTCATCAGTTAACGTCGTTGCGGATGTGTCTTTCTCATGATCTACCTTTGGTCATCTCTAATTGGTTATTTCAGGAAGCAACAATTTGCTTATGCATGATGATGTTGGTTTAATACTCTTGTGTTAAGTACAAGATCATTTCTTCTAATTGAACTTATTTGGCAAGCGAGGCGAATTATGTGCTTGGTATTATATCGGACATATGGTATTCTTGTGGATTATCATTGTCAGTTGAACTGTGTTGATGTGGAGATTATTGGAATTGTATTAGTGGAAATGTGCTGAATTGGCAAGTGATGAGTTTGATTATAAACGAATGGGTCATGCCGAAATTTCTTCATAAATTCTTTGCAGTTAGGGTTATCGGGTTATCAGAATCGTCTCTTATCTTCAACCAGCAATTGGTAAACCAACTTCTTATGAGAATTGTATCTTGGTTACATTGTGAGGGATTATGCATGGATCTCTCGTGAGGTTCGACGAGATAACATGTACTGGAATGCAGTTTTGCATAGGCGGTACTTATAATGTTTTCTAGAACATGATTCATCTTTTGTGCGTATTTTTGGCTCGAGTTATCATGTGTTGTCAGCATCTGGGGAAGTCAATTTTGACTATTGTCGATGATCGCATGAGATTTGGTACTTCAACGTGCATCGGTTCGGTGACTCCGTATTTCAAATTTTGTTAAACTCGTCAAGTTCAAGTGTACTCGATTTCTTGTATGCTTATGCAGTATTCATGACTGGGAGAATATCAATGAAACGGCTCTGATATTAATATGACAGTTTTATCTCAGAAGTGGCCATGGCAGCTTTAGTAGTGGATCAAGGTTAACTGAACCATGGAGCAAGCGCATTTGGGGTATTCAGGGAGGTGGCAACTAGCGGTAATCCATATTATATGTTTTTATGTGTTACAATTTAGTACCATCCTTGGCAAGATGAGTTCTCTATAGCCGAGAATCTGTGTTGGGTCCATGCAGTCAAGCGCATCATTTGGTCATGATTACATCCTTACCTTGTTGATTTTTTCGTGATGTAAATTTTGAGGGCGAAACTTTTATTAGGGGGAGTAGATTGTAACGACCCGAACCCAAATTAGTAACGTAATCGTCACTATCTGTGTAATTATCGATATTTTATAAGTTACGAGTATGATTTCTGTTTCTTCCAGAAGTTATAGAGTTCGTCAAGATGAGTTTGTTGTCACGTCAAGCATAGAAGTGGGAGTTACGATGAAGAAATTACGGTTATCAAAAGTTTATCGTGATTAGTCGTGATTTAGAATCGATTTTTTATAAGTCTTGATTTTGGATTTGCTTTCTTCATGAAATCTGTTGAGGAAATTATTTCGAGCTTGTACATATTTTTATTTCATTTTTCGGAGGTCCGAGCTAATTATTTAGAATTTTAGAATTTTATTGTCTAATGGTAATTAAATTGCTGATCTACCATTGGGTAAATTTTGTGGATGGTTCAACATCGCCGACGACCCAGTCTCGACCGGTCACCAAATCGGTCGACCTTGGTCATGAAATGTTCACCTCGGTCTCCTCTCTTTTTTCTCAACCCAGCCGCCTCCAATTCTCCCTCACGAAGCCCAAAACTCGACCTGAATTCAGTGATTTTAGGCCTCCTCCGGCGGCGGTGTCTCGGTTGGGGTCGGTTATTGAGACCATAGGGGTTTTGAAGCCCATGCGCTCAAGAATCGACCATGACCCATCTCAGACCAAGCCATGGTCCAACGTCGCTGTACGATCGATTCAAAATTTCGGCGAGGGTTTTGATATTCAACGGTAAAATTCGTTACCTTTCGGTTACTTTTTGGATTCAAGTTGTACTAGGAAGTTGTTGGGTTTGAAGAGATGAACAAATTGATATGCAGGTTGGATTCCGGTTGTGGCTGATAGTGGCGTGTAAGCCCCACCCTAAGACCTGAATTCTCATGTGAGGTTCCTTAGTCTGTTTTTGATTGAATTAATGCGTAGTTTTTGTGAGATTCGACAATGTAGTGATGTTTCGGCTATTTTCAGAATTTTCGGGCCAAATCGACACTTCCACGCTTTCATGTGATGTGTGTCGAGTCGAGGCTCATCTTCGGGCGAGCGTTGGATTCAGGACACAATGATTTGGGTCATGTACGAGGTTATTGTTGTTAGGGGTTGTGGTACATAACACTTTATGATTACTAAATAGGGTCAGTGAGGTGCTGATGGATGTTTAGTTCGGTTTCTTTTCTCACTTTAATTGTGTGATCTTAATGTGACATTAATTAATATTAGATTTGTGGTGGTTTAGGAACGCCGACTATGATCTTTGATGTTTGTATTTGACTGTTTACGTTTTAGCTTGCCAAGTGAGTGGATTTTTATTTTTCACTGTCGTGTAGCGAGTCTCGATTTACGTGCATGATTTCTAATTTTCTCTACGAACAAGAATATTCGATTTTATTTTATTTTTACGCATATGTACATCAGGACATGTTACGATTAAGATTTTATGATATGTTATGATTACACATTCTATGATTATTGCATGGAGGCACTGTATGTATTTTATTATTTTATACGTGACACGTACTATGCACCGGTGCATCGACATCTCGGTTGATTACCGAGTATGCCCCCGGGTGGGCCAGGCAATCCCTACTTGGATTATGCTTACGTTTATGCCTCAACATGCTTGCATTCATTTTATTTGACTCGATGATTGGTTTTATTTTATTTTTTGGTGAAAGGCATAAAAATTACATTTTACGATTTTTTAAGATTATTTATTTTTCGTCTACTCACTCTAATATTTTTTATGTTTAATATGTCTTCCTCTGGGCCATTCGGTTTCAACTTCCTGGGTTGCAGAGTTTCTTGGAGGTCGGACGTACACGTAGATCGAGACATAGTTATTTCCTCCATAGGATCTAGGACTTGATCCTACGTTTTAGTAATTCAGATGGCATAAACAATTTAGGAAGTCTAGTAGATTTGGTGTCATGGCGATATCAGATTCCATTGTTATTAGTTATGTCTGCAATCTAGTTTGATTAAGAAATTATTGTCACAGTATTGATCATTTCAGTCTCTTTTTAGATTAGCATGTTTAGCTTCTAATGGTCACGAGGAGTCTAGTTCCGATTTAAGTATCTAAATCGGGGTCAGGTTCTCACAAATGATTATCTTCATTTAGAGTCATACTTGTGTTGACTTGCATGTCCATGATCCCAACAAAGTCTATTACGAGCTCTACGCTCCCAATCACTTCACCAGGCAACTCAGGCTAACTCAAGGTGTCATGTTGCCTTTAGTCAATTATGTCAAATGTTACAGCACTTTGCGAGCACACACATACTCTCTAGAGACTGACATGGGAGATGCTCATTTCGGCTTCCTAATTGTGGAATTGCCAAGCGAAGCCTTCACAGCTACCCTTACACCCTCCCTTGGCGTAACACCACACTACCAAGCCTGGCGAGCTCAATTATGGATGACATCCGTATTATGCAGTCCCTGACTCTCTTTGCCGCCATATTCAAGGACTTGGCTCGCTTCTTTACCTCTTCATATGACAGAGAAGCCCTTCAATATGATACTCCATGTGACCTTAGTGCACCAACCTCTTGGCTCACTGTAAGTGACTTAACCTGCTCTGTGAAATGTAAACGTCAGAGTGAGTGGACGAAAAATAAATAATCTTAAAAAAATCGTAAAACGTAATTTTTATGCATTTCACCAAAAAATAAAATAAAACCAATGAGCGAATCAAATAAAATGAATGCAAGCGTATGGATGCATAAACATAAGCATAATCCGAGTAGGGATTGCTTGGCTCACCCGGGGGCATACTCGGTGATCAGCCGAGACATCGATGCACCGATGCATACTCATATACGTGTTGTGTATAAAATCATAAAATACATGCAGTGCCTCCATGCAATAATCGTAGAACATGTAATCATAGCATATCATAAAATCTTAATCGTAACATGTCTTGATGTACATATGCATAAAAATAAAATAAAATTGAATATTCATGTTCGTAGAGAAAATTAGAAATCATGCACGTAAATCAAGACTCGCTATACGACAATAAAAAAATAAAAGTCCACTCACCTGGCAAACTGAAACGTAAACAGTCGAATACCAACATCAAAGATCAGAGTCAGCGTTCATAGACCACCACGAATCTAATATTAATTAATGTCACGTTAAGATCGCACAATTAAAGTGAGAAAAGAAATCGAACTAAACATCCATCAGCACCTCACTAACCTTATTTAATAATCATAAAGTGTTACGTACCACAACCCTTAACAACAATAACCTCGTACATGACCCAAATCATTATGTCTAGAATCCAGCGCTTGCCCGAAGATGAGCCTCGACTCGACACACATCACATGAAAGCGTGGAAGTATCGAGTGGCCAAAAAATCCTGAAAATAGCCGAAACATCACTACATTGTCGAATGCCACAAAAACTATGCATTAATTCAATCAAAAACGGACTAAGGAACCTCACGTGAGAATTCTGGTCTTAGGATCGCCAGAGCTCCTCCACGCGCCATTGTCAGCGGCGGCCGGAATCCAACCTGCACGAATCCTAACAACCTGCATATCAATTTGTTCATCTCATCAAGCCCAACAACTTCCTAGTACAACTCAAATCCAAAAGGTAATCGAAAGGCAACAAATTTTACCGTTGAATATCAAAACCCTCGCCAGAATTTTGAATCAATCGTACGGTGATGTAGGACCACGGCTTGGTCTGAGACAGGTCGTGGTCAATTCCTGAGCGCATGGGCTTCAAAACTCCTATGGTCTCGATGACCGACCCCGACCAGACACCGCCGCTGGAGGAGGCCAAAAATCTCCGAATTCGGGTCGAGTTTTAGGCTTCGTGAGGGAGAATCGGAGGTGGCTGGGTTGTGGAAAACAAAGAGGAGACTGAGGTGAACATTTCCCAACTAAGGCCGAACGATTTGGTGACCGGTCGACACTGGGTCATTGGCGATGTCGAATTGGAGGGAGAAAGAGAGTACCGGGGATAGAGAGAAAGTGAAAATGGTTGGGCCTTTCACCCAACCCATAAAAAATACCCCCATCAGTGAAATCAGACATACGGCCCAGATTGAAATTAATCAAGATCAAACGATCCAAAAAATTTACCCAATGGTAGATCAGCAATTTAATTACCATTAGACAATAAAATTCTAAACAATTAGCTCGGTTCTCCAAAAAATTAAATAAAAATACATACAAGCTCGGAATAATTTCCTCAACAACTTTCGTGAAAAAGAAAATCCAAAATAAAGACTTATAAAAAGTTGATTTCTAAATCACGACTAATCACGATAAACTTCTGAGAACCATAATTTCTTCATCGTAACTCCAACTTCTACGCTCGACGTGACAACGAACTCATCTCGAAATCTATAACTTCTGGAAGAAATAGAAATCAAACTCGTAACTTATAAAATATTGATAATCACACAGATAATGGCGATTAAGTTGCTAATTTGGGTTCAGATTGTTACATCCTTGCTGTGTTGTCCTGCTCAGGCGAGGGAAGAAAACTAGACGCTAAGTCCTCAGGAAAGTAGCGCTGGAGAATTTCATTGAAGGGGTTAGAGGGAAGTGTGGTGTGCGAGTAAAAAGTGATGAAGTTGTTCTGATACGTGAGCAGGTCGGTGTGGAGAGGCTATGTGAGCGTCTTACCGAGAAGTTCATCTTCTTTGAACAGTTGTGCATCTGGGTTTCAAAAATACTGAGAAATAGACCTACAACCAGTGGTCTATCATCCACAAGGGCCCAGGAGAGCAATATGTTACGGGTGCTAAAGAGATCCATCTGAAGCTACAGTAGATGCAGGGAGAATGGATTAGGCAAGTCCAACATTGGTGCCTTCGTATAAGGCCTCAGTGGAGGATACACAAAATATATACTTGGACAACCAATACTCAAGAAAAGAAATACCTCCATGGGAGGTTTCGTTGTTCTTAAAACAAGTAACCCAGGCGGTGTAAGAAATGAGGCAGTTTCTGCTAGCTGTTTCCAAAGCAGAATATGTGTCGCATTGCTTCTATACTGGTTCTGCTACTAGAACTCCAAAAATTGTCACCAAATCGAGCAAATTAATGCTCATATATATTTATGCACATAAACCGAAAAAAATTGCAGCTTGCGTCCCAGAAACACATAACAGTGACAAACGTTGCCCAGTTACCCCCTTTGGGTAGCGAGAAGCATAGATCCAGTAGATGATCGATACCAGCCGTCTTCCAGCAAGTTTTGTCGAGTCCCTTGCGTTTCTCGTACCAGACTCTTTGTTCTTTGGAGGTCAATGGCCATTTGCCTAGTTGGCATAGCTCATCTCTCTGATTCCACCCGGTCAGCGTGGCTGGCTCTCCTAGGAAGATCAAGGCAGAATGGAAAATGTTGTAGTGGAGAGTTTGGAAGAGTGCTGGGTTGAATGATGTGTGGAGAAACAAACCCAATCGTCCGATGGCGTTATCGGAGAGGCTCAGAGTGATGGTGGGTTCCGGTTTCTTCCGTGCCATGATGGAACAGATGGCGGTCACGAAAGTGTTTGCAGACTCCTGGGTAATATGAGGGTGTGAGTTCTCGTGGCTGTGGGGCGGCATGGTGCTAATCGGAGAATTGATCGGAGAAAGATAAAAGCTTCGCAAAGAAGTGTGGAGAGTTGGGGAGACTGAAAATACTGAAGCAGAAGATTGTTTTTGAGAAATGGATTCTAACAGAACGTGCGCGTTTTAAACAACGTCACCCTACTAGGTGCGACTTTTAGAAGATGATGATGAAGAGGCGTCATGAATGGAAAGTTACCCTTCGGCCCTAAATGACACATCGTAATTTTTAAACCTCTTCAATCACACATGGGCCTTATTTCATGGCCTAATGGGTAATGTTTGGGCACAAAATAAACAGTATTTATTTTTGTGATACTATTGGGCCGATGCCTATGGCCCGAGTTGAGGATTAATTTTCCTAAGGAGGAAATGATTCCCTAGAGATCTTATCATCAAGTCTTCGATTTTGATTGAAAGACATAAGAAGTAAGATCCTGGGCAATTAGAGTCATTAAGTGAATCTAAATGTTAAAAATCTTAGAGTAACTACAACAAGTAATTGTATTTTCCTATATATAGAGGAAATCTTCATGAAACCGGGGCATCGACACCACATACACTCTTTTCTCTCGTCAAACAAACCTTCTCATCTCGAGAAACCCTAGCAACCTGCAATCAAAAGATCTTACCCGAAGGAGCGTGAGCATCTGGCAATTTAAGGAAGTACCCCTGTGTTCTCAACACTTCGTCAAGGAGATTGCTCTGCTTTACACTGAAGGAGTTGTAAAATATCGATTTTTGTGACTCAGCGAGAGACACGAAAACTATAAGTCCTAAGTCACCTAGGCAAAAAGAATTCATCGGATGGGGTTTGTGCTCTCCCCGTCCCAATCGTTTCTTAGAAGACAGGTACCGGCGAGTCTACGTTCAACGTTCTGTTCCATGGCGGTGGCACACCAAGCATATACACATACGCGGTCGAGAAAAGAGACAGTTTGAGACTTCTCAGTATCCTGAAATTTCTGAAGCCAAACGGTTTGGATTGAAATATAAATAATATTTAATTTCAATAATCAATCAAGTTATATTTTAAATTTAGTGCAAAATGAAACTTTACATCGGTGTGTTTCGGTGCAAATCTTGGCACTTGCACTACAAGAAAAACGGACTTAGACCACGGAGCATTTTCGTCGTCTAAGTGCCGTTTTCCGTCGTCTAAGTACTTAGACGACGGAATCTCCGTCGTCCAAGGTCCGTGCTCCAAGTGCTGTCGTCCAAGCACTTAGACGACGGAGATTTAGTTCTCCGTCGTCCAGGTGTTTACCTGGGCCTCGGAGAACGTATCATTCTCCGTGGCCCAGGTACTCACTTGGACGACAGAGATTTAGTTCTCCGTCGTCCAGGTGACTTTTTAATTAAAAAAAATAAATTGTAATTAAATATTATTAATTTAATTTATTATTAATTGAATTTAAATAATGAAAAATGCTAAAATTAATTAAATAAACTAAATTTTGAATATTACTTAATTATTAAATAATTAAAATTAATTTGTACATACATGAATAATAAAAAAAACCCATAAATTAAAAATTAAAATATTGTTCGGAATGCGGAAAGAAATGAGATAATAAACTACTGGCTAGCTAAAACACTGGAGGAGCAGATGCGGGGCCGAGTCCTCCGCCTCCAGCCGGGTCGTCGTCGTCGGGGTGTGGGTTCGGGGGAGGTTGACATACTTCTCGATTTTGTTGCATGAGGGCGATGAGTTGGGCTATTTGTGCTTGTTGTTCGTCAATTCTTTGCCGCATTGACTCATTCTCCTCTTGTGCCAGTCGAGCCTCTTCAATGGCTGCTTCGACGGCCGCAGCCTGAGTCCTTCTCCGACCCCCCGAACCTCCCGTAGATGATGAGTCGGAGGTCGACAAATCTCGTACCACCTTAGGCCCGAAGTGCCTAACCTCCTTGTCAGCTCTGCGACCGTAGGCCTCATCCGCGATTGCAATTTGGCTCTCTAAGGATAGAGGAGGCAGGTCTTCCACCGGCACATATGGGAACGCAAGCTGAGTGTTAGCCAACTCTTCCTGCGCACGCTCTATCACCCTTGCCTACAAGCACATAATTAATTTATTATAATGAAATAATATTTAAATAATAATTACTATAATTAAAAGCACATATATATATCACTTACGCCGCATTGACTCGCTTCATTATCGAGCCCAGGCATCACGTACGCGCTTATGTTTGCATCAAGATAAGGGTGTTTGGAGCCCTTATCCTTGTGCTCCTTGGCTATTTGAATGAACTGCTTGGCGCCGGTGGTATGATGTTTGTCCTTATTCCCCCGGTTGGCTTTGTTGACACCGGAGAATTTCTGTTACACAGCATAATTAAATCATTAAAAAATTAATAACTAAAATTTAAATAATTCAATTATCTTAATTGAAATAAAAAAAGTAAATTAACACCTTAAAGGAGTCACGGCAAAGTGGTTACACAACCACTCCCACTCATCTTCTCTATCCCCATGCAGCTCTACGGGGGGAGGCGAGGGACCGTAAGTTTGGAAGTACTGATGGAGCCTGTACTTCCAATCTTTGTAGATGGAGTTGGCGGTTTGGCTGATATGCCTCAACATGGCCGGTGTCGGATCCACCGCAAATTGTTCCTATCAAAAATAAATAGAAAATTATAATCGTATATATTATGAAATTATAACTAATATTAACAATATTATATAATAACTAAATTGGACGTATTACGTACCGAAAGATCTTTAAAGACTTTCGCCTTCTCATTATCTGGCGCCTCCTTCCAAGTAGGGGCAGTGAGACGAACCCGGTTACGGACGATAGACCCTATGCTATGCGCCGAGAGACTTGCTAGCTGAGCTGTGGGAGGGCCACCGGTGAATTCATCGTAGGGCAAGTCAATCTTTTTCCCGGTCGCCTTGCAAATTTTCTCCGCCTTGCCCCCTTTAACGAGCCCCCGAGTCCTTTTCGGTTCCGGGTCAGTGGGGGTCCTCATTTGCTTACGGCGGGCGCTGTACATGATTGATTCCGCCGTCGAGGACGCCTGAGTACTTCTCGTTGAACCGGTACCGGGCGTCGGAGTTGAAAAAGGGTCGACGTCATCACCGCCGGAGATAAATGGGGCAGACGGAATTTCCCCAATAGGCGCCGCCTCCGAAGCAGATGAAGGGTCCGGATTGAGGGCGTCGTTGCCCTCTTGTTGAACCCAACCGACTTGGTCCGCCAACATTCGGAGCATGGCATCTTCTGCCTCCTGTTGCGCTTTCTTCTTGCCGGATGGAGCCATTTAAACCTAGGAGTACGTTGTTAAAATACCTACTTACCATAATAATTACAAGTGCAAAATTTACGCTAATTAAGTACGGTTAAGATTTAAATAGAGTACACAAGCTTGGCTTTTTCGGTCGTTCAATGGACGTGCGACCCGCGCGATAAAGTGTAAATTTTCAATTAATCAGCCTTGGTTAAATCGAAAAACATGGCCAGTTAGGGATAGAGATAACGCGAGAGGCAGGACTAATTTCGACAAAAGTCTTTCTTAGTCCAAATCCTGTCACCATTCATAACCCGTTTCTAGACACCAAGTCCGACATTCGGCCAATTTTTCGAAAATTTACACTCCCTCAAGTCCTTTGCAAACTCCGCCCTCAACCTCGTGTCCATAACTTCACTTAGGTTATGGTGTGCGGTGATGAAATCCACATATCACGAGGGGTTAAGGAGATAAGCTAGGAAAATAGGCGCCATCTATTCCAAAGAGTGTGACTTAATAAACCAAGCATATGTACTAAATTTAAATCGAAGACGTACTACCATGCAATTTACTAGAAAATACACGTAATTATCAATTTATTGTAATTAAATAAATAATGACAATAATAAATTATTATTTATCAACTAATTAATTATGAACTAATTACAATAATAAATTTATTCATTTATCAACTAATAATAAATAATTACAATAATAAATTTATTCATTTAATTAATTATCAACTAATTACATTTATGCATTTAATTAATAATTAATTACAATAATTAACCACTAAAAGTTATTATAATTACAATAATGAAATATTTAAAACTAATTAATAAATTATATTTAGAATTTAATTAATTAAATGAAAATAATTTTAATAAGGAAAAAAATAGAAATTTACCTCGCCGGAGTAATCGGGAATATAGCCGGAGTTGAGTCGTCAGAGAGGAGGAACCACGCCGGAAAAATTGTCGTCGGAGCATCACCGGAGGAGGATCGCCGGAGGAGAGGAGAAGAGAGGAGATGGAATGAGAAAAGGAGAGGGGGTGCTACTCTATTTATAGAGTTTTACTTAGACGACGGAGCACTATTCTCCGTCGTCTAAGTGGACTTAGAGGACAGAAACAGTGTTTTCCGTCGTCTAAGTGAAGGGTTAAAATTTTTCGAAGCGGCGCGTAATTAATGGGCGGGACGTTTCACCCGCCATAAATTTGGACTTAGACGATGGAGAATTGATTATCCGTCGTCTAAGTGAAAATTCAAGCGGCGCCGAAAATTGAGGCGGTAAATCGAACCGCCATGACTTTTCGACTTGGACGACGGAGATGTAGATCTCCGTCGTCCAGGTGAACACCTGGACGACCGAAATCTACATCTCCGTCGTCCAAGTGAAATATTCATCGAAAAAAAAAAATCGAACCGCCATGGTAAATTGAACCTGGGCGACAGATCTTGTCATTCTCCGTCGTCCAGGTGCAATTTACGTAAAAAAAAATTTAAAAATTAATTCGCTAGGAATTTAGCGATCTGTCATTCGAGTGAAATAGTCGTCCTATATCGATGAACACATCGTATATATGAACAGTTAAATTTGAACCGACGAATAATTTTTCGTTTTGAAAGTTGTTAAGTATCGACTAATTCTTACAACTTAAGTGTTCATGAGTAGAAGCTCATTTGCAGCAGAGTATTAACGAAATTGAATTTGGACAAAATAACCGTTTGATATGTTCGTCGTAACATAATATATAATTGTCTTTAAAGGACCATAAAATAATAAGTTCGGGAAGGGTTTCATCGGCACAGTCAACCGCAAAGCCGAGAATTTCACAAACCGGAAACGTGGATACAAGACATTTCGCAACTCCGATTTTCGAACCGTCGAAGCTCACACACCAAGAAATGTTTACTCTAAAGTCTTAATGAAAAGAATATGCATTAGAAGAAGGTCTAGATGGTCGTTGTCTTAGAAAAAATTACAATTACGTTTCCGGTCGTGGTCACTTGGACCACGGAACAATTACGTTTCCGTGGTCTAAGTGCTGTTTTCTTGTAGTGTTGATACACGTGATATGATCTATTATAAATCCTTTTACACTTGCACATCATGTCTTAAATATAGAGGAAGTAAAGTTCATAGCAAAAAAAAAGAAGGTAAAGATAGGACACTGAGTGGAACCACACAAGATGGCTTACTCAACTTTCCTTTTTTTTCTGGGACGATATACAAAGCTCATCTTCAGACTCAGTCTCATCTTCAGACTCACCAAGTAGTCGTCGTCTCTGAGTTGCGTCTGCAAGCTCTAAATGCATTTCGGTGATTTCACTAGGATAAATCAACAATGGTGACTTTTCCTCAGAATCAAATAAATCGACATTTATAACCTTTACTGATTCACCGTCTTCTCGATTCCCATCAGCTGGTACTTGGAAACTCAGAATGTCTATGCCTCGGAATCAAATGCTGATAGTGTTCTGTTTAATCAGAAAGATATAGCAAAAATTAGGAGATTGCCACACAAATAATCAAAGTAAATGACAACTACGAAGACTTAACTTTTGACCTAAAAAATGTAATGTTATAGCCAAATAGCAAACAAACAAAAAATGATAATCCTGAGGTGAAAGTAACATGCATGACTTGTTAAGGAGGAAGGAAATAGTTAACTTGCATTGGTGGTGTGGATAAAGGCATGCAACCAGCACGTAAGATCAAGAAACAAGCAGCAGGAGCGTCTATTTTATTTGTATGGCTTGTTTCGCAAACAAATTTCATCTTTCTGCTTTTAGGGTGGATACAGCAGATCCAATCAGGTGTCCCAAAGAAGATGAGGTCCGAACTTGGACTTATTCCATAGGGTTCCATGGTGTCGACATCCAAGTCATAGCCTAGCTGTCCCATTCCACATTCCAACATCTCACAACAGAGTCTATACCTGGGCGTCCACTCGCCATGATCATAAAACCAAACTCTCAAATATGGATAATTAGTAGATTTATCAAGAGGGTCCATATGTTTTATGTAGGTAAGAAGGTTCATTGAAACTCCAAGACATCCCATTGCTCCTTTCCTACGGGATTCGGGGATAGGGAGGTCAGTTAAGACAAACCTTCTTCGACATCGTTGAGGTCAATGCATTGGAGTTTCCAAGACAAGGCTATGCTGTATAACTTTCCCCGCAGGTAGAACTACTGACGACACAAGTTTAGCTGTTTGAAACCCTCATTGACACTCGGGTCAAGTTGCAACCTATGTCGAACCCACCGGCCATTTTGAGACGAAAATATGTCAAGCAATGCTGAAGCTGTTGTTGCCGAACAATTGTAATCAATTCTCACAACTCTATAGTGATGAGGAGATTCACAAGGGTCAAAAGCCAAGGCAGCACAAAAATTCTCAGCATCATGGTTTCTGTGTACTGAAGCTTTAGGTATGGCCACTTGTTGTCTCGTGATGGGATTGCAGACATAAAACTGATGAGTTCCTGCTTTCAAATAGGAGAAGTAAACCATTGCAACCATTTAGGTACTCATCACGATCAGCTGATTCATCGTCATCGTCATCGTCATCAATTTTCGGTTCCCGACAAATTGCCCAATCTCCCTTTCGATCCCTAAAATCTTCCTCGTCAGAAAATGGAGATCCCATAAAACACGAGTGCTTTCTAAGTTGTCTTCCATGACAGTATAATTATATAAAGAGATGTATTTCATAGGCTGATGATGGTGTTGGATATCTTCTTTGGTAGTGGCAACCGTGCGGTAGAAAAGACCCAAAGGAGGAGACTTTGCCCAAAACTTGTGCACCCAAAGATCCGACGTGATTCGGCGCCATAACCTCGATACACTCATACATGCCACCAAATCTTTCTCCAAACATAATCTGCTCAAAATGTTAGCCCACACATCTTCGCTTAAAGGCTCCCCCATTCCCATTCCCATTCAATTCGATCGATCAATTTTACATATACAAAAGAGCACCACAAGGGATATATAGATAGCGTCGTCATAGCGAAAGAGGGACACAAAGGCAGCTCGTTTTATATATACTAGCTTAACTACCCGTGTGTACACACGTGTTAAATCAGATCACCCACTATTTTATCCACTTCTATGACAGTTTTTGTTGGGCAAAATTGTTGTTCACCTTTTTTTTTTGTCTCCCGTGGGTTTTTCTTTTCTTTCTCTTTTTTTTCTGTTTTTTTTCTTTTTTTTCTGTTTTTTTTTTTGAGGTTGCTTTTATTTTTTCATAAGGGTATTTTTGGGCTGGGTTTCCATAATTTGGTATGAGATGACACCAAAAGCTACGCATGGCTTTATATTAGTAGAGATATATATATATACACACACTCGCGCGTACCGTACATACTCTTTTTTCTTTTCTTTTTTTGAAAGGAAGGGCTGTGACGAGTTTTTGAGTGAGACGGAATAGGACTAGGATTCGATCGATATCATTGAAGCATATTTCCTACTAAGATTAGGAATCAAAGAGTTTCCCATCCTACTTGATTGAAAAAAAAAACACAATTGTCGATACAGCCCAGCCCAAAGATATCCTACTTTTCACTTGGGCCTCAGAACACTCCGCCCATGTTTCTCTTTCTTACCTGTCAAGTTGTGATTCGTCCACTTTCTATAGTCCACCATGAATCCCCGCACAGCCAATCACAAGTTCCCCCAAAACCCTACTAGTTTAGTACTCCCTCACTTCACTCGCAAAATCACCCCATCAAATACTCGGAGCCAGCGCTAGGGTTTTAGCTCAAACCCACCAACAACAGAGACAAAAACACAAAGAAGAAGAAGAACGAAGATGGTGGCGGACAAGGGTAAGAAGCCCAAGCTCTCAGACAAAGCCGAGGACCAAAACCCAGAACTCGACGAGAAACTCGTCCTCTCCATCGAGAAATTGCAGGAGGTTCAAGACGAGCTCGAAAAGGTTCAAACTTTAACACCCAATTTGCCTATTTTAATTTCAAAGTTTTTAACTTTATGTATAATTGGAGCTTAGGGAGTTGTTTTTTGTTTGGAGATGGATACCCTGTTTTGGATTTGGGCTTTGAATTTGATTGCTTTAGTTTCCATGCATGAATTGCTGAAGTAGTTTAGGTCTGTTTCAGATTGGGCATATGATACTGGGTTTTGTTGTTTTTAATTTTCTGTGAATATATAAACCCATGAAGGGGTTTAAACTCTACCTGTAATTTTGAATAATTTGTGCTCACTTTGTTATAGGAATCTGTGATTTTACTGAGACACTCTTATTAGCAGCACAAGGATGTTATGTTTGTATTCATAAGCTTTAGATAGCCCAAGGAAATCTAGTGTTGTAACTTTGTTTTTCTGTGTTTGTATTTACCCGAGATTTGGTCACTGAAGTCATGTCAATACTTGATTAATTACTCTAGTACAAATGTTTGTATTCATTAACCGTGTCGTTTGATTTTGCTTTATTTGTTGTTGAAGATCAATGAGGAAGCCAGTGATAAGGTCTTGGAAGTGGAGCAACAATATAACCAGATACGCAAGCCTGTTTATGATAAGCGAAATGATATCATCAAAGCCATTCCTGACTTTTGGTTAACTGCGGTCAGTGATCTGTCCTTGTGTAGTTGTGTACATGCTTATGGGAAGAATGTTTTAATATATATTCTTTATATCAATTGAACTTTTTCTTACTCTGCAGTTTATGAGTCATCCCGCGCTTGGTGAACTTTTGACGGAGGAGGATCAAAAGGTTTTGTTTCTTCTTATATGTGCAAACACTAGATAGAGCATCTTACCATTTTAGGCTTGACTTTGTAGTTGTCCTGACAATAATAAATGTCTGTAACGGATATTGAATCTGTGTAACCATTACTTACTAATCTTTCAAGTTATCCTTGTAATCATCGTGGAACCTCTTTCTTTATAATATATGAGAACATACTTTTAGTGTGACTGTCAAATCATGTGGTACAAACTATAAGAATATAAACACGACAATAAATGTTAAAACACAGCTCACTTGTATTCTGTGTTTAGTATTGGCCACATATGGAATTCCATGAGTGAGTTGGTCTGCCACACCTTGTTGTGTTGCAATGGGGTTAATGGTCAGACTGAAGC
The DNA here is from genome assembly GCA_946800695.1 of Geum urbanum. Lineage (NCBI taxonomy): Eukaryota > Viridiplantae > Streptophyta > Magnoliopsida > Rosales > Rosaceae > Geum > Geum urbanum. The sequence goes on from OX327011.1 coordinate 48,424,426, forward strand.
ATTCTTCATCCTTCTAATTTGTTTACTAAATCTTTTGTGATAACCCTTGGCGCTAAATCCTTCTCCTTTGACAGATTTTCAAGCATCTAACTTCTCTGGAAGTGGAGGATTGCAAAGATGTAAAATCGGGCTATACCATTTCATTTGTGAGTATCCCATTTCGTTTCTCTAACTTCCTCACTTCATTTAGACAAGATTTTTTATATAGCAAGATAACAACTAATAACATGCTTGTACAGATCTTCAGTGCCAATCCTTATTTTGAAGATGCAAAGCTTTCAAAGACTTATACCTTTGAGGATGAAGGAACAAAAGTTACCGCTACGCCTATAAAGTGGATGGAAGGAATGGTATAACATTTGCCTATACAATTCTAAATTTGTCAAAATTGCTATGTTATCTTTACTAACTGCATTCCTCACATGTGCAGGGGATATCCAATGGAACTAAACTAGAGAAGAAAGGAAACAAGCGACCTCCTTCTGAGGAAAGGTTAGTTTTTTTAAGCCTGTTGGAGTGTACCTCCTGAATATACAGTGTCACGCTTAAATTTTGTTTCATCTTTATTCATGTTCTTACTTTGTTTATTTCATTTTTGTACTGTAGCTTCTTTAGCTGGTTTGCTGATAGTCAAGAAAAAGATCTTATTGATGAGCTTCATGACGAGGTTAGTTTTAGTTTCTATTTGTGCCTGAAATGGACATTCTCATTATCTCCCTCATAAACTTTGCTGAAATTTCATTTGTACTGCAGATTGCAGAAATCATCAAGGAGGACTTGTGGCCCAACCCTCTTACTTACTTCAGCCATGTAACTTCTTTTACCTTGTTTCTCAATTCTGAATAAAAATGTTTTGAATTGAAGATTTTACTACTTGCCTCTAATGATTGTTATTGACCTCTGTGACACAGGAGGGTGAGGATGAGGAGTTTGAGGATCAACTTGATGACGAGGTATTCAGATCCTTATATTCTGCACCTGTCCTACTTTTTACGAGGTTTATGCCCATGGGGATGGGAAAAAATTGATTATTCAACTCCCTGTCATGCATCTTATCCAGTCCTTTCTATTTGCAAATCTTTGTCTAAACATCTTATCCAGTCCTTTGGGTTCACCAGACATGTTGTACAAGTTTTGATTATCCCCTATATACTCCTAAATGCCTGAAGTTCCCAGAGAGCCGTGACTCAAATTGGGACTATTATTGTGTTGTATGAAACGGTACTGCAACAGCAGAGCTACATTATCAGTGCAACAACGAATGCAATAAATTTAGAGAGTGAAGACTCAATCTTTTGAACTGTGACTCATTCTAATGTTCTTTTTGTCTTACAGGGAAAGGAGGAGGATGATGACTCGGAAGACGATGATGATGATCAAGATGAGGATGATGAAGATGGTGATGAGGATGATGGAAAGTGAAAATACTCCTGAGTTGTCAAAATCTATTGCCATTTGTTGGTTTGGGAAGACAGTGTAAAGTGGTTTACAGTAGTTGGTTAAGTCAAGTTGAGTCTGAGGCTTTAGGGATGATGGCCATTATAACTCCTTTCTTCACAGCATTGGTCATGTAAGCAGCTGACTGCTCTTGTAGCCGCTGTTTCTCTGACCATGCTGTTTCTACACAGTTAATTTTTGTAGCTTAATTTCGGATATGGAGGTGTTTAGATGACAATATTAGAGATCTCTATTTATTCTCTGTTTGAGTGCCATTAATGAGGATATACTATTACAGTACTATTGAAGTGGAAATGTGATTTTCAAAGTGTTGGTTGTGAATGGCAAACCACAGGTTATGCAAACCTTATTTCTGCTTCCTTATTCATAACACATGCTTGTACAATTGCTCCGGCAATCTCAGTTGAGGGACTGCTTCCAAAGAGGTCTTCATATAGCAGACCACTCCTGGGCTCATTGACATGTCGATCTCCTCTGGCCGGAGCCCTTCAGGCAAGCTCCAAGAGAAGCCATGCAAAAGGCAACCAAGCATAAGCGTGACCAAGTTGGTGCTTACTTGCGCTGCAGGGCACATGCGCCTTCCCGCACCGAATGGTAAGAACCCGAAACCATGCTCCTTTGCCTCGATGAACCTCTCCGGTAGGAAGCTGCATGGGTCTGGCCACACCTTTGGATCACGTCCGATGGCCCAGACGTTTACATGGACGGCACTCCCCTTCGGAACATCATACCCGGCAATCTTGATATCGGCATTGGCTTTGTGAGGCAGCATCAATGGAGTGGGAGGGTGAAGCCTCAGAGCCTCCTTGGCTACACATCTTAGGTATGGAAGGTCTGTAATATCCGCCTCCGTCATTGCCCTGTTACACCCAATCACGCGGTCAAGCTCCTCTTGCACCTTCCTCTGCACCCTTTGGTTCTTGATCAGCTCTGCCATGGCCCATTCAGCTGTTATAGCAATAGTATCCAAGCCAGCAGAGACCATTCCCCAAAGTAATCCTCCAATGCTATCCTTGTCGATATCATATTTGTCTTGAAGACTACTCAATGCATCAAGAAAATTCTTCCGCTGATCACCATTATGCTCCTCCATAACTGCTCGTTTGAGCTCGTCTTCGTCTGCTATAACTTTAGCTAGTCCTTTTCTCTGAGGCCACAAAATCCATGTAAGCCACCAAACTTCTTGAACGATAGCAAAAATTGCCCCAGGGAATAAAGCTTTACCGGCCAGATACGCCACAAACTCCTTTCCTAGCTCATCTAGGACACCGTCTTTCTCGAATCGCTTCCCGAACAACAGCCGTGTAATGTTGTTGAACGCCACACCTCCAACATATTTTCTGATCACCAAGCCTCTACCATTGTCACTATCAGAACCAGTGCAACCCTTATAAATGGACTTGACCATGACTCTAACTTCCTCTTCCCTAATGTGTCTATAAGTCTCGAGGCTCTTCGTAGAGAAAAGCTCGAGCATACAAGCTTTCCTAAGCTTTGAGTAGTGAGGACCGTAGTCAGCCCATATAAGGCCCTTGCCGTTTCTGCTTAGTCTAGAAAATGTCCAACTTCTGTACCTATCTGCTAATTGCTCATCATTGTCCTTGAGCACTTGCTTGGCCAACTCAGGGTTAGAGACCACAATGTGCAAATGTGAACCAAACCACACAGACATGATTGGACCGTAAATTTGCGACCACTCGGAAAAACCCCGAGCTCTAACGGCATCCATGGCGTGAAGGTTTCCGACGATGGGCCATGGGTACGGCCCCGGAGGAAGCTTGAGAGTTAGCCTTTTATTATAGATTTTGTAAGCAAGGAATGTTATGAGTATTAGTGAGATGGGAAATAAAAGAAGAGCCATTGTGACAATTCATAACTGTGGGAATATATATCATCTCACATTATATAGGAAGCTAGCCTTGCAATATATACCTTTTTTTGGTGGAAACAAGAAATGCATGCGTTAGAATATGAATGCATCAAAAGAAGTAGTTTATGGCTTTGCTTTAAGATCAAGGTGGCTTTGCCTTCCCTTGCAAAGAGTATTGTTGAGTGGTTGAGTCCAATGCTTTTCTTGCACCCTAAGAAAGTGGAAGTTATAAAATCACAATAGTGTTAACACAAAACCAGTAACAAGCAAGATCGAGAACACTATCAATAAAATTCATATTTGAAAATAAAATTGGTTTCCAATAGACAGCAAATTAATGAGTTGATAATTGCCTTTTGCTGCAAGAAGCACATGCAAAACCAACAGATATGTCTATGGCATTCAATTGTGTCCCTTTAAGCTGGATGTGGATATCATCATCTCTTGGAAGGTCTCTGAATGATTCTTGTGGTCTGGTTTATACTCTGGTCTCTATCCGATAAAAGGGGTTTTGGAATAAAGGGCAAAAAAAGTCGTATGAAACTTTTTATTTTTTTACTGAAAAAGAAAAAGATTGATCAATGAGGTGTAAAAGTAAGACTTTTCAAATCAAATCTTAGATTGTGCACTAAATAAAGTTTATGTAAAAGGTTAACAGATTTCATTATCCTTCCTTCAATTTCAATGAATTAACATCTTTGTTGAAATTCAATAAAACCGACTCTTTGGATACTCAAAATAAGCCCAAATGATCATAGAGGGATTAGAGGGTGGTGTCATGTTTTGAGGGATCTAGCCTAACCTATTCCATACACATTGTTTGTTACGGACCAAGTGATGAACATTTTTAATGTTGTTGAGTCTTAAACTTCTGAATCTCTAGTTATTAGAGTAGTTGACTGAGGGATATAGTGAAATCAAGAACTTTTAAGTTCTAACATTTCTGGTCCCCATAGGTGAAAGAAGGAAAGATGGAGTCTTTTCAAAGCTTATCTAAGAAAATTGCATATGTGATATATGTGGGTGGTCCTCATAGCATTACACCAATGCAAGGACCATCATCTTGCTAGTTAAAACCAACCTGAAAACAAAAAATTTGGAAAGATAAAAGCACTACATTATTAGCTTAGTCACTGTCTGCAGTATGGATCAGTGATAGTAACCTTTAAACATTTAACACTCTTTGGAGCCTTTCTCTCTTCCTCCTTCACAGATTCAGAATCTCATGCTGGTGAGAGTACTGGGATTAGAAACAAGAAGAAAAACAAAAGAGCTGATAAAAAAGCTAGCTAGCTAGCTAGCCCGATTAAAATGAATGGCAAGCATGCGTTGGTGAGAGTTTCTATAGCTAGCTTAGCTCTGTTGAGACTGACGCTGAGCTCATGTTCTTTGTCCAAGGAAGATACAGTACTGGGGATTTGGTTCAGTGTCATTTCATGCTTAGCTGTTGCCTTCTCATTGGACTGCCCTTAGCTTGTTCGGATAAGATAATATATTTTCTCTCATGGACTTTAGCAGCAGAGCTAGCTAGCCATCCAAATTGATGCAGCAAATGTTTACCTCCATATCTCAAAAATATCCCCAAGTACACTATTCCATAAATAACTTGTCTTCTTTCCTGGTGATCGAGGAACAACGCAGACTAGGTTGGATTTGTTTTATAATCTTAATATATGCTTGCTACTATAGTGAAAGTGATACATCTTTAGTGCATATATATAAATAGAAAATGTATAAAGCAGAAGCATTAAGCATACTCATACATATATAGAGCCAAGTCTGAAAACCAGGGTGGGGAAACCTGGTAAAAACAAATTCTTTCATAATACATATAGGTTCAAAAGAGAAAAAGGGTCCTTCTTTTCTCAAGTATATGTACTGAGCTCGTCCAAAAACAAAACAGGGTTTTCCAGCTTAATTTGCTGTCAAGAAACACCAGGTAAATATGTAATTAGCTGAGAGCCTAGCTAGCTCATAATTAAGCAGCAAAACTAGCTCTAGCTGCGCATGTTCATATATACTGTATTTTTCACCGGTCAATATACTGTTGATCGGATCCGGCAAAGTAATTGTATAAAGAAAAGTCTTAATTGAAGAGAAAGTGAAGGTTGAATAGTGATGAGCAGCTAGCTAGCTAGGTCGAGTACTCGATCGTCGATCAAAAGAGGGAAAGAAAAGGCTAGGTTAAGTTAGTGGGTGCATGCAATATTGCAGTGTAGACCAATAAAAGGAATCGAGGTGAAGATGTGAAGATGTGAATCACAGAATTAAGGGATCGGGCTTTGCTTTTCTTTTTCTTTTTATGGAGACGATGAAGTCACACTCACACTCACACACACAGACACAGACACAATGAGATTGATGAGTCGGCCCGATTAATAGAGGCAGACAAAAAGTTAAGAAAGTGATGTGACTCAACTCCTCTCTCTTGATCATCTTTCCTCTCTTGGCTCTCATTTTTCCAAATATTCCAGTGCCACTTCCAGCCCTACATGAAGGCAAAGATTCCAACTGTCTACTACTCTAAGCTCTAAAACCCATGTCACCACAGTGCACACTTTGCTTCCGAGCTTTTCAATTAGCTAGCCCTTCTTCATATCTTCTTGCCCAATACAGGTTTAAGAATCTCAGAAGAACAAGCTAGGTAGCCCTAAAACTTAAGTGGACATTCTTCTTTGTTTCTTTTTTGGGTAAGTGGATCCTCAATAAATCATTTGATCGATCAATAACATTACTATGAATCGATGGATGTAGTGTGATGGGTGACCCAACTTACTTACCTAAGTGCTTCATCAATCATGTTTTCCATCTACGCTATGCCCTTGATGATCGAGCCTGATGAAAATTAGAAGGAAATTAGGTCAAACCCGGATACAAAAGTGGAAGCTGATGTAGTTGTAGACACTTCTGCTAGTAACAAACTTAATTGGTTAATTAGTTGCAACATGAGTAGTGTTTAGTAGTGCATGTCAATCCAACAGTGAATAACAACTTATCATTATGCATGTTAATTGAGAACAAATGATTGTTTGTATCCTATCCTTAGCTTGTTATGGGGAAAGGGTTGAATTGGGATTCCTTGTAGGGTTTAGGTTATGAAGTTAAGTAATTCAAATACTTGTTATGTATGATAAAAGGGGATGTTACTAAGCATGGTAAGAAACTAGCATGCATGTGAGTTTTGTGTTAGGTGTTTAACTCGTAATTAACACCGAGTTAACTATAATATTAACACTTCAAATTAACACTTCTGTAGTCTACCAACCCGTCAAAACCCAATTTGACAAGCATTGTAACTTTGATTTGCTCAATAAGAGATGATAACACTCTCATCAGTCTCATGCACTATAGCTAGATCGATATAGCTATTGACGTTTATGCATCAAGACTACGACTCTATTATTAGCCTCTGCGCGTAGCCAGTCATCGATCAATTCAATTATGTAAGTAGTTATCTCCAAATCTGTAGCAATTGACGAGTGGAACTTCCATTATTTTCCAACAAGAAAATATTAACAAAGCTAGTCGACCTAGGTGAACATGCAAACAGCAGCGAGCAGAGTATATAAGATGGGAAGGGTAAGCTGTCTCGTTCACATATGCAAAATTGAAATGGCATTACATAAGTGGTAAGGCATGCATGTGGTCTCAGAAAAGGCAGCATAGTTTGCCAATATCTGGTTCATATTTCTCGACACTAACCCCACCATTGCCGTCATGAACAGAACCTTAATTGGTGCCCCCATTAGGTCATATTACAATGGATCGACTCTCTTGTTCGATCACCTGCCTGGAGCCCCCATTAGATTTCTTCAGTTTGTGAGCTTCATGAAGTGAGATTGATGCTTAATTGAACCGACCAAATTCCCTATGTCCTGGGGATGGAGGAGATGCTGGATATATCTACGGTTTGATTAAGGGTTATAAATTTGTTAGGTTCAAATTTGACCTAACAATGTTAAAGCGATTAATAGGAACATATTAAGGGGCAAATTAAAGCTTGTTAAGATGCCACCGGCTCAAGAACATGTCTTTAATTAATTTAATTAAAACACTGTAAATTAATCATGACGATTATTTAGAACTAGATGTACATTCATAAACATGCATGTTACGTGATTTACTTTAGCGAAGATTAGTTGTTACGTATATGAATTAACACTTCTTAGTAAACGCTCACTTGGTAATGTTTAGTGACGTATGTTGTAGACGCATGAAAGAAATGTTCTTAATTTGATCTTCAATGTTGAAAAGATCGAGTTAGGGTTTAGCCACAACGGAATACGTACTGCGACACCAATTTAGGATTTAGGGTTTAGGTTGTATTTGTAGGTTGAGAAACTACTGAAAATGAATGAAAAAAGAAACACAGAGAATTTCTTTTGTTTATTCTCCCTAATTAATTATGTAGATTGATTAAATGAGTTGATGCATGGACCAGGATTATTTGTAAACAAAACCTCAACAGATTCCTTAGAAAACCAGAATCATTTAGATGGGCCTGCTGCTGCTGCTTCACAAATAAACCAGTAGCTCCATACCACCATGATTACAAATGATCAGCATTCTGTAAAATTTAATATTTAGAACTAGTATACTGAATCAATGGCCGGCCATCTATCTATCTGCAGCGGTCCTAAATGCATGGTATCCCACATTACACCTTCTCTTTAGATTTTAGGGACACCAAAACCCTCAAGACTTTTAAGGCCATCGCTGGCTGATGCTACAGCTCCTCTTATATATATCTGCAGCTTCTTGCATTTGAGCTCCATCTCTTACATAATTGCCAGTGTAATATATACTTGGATTGATAAAGACATAGATAGCCCAAAGTTTTCCACAACGTACAGTCCTTCCAGTAAGATTGGAAAGTTGACCTCTTCACAAAGATATATAATACATATATATATTCAGGAAGTTTCCACTCGGTACAAATGAGTGGAAATATTTTCAACTATTTAGCGTTACATCAATTTTTTTATCATATTTTATCATCTTCACGTTGGGATCATATTTGGCTTTCTGTATATAATACCAGATCGATACATACAAAAGTACTGTTTCTGTTAAAAATTGAGGCTGTTATAGATTGTTTTAGGGATAAAAACTGAATCATCTCGGAATATTTTCTTTATGAGAAGAATGATGAAGAGGCTCCAACTCCATTCCAGCTGCTAGAAATTATAAGGAAAGCTAAGCAAGCTGGCTCATGAAGCTTAGTTGGTGCACCAGAGCGCAGGCAGACTAGCTAGCAGAGCAGAACGAAAAAAAAAAGGAAAGAAAAGGCAAATAAAGAAAAGAAAAGGGGCCAAAGTGCAAAACGAAATGATTACTTGAATGACTACAAGGGCCCCACCCGTTATAATCTTTCCTTTCCCGAGTCGTCTTAAATTTTTTTTATTTAATTTTTAATTTTTTTTACTTGGAGATCGGGTCCCACCTCCGGCCACCATTGTCTTCATGGATTGAATGATAAAAAGAGCACCTCACGTGGAGTCTGAACCAAAGGGACTGTCCAACCACAATCAAAAAAATTCTATTTTTCCCTATATTTATTTTCCTTTTCCAAAATCCAGATATTATTTTCAGCAAAATATTTGATTTAATATTACAATTGGGTAATATTTCCCTCCCAAAAACAATAATAATTATAAAAAAAAAAAGGGAAAGCAAGCTAGAAAAAGCTCAGCACAACAGGAAAGCAATTCTTTTCCTAAATTTTTTTGCTTTTAAAAGATCACCAATATAATTCCCACTCATTATCTTTGTTGCTTAAAGCTTGCCCTCTTCCCTCCCTTATCTTCTCCCTCTCCCTCTCTAGAACTACCAATTTTCCACCATTAACATTACCACAGTCCCTTTCCTTTTCTCTGTGTACAATACAAAGACCCTCCAATTAACACAGAGACTAGTCTAGTCCAGTCCGCCCTGTAAAAATAGTTCATGCAGTAGTACTAGTACTCAGTACTACACACTCACACTCTCACACACTCTCTCTCTCTCTCTCTCTCTCTCTCTCTCTCTCTCTCTCTCTCTCTATTTCTAAGTGAGCGAGTGTAGTAGAGTCGAGAGAAAAAGAAGTCAGATTGACCCACCAGACCCCAATTTACACTAAATTAAGGGTCGGTCTCTCTCTCTCTCTCTCTCCCTGTTCTAGCTAGCTCGATCAGCTCTCTCAAACTCACACCAGTCCTACTGTACTCTTTCTCTCTCTCTGAAATAAAACCCTAGCGCAGACAGTTACTAGTTTTATCGATCGTTTCAGTTGTTGTTTGATCGATCCGGTGGTTCTTCTCATGCGATCATGGACGGCGGAGATGATCAATTCCACCACCACTACCAGCACCAACAGCATCACCACCGTCCAAACTTCCCCTTCCAACTCCTCGACCAGAAGAAAGAAGACGAAGCCGCCTCCGGCTCTAACAAAAACAACAACTCCGCCGCCGCCAGTCCTTACCCTTCTCTCGCCATATCCTCCTCTCTAGATCCGACAACCACCGACTCCTCAGCCGCCGCCGCCGCCAACAACGCTGCCGCAGTCACCACAGTCTCCATGGCTGAGCCCTCCAAGAAGCCGCCACCGAAGCGAACCTCAACGAAAGACCGCCACACCAAAGTCGACGGCCGTGGGCGGCGCATCAGAATGCCGGCCCTTTGCGCCGCCCGCGTGTTCCAGCTCACTCGAGAGCTGGGGCATAAATCCGACGGCGAGACCATCGAGTGGCTGCTCCAGCAGGCCGAGCCCGCCGTGATCGCCGCCACAGGCACAGGGACCATCCCGGCCAACTTCACATCTCTCAACATCTCTCTACGTAGCTCCGGGTCCAGCATGTCGGTTCCTTCGCAGCTCAGATCTTCCTACTACAGCCCAAATTTCTCGTCTTCTTTAACTACTCAGAACCAGCGCCGGAATCTGTTTCAAGGTCTTGGTCTTTCGTCATCGGACAGCTCATCAACACTACTCAACTTCCAGACCAACACCATGCACTCTATGCTTCAAGCGAAACAAGAGCTGAGGGATACGGTGTCGCTTGACCTGTCCGAGGCGGCGTCGGCGGCGGCGGAGGGGAGCATGGGAGGGGGAGGAAGGAAGAGGAGACCTTCGGTGGAGCAGGAGTTGAGTAATCAAATGGGGAGCGGGTACTTGTTGCAGTCGAGCTCCGGCGCCATTCCGGCGAGCCACCACAGCCAGATGCCGGCGAATTTTTGGATGCTGGCCAACTCCAACAACCAGGTGATGAGCGGAGACCCAATTTGGACATTTCCTTCGGTCAACAACAGTGGGTTGTATAGAGCAGGAGCCATGCCAGGAGGTTTGCATTTCATGAACTTCCCTACTCCGGTGTCGCTAATGCCGAGTCAGCAGCAGCAACTAGGTGGGTCTGGCGGCGGAGGAGGAGGCGGAGGCGGAGGAGGTGATAATGACGGTAGTGGCGGCGGAGGAGAACAACATCAACAGCATCATCATCATAATAACATGAGCGACGGACAGCTGAATATGTTGGCGGGGCTCAACCCGTACAGGCACATGTCGTCGGAGTCGCCGCAGCAGCAGGCGAGTGGGTCCCACTCGCATCACGGCGGCGGAGGAGGAGACGACCGGCACGATAGTACAAGTCACCACTCGTAAGTAGTACGTAGAAGAAGAAAGATGAACAGCTCTCTCTATCAGTCTGTCTCTAAGCTGACATGGATGATGATATGGTGTACGTTTTTTTGGGGAGTTAATTTTTTTGGAATATCAAATCATCATATGAATGGTATGGTGGGAATGAATGGAAGTTCTTTCATCGCCACCGCCCCGTAGCTGTCGGTCGTCGGTCGATCGCCGTCGCTCGGTCACCACCACATGTGTAGTAGTTTGCCGGTGTAACAACAACACACGTCAGGTTTGATTGATTGCATCTCTGAGGTTTTTTTTTTTACTATTCAATTTTTTTTGTGTGATTAATATTTACAATGGCCCTTTGGAGGGAAGTTTCTTTAGTGTTTGGAAGAAGAACCAAAAAAAAATACACTATTTTAACATGGGTATTTTGGCTGCTCTCTTCTCTTATAGCATCTCTCCCGCTCGATATCATTTCTCTGTGTTTTTCTTCTTCTTTTTTACTGCACAGTCAAGTCATCAATATATAGTCTCCAGATCATCATGATTGTTTGTGTAAAGCTATTTATTGGGGTTCCTTTTATCTGTGCCGGAGAAAATGACCGGTAATGTAATGCTAGAGCTAAGGTTATAAGTCTCCTCACCTAACAAACACAACTGGTACTGCTCGCGATTCAGCTTGGGCCACTAACAAAGGCCTAGAGAAAGATGATTCAGTCTTCTTCTTCTTCTTCTTACAGCAATGTATAGTAGGGTAGTTTTTTTTACACTCTCAGCTACCCTCTTTTGTGATCATTCTGAATTTTCGATCTCAATCTTCTGGGTTCTCTGTTGACCTGACCTGAGATCCGAGCTGCCATGAATCAATTGAAAGGCTTTGAAGGGTTTTTACTGCATCAATGATTTTAGAGAGAGAAGGAGAAGGGTGGTGGGGCCGTGTTTACCCTTATCAGTTCCAGGTGTTGGCTCAGGTGGGTGGGTCCCGTAGTGCTGACAAAACAGGTGGATCATTCCTGCTCTTCTTCCCATCCTTTTTTCTCTCTCTCTCTCTTTTTCTTTTCAAATTTTTTTTTCTCCTCATGGTGCCGGTTACTGACACCATTTTTGGGAGGTTAATTTTAAAAAAAATTAAAAAGCCGGCGACGACGGTCCATCGATCAGAGCCGTCTGTTTTGATGGTATCGTTTTGAATGATTGGGTCTTGGGTCTTGTTCCTTCAATTCCTCTTTGATCCCAAGACTTGTGTCCTCTGCAGCACTTAGTTTAGTTAGTTCGTTATTAGTTGGCAAACCTGAAACCCTAGATAGCTAGCAAACTAACACATCCAGTATAAAAATTATAAAAATACGTATGTCTATACTGTAATACACGCATGCACCGGATTGGAATGTATTGGGTCTTTCTATAATAGTGATGGATTACGTTTTTTAATTACAGAGAGAATGGGGAGGGAGGGAGGGAGGGAGCATTTGTCAATGACATTGACAAAGGGGGCACATGACCTTCTAGTAGTAGTGTCATGTCGAACAGAACATACGAGGGTGGCTTGGTGGGTGGGGGATTTATGGGTTTTATTTCCCAATTTCCATCTTGATCGAAGAATGTTCAGACTTGATTTGCAGAGACATATAGGATTTTGTGTTTTCTCACAACTAGTAATCTGTAATCACATCATACATAGAATCATTATAGTATATAAAAATGCTTGAATGCTTATTGTAAATACAAGGTGATTTTATCATATTGAGTAAGTTTAGTGTCACACGGCGAATTTTCTATAAAATTTGTGTCTTCAAACATGAGAAAGTACTTGGTTCATCTTTGGGAAAGTTGTTGTCAAGCACTTCTTTGTGAAGCATTGAGATTTGAGATACAATGACATTATTACATATCAATGTGTGTCACAACATTTGTATTCACTTATTGATAAAAGCTTGTATTTCTTTATCACGCGTATATATATTCACGGACTTTTCTTAATTAGGAAAGAATATTTGGTTTACTCTTCAAAGTGCTCCATATATATCGAGCCGTCTATTATGCATTGATGTACAAATTTTTATTGAAAAATATACAATAAAATCTTGATAATTTAATACTTAGTTAATTAATAATTTTGTTAAAATAATACTTTTTGGTTAGTCTTAATTTAAAGATTTAAATAAATTTAATATTCGATTAATTAATAACTTCGTTAAATTAATAAATATTGTCAATTCCGTAGTTATTAATTTATCAAAATTTTATTATCAAAATTTTACATGTTACGCGGGATTAAATTTTTTGAGTATCCAAATAGCACATTCAAACAAAACTAAGGAAAAGGTAAAAACTAAGAAAGTTTCTCCGGTCTATTCCATTTTTATCGAGTCCTAGTCTCCTAGACCATGGTTGGGAACTTGGGATTAAGTTAAAATGCTAACCGTGGTAACTAGCTAGTGCGTTAATTCAAGTATTGCGAGACAATGGAATATGTGGTTAAACAATGATCCTACTTTCTTTGCGATCCCAATTCTAATTGAGCCTTTTTGATCTAGCTATACATAAAGCATTACAGAAGACAATTGTAAAGTGATTGCTCGTTGTTATCGGGTATTTTATATGAAAGATAGGACAACTACAAAAGTCTAATTTCATTCATTCTATATGTACATGCAGTTAAAGAGACTTATGCTTTATATCACCGGATTTTTTTTACTGCCGCGCCGGACTTAAATTAACCATAGTCAAGATGACACACATGGGTTAAAATCATCAAATATTTGTACAGCATTATTATGATCAGGCTGTCATGATCATCGATTCATGATTTTATGACAATGTGTGTGTTTTGGCATCTACTTCCCTGTTAATGTAACCCTGTGTGGAAAATATGTGTCATATCAACTCTCATATGCATCATAGCTAGAACATAAAATCGGTCCGGGCAGTACGTGTATGTGCACATGGATCTGAAAACAAACCCTAATGGACAAACACCCGCCGCATCCAATTCAGCCCTCCAAATCCTCAATTGCCAAAAATAGCATGATTAGACCATCTCTTAAACACTTTGTAATCACCCAGAAAGAAACAGCAAGCCTCTCTGGCTCCCTCCATTAGCTACACAAAAAATCAGATTATTCACCACTAATTTGGGGTTTGGTTTTGGGTCCCGGAAGATCTTAAGAACCCTAATAATTTAGCTAGGGTATCCATCCAGACTCGTTTTTTTTTCCTTTCTTCATATTTGATGTGAAATAGATAGATGGGTAGAGTGGGCATGTCACATGTGCTTCTCTGCCTACTGGCTTTTAGCCTATATGGGATTGTTTGTTGGCAAGCAAGCAAGTGTTTTAAGGGAGAAGACCAACCAGCTAGCACATCCCACTACCCTTAATTAACTACTGAACTGTCATGTTTCTCTTTCACAAACACTTACCTGTGCAATGGTTTGTTCACGACACCTCGCAATCTGTCCATATTTCTCATCCCGTGATCTTATATATATATATATATATATTCATATATGATCGATCATAAGATCAATATAAACACATTAAACCGTTCCAAATGCAAGAACACTCTACAAAAAGATTTCATATTTTCACTAAATATGTTACATGTTTTATAGCTGGTTTATCAATGGATCACGACTCATCCGAGTGTATGTAGTTTAGGTTATACGCAGACAGGCGGATCGAATAAGGGTAACAAAATTCTTCTTTAAATTCTAAGTTGGACAATGTATTAGCCAAGTAAAAAGTAGACTTGTGTGATGGATAGTCTACATATCTAAAACGAGTCTTTCTATAGCTAGGTGTCCACAACAGTTGAAAATATTCCCTTCTAGTATATCCACCAATACACACTGTGAAATTGGGTGTTATTAGGAGTGCATCATTATTGTGCACAAGTGCAGGTAGCTAGTAATTGGTAAACCAAAGTAATTAATTTCTCTGTTACAATTTCTAACCAAATTTCAATAGTTTGGCAAGTCCGTATCTTGTCCTATCCTGTATAAAACATAAATGCTATGACATGCCTTCAATATTTCTGATCAACAACACCAGAGAGAGAGAGAGAGAGGGAGGGGGGGGGGGGGTGGGTGTGGGTCAAGTCTTCCTCTAACAATAAAGAACATTGTCACATATCTTCAAGTGTTCCCAAAGAAAATCCACATAATTAATAAATATTAGATGAACCAATCTTGAATATTGTTGACCATTTTCTTCAAAAAACAATACATTAAGATTTTCTTCTTTCCATCCCATGTGCATGTTATAGATATAATGTTTTCTTATTTAGTTTTGTTTAAATAAAGAAAGATGGATGCTTTAGAGTAAATACACAAAAAAGATTGTATCTTTGTGCAAAAAATTACATAAAGATAATTCCTTTTAACCTCTTTCACCAGAAATTTACAGTCTCTCAGCTAAAGAGAGCTTTAACTCATTTTTGGCACAAAACTAAAAGAAGGTGGCGGTAGCGGTAGCGGTGGTGACGTGACGGCGCATCAGCCATGCATCACTCGAGAACCGTAGCTCTGCTCTGGCTCATCTCCTCCGTCCTCTTCTACTTACTCTTCCGGTTGGCTCTCCGCAACTCCCATTATAACTCCGGTAAAATCACTATTTCACTAAAGTCGATTCCTTTAGCTTCAAAATCGTGATTTTGATCGGAACATTCTGTTTTTTCAGATTTTGTGATTCCGATCAGAGATCGGAGGTCGGCATTGTACGAGAAGATGAGTTCGGATTTGGACGAGAAAGGTCCGATTTTTCTGAAGCAGGGTCACACTTCTCAGTCTCTGTCGATTTCCGACATTTTTACTGTAAAGGATGGATCTGTGGTACCTCGGCTTAAGGTAAAAAGATTTGAACTCTGGAGATGTTTGGTTGTTGGGTAGTTTTGGATTGAATGTTGTGGTTTGTTGTAGGCAGCAAATCCACCTGTTCGTGCTAATGTGCTGTATCTGAGCTCAGATTACTCCCTTAGAATTGCGTATGTATTTCACTTGCTTCGAATTATGATTGTGTTTTTTCGTATTGGATTTTATCTTAGTTTTGGCTCAGCTGATTGTAGATTGTTAATGTAATGGAGTATAGATTGATTCTATGTAATTTTGCCTCATGAGAAAGTATAAGAGTTATAGACCTTTATGATTTTCGCAACTTGTGTTTAGTACTGTCTCATTGAAGTTGTGCATTTGTGTATGGTTTGTTGCAGGGAAGCTCTGAGACCTATACTTGATCCGTACTTTGATAAATGTAAGTATATGGTTACCTTTTTGCAGTAAATTTTGAGCTTCAGAATTGATTTGGCAGTTTGGAAACACATAGCACAATGTTCTTGTTTTTCAACTATGAACGCTTACTGGTTACTGATGTCTGTCGGCTTATGCATACATTGGTGCTAGTGATCTGGTATCAGAAATCAAGTTTGTATCATTTTAGTATGTTCCACGCCTCGCATCATATTTCACCTGTTCCTGCTACTCAAGATCAGGTGAGGAGCATATGTGGAGCCATTTGTGTTTTCTTACAATAGTGATCAGTTTTTGAGCCTTGTGTGGGTTTTGTTAGATTGAAGCGGAAGCAGCTGCTGTTAGAGCTGTTGCAGAAGGTCTCTGCCCGTTAAAAATTGTCTTAGACAGGGTGGTCTTGACTTCAACAGGTGTGCTTCTTGGATGCTGGCAGGTTATTTCCCATAATCTATTTACTCAATTGTATTCTTACTCTATGTTGAACTGGAAATAGATAATGCTTGCAGAACGCATGTATTTAAATGTCAATTTGTCATACGATTCTCTCTCCTTCTCCCTCCATCCCCCACTTGATAACATTTTGACTTGTTATGCAAGTTTATATTGCATATTTATCATCACGTTAACTAGTATCCTTAATTTCATGTACTATCTTGATGACTATTATTTGTCAGTTTTGGCTTCTCTTTAGTTGTTGTTATCAATTGTAAATGTGTATTTTGAAAACCTTTATATATGAACTTGACATTTGTTGCATAGTTTTGCTATGAATTTATTCTCACAACGA
This sequence comes from Geum urbanum, assembly GCA_946800695.1. Taxonomy (NCBI): domain Eukaryota; kingdom Viridiplantae; phylum Streptophyta; class Magnoliopsida; order Rosales; family Rosaceae; genus Geum; species Geum urbanum. The sequence continues at coordinate 48,441,398 of OX327011.1, forward strand.
GAAATCTCGTATCACTGTACTCACTGTTTTTTGTATAATGTCCTTGTCCCAATATATATAGGTAATCTCTGGATCAGATCCTGCAACTATCCGTGCTAAACTAAGGACAGCACTACCACGTGCACCTGAGAAGCAACTTGTAAGAACCACTTGGTCCTTTCTATTACTAGCACAGAAGTTCTACAATTGTGTAGATTAATACTTGTCTAGTTAAACAATAAAATGTTTTAAATGACTTGAGATCATCGAATACGTCAAACTTTGGAGCCAATGCTTTAATGGCAAAAATAAGTTTTGAAGTGAGCATCAAGAACTTGATATCTTCTGTAAATTCCTTAAATACAGCTAAATATTAATGCTGTGAAATACATGGTAAATATTAGTGTTTGCTAATGTTCTAGACGGGCAATAAGTAGGTTCTGTAATTCCAGTATCTATGGATATAGCACTTTCTAATGTGATCATTCTCTCTTGCAGTATGATGCGGCTATTCTGCATACGTCTTTTGCTAGGCTTTTGGGTGAACCTAAGGCATCATCCATGGTATGGTATCTTATCATCTTCAGAGTGACATCGTTCAAGTCATTGTCTCTATTCTCTGTTACTGACTTGTATCTTTTCGACTATATTCAGGTTCCATCTAAAACTACAGATCAAATCCACTTCTTTCATGACCTTGTTGATCGTATGAACCGCAACCTCCAAGGATTTGAGGTACTATGAATCCAGTCAATCCACTAACACAGCAATTTATGGTGTTATGTCTTTTGTTATGAGAAATATTTACTTTCTCTGCAAGAGTTTTCCTAAAAGATATACATTGACAATGAAAATCTCTACATGGTCAGCTCTTGTTCTTACACCTCTTTGAATGTGTCTACACCGGCTAACTCACAGTTTCCTCTGAATATAATCCAGGCAGTAGTTACGGAGCTCTGGTATGTGGAGGAATTTGATGTTTTGGCTCTTGCCTTGAACGGAAGAATGAAGGTGCGCAAGTTCCAATTCGGCTGCTCAAGACATTGACGATCAAATTCAGTATAGTCCAAAGCATATAGCATATGGCTCATATAAGGTCTGCATTACCTGTATACTATATCACTAATATTGTCAGTAGAGATGTAGCAATATATTGTAGCATGTATTACCCCATTTTGGCCATGTGGACTTGAATATAGCTGCATTTCATCTAAATCATCCGTACCTGGAAATTTGAAAGAGATAAAGAAAAGGGGTTGTCTATGTATCAACACGTGAAGATGCATTGGCTTGCAGTCATCACCTTCAACCTTTTGTCGTGACGTTATGATTGTAGTTTCTAATGATGATGGCTTCCATTAACCCATGGCCAGCACACGCTCAGCTTCCCTCTTTGTGCAAATTGATTACTGTTTTCAGTTGGAGGCATTCGACCACGTACCTTGTACATCCACATCCGTACCACATGCCCCCGCCCCCTCTCAAGTGTTAATTAAAAACAAAAACTAAAAGTGTGTATTACTATAATCTCAAAGTTACCTATAATGAAATCAATATGCTTGGCAATGCAGTATAATTGTATAAGGGTCAATCCACGGGGAAAAATGAGACTCAATATTCTAAACTACAAACAGACGCGAAAGTCAGAAACCTGACAGCCTCGACCACTGAACACTAACGTAATTAATTAAAATAGCTAGACTCAACCTAAAATCACAAAATTAATACAGGAAACTATAGACACAGTAGTTGACTACCACTCAAATTTTCAATGTAATCGGAGTTGGTTTGGTTGTTGAAATAAATTTTACAAACTAGATTACAAAACTGAAACAGTAACGAAATTTAGAGTAAAACGAGAATTCAATAATAAAATGGGTTAAGCGAAGTGCTATCCACCACCGTCACACCATCTAGATGACAAATGCTTAACTAAACAATGCAAATGCTATGAATGAAAGACTCCCAGGAAGGTCCCGAGCTGTAAACACAACTTATTACCCAATCCTTATGTTTACAATGTTGAAGGTTTGCTTATCAACATTGTCTATCCCTCAAAGAACCCGAAGTCACGGACTCGAATTTACCAAGAGCAAAGCATTACGATCTAGAAAGAGTTTGAGAATCTACAAGGCTTCATAAGTACACTACGGTCGTGTCTTACTAGACCTATGATTTCTTATACCAAGCATGTATGGGTTCTACGATTGAAACTTGAGGAAGGTAATAATCACCAACAGCCATCAATTTTCTTAGAATTATATTCATAAACATGCATACTAAGCGTGCACTCAAAGCATACATAATCAAGAATCATCACCGTATAAATAACAAAGAAACTTCATACAAACTAACAAAAGCAAAACTCAATTAACGTGCATAAGCAATCTAGATATCATGAACGGGGCTTCAAAACATCCCCTTAACAATGGAGTATAGCTCCTCATAGAATCATAAATTAAACTAAAATAATCCATGAAAAAAATTGATACAAATGGATGAAGGAGAAAGCTTGCTCTTGTTTTTCCGTTCCTCTTCTTCTCCTTCCAGCCGTCCTTTCTCTTTTCTCTCTCCAAAATCCCCTCTTTACATCACGTTCTAACTATACATATATAACTAGAGTCCAAACTCTCACAACTGTTCCACTAGCCAGCTATATATATGCATATAACATTCCAAAAAAACTCCCTCTGTCCGTTTAGCTATATATATATATATATATATATTTTCCAACCTCAGCAAGTCCATGTGCCAACCAAATTCTATTGCAAATAGAATTCTCCAAATTCTTGACTTTTAGTCCAAGTATAAGTCTTCTTCTCTCTTCAATTGCTAGCCCAATTTTTCTCCTTGCACTAGGAAAACTCTTTTAAATTCCTTTAACTTTATTTTCTCCAAAAACCTATAAAACAAATAACAATAATAAGTTGCTTAAAAACGTAACAAAAGAACTAAATATAAGGTAATATTATACATAAAAACGTTGCATAATTATGCACCTATCAGAATACCTCATACTTAGCTTTTGTTAGTCCTCAAGCAAAACACTAAACTATGACTCTAAAACAAAGAAGTAATTTACAAACACTACTCTAATGCCCTTAACAAATTTGTCTCAGCAATCTTCCAAAAAAACGGTAATACCAAGTCAAGCATGACTCCAAATTGACATTCCGCAAAGTTTCAAAAGTTAATCTCAATGTATGACACATATGTAATATGTAGGACGAAGACATAATCATGGTGAAAGAGCTGTAGCATGCGAAAAATAAGTCAAGATTCAACCTCACAGGTATATGCTCTCAAAAGTGTTTCTCTTAAAATATGTCTAAGGTTTTCACTCAACTCAATCACTTGCCAAATTGACCAAACCATATGCTTACTCTTGTGATTAATCTCCACAGATCAAAGGCTGCCATCTTGAGGATCAAAATGACTTTCATGGGTTGTAATGGGACTTGGTTCATAGGTTAAAGAATAAATGGATAAGGAATTCAAATATGATTCTAGAACCCAGTAAAGCACCAAATAAGAGACTTCTTCAAACTTTACAATCATGAATTTTCTCACTTTTGTGGCCGAATTTATCTTGTTGGGCCTTCACATCATTGTTTTCATCAATAATTAACTCGGGTATCAAGCTAGACATCGCATTTTTTTCCTTTCTTTTGTTTTGTTTGTTTTTTTTTTACACACTAGCTTGATACCCCACACTTATTTCTTTGCATCACCTTTCGACATTTTCGCCATCTTCACATATCTGTCTCATGTATAGCTCTACCAAGTCCTAGAACAAGGGTAAAAAAAAACTATTCTAAGGTTTAAGATCATAGATATGTGGGTGATGACATAAAGTTTAAACATGTAGGCTCAAAGTGGTTAACTAAGGGGGTGCACAACTTGTGTACACAGAGTCAGGACACAGGCTTATATGGCTATGGTGATGTCCCCTAAATGCCTTTATCACTTCTTCAATCAGAACATGTATTGACTATAAGTTTCGAAAAGTACAAGAGCAAGTTCTAGTAAACTCTAGAGTCCATTAACTTAATCTGTGGCAAGCAATTGACACTCAATCAAAGAAAACATGTATTTCTCATAAAGGCTCAAAAGCTCACGGGTTAAATGAATCTCAACAAAGTTTAAGCATGCCAAAAATCTGTACCATGTTAACTTGTTTCTATATCCACTACATGTCCACATATGTAACATATATCAAAATCATCCAAAGAAACTTGAATAACATAATCATCTTAACCACAAATTGGAAAGATATAGAATCATCATTGACTTTGTTACGGGCATCCTAAGACTCTACTTTTTGATATTTTCTTGACACTTTTTACTTTTGTATTTTGTTTTTCAACTAAGACACTAAAACACACAAGAAAAACAAAGAAAAATTCAAAATTACCAAACTTTGGCGAGGGACTCGCCAGACTCCCTATACTGCACAACTCCACTCGCAAGAATTATACAAAATTAATCACACATCATAATAAGCTGAAATTTTGTGAGCACCAACTAGACACATGTAGAAACCTTCCCAAAAAATTTCAGAAAATCAAGAGACATCTAGCTATAGGAAATAAATGACACGATACAGGTTACTGCTTAGTACCAAAAAAGAAAATGAAAAATTTATACATAGACGCTAAGGATATGATATAAACCCCACCCCACACCTGAAATTTGCATTGTCCTCAATGTAAGACGAAACTAAAACATACAATACATCAAACAAGCATGGAATAAGACACATAACACATCACAAATCACACTAACATGGAGAAAAATAAAGAAAAAGAGAAGGGATAAGAATTCAAATCTGGCAGCCAAGCTTTTCCATCCACATGGGTTGCCTCCCAAGTAGCGCTAAGTTTAACGTCTTCAGCCAGACAGTACCAAGTATCACTCTTCATCCTGTGGCACATCCTCGAGAGGTACCTGCTGAACGGTGTGCTCCAACATCAACTCATAAAACGGCTTCAGTCGATGTCCATTGACTTTGAAAACTTTCTTTGTTTTGACACTTTTCATAACTACAGCACCACTAGGGAAAACATTAGTGACCACAAATGGACCAATCCATCTAGACTGAAGCTTACCTGGAAACAATTTCAACCTCGAGTTGAATACCAAGACCTTTTCTCCTACCACAAAAGTCTTGTTCCTGATATTTTGATCATGAAAAGCCTTAGCTTTCTCCTTGTAAATCCTGCTGGACTCATATGCATCGTTCCTGATTTCTGCCAGCTCATTCAGCTACAATTTCCTGTGAATCCCAGCCTCATCAATATCAAAATTGAACTGTTTGACCGCCCAATAAGCTCTGTGCTCAACCTCGACTGGCAGATGACAAGCTTTGCCAAAAACAAGCCTATATGGAGACATCCCTATATGTGTTTTGTAAGCTGTACGGTAAGCCCACAAAGCTTCATCTAATCGCTGACTCCAATCCTTCCTGGTAGGGCCTACGGTATTTTCTAGAATCTTCTTAATTTCACGGTTAAACACCTCCACTTGTCCACTGGTCTGAGGATGGTAAGGTGTCGCCACCTTGTGTTGAACATTATATTTCCTCAAGAGCGTAGCAAATGCGCGGTTGCAAAAATGAGAGCCTACATCGCTAATGATGTACCTAGGTGTGCCAAATCTAGCAAATATGGACTTTAAGAATTTAAGCACAACAGCAGAATCATTAGTTCGGGTGGCAATTGCCTCCACCTACTTGGATACATAATCAACTGCCAAAAGTATGTACACATTAGAATGCAAATAAGGGAAAGGACCCATGAAATCAATACCCCAAACATCAAAAATTTCAACCACCAAAATTGGGTGTTGAGGCATTTGATCCCTAGGACCTATGTTACCTGTCATCTAGCATCTTGGACATGCCTTGTAGAATTCATGAGCATTCTTAAAGATGCTAGGCCAATAAAATCCACATTCCAACACCTTGAGTGCAGTTTTCTTTCCCCTGAAATGTCCTCCACCTACATGTGAGTGGCAAAAAGAAAGAATTAAATAAATTTCAGATTCGGGAACGCACCTTCGAATGATGGAATCTGGGCAATGCTTCCATAGGTATGGATCATCCCACACATAATATCTGGCCTCCTTCAATTTTTCCTTCTGAGCACGGGTATAGTCAGTAGGTACTAGTTTTGAAATCTGGTAATTGACAGTATCCGCATACCATGGCTCAGATTTCTGGATAGCAAATAGTTGCTCATCCAGAAAACTCTCATGCAAAGGGAGTTTATCCTCCTCCTCATTGGACCCATGTGTCAACTGACTCAAATGGTCTGCAACCACATTCTTTGTTCCTTTCTTATCTTTGATTTCCACATTAAACTCCTGAAGGAGTAGTAACCACCTAATCAGCCTTGGCTTTGCATCCTGCTTTGTCATAAGATATCTCAATGCAGCATGGTCAGAGAAAATAATCACTTTAGTTCCTAACAAGTAAGATCTAAATTTCTCTAAAGCAAAGACAACAGCCAAAAGTTCATTCTCAGTTGTTGAATAGTTTAACTGAGCATCATTAAGGGTTCAAGAAGCATAATAAATCACATGTGGTAACCTCTCAACCCGCTGTCCCAACACAACACCTACAACATATTTCGATGCATCACACATCAATTCGAACGGAAGGTTCCAATCTGGTGCTTGGATGATTGGGGCGGTGATCAACTGCTCCTTGAGCCTGTTGAATGCAGCAAGACAATCTTCAGAAAAATCAAATGTCACGCTCTTCTGGAGCAATGCACTGAGATGTCGGGCTATCTTGGAGAAATCCTTGATAAACCTGCGATAAAAACCTGCATGTCCAAGAAAAGAGTGCACCTCTCTCACAGTAGTGGGAGGTGGTAAGGTACGTATAACATCAACCTTAGCCTTGTCTACTTCTATACCTTTTTCAGAAATTACATGTCCCAAAACAATACCTTGATCAACCATGAAGTGACATTTCTCCCAATTTAATACAAGGTTCTTTTCTACACATCTCTCTAGAACTAGGGACAGATTATTCAAACATGTATCAAAAGAATCACCAAAAACAGAAAAATCATCCATGAATACCTCGATGATCTTCTCTACCATGTCTGAAAAAATGCTCATCATGCATCTCTGGAAAGTAGTCGGTGCATTGCACAACCCAAAAGGCATCCTCCTATAAGCAAACGTGCCAAAGGGACACGTGAACGTGGTCTTCTCTGTCAATGGCAATCTGGTTGTAGCCAGAATAACCATCTAGAAAGCAATAATACGCATGACCTGCAAGACGTTCCAACATTTGGTCAATAAAAGGAAGAGGAAAATGATCCTTACGAGTTGTGGCATTAAGTTTGCGGTAGTCAATACAGACTCTCCATCCTGTTTGAACTCTCTTTGGCACCAGCAGATCCTCATCATTTTTAATCACTGTGATGCCTGACTTCTTGGGTACCACCTGCACAGGACTCACCCACTTGCTATCAGATATTGCATAAATAATACCTGCATCGAGAAGTTTGATAACCTCATTCTTCACCACATCCATCATAGGTGGGTTGAGTCTTCGTTGTGGTTCTCTCGTTGGCTTTGCTCCATCTTCAAGGAATATCCTATGAGTACATAATGTTGGATCTATTCCTTTAATGTCTGCAATTGTCCATCCAATAGTCTCCTTGTACTCCCTGAGTACAATGACTAGCTTCTCTTCATGTAACACGGTTAGTTTTGAAGATAAAATGACTGGTAAAGTCTCACCAGTTCCAAGGAATGCATACTTCAAATGCTCAGGCAAAGGCTTGAGCTCAAGCTTTGGTGCTGTTACAATGGAAGGAAGAAGCGTGTCATTAGTAATAGGAAGAGGAAGAGATTTTGAATTACCTCTCATGTGTGGTAATGACTCAAGGGCTGCCACAACATCATCGTACTCTTCTCCTATCACTAACTCTTCAGCTGAGCTGTTTCTCATTGTTTCTTCTTCTTCATCCATGGATCGAACTTGGGTGATCAAATCCTCAAGTTCATCCCACACTTTAGAACATGGGGGAGTTTCAGATTTCTTCCCCCCCCCCCCCATCTTCAATCGCTTTCTTCAACGCATTCTCATTCTTATTCACCGAGTGCTGCATAAATTCCTGCTTAAAATTATCAAATGTATCAATAGAAAAACAGGAATACAAATCATTATCACTAGGATGCCTCATTGCGTCGAAGATGTTGAAGCGGATCTTCTCTTCATCTACTTTCATGGAGAGGGTACCATTGAAACAATCTATCTTGGTCCTAGCGGTCCGTAAGAATGAACGACCAAGTATCAGTGGTAGCTCTGATGGTTGAGGCTCTACCTCCATCTCTAACACAAAGAAATCAGCTGGGAAGATCAACTTACCTACCTGCACCAAAACATCCTCAACAAAACCTCTGGGGTAACAGTTAGATCGATCAGCTAATTTAATTATAACACCAGTTTGTTGTAATGCACCAATATTCAAAGTTTTATACACAGATTAAGGCATTGAATTTATTGATGCACCCAAATCAAGTAAAGCTCCAATAAAGTTCGTGTTACCAATTGTACATGGGACGGTGAATCGTCCAGGATCACCCATCTTGGGTGGTAGCTTCCTCTGAAGTACCGCTGACACCTTCTCACTCAAGGCCACGGTCTCAGTCCCCGTGAACTTCCTCTTCATTGTATAAAGTTCCTTAAGAAACTTTGCATACTTCGGTATTTGCTTAATCGCATCAAGCAACGGAATGTTCACTTCCACCTTCCGGAATGTATCTAGAATCTCTTGCTCCAACTCATCCTTCTTCTTGTTTTTCAACCTACCAGGAAAAAGAACACGTAAAGGAATTGAAGGAGAAGGTTCAAAAATTGACTTACCTGATTTTTCATTTGATGAATTTTTCTGTCCAGGTGCACTCTTCTCTCCCTGATCCTGCAGTAGTGGTGGAAATGGCAACACCTGTTCTAGGACCGGCTCATATTCTAAAGATTTTTTTGTAGGCTTTTCAACCTTTTCAATCACTCTTCCACTTCTCAATGTGATCACATTAGCTTCATGTTGAGATCTTGGGTTCTTAACCACATTGCTTGGAAGAGTACCTTGTTCTCTTGTTGACACTTGTTGCTGCAAGCTGTTCAGCTGCTTCTCCATAAGCTCGAATGCCTTGCTAGAGTTCTTGTTGTGCATCTCAATCCCCTCTAGCCTAGCCAATATTGCTGCGATGATAGGATCAGGAGCTGGAGCTGCAACCGGCTGTTGTACCTGTTGATATTCAGGTCTTACCTTGAATCCGGTGGGTGGGTTCAGCATATTGTTTGTGTTTCCATAGCTGAAATTAGGATGATTCCTCCATCCCGGATTGTATGTGTTTGAAAATGGATCATTTCTTGATGCACGTTGTTACACAAAATTCACCTGTTCTTCATCAGGAATAAAGGGACAAGTTTTGTTAGTGTGATTCGACATAGAGCAAACAGAACATACCTGAGAAACAGATGATGATGATGTCGTTTGGCTCTTGATGGTAGTAGAAATGGACTCCAACTTCTTCTCCATTGCTTTCATTCTCTTGTCCATGTCTGGGTTGGTGGCAACCTCAAATACAGCTTGCTGTTTCTTGCTTGCCAACGTTCTCTCTCTTGTATAGAACTGCTTGGTGTTCTCAGCCAATTTCTCTATGGTATCATGAGCTTGCTGACCTGTTTGATACATAAACATACTTCCACAAGCAGAATCCACTCTTGTCTTGTTGGCTGGCTCTAGACCTTCATAAAAGAAAGTCATCCTGTCCTCTAGATCATACCCATGATGTGGGCATTTCCTCAACAGCTTCTTGAAATGACTCCATGCCACATGAAGCATGTCACCATCTTTTTGTATGAAGCTATTAATCTCCTTCTTCAACTGCTTAGTCTTCTGGGCTGAGAAATACTCCTTCATGAACGTCACCTTCATCTCATCCCAAGATTGTATAGACCTAGGAGCCAAAGAATTGAACCACATATTCGCTTCATCCTTTACAGAAAAAGGAAATAAAATTAGTTTCAACACATTAGATTCAACATTTTGTAAGTTTTGTGTTGATGCTAAAGCTTCAATCTCAGCCAAATGTTGCTGCGGATCTTCTGAAAACACCTCCTATAATGAGGTAGGGTTGAAAGTAAAGCAGGAGGTACTGAATAAGTCCCAAGAGCTGGCAACACTATTGGTGATGAATTCCCTTGAGCACTAGGTACAAAAGAATTCATCAACGTCCTTGGTTGTTCTCCCATTGCTGCTCTTTGTGGTGGCGATTGAGGAACTTCTTCTTCTGAATCCGAACATGTTCCTACCTCAATCTCAGGTTCTGACACTGTGCCACTTGTGTTTCCAACCTCTAATTTTGCTTGCCTCTTCTGCTTTTGGTTTTGCTTAGCTGAGCGCTCAACCTCTAAATCAAGCAATAAAGGCTCAGTTCTCCTTGGCCTTCGAGTATGCATGCACTAGGTACCTGCACACATGAGACACGTTAAGCTACAAAAGAAATTAACCCAAACTAAACAAAAACTGAAAACAAAAGACACGTTAGAATATAAAGACTAGATCTTTCCCCGGCAACGGCGTCAAAATTTGATCGGTGTTTAAACACCCTCAAAGTTACCCTATAATGAAATAAATATGCTTGTAAATGCAGTACAATAGTATAGGGGTCAATCCACTGGGAAAAATGAGACTCAATATTCTAAACTACAAACAGACGGGAAAGTCAGAAACCTGACAGCCTCGACCACTGAACACTAACGTAATTAATTAAAATAGCTAGACTCAACCTAAAATCACAAAATTAATACAGAAAACTATAGACACAGTGGTGGACTACCACTCAAATTTTCAATATAATCGGAGTTGGTTTGGTTGTTGAAATAAATTCTACAAACTAGATTACGAAACTAAAACAATAGTGAAATTTAGAGTAAAACGAGAATTCAATAATAAAATGGGTTAAGGGAAGTGCTATCCACCACCGTCACACCATCTAGATGACAAATGCTTAACTAAACAATGTAAATGTTATGAATGAAAGACTCTCAGGAAGGTCCCGAGCTGTGAACACAACCTATTACCCAATCCTCATGTTTACAATGTTGAAGGTTTGCTTATCAACATTGTCTATCCCTCAAAGAACCCGAAGTCACGGACTCGAATTTACCAAGAGCAAAGCATTACGATCTAGAAAGGGTTTGAGAATCTACAAGGCTTCATAAGTACACTACGGTCGTGTCTTACTAGACCTAGAGTTTCTTATACCAAGCATGTATGAGTTCTACGATTGAAACTTGAGGAAGGTAATAATCACCAACAGCCATCAATTTTCTTAGAATTAGATTCATAAACATGCATACTAAGCGTGCACTCAAAGCATACATAATCAAGAATCATCACCGTATAAATAACAAAGAAACCTCATTCAAAATAACAAAAGCAAAACTCAATTAACGTGCATAAACAATCTAGATATCATGAACAGGGCTTCAAAACATCCCATTAACAATGGAGTTTAACTCCTCATAGAATCAGAAATTAAACTAAAATAATCCATGAAAGAAATTGATACAAACGGATGAAGGAGAAAACTAGCTCTTGTTTTTCCGTTCCTCTTCTTCTCCTTCCAGTCGTCCTTTCTCTTTTCTCTCTCCAAAATCCCCTCTTTACATCACGTTCTAACTATATATATATATCTAACTATATATATATAACTAGAGTCCAAACTCTCACAACTGTTCCACTAGCCAGCTATATATATATATATATATGTATATAACATATATATATATATATTCCAACCTCAGCAAGCCCACGTGCCAGCCAAATTCTTGACTTTTAATCCAGTCTTCTTCTCTCTTCAATTGTTAGCCCAATTTTTCTCCTTGCACTAGGAAAACTCTTTTAAATTTCTTTTACTTTATTTTCTCCAAAAACCTATAAAACAAATAACAATAATAAATTGCTTAAAAACGTAACAAAAGAACTAAATATAAGGTAATATTATACATAGAAACGTTGCATAATTATGCATCTATCAGTGACATATCGTTCAAGTCATTGTCTCTATTCTCTGTTACTGACTTGTATCTTTTCGACTATATTCAGGTTCCATGTAAAACTACAGATCAAATCCACTTCTTTCATGACCTTGTTGATCGTATGAACCGCAACCTCCAAGGATTTGAGGTACTATGAATCCAGTCAATCCACTAACACAGCAATTTACGGTGTTATGTCTTTTGTTATGAGAAATATTTACTTTCTCTGCAAGAGTTTTCCTAAAAGATATACATTGACAATGAAAATCTCTACATGGTCAGCTCTTGTTCTTACACCTCTTTGAATGTGTCTACACCGGCTAACTCACAGTTTCCTCTGAATATAATCCAGGCAGTAGTTACGGAGCTCTGGTATGTGGAGGAATTTGATGTTTTGGCTCTTGCCTTGAACGGAAGAATGAAGGTGCGCAAGTTCCAATTCGGCTGCTCAAGACATTGACGATCAAATTCAGTATAGTCCAAAGCATATAGCATATGGCTCATATAAGGTCTGCATTACCTGTATACTATATCACTAATATTGTCAGTAGTGATGTAGCAATATATTGTAGCATGTATTACCCCATTTTGGCGACTTGAATATAGCTGCATTTCATCTAAATCATCCGTACCTGGAAATTTGAAAGAGCTAAAGAAAAGGGGTTGTCTATGTATCAACACGTGAAGATGCATTGGCTTGCAGTCATCACCTTCAACCTTTTGTCGTGACGTTATGATTGTAGTTTGTAATGATGATGGCTTCCATTAACCCATGGCCAGCACACGCTCAGCTTCCCTCTTTGTGCAAATTGATTACTGTTTTCAGTTCGAGTCATTCGACCACGTACCTTGTGCATCCGTACCACATGCCCCCGCCCCCTCTCAAGTGTTAATTAAAAACAAAAACTAAAAGTGTGTATTACTATACCCCCTAATTGAAGATCCCGCACCACACGCTTCTCATAGTCAGCATATCCTTTCGGCTACGTTGTATGCCTTGACCCTTGACCTTTGGCGAGTGGCCTCTCCTAAACTTTTGGTATCGAAGAGCTTTCATAATATACACATTTATCTTCCTTGTATTAGCTTTCGAAAAAAACAAGAGAGGTTTTAATGTGGGGTGTTTTCGATCTTTATTTTCTCGGAGATTAATCTGTGTCGTTAATTAAACTGTAATCACTGAAAATAGATTGAGATTTAACTCTAATCAATAAAAAAAACATAAAGAATAGTGATGACGTAGAAAGTGTGTTGATACCAATTCTTACTGATTCAATCAATTATAAGACGGCGAACCTTGTCAAACTGGTCATCCAAGCACACACTCAGCAACCCTCAAAGACAAAACTCCAAACTAAACTAAACTATACTAAACTTGTTTAACACTCGACTTAAGCACGTGACACTTAGACCCCAAACTCCACAAGCCACAGACACGTGGTGCGCTCATGTGTCTCGGACGTTGGGAAGTGAAATGGCTCAGGCGTGGCACACGCCCTCCTTCTCCCGCCACACTCGTTCTCTCTCTCGCTCGCTCGCCACTTCGCACCATCAAACAAGACGATGGATCTCTTCTTCTCCTACCTCTTTAATTTCTAAGCTTTACATGTACCAATACGGCAAATACCCTTTACCATTTCTCTCCCAAATTTCCAATTTTTTTTCACACTGAGAATTTCAGACCCAATTGCTCTCTCCTCTGCTCAACATTTTCATCTTCTTCAATCTTCATATAGGTAAGTGTTTTGTTTTCCGGCTAAAATTTCATTGATCTCTGCATGTATTTGATTATGTAACTTCGTTTGCGAAAGTAAAAATCGTTTCTTGGATTTGGGTTTCATTTGTTTGGTCAATTCTGGTTGTTGGGTATCTAAAATTAAGAATACCCAGATTGCTGTTTCGATTTTATTGAATTTGTAGGGGTTCAATTGGTTGAGGGGTTTAGTTTGATTTATGCAGAGGATTGAGTTTTGAGAAAGAAAACTGGGGTTGATGAAATAGTGTCAAATTGACCATGTTTTGTGTTGTAAGGGTGAATTTGATTTGTGTGAGCAAGAGTTTGATTTTGCTTTTTTGACTTGTTGTAGGGTGTTATAGGGATCAATGGTTTCCAAGGATCCTGCTGCAGTGGTTGGCAAGGCTAGTAATGGGGCAACTCAGGCGACGGTGGACCGGTAAGTGATGTATAGATCTTGAGTTTGATTATAGTTAAAAAGTGTGTTTTGGACTTTGTGCTTGCAATGTTGATTAAATGCTGTGAATGTGTTGATTGTGTGCTGAGGAATGGTAAAGGTTGATCATACTTTTGGGACTTGATGTAAGATAGTGCAACTTCAGAAAATAAGGATGGAATATGAAAGTTTAGAAATGTGGTTTCTGGACGAAAGGATTATAGGACAGGCGGACAGCGTATGTAAACAGTAGAGCCGATCTTGCTGTTCTGCTAAGCGTTCGGTGACGTGTGTGGTTTGACTTCTAACGATCTTGTATTTTCTTTTTGACATTGGAAGTTTGTGTTAATCTTGAAAGAATATTTAACTGCAATTGGACTAACATTATCAAGGTTGAAATGTTGACAAGTAGCGTTAACTGACCGTACGACTTCAAATAACCACACTTGATGAGTAAATTTGTTTGCTTAGTTTCTTCTCGTAACACAATTTGAGTACCCTGTTGATAAGTTTATAATGTAGATGAACTTGTAACCATGTCTTTGAACTTTTTATGCTTCATGATTGCAATAGCCTCGATAAAGTTTAAGCTTCAGGAGGGGAATCCTATTGGCACTGAGCATATATCTTTGTCCAAAGACCAAAGTTTAATGGCTAGGTATATGTATATAGAAGATGTAAATGGTTTGACATGACTATTGCTGATGAAAAACCACCAAGACTTATTGCTTAAATCATAGATGTTTATAAAGCTATTGGATGTGCAGGGCTTGTCCTGGTAAGAAGTCTCAGGGGAAAGTGCCCAAGAGAATTCACAAAGCTGTGAGGGAGAAACAAAAGCGGGAGCATTTAAATGATCTTCTTCTTGATTTGGCTGATGCTCTTGGTAACCTTACTTATTTTATAGGAACTTCGTGTCGTTACCATTTCAGTTCATCTTACATTCATGTCATCTTTCAGTAGTTTAATTCATCATATTGTTGGTTCTTATTTAATTGAACTCTTACACAGAACTGAATCAGCAGAGCACAGGAAAGGCCACTGTATTATGTGAAGCTACTAGACTATTGAAGGATTTGCTTGGTCAAATTGAGTCCTTGAGAAACAAGAATGTATCCTTGTTATCTGAATCTAATTATGTAAGGCACTCAACACATTGTTCCCCGCTTTAGTTGAATGCGTACTGGTTTCTTACTGTCTTTTTATCTAAACAGATGACCATCGAGAAGAATGAGTTGCGAGAGGATACTTCTGCCCTTCAAACCCAAGTCAAAACATTGCAAAGTGAGCTAGAAGAGAGGGTGCTCCAGTCGAAACCCGACCTAAATGTACCACCTTCAGAAATCAATCCAGAATTGGCTTCCCACTTCACTGGGAATTGTATCGGATTTCCTGCTCAAGAATCGGCTTTACAGCGAGCACCTACCGTCTTTGTCGTGCCACTCCACCCTGACCTCCAAACTTATCCACCAACAGACGCCGCCCACCTTGTGTCCAACACACCCTCGAATGTGAGCAAACCACATGCTCGGTATCCAACCTCGGTGGACTCTTGGCCACTCCAACTTCTAGGCGATCAGCCAGCAGCAGGCGTAGAATCTCGACAGAGTGATAACAGTACCAGCGGGTAAAATGACCCTAGAAACATGTATTGAATCGTTGTAAAAGAAGTCAAAGTGCATTGTTCTTTACCTTCGCTTTGGGTTAATTGACAATGCCCCCTAGGCTAGTTTTGTATATTGTAATGAAGGTAGTACAAATGCGTCGGGACTTGACTCACCCGAGATTTCTTAGCTTAAGAAGGCTCGCAGATATTATTATTTTTTTGAACGCAAACGCGAACATTTCCTTGATATAAGGTACAAAAGGACCACAAAAATACAACGACCACCCCATAGGGGCGACGTGCAAGAGGATCACTAATATGTTAGAAAAATCTAACAAATCTGCAATCTAAGTTAAGTCCAAAAGAACAATAACAGAGAAACAAGGAAAATGTTACATTCGATAGCCATATGGGTTTAGGAGCACAGGTAAACCGAGACTCTAAACGTTCTCGTAACTCTTCTCTAACTCTTAAGAGGACAGGAACCCCCCTAAACACTAGTCGAGAATCCAATCTTATACGACCACTCGGATCCCAAATATGACACCAAAAGTGGATTGAACCAATCTCCGGCCCTTATGGAACTTCAAACCCAAATCATTCAGCTCCCATCTTCGTTATTCGGACATTTTTTTTCTTCTATATAAGATTTGAATTTAATTCTACGGTGGATAATTATAAAATGAATTACCTGTTTTTGAGAAAAATCACACATTCTTTGAAACATACCTTGTATCCTAAATTATCTTGAAAATGAGAACAAAAACAGTCCCAGATTGACCCAAACGAAACACACGTCTTAGACCATCTCCAACCATCAAGGTCTTATATCCTATTATGAGATCTTGTAAAATCACTATTCAATATAAGACATTCCCATCTCCAACCATCAATGTCTCATACCTCATTTTAAAACTCATATTCTCTCTCTTTGATTCTTCCTCTTTCCTCATGTCCCACCAAAATTGTCAAGGTTCTATACCTTATATTAGGTCATATTATAGAACCCAAAATAGGGTATAGGACTTAGTTTTGAGGTATAAGACTAGGATCTTCATGAGTTGGAGATGAAGTTTTTTCCAAAGATTCTATTATGAAGTATAAAACCTCCGCCATTGGTGATGGTCTTATATATTTTGTTGAGGACCAAATCGTATAGACACAAATACCCTATACACATATACAGGGGAGTATATAAAGCTCTTGTTTATGCAATATTGGTAGTGCGCTGTAACCAACTAACCACACTTGTCCTCTCATCGCTCTCTCTTTCTGAACAGCACTCAGTAGAAGTAGTAGCTATCTCACACGAAGAGAGAGAAAGATAAAGATAGAAGATACCAGGAAACCTTTCTCCAGAAGCTAGCTTCAGTTTGAGCTCCAATTCAACTACTACTGTGAGTACTGAGAGTACTGATTCAAGTTCCAACAGAGACACATTGACAAATCTGAGATATGGGATCCGGTGCCGGAAGTTTCCTTAAAGTTCTTCTCAAAAACTTCGATGTTCTTGCCGGGTATGTGGGTTCTTAATGTATTCTGTTGTGTTGTGTTTTTTGGTTTCTATAATCTGATTTAGGGGGTTTGTTTCTTGCAGGCCTGTGGTTAGTTTGGTGTATCCACTGTGAGTTTGTGGTTCAAAGATATTAGCTTTCTTATGTTCCTTATTTTGTTTTGTGTTCAAGTTAAGATCTTGTTCTGAGTTTGGATTGTTGTTATAGGTATGCGTCAATTAGAGCAATAGAAACCAAGTCTCCCACTGACGATCGTCAATGGCTGACTTATTGGATTCTTTATTCTATGATTACACTCTTTGAGCTCACCTTTGCGAAAATGATCGAGTGGTAAGTTCCTTCTTTCTATTTTTGATTGTGAGATTGAATATGAGTAGCATAATATCACACATCAACGTTAGTCTAAAATTGGATTTACTTTATCTAGTTGTTGTAAGACTTTGATTATCTAGATGTTATTCCGATTATGATGTTTAGAATGAATACTGATATTGGTTTAGATGGAAAGTAGTTGAGGTTGCTAGGTTTGTTTTGGCGAGTGAGAGCTGTAAACTTTTATTGCATTTGGTTCTGATGGATCTCGAGCAGTTATGTTTCACTAACAATGTACTATGCTGTGAATTGATGTAATTTTGCGGGTAGGATTATTAAAGACGATTTCTTGCAGGATCCCTATATGGTCATATGCCAAGTTGATCATGACTTGTTGGTTGGTCATCCCATACTTCAGTGGTGCCGCGTATGTCTATGAAAACTATGTAAGGCCGTTTTTCCTCAACCCTCAGACGATCAACATTTGGTATGTTCCGAGGAAGAAGGATGTCATCAGTAGGCCAGATGATGTTCTCACAGCTGCGGAGAAGTACATTGCAGAGAATGGTACTGAAGCATTTGAGAAACTCATTCACAAGGTACGTCCATTAAGATTTCTTAATATTTCAAAGAGCTTGGAATGGTGCTTTACAAGAGCTAACTTGTGTGAAAATTTTATTGTTTTGTAGTCTGATAAGTCCCAAATGAGTGGAGGGTACATCTTCGATGACGATTATAAGTACTACTGAGGCTCTTATTCACAACATGTTTTCAATGTCATGTAGTTGCGTGATTAGTAGAAGAGATGTTTGCTGTACGTTTTCTATGGCTGATAGGGAAGTTTTGCTTTCTTTCTTATGTTTGTAAAGAATACTGGAGGATCCTCGCTTCAGTATTATGTAATTATCATGGTTTGATAGTAAGTGAAGTATCTTTTTATGCTTCTGCATGCTGTCATTGTGGTATTTCTGGTTGCAAAGTATGCAACAGCTTTGGTAAAGCACCTGCTAGAGAATTGTAGACCGACATGGTCAGCTAGCTTCACTTGAATGACAAAATAACACTAACGTTCCAAGAAATTTGTTCCCAAATAAAATTGTCAATTTTTGATTTCTTCCTTCCTACTTCTACACACACACAGAGTTACGAAAGAGGCTAGAGCTTGGAATGGGAAACTTAAGTTAGGCGAGTAAAACAGAAGCCGTTTTAGTAACAAGTCAATTTGTTCTTAATCGACGGCCATCATGTTCGGATCATACAAAAGACGGACGAAGTTATTCAATTGACAAACACATCACTCATCCATGGGGTTGTTTAGGCACTAGCTACTCCCAGCAAATAGCATGTCGGTTGTTGGTTAAACTCAATGATCTGTTTCTGGTTCTGTTTCAGCTTGGCCTTCTCCAGTTTCAACTTCCGTTTCCACAGATTGGAGATACTCTTGGGCTTTGGAAAGAGCTGATTCTTTTGCATCAGCAGCATACAGTATCTTTTTTATCGCTACTGACATCTGCATAAAATATAATCACGGGCATGATAAGTTGAATTATAAATGCAGGAAACAACATTGTGTATAGTCCCACTAAATCAGAGTGAGACAGGAGTGTTCTGCTTCTAGTTGGTACTAGTAGAAGAGGTCAGCACAAAAAGTAAGAAGCTAAGACATAACATTGCTTCATAAGAAAAGAAGACTATAACCTATGAGTAATATGGGTCTAGAGTACTCGTACCCCACAAGATGAAATATTACAACGTCCCAGCAAATACAAATCTTCTTTTGTCAACCACAGAAGCACAATGAATTCCAAAAGTGGGGAAATACTTGACAAAGCATGACAATGAGTAAGAGATGACACTCATGACATTCTAAGCAGCTGATTATTAAATTAGCGGTATATGTAAAAATAGAAAGGAAAGCCTTGAGCCCAATATATACTAAAAGCCTGTCAGAAAATGTTACCGGGAGACTCTCCAATTCAGCCGATTGACAAAGAATTTCAACATCCCTCAGTTTTCCGAAGTAAAAGTCTCTTTCTTTCTCCAAAAGGTCCACAGAGAGCTTGAGATCTGTAACCTGTAGACGAGATGCATAAATAACATTTTAGAAATCAGCCAAATTACTAAAGTTTGTCACACTTCAGTAATTCCATAGAGTTTATGAGTATACAAATTTCAAAGAAAAAGTGACCAGACACTCATTAACTGGTGTGGCAAACTATATATAACAGACATTGGCCTCATAATGGTACCTCCTTGATCAAAGCTTGAACCTCTGCTGAAGAATTAGCACCACCTGCCACTGCAGAAGTCTTCCCTTGCTTTGGGCCTAAAGAAGTATGCATCAAAAAAGCACTCAAAGGTGTTAAAACTTAATAGATGCAGTAGAAACATAAATTTGTCTATTTCTTTGAAGTGGAATCTGACCAGTTGTCTTGTTAACACCAATTGGGTCTCCTGAATTGTTGGTTTGCAGTGACTTTGACATCTTTTGAAAACCCTTGGGATACCGTTCCTTCCCACCCTTGCACCTTCGCTCAACAGGATTATAATTCCTACCAGGAGAAAGAAAAGCGTACAGTAGTTTGATACTTGCATGCATTAAAAAGGGAAAGAATATGCTGAAGATGATCATACTCATTCATAATGCCACCATTGATAGAATCACAGTAGCGTTTCAGCCATTGTAAGAACTCCAAGTTGTCCAAAGGCCGGCCTTTGACAAGCCTGTTGACTTCAAGAGGCTGCTCAAGAAATAACAAAGCAAAGAGAAAGAAATCAATAGGAACCTTGAGCAAAAGACTTCACCAATCCAGTTTCCAACTTACAAAGATGAAGATTCACCCAATACCACATATTATCCGAGTCATGGAAAACCAGCATTCTCCAGTAAACACACAATATACTAGGGTGAAGGAGCGTGATAACTTTACGTATAATCACATACACTTGATAGAAAGAACATATGTAAATATTGCCTTAATTCTAAATCAATTGGTGAGTGATCTACTTCTTACTCGGATAGGCTAGATGAAATTGAGACCAAAAAATTAGTAAAGCTAAATCTGAAGAATTACCTTCTCAATTTTCAGCTTGTTGAATACCTCCTGTAAAATCTTGTAGTTCTGGATCATATCATACTCTGTCTTAGCATCAAAGTTGACCTACAATAAGCAAAATGAAAGACACAGCAAACAATCCGTAAGGAAAAAGGAACTGCAGCCATAAGCCATTCTAGCAGTTAAAATCAAATGTGAGGAGGGCATTGAATAATTAAATGGATACAAAGACCCGCTGATACCTTGTGCATTGGAACAACTCCTGGATAGGTCATATCCATCATTTGACATTGCACGGCACCAGATGCCGCCTAGCCACATCAGTTCACATAAATTCAGAATTAGTATTTTCTTCATGGATAAACATAAACATTACAAGATGAACATATCATAATATGACTGACCCAAATCCCAAGTATGACTTATTGTGCAATATCTAACAAACGTCTAGCTTCTCGTATCTACAATCCAAGAATCATGCATTTCGTTTTCAAATGTAGAGCTACCATTTACATCCCATCATCTCTGACCTTAGTTCACACATCAAACTCTTAATACAGTTTAAAATAAGAGCCCACAATTCAGTGACCTAATTAGTCAGGGTATATACCCACAAACATGTGATCAAATGGGTCGGGGAAATTGCACTAAAAGATTCAACATGTACATCACAACTAGTCAAGCAAGAGATATCAAATATGGCAAAGCATTCATATTTCCAGATAAAATGAACATTTGAACTCAAAATTGAGAAAAGCACACAACTTTGATGCATCACAAGCATAAATTTCCAAGCTTTCTAACATTAGCAAACCAATCAATAATAGTAAAATGTAGAAACATAGAAACTCAAAAAGGAACTAGCTAAACAATGCTCAAACAAAGAAACACAGAATCAAGATCTTTTCTTTTGCTGAGAGAGAGAGAGAGAGAGAGAGAGAACACCTCTTCGATACGAGAGAGATTGAGCTGAAGACGATTGTTGATCCAAGTCAAAATCTCATTCCTTCCAACAAAGTAAGCACTGTCCATAATTCCAATATTGGAAGCCATTTTTCCCAACTCTCACAATTCACAACCTTTCGGAGAAGCAAGGGAAAATGCCAAAATGAGTACTTTCTGGTATTTAACAAAGAACAAGGATGAGGGTGGGTTTTGTTTTCAAAAAAGAAAATGAAAATGAGCTGAAATTTGTTTTTGTATTTTGAACCCAAAAAGAAATATAAGGGAAAAAGAAAAAAAAGATGGTGAAGAGATTTGAATGGTGAGCAAATAAAGAGAAATAAGAAACTGAAAATGGAATTGAAGGAAGGAAAGGCTGACACCCCGAAATGAGGGTTTGATATTTCGCAATCTATGCGTTTCCTAAATCCTAACTGCATTTGTCAATACGAAGAAGAAAGGCTTTGGTTTTTATTTTTGTGCAAAACTTTATTTCATTATCTTCTTCTTATTCTATACAAATTTTTTAATGGAATGCCAAGCAGGATCCGGTACCGACCTTTTTTTCACATGCATCATCACTGTAGTGAGTGAGGGATGGCATTTTTTCTTTAGGGATACTTTGGTTTGTATTAGAGGTTTGTATCAAATAATTTGAGATATTCTTTTACGGAAAAAAAAGTGAATATTCTTTTACGATAAAGTTATGTAAATTATGTTTCAAAAATATCGGTTATATCTTTAGTCAAAACGATTAAATGTTTTTACTTGTAAGTAAAAGTTAAAAATTATCGTTAAACTTGTGTTTACTGAATTATTATATGTATTTGTTCTTTTTATTTTGTTTTCATCGTCCACAACGTAGACTCTTTATCTTTACATGGAGTAGTTGAATATGTTTTACTATGTGTCATTGACTATCACCAATTTTAGTGCTTAGTTTGATTTAGAGCATAAATACTTGTAATCGAAAAAAACAATTTAAGGCCTGCAGCATATTTGAGACCGGCCAAGGACTACAATTGTAAACCCCCTCAAATTATGCATCTTTTATTGAACCATACATGTGGTTGCATCAATCCCCTTATGAAACTAAATGCAGACATAAAATCAAACGATTCAAATGTCTTGAATGCAAAATCTGGTGGTTGCATCATCCCTGATATACCTCTGTCGGTTCCAATTATTTTTTCTTTTAAAGTATTAATAATAATGAATCTGGGCCACACAGGCCCAAAGTTACAATTGGGCTACATGATGGGCCGACCCACGAAGCAATGGGTTGTCCAGCAAAAGGGTTCAGGAAGTGTTTGAAGACTGAACATTATCTCCAAGACTCCAACCATATTTCCTCACAATGCCAATTGCCAAAGTCAATCTCCTGCATAAAGTAGAACTTTGGTGAACTTGGTTCAAAGTGAACCATGTTAGCCAGTTCATACGAGAACTTCTCTCTGCATTACGCTGCATAGGCTTAATTTTGCACAAACCTCTCTTTGTGTCTCTTGTTTTGAACGTGGTCATTGAATTAGTGAGTGAAGCATCTCATTGCCTGCTAGAAATCCCATTTTGTATTGCGTAAAGTCTCAAAAAAATTAAGATTGATTATATTTTGGGGTTCTTACCTAATATCTTGCTTTGGTATATAATAGACTCGGTCCTCCCTTTTCTATTATTATATTCCCTTCATTTTTTTATTTTTCTAACGGTGTATTTAGATGAAATATTTTCAATTCTTAGTGAAGTTCACAAATGATAGAAATTATAATATCATGATTTTAAATGTCATTATTTACGAATTATAGTGTTTGAATTTACTCATAAAAAGATTTAAAATAACAAGAAAATTCAAACTTTTATTTGTAATTTGGGGGAATTATAGAATGACACCTAATTTTGAAGGAATTGAACAAGAGAAATGAGAGCTCCAATTCCTCCTAATTTTAAAAAACAGAATTTGCAAAATTCTCAAAAAACTTATCCAAACAGAATAATTTTTTAAAAAAATTATAAATTACTAGAATTCTTATAAATTCCCTCAATATTTCCTTCATCCAAACATACCATAAAATCTTCCTCTACTTTCATCAAACCTAAAAAAAAAACCAAACATAAACTCCATTAATGTCTTCAAAGGGTATGACAAAGTGAACCCAAAAAAACAACAACACCACCATCTACAAGTCCAAGCTCAAATCCAATGCCAAAAGTCCACTCAACCCAAAAGCCCCATCATCTCCACCATCATCATCTCCGCCACGATCGGCTTGAGCTTCGTCCTCAGCCTCGTGCTCATTTCTCTCATCACCACCACCACAACCGAGTCATCGTCGTCTAACTCGTCTCCACCTCTCTCCAACTCGACCGAGTCAACCATTAGAACTATTTGCAACGTAACTTTGTACCCTAACACATGTTTCAACTCGATTTCATCTCTCAACACATCTCTCAAACTAGACCTACAAACAATACTCAAGCTCTCTTTAAATGTCTCCATTGCCGAGCTTACTAACATGTCTTCGTTTCTGACATCTCTCAACTTTGACGCGGCGGTGCGTGATTGCCGGGAACATGTGGAGGAGGCGCTAAGTCAGCTCCGTGACTCGGTGGAGGCCATCGTAAAGGTTGAGGGTTTGAGTGATGAGGACAAGGTCATCAAGGACATACAGACGTGGGTGAGTAGTGCAGTGATGGATCAATAGACGTTCGTGGATGGTTTGGAAGAGATGAGCTCGGTGGGTGTGGAACAAGTGAAGTTGAAGATGAAGAGGTCAACGAAGTTCACCAATAATAGCTTGGCTATTGTGGTGAATTGGAAGGCCATTTTTGACAAGTTTAATTAATGATTGGTTTACAAAGTGCTGAAAATATGAACTGTTTTGTGTAAATTTGTTGATCGATTTATAGATTGATTTGCAATGTTTGCAACTTTGCATTATGAGTTGAAACTTGAAAGAAGGTTTGTAAAACACTTTGTTCTACAGTACTCTGGAGTTTCAAAAATCTTCAGTTTTAGAGCGTTGGATCACTTTATTTCTCTAAAAATGGGGACCGCATAAATGATCCAACATTCCAAAACTAGAGAGTTTTGGTACTCCGGACCACTATAGAATTTTCCGTGAGCTGAAACTTGAAAGAGGGTTTGTAAAAATGTGTGGTTGAATCATTAATTTCTACGATATTTTCGTGGTTATAAAGCATTTTAGTCTTGTTCTTGAGTAACAAGGTTTTGTGCCATGACTAGCGTTTGGAATTGAAAATACCAACTCAAGAAATTGCCTTAGTATAGTAATTATTGATAGGCGGGTAAACACCTATGCAAAGATACCTTATTCTCAACTTGAATATATCAATGTACTAAGATAAATAGGTGTTACTGAATGCGAGGAATTGGTGAAACTAAATCCTAACACGAAATTTATATGTTGATAGACTCGACTACAATATACTAATGACAATACGAACCTACTCTAGACAGACTCAATTGACACGAAATTTTAACATAATATACTTGATACAGTGGCAGACTACCACACAAAATTTGAGGGTATTATGAGTTGATTTGGTTTCCGAAATAATTAGGCTAAGTTATAGATATTGCAGAAATCAGTAAATTGCAGAAAGTAAATTGTTGAAGAAAATCAATGAGATATGAATGTTAAGGACTTCTCTCCACTGTAGACATACTTACGGCCTCCCCAATATAATTGAACTAACCATGGATGAATATTCCCCACACAAGAGCTTTGGTAAAGTCATCTTGTGTATTACACTCTCTTACTTGGCATGAAAGAGGGAGGGATAATCCGCTCAGTCTTGATCCTCAATTAACTGACTTATACATATGGTGATGTAAGCTTAGAGAACTGAAGTTATTATGTTTTAAGAATGCTTTAAGAATAACAAAGCTTCAAGGGTTGATAAGGTGGTCACCCTTACATCACTAAGGATTGTGTCACACAAATACATGTTTGTCTCTAAAGAATATGCAATGATTAGGTGGTCATATGCACAATCAAGACTATAGATCCTAAGCTATGCATCTAAGCGTGCACTTAACAAAACATGAACATAGAAATCATTCGATGAAAATAACAGTGAAACAAAACTCATCCAAATAGTTAACATAATAAAAAAGGATTCAAAATCGTAAGCATATCTAGGGCTTCATCATCCCCTAATTAAGAGAATTTATCTATTCATAGTCATAATAATACCATAGAAAAACATGATGGGAAAGGAAAAAGAATCAAGAAACCCTAGAAAATTCGGCAGAAAGCTTTCGATGGGTTGAAAGCTAGGTCTTTGATGGATCAAAGACTGACGACTCCTCCTTCTCTTCTGGCTCTGAGTCTCTCTCTTTTGAGTGTTTTTCTCTCTAAAATCTCCAACCCTAATTATTTCCTAAAAATTTCTTTATATATGGTTGATTTCTTGGGCCTTTTCCTCTCCAAACTAGGCTTGAAATTCTTTCCATGTGGACTCTTGACTTCTTGATCCAATTGCCTTAGGATTTCTCTTTTTATTGTTTCTTTTTGTAATTTCTCTATATGTGTAACATCTCATCCACATAGTAAGATATTGTCCGCTTTGGGTCTCGCTCACACGGTTTTACTTTTGGGCCTACCCCCAAAACGCGTCTTACTATAGAGATGTGGGCATGCACATATAAGCACATCATCTTCCCACTCTCGAGCGATGTGGTATTGTATGCCGATGCAGGAAGCTAGTGCCCTTGGCCCCCCCACACATGGGTCATCACAATCCACCCCCCTTAGAGGCCCGACGTCCTCGTCAGTACACTTACGGTCAGGGCAGACTCTGATACCATTATGTAACATCTCATCCACATAGTAAGATATTGTTTGTTTTGGGTCTCACTCGCACGGTTTTACTTTTGGGCCTACCCCCAAAATGCGTCTTACTATAGAGATGTGGGCATGCACATATAAGCACATCACCTTCTCACTCCCAAGCGATGTGAGATTGCATGCCCATGTAGAAAGCTAGTGCCCTTGGCACCCCCACACATGGGTCATCATATAATTCAACCTCAGCTTTATACCTTTCTCAACATTCTCACAATTTGCAGTATACAGATGAAATTAAACCAACCTTGGATCAGAAATTCGATCTCTCCCAAAGTATCAAGTCTAGGATCTGAAGAAAAAAAAACCAAAAATATCAACAAATGCACTCAGAAATCGATTTGCACAAACCCAAAATCCATTTGGTGAAAGGGGAATATAGTCTTTGTTAATCAAATCAAACAGAAAATTTTAAACATTGAAAACATACCTCTTAAAACCTAAAATCGATTTGATTTTGACTTGTCTTTAGTTCCTACATCAAATGACCCAGAAAATTAGTTCAAATATTCAAATCGAATTGAGGTAAAGCATTCAAATAACAAATAAACTCAATTCAAATTAAAACATTGACAACATAAATATCTGTTAAAACCCAAAATCGAATATGAAGGAGGTGCCGGAGAGTCTGCAGCAAACTTAAATTAGGACTGTAGAATATGGGTTTCATGTCTTGGTATATATATGAATTGACTAGGGTTTTCCAGGGTTGGGAAATGAAAAATCCAATAAATCATTGCAGAAATAATGGTGAGGAAGACACTGAATAATTATAATTGACAGGATTTTGAACGAGAGAAATCATAGAATTTGAAGGGATCGAATCGATAGAGAAGGATTAATTAGAGGCGCTGAATCTGCTGACATATTCTCAGAAAATTTGGTCGAGTCGGGTTCATTCAGTCGGTCTGAATGAGAAACCCGTGATCGGCCCGAGTGCAACCAGTTCGGCTGATTTTGGCCAGTTTGACTTTTTATTTTTCATTTGGTTCAATTTCCGACCCTAAAAAACTGGGCAGGTTGGTCAGTTAGGGCCGCTCGGGTTGGTTTTTTCCCAATCCTAATATGATGTGTTCGGGAGGTTTGAGGTTCGAAGTTCAAGTTGGCCACAATTTTTTGCTTTAAAATGTGAAAATTATTAATAAAGAAAAACAAAATATAAGAATTCATTAAAATAATAATAGAGAAATATGAAATATATAAAAAAAAATTGAGATTACTTATTTACCCCATAGATTTGATTTTTTTTTTGCCACATCAGCACAAGTTATAACGGTGGACGAAAAATTGGTTTCGAGTATCACCAGAGTATTGGTTTAGAAGTTCAGGTATCACAATAATAGAGTTTGAAGTTTAGATATCATAACAATAGGTCCACCAGAGTTCAGATACCATACAAAATCTTTTGCCGATTACCAATGATTAAAAGAGTGTAGACAATATTATGTTAGTTGTTCAAGTTCCAACAATTAATCTTTAAAACTTCAAGAAACTTATAATACTACAATCAATCAATCTCGAATTAATTATCCAAAATTCGACATGGTTAATCCAAGTTTAAGTTTAGCACACTTGACCTTGAAAACATGGAGAATATTTTTCAAAAAAAGTGACTTGCGATTTTACCTCTTGTGAAATTTCAAAGAAGGCCAAGTCAACCAGGAACGGATGACTCACTGAAAGGCCCAAGTTCCCCTACAAAGTCATGTTTAGTCACCACAACATTAATCCATAGACCTAACACAACAGACTCCACAAAAAGTATAGTACGTACTATGGGCTCAATGCTAAAAATTAGAGTGTGATTGTATATTCATACGGATATGTCAATCGATTGGATACATATTAAAAAATATATCGAGCTAGTTGAGTGGAAGTTACCAGCCAAAATCAAATTATAAAAAAGATGAGGAATTATTTAATTATTACTTTTATTATATAACAAACCAGAGTCTATTGTTCAAAAAGTTAGTTAGTTAGTTAGGTGGAAAGTAATGTCATCTTAACTAGGAATAGTAGCCCCTTGTTTTTTAGGGGTATCAAGGTATACACATAAAATCTAAACTCTCTTCTTTTGTAATATTTATAGCTTGTGAGCTCTTACCTCTCATGCAATTACTGTTTTTAGAATAGAGCAAATCATGGAACAAAGCCAATCTAGGTACGAATCGTGTTTAAATTTCAGTGATGATCTCAAGGTAGCCACGGAGGAGCTGGTGCTCGTAATGAACAAACTGGTTGATGATGAATCTCTCTCTCTAGAAGAAAAAAGAGGAGTTTCAATAATAGAGGTTGCAGCTGAAAGAGGTGAAGAAGCTACATAAGAGACATCAACTAGAAAAAACCCTAAATTCTGCATTTGTATCCACATCCACTACCTTAAAGAGGATTTGATGTGGAGTTGGTTCGCTGCCGGATGAGGATTATTTGGTCTTGGCAGTTTACAGGTTACGTGGTTGGAGTTTTCTTTGGTTTTTGTTGGTTTCTCTTATTGGTGATGAGCAACGTGGTGGCGGTTTGGGAAGCGCGTAGTGGAGCGGTTGGCTACTAGATCTGTTGGATTTGGTTTGTGCTAAGGTTGAGAGGTCGAGTGTGCGGCGGTCTAGGGTTGTGTTTAGGTCAATGGTTCAATGTTGTTTGGAGGACAAGTTGCGACGAAGGCACTGGTAGAAGGGTGAGGAATGGGTTGGTCAGCGTTTGATGTCGTTGTGCCGTGTTTCAGACGAGGCTGTGACAATGGCTGCATGTGATTCTTGGGGCAATCGTGTTTTTCTACTTGTTGCGAGAGATGAGCTTGGGCCAGAATTTATTTGGACTTATTTCTTGTGGTTTGTATTTTTTAAGGATTGTCTATGTTTTTAATTTGTTTAATTACGTTTTTATCCTATTCTTATAGGATTTTATCTCGGCATTGTTTGGTGCTTCGGTTTATATGCATCTTTTTTGGTTCGTTATTTATGGGGATGACATATCTGCCACAATTGACTACTCGGGGGATATGTTCATCTCTTTTTAAGTGTTTTCGTTTACATTTATAAAAAAATAAGTAAGTTCGACTATATTTGAGTTTAGCGTTTTTAAATAATAGTATTTGATTTGATTAATTTTTTTTCTCTTGAATATAATTAAGATTACTTGTCAGATGTGTATGTATTATTCAGGTCGAGAAGATTTTAATAAAAAAAAATTTTAATCGAAAAAAGAAAGAAAAAGTTTTATGCCATGGATAGAATACTACCCCAATTTCATCTCTCTTTTCAGGTTGATGTTATGATCTATGAAGATCGATATACAGCTGTGGTGATGCAGCCGACTTTGAGGTCGAGGCCGTCGAGAGGCAGCTGTTCGCTGGTGCCTTAGTGGGCTTTTGGCTGTAGTTGGGTTCAATGGGCCGTGTGCACATGGGCCGTAACATCCTTTAATTGGCCGTGTTAGTTTTTGGGCCGTACAAATGAATTAAAGGATCATGTTCTTGCGGAGATACGTATATTATGAATCTCCGTGTATGGATCGTTCTCTATTAGTGTCGAATTGGTGATTGTTTCGGTGTTGGTTGCTCTAGAGGGACTTTGCTCTTGTTGTATTTTTGTATAAAAATAATGTAACAGAAACAAAATTAAGTAGCTAGCTAGACAAATTGGTTGCTTTCATTATAAATTTTCGTGTCTTAATTTGGTTTCTGGTTGGTATCAATCATCATCTCAGAGTGATTGTGATACTATCCATACTATAAAATCTAAAAAAATTCTTCTGGTCAGTACCGAAAATTAATACATTTACTTGGCTAGCAGCTAGCATTTCATGAGAAATTAATATAGAGAGACATGCATCTCGGATAATTAAAGGGTACAAGCAAAATGGAAATTTAGAAAATAAAATGACATAATCCTCTCTCATTCTAACATATATGTAGCTAGCTAGTCTTTATATATATATATATATATCTCGATCATTGGTTGGAGTACAAACAACCAAATTAACTCATATTACAACTTAATAATATATGACATAGCTAATTAGGCCACAGAGAGAGAGAGAGAGAGAGAGAGAGAGAGAGAGAGATCGAGCTTCATTATTAATTTATGTTGGAGAGGAGTCTGGTCACAAGCTCTTCATCGACCCCAGCTATGTCTCTGCAGAATCACGAAGTAGTTGAGATAGTCTGTGGCTTAGGTCTCCCACCTCCTTATGCAGCCTCTTGATGTATGAACAGGTTTCTTCCAAAATAGCTGTTGCTGATACCTGCGCATGTATATGAAACCATCACATATATATAAGTACTATATATGCATAACCTCGTCGATCGATTGAGTGAAAAGTAGTTAGTAGTCTAAGCATGCACAGCGTTGGATACAGGAGTAAAATGGTAGACAATGCATGAAAGTTACATACCGATGTGTTTCGTCTGGGGTTGAGTTGAGGTAGCAGAGCTTGTAGCCTTGAGGCGAGCTCCCTAATCTCATCCTCTGTGGGTTGTGAAGCTCCTGTTCTACGAGTTGACATGGCTAGCTAGCTTAGCTGAATTGAAACTGGAAGCAGTATAGTTGCTTATCACTTTCTTGTTTAGCAGCTTCTAGGCTTCTAGGCTTGTTGCATACAAATGGGTAAGGGGACAAGCAGTGCTTAAAAAGAGAGTGGAAACTGAGGCCGGAACAGAAATAGTGTTTAGTTAGAAAAGGACAGCAGCAATTTTGATATGTAATTGAGGACCCATTTGTACAACAAATAGGGACAACAAGGGTCCCCGCTTCTTATACCATAAAATGTTAGAGGTCCAATTCTTGCTAAAGAAATTTCATCAAAGTAGCCAATCACCTTTTAAATGGTTCTAATTAGGGAATCAGATCTGCCCCCATTTGGACGTACATGTGGTAGATTTAGGTTGCTAAATTGCTAATCATTGTTTACTAATGGCAATAGGATGTTACATGCTACCAAAAACATACTTTTCTCTAATTAATTGACATTAATATTTCACCAATAAGTTTCCTAGCTTTGTTTGATGCATGCATTTCCCCTAGCTAGCCCCTTCCATCCTGATGGATTCTTTGTGTTTTTGTTTGTTTTTTCCCCCTTATTTTTGTTTCTACCGAATTGCGCGCGGGACGTAATCTGGCAAAACAGTACGAGTACTCCTTCTTCTTCTCGTCCGAACGTTGGGGCCGTTCGGATGGTCGGGCGCTCTCCTCTTCTCTCGGATGATCGGGTGCGCGCATTCGGGTGCGGCTGTTAGAAGAATACAACAATGAACATGCGGTCAGGGGTCAAGACGGGGTGGCCCGCCTTCAACGCTCCGATGCCTAAGTCAGATGATGTATTGGATATAACAGTCAAGCGAACGTGCGCGCAGATAGTGTGTAGTTGGAGTGAATTCGTCAAGATGGAACGAATGGGATGATCTTACCTGTAATAAATACCTTACATATATAGGTGGTTGAGTTTGGGGCTCACTTGTGTTCTTCGATGTGGGACTGGTGCCCTTGCTGGTGTGTGATCCGCACATTTGGGAGTGCGGTTGCCGGGCGCGTGTGCGCTCGGATGGGGTCGGTCTGGTGAGTGAAGTTGAAGCCTTCCTGGTGGTTCTTCGGGTGGTCTGGTGGGTGTTGATTACCTGCTTAAGTGGATAAGTATATTAATCGGATAACTCATGCTATACAAACAATTTACTCTGGTTTTGTTCCTGCATCTCCTTTCTTACTCTCTGATAATGATCACATGAGACTGATCGATCTATCGAACTGGTTAGACATCGAAACAATGATTTTCCACATATCCAAATAATGTCTGGCATGTTTTGTCCCAAGACAATTGTCACTTAGAACGCAAGCAAATTAAAGGGATTGAATTAGAGTGATTCGACTACACTCAAGTACGTAGAACGCGGAGTTAGATTAAACTCGAGTAAATTATTTACGTTGGTAGTTGATTGTACGCATCTAATTAAGTATGAAATCTTCAAATCTGGATTTGAATTTCGTAGATGTTGATTGTAATTAAGTTAAATCGCATTCTACTCTTGGTGAACACATAGAAGGAGCGTCCTAATATGATTTTCTGGCACAAATTAATCTCTCGCCTAAAACTTTTTGAAGATTCTGTGTGATCTCGATAAACAACGAAAACAACCTAAACAGTTGAATTACAAGAAGTAAATGATTGATGCAATCCAAGTCACCAATCTCAATCGCTGATGCACAGGACTTGTCTTTTAACCTATGAACGATCACATCATGATGTACAACATATCGATCACACTCTAGTTCATTTTATAATAAAGATGAATCTGTCATTTCAATCAGCAGATCAAGGCTCATGTTACTTGAGCACTAGGGCATGCAACTCCTGCGGAGATTGCAAGAGGTCGATTACTTCAATAATATGTAGAAGAAGGTAGTCGAACTCAGTCAATTAAGTTGTGAGGCAAACTGGCTAAGGCTGCTAGCCACCCTTCGCCGCCGTAGGTCTAGTATGAATCGGAAAAGGATAGTGATCAAGTCTCATTTAACCAAAATGCGTTTCTGATCTAAATGATCCGATTCAGTACCAGGAAATGAGATAGGGGTGATACGGTGCTTGGTTTTGGACAGATATGATCGATGTGAATATTGAGATGCATACCGGGACAATGAAGTGAGCATCAGAAGAGAGTTTGATGTGACAAAGCAGAGACAAGTTGGTGAGTGATGACTAAACTATATAGACTAGGGGTTAAGGGTTTATGAAGGCTCCATCTGAGGCTGCGAGGAATTGTTCGGGAAAAAAATGCCAATAAAATTTAGGGTTTTTTTGGCCTCATTTACCTACCAACCTAGCTTTTAATTTTGGACCCTAAATTTCCGGTGCCCTAACTCAGTTGTACACTGTGTGCTCTCCATGTTGCTGCCGCGTTTCAATTGGGCAATATATAACCCTAGCTATGACACTGTCATGAAAATGTGATGTGAACAATTCTTACTAG
Organism: Geum urbanum; assembly: GCA_946800695.1. NCBI lineage: Eukaryota > Viridiplantae > Streptophyta > Magnoliopsida > Rosales > Rosaceae > Geum > Geum urbanum. The sequence goes on from OX327011.1 coordinate 48,474,877, forward strand.
TAACTTTTCTACTGTGTCTCAGTACTGGGTACTGACTAGCTCTATGCTCTCTCTCTGGACCCCCAAGGCTCTCAGTCTCTCAGTCTTCGACGTCTCTTCTTCTCCACGGTGCAGTTTGCCCGCAGTGATCTATCCTGCGTTAGATCGAGTATGGCTAATAACCCTGCAGGTCTAATCAACTCAATGTACGTTTCCTGCACTAGCTCAACCAGAACATACTGTATACGTACAGTAGAATCTCATGTCTTCTAGCTTAACAAAACAGAGCACGATTCCTTCAGCAAGACGGTTGTTTTTAGCTTCTTAGAGTTTAAGCCTTTTAAGGTACGTACGTATATAATTACTGTTACAGTCTGATGTTTTCCAGTTCAATATTTTCACCTTATTCTCATCAAATTAACCCGACAATAACCGAGTTCGCTTTCTTTGTCTGATACGTACTGTTCATGAAACTGTACCATGCAATGATCAGTAGCTATATATTTAATTTTGGAGCAGCAATAATATATATATCAGTGCTCAACAGAAACGTGGTCCATGCATGCACTGTGCGCACTCCGGGATCGAACAGTAGGCTTTCATATGCTTCTGGGTCGATGATCTCGACTGGTGAAACCTGTTACCACTCTAATAATAGACACGTTCAATAATTCTAAGCTTACACAGAACACCTTGGACAGCATGATGAAGATCTTTATATGTATATGACCGGAGTACGTCTGTTCTTCCGGGACGATCGATCGAGTTGCATGGAAAACACATGCATATATCGACGTTTCTTAAATGTGAGATAACTAGAAACGGCTAAGATAAACTTAACCGGATCGAGACAAAGATTAGTTAGATTGGTATATGGTGCACAAGAAGTAATTAAAGTTGTTGCATGCCACAATAAAACCTATGACAAGTAAAAAACAAACTGGCCGAGGGTTACCATGGTCCTTGTCTCCTTGATAAACTTTAATCGTTTGCAACTTTAACAGTGTACGTCAACTTTGTTCATTTGTTTTGTCATTCTTTTTCATCAGTGTCAGTGATGAAGATGCCAAAGAACAGTAGTTCTCCTTGATCTAGCTCGCTTTGCTTCCATCAGCATGGTACAAGCTAGATTCGAAATATCGTCCCATGCATGCGAGTCTAATCAGGTGGAAAAATACTCATCTAGAGATATCTTATTCTCAATTAATATATATCATTATAATAATCTATTATAAAGGTTACAGAACACAAAGAATTGGTGAAACTAAATCCTAATACTAAACTGCAATGCTGACAAACTCAACTACAGTACATTAATAACACTACGAACCTACTCTAGACTGACTCAAATGACACGAAATTTTAACACAATAAACTAGACACAGTGGTGGACTATCACACAAAATTTCAGGGTATTCGGAGTTGATTTGAGTACCGAACTGAATCGGTTAAGCTACAGCTAATGCAAAAAATAAATGATGAAAGTAAATATGTTAATGAATGCAAGATGCTTAAACTATATGATGAATGAGTTAAGAGGAATGCAATCCACCACCGTTATTCCATCTATATAACACATACTTAATCTAATGCATATATCCAATGAATGAAAGTTCCCAGGAATGTCGATAGACACAACACATCCTATTACCTAATCCTTATGCCAGTGAGTTTGTCATAGACCTCCCCCACATCTATCTTTCTATTGAACCCATAGTCATGGACCCCAAGGTTTACAAAGAAAAAAGCATTAAGTTCTAGAAAAGGTTTGAGAATCTACAAGGGTTCACAGGTACACTATAGGCGTGTCCTGCTAGACCTAAGGTTTCAATCACCCGACGAAATCAGTGTATCACTATAGAGAGTCCAGTGGAAGAAATTATTTTCAGTCGCTCGTATCTCATGACAATAGAATCCTAGCATGCATATTAAGTTGCACACCAAAGCAAACATACAAGAATTTATACAGTGAGTCACATAGAGAAAGAAACCTCATTCGAATTGAATATGCAAAACTAGATTAAAGTGTATAAATTAGAAAGACTTCATGTACGGGACCCCGTAACTAGATGTTTAGCTATTAAAAGTCATAATTGAAGAATCAAGACAAATCATAGAGTTTACAGATTGAAATTGGATGACGAACACAGTCTGCCGTCTAGCTTCGATGGATCGAAGCTGAGTCTTCGATGGATTGAAGATAGGGTTCTGACTCCTTGCGGCTGCTCTCTTCTTTGCTCGAGTTTTTCTCTCTAAAATCCTGATTAGCATTTCCAAAAACCTAAAATTGGTTTATATAGTTCCCCCAATTGATCTCCTCAATTCCTCCTTGGAATAGACTTCTTTAATTACACAAAACTCCTTCTTAAATCTATATTGAGCTAGGAATCCCTCTTTTATTTATTATTTATTTATTCCTCCACAAAACCTATAAAATAATAAATATTAATTAAATACTCAAATATATATAACAATAAACTAAGTATAAGGACTGAATTAAACAATGAATAGACGCATAAATATGCGACTATCAAAAATACCTCACACTTAAACATTGCTAGTCCTCGAGCAATACACTAAACTAAGACTTTAAAAACTTTAAAAACAAACTCTAATTAATGCCCTCAATAATTTGCCTCAACATTCTTCCACAAAATTGTAACACCAAGATCACATGTACCTATAAGTTACCAAGAATAACTCCAACATATAACACATGTAACATGTAGGACACAGACATAATCAAGGTGAATAAAGAGCTAGAACATCCACAAAACCAATCAAGATTCAACCTCACATCGATATGCTCTCATAAATGTTTATCTCAAAATATATCTAAGGTATCACTCAATTCAATTACTTGCCAAATAGACCAAACCATATGCTCACTCTTGTGACTAATCTCCACATATCAAATGTTGTCATCTTGAGGATCAAAAAGACTTCATGGGTTGTAATGGAACTTGGCTCGTAGGTTAAAGAATAAATGGGTATAGATTTCAAATATGATTCTAGAACCTAGTAGAGCACCGATTAAGAGACTTCTTTAAACTTTACAACCATGAACTTTTTCACTATTGTGGCCGGATTTCATCTTGTTGGGTCTTCACCTCATTCTTTTCATCAACAGTTAACCTCAGGTATCAAGCTAGACATCACAACTTTTTTTCTATTGTTTTTTTAAAATTTTCACACTAGCTTGATACCCCACATTTATTTCTTGTTATCACATTTCAACACTGTAGTTGTCTTCACATACTTGTCTCATGTATAGTTCTACCCAAGGAGTAAAATATCAGATATCCACTACCATATAACTTCTCATAGCCGACAACTTAGAGAAACAAAGGCCGACCATTTTTGAAGTTGTCGGCTATAGTGTACTATAGCCGACGACAACACCAAAAATCGTCGACTATAGTACTATAGCCGACAATTTTGTTGCAAAAATCGTCAGCTATACTCATTGCCAACACTTTATAGCCTGCAGACTATAGCCGACGATTTTATACTATAGCCGACGACTTCGTAAAAATCGTCGGCTATAGTCTGCAGGCTATAAAGCGTTGACAATGAGTATAGCCGATGATTTTTGTAACAAAATTGTTGGCTATAGTACTATAGCCGACGATTTTTGGTGTTGTCGTCGGGGACGACTTCAAAAATCGTCGGCATTTGTTTCTCTAAGTCGTCGGCTATGAGAAGTTATGTAGTAGTGATCGAAGATATATCGACTGTTTAAAATACAGATATTTCGACGAAAATATTGATGAAATATCGATTTAGTAAAAAATTGACGGTTATTAAGTAAATACATGAAAATTTGTATAAAAATTTTATGAGTTTTTTATATGATTAATATGTGTTTTGAAACTTGTAACTTGTGTTTTGTTGATTATTAATAGAGATTATTTAATTGAGTTTTTGGGTTATTGGCGTGGTGAATTTTTGTGCTTTGGATTTAATGTGATCAACATATATGTAAAGTCAAAATCTCGGATAAATTCAAAAATATCGAGGATTTCGGTGATATATCGAAAAATATCGAATATTTCAGGAAAATTTGGGCGAAAGATATTGATATGCATGATTAATATCGGGAAGTCTAAAAAACGGAAATATCACATAAATATCGAGGATATTATCGATATTTCATTCCTTGGTTCTACAATGCATGGTGGTGTCCCCTAAATGCCTTTATCACTTCCTCAATTAGAGCATGTATTGACTAAAATTTTTGAATTACACAAGAGAAAGTTCTAGTAATCTCTAGAGTCCATTAATTTAATCTACGGCAAGCAATTGACACTCAACAAAATATATATATATATATCATATAAAGGCTCAAAAGTTCACGGGTTAAATGGATCTCAATAAAATCTATGCATGCTCAAAAATCTGTACCATGTTAACTTGTTTCTACACCCATTACATATTCGCATATGCATTATATATCAAAATTAACCAAAGAAATTCAAGTCGCATAATCATCTCTTAGTCACAAAATTGGAAGAAATAAGAATATTATTGACTTGTTAAGGGCTCCTAAGACTCTTCTTTTTGTATTTTCTTGACACTATTTATTTTTGTATTTTATTTTTCAAATAAGACACTTAAAACACACAAGAAAAACAAAGAAAAACTCAAAACTGACACTGACTTTTAGATGGATCGAAGATAATCCTCGATGGATCGAGGCAAGCTCTCTAGTCTTATTCTGGAACAACCCTTCGATGGGTCGAAGGATATCCCTCAATGGATCGAAGAGTACACTCTGGAAAGCGCACTATCACTTGCATAATTTCTACAGAATTAACCACACACCCAAAAAGGCTGAAATTTCACGAGCATATACTTGACATATATACCCAAGGAATGAAATATAGATAATATCCTCGATATTTCTGCGATATTTCAGTTTTTTAGACTTCCCGATATTAATCATACATATCAATATCTTTCGCCCGATATTTCCCGAAATATTCGATATTTTTCGATATATCACCGAAATCCTCGATATTTTTGAATTTATCAGAGATTTTGACTTTACATATATGTTGATCACACTAAATCCAAAGCACAAAATCCACCATGCCAATAACCCCAAAACTCAATTAAATAATCTATATTAATAATCAACAAAACACAAGTTACAAGTTTCAAAACATATATTAATCATATAAAAAACTCATAAAGTTTTTATACAAATTTTCATGTATTTATCTTAATTTCAGTCGATTTTTTACTAAATCGATATTTTATCGATATTTTCGTCGAAATATCTGTATTTTAAATAGTCGATATATTTTCGATATACGATATTTTACTCCTTGTATATACCAACACACACTCAAAATTTCAGAATTTTTTAGACTTCTAGCTATGTTCGAAAAGTCACACTACATCAAAAATAAAAAAATTTGACTCAAAAAACTCAAAATCTATATCTAGACGTTAAGTATATGATATAGCTCCACCCCACACTTGAAAGTTGCATTGTCCTCAATGTAAAAACTGGAATTAGACTATACAATACACCAACCAAGTATGACACAGAACACCTATCACACACAAAACACGCTATATAGAGAAAAATAAAAGAAAATGGATAAGAAATCAAATCTGGTCGCCAGCTTCTCTATCTACATGGGTTGCCTCCCAAGTAGCGCTAAGTTTAACGTCTTCAGCCAGACGACAGATCCACTCAATTCTCCTTATGAGGCATGTCCTGAAGGTCCGCATCTTTAAACACGTACTCTACAAACGACTCATAATACGGCTTGAGTCATTGTCCATTCACCTTGATTTTTTTTCCTATTGTTGAACTCAAAATCTCTATAGCACAATGAGGAAAAATATTAGTAATAAGTCTAGTTCATCTATTCTTAAACTTACCTGAAAATAAACGTAGACGACTACTAAACAGCAAAACTTTCTGACCAACTACAAATTCTTTTCTTTTGATGTTCCGGTCATGAAAAGCTTTCATTCTCTCCTTGTATATCCTGCTGGACTCATATGCATTATGTTGGATCTCATCCAACTCACTAAGTTGCAACTTCCAATGCAGACCCAGTTCATCCATGTCAAAATTGAACTTCTTCACAGCCTAATATACTCGATACTCAAGTTCCCCTGGAAGATGGCAGGCTTTCCCATACACCAACCTATAAGGAGACATTCCAATAGGTATTTTATAAGCTGTCATGTAAGCCCATAACGCTGATCTACGCATTTTAGGCGTATTAATTAATATATTTTCTCTACATTTTTACTTTGATAATTGCTTAGTTTTATTAGTTTTAACTTATTTTGTTAATTTCAGGTATTGACCAAAATAGACGGAGTAAAGGAGCCTACAAGCATGTAAAATCACGTGAAGAAATGTTGCCGAAATTCCTTGGATCTTGAAGAAGAATAGATGAAAATGATAAAGAAGAAGACATTTTTCCTACGCGGTCCAGGAAAACACATCCTTGCCGAATCAATAAAGGACCATTGGGCCAAATTTGTGGAAAATATTCCAAGATGATATGGATATGATTTGAAGCCCAAAATATGTGAAATTTAATGGTATTTTTGGGCAAGAAGAATTGGAGATCAAGAAATCCAAGATTTGAAGAAATTGGGATTCCTAATATTCAAAAAGGAAGGAAATCTGAAGTTACAGAACAGCAGACTTAGACATGCTGTAGAAATCGCGTATCAACTCCGATTGAGGTGATTAAGAAGGTATTTTATAGCCCTCGGAAAGATCTTTCTAATGCCGCAAGAATCATGCAATTTGGATATGTATAACTCCAGAAAATCGCGTTTTACTACAGGAGGTCAGATTTCACCGAAATTAATGTGGACTTCTTGTTATGGTAGGAAACAACCTACCATTATCCTATATAAAGGGGAGCTCAGCCTCAAAGTGGATCATCACCTATTCTATGTCCTCTTGCTACCAAAATACACAAAGAAGCTCCACCACGAAGTTCTCCAAGTGCTAGGCCAAAGTTACATCACCACCACCCTAAAATTTCCATCACATTCCTTCTAAATACGCTTAGTCCCTTTAGAAGGTGTGTAGCTTCCACCTTAGGCTCCATCCACTCGAGATTTCGCAGGGCTTACCGGAAATAAAAAAGTGTAAACATGGAACCTTTGCTCCGTAACTCTCCTTGTATTTGTTTTATTTTGTTTGTGAAGAATACATGTTTATTTTGGTTTTATACTATTTTTGAGTTTAATTTATCTTCCACGTGTTTATGAGTTTTGAGTCTTGATTGCATGTTGTGTGTCATTCTTAATGCTTTGGTTGGGTCTAAAGATGAAACGCTTAGTCAATCGCTTTTTGCCCTAAATCAATGGAGTCGAGATTAAAGTGTTTAGACGCTTAGTTGCACTTTAATTCAAAGTCATGGCATGTAATCCGGAATTAAAACTTGTAGATTTCGTAGGAAATTAAATGAGATTATTTGTGTAATTGCAAAGTATGTGGGATGGGATGATCACATGTAAATAATCTCATTTAATTATTTACATGTGATCATCCATCACTGATTATGCATCAGTGAGATCATCCATCACTGATTATGCATCTAGGTGTTTTAAACTTGCTGAATATTTCCTTAAGAAAAATATGAACAACCTTAGAAGCATTAGTCCTGGTGGCTTTAGCCTCCACCCATTGAGATACATAATCACCCGCAACAAGAATATACAAATACCCTTGAGAATTTAGGAATGGTCCCATGAAATCAATACCCCACACATCAAATATTTCAACTATAAGAATTGGGTGTTAAGGCATTTGGTCTTTTGGACCGATGTTACCTGTCATTTGGCACTTGGCACAAGATTTAAAGAAAACTTGTGCATCATGAAATAATGTGGGCCAATAAAATCCACTCTCAAGCACTTTGAGAGCCATCTTCTTCCCTCCAAAATGTTCACCACCTATATGTGAGTGACAAAAAATTAGAACAGAGTGAAACTCAGATTCAGGGATGCACCTACTGATGATGGTGTCAATACAATATTTCCACAAATATAGTTCATCCCACACATAGTACCTAGCTTCCTTGACTAACTTGTCTTTCTGCGCACTGGTGAAGTCAGGTGGAATGTATTTACTGGCCTTGTAATTGACAATATCAACTGACCATGGCTCTGCATCTTGAACAAAAAAGAGTTGTTCATCTAGAAAACTATGTCTGAGAGAAAGGGTGTCATCTCTGGTAGTAGATCCATGTGTGGTTCTACTCCAGTGGTCAGCTACCACGTTCTCAGTACCCTTCTTGTCCTTGATCACAATATCAAACTTCTGAAGCAAGAGCATCCGTTGAATCAATTTAGGCTTGGCCTCTTGTTTGGTCATCAAATACCTCAAAGCAGCATGGTCAGAAAATATGATAACTTTAGTTCCTAACAAGTAAGATCTAAACTTTTCAAGAGCAAAACCATTACTAAGAGCTCATTTTCTGTAGTTGAATAATTTAACTATGCATCATTTAGGGTCCTGGAGGAGTAGTAGATGACATGAGGCAACCTCTCTCTGGCCGTTGACCTATAATTGCTCCAATAGCATAATCTGAAGCATCACACATGAGCTCAAATTGAAGGCTCCAATATGGTTCCCGAATGATGGGGGTTGTGGTCAAAAACTCCTTGAGTTTGTTGAAAGCTTGAAGACACTCAGCTGTAAAGTCGAATGAAACATCCTTCTACAACAATGCACATAATCGTAGGGCTATCTTGGAAAAATCTTTGATGAACCTGCGATAGAAACCTTTATGGCCAAGAAAAGATCTCACCTCTTTCACCGTAGAAGGAGGGGATAAGGTCCGCTTAATATCAACTTTAGCTTTGTCTACTTCTATGCCCCTAGTTGATGATATGTCCCAAAACCTTGTTCCACCATAAAGTGACATTTCTCCCAGTTAAGCACAATGTTAGTTTCAACACAACACTCTAAAACCATAGCTAAATTATGTAGACATAAGTCAAAAGAATCACCAAAAATAGAGAAGTCATCCATAAAAACTTCAATGATCTTTTCAACCATGTCTGAGAAAATACTCACCATACATCTCTGAAATGTCGCAAGAGCATTGCATAGATCAAAAGGCATCCTCCGGTATACAAAGGTATCATATGGGTAAGTGAAGGTGGTCTTATCTTGATCATCTTTGTGAATGGATATTTGATTGTATCCATAGTATCCATCCAGGGAACAATAATACTCACGCTTGGCCAATCTTTCTAGCATCTGATCAATGACAAGAGTGGAAAGTGATCATTTTGTATTGTGGAATTTAGCTTGCGACAATCAATGCACACTCTTCACCCTATTTGCACTCTTCAAGGCACCAACACATTCTCATCATTCTTTATCACTATGATACCTTAACATTTGGGAACCACCTGCACATGACTAATCCATTTGCTGTCAGAAATAGCATAAATAATACATGCATCTCAAAGCTTGATGACTTCTTTCTTGACAACTTCCATCATATATTGCAGGATTGAGTCGACGTTGAACTTCTCTTGTGGGTTTAGTTCCCTCCTCCAGATGTATCATGTGAGAACACAATGTTGGGCATATGCCTTTGATGTCGGCCACTGTCCATCCAATGGCGGATTTGTATTCCTTAAGTACACTCAGCAACTTCTCCTCTTATAATGTTGAGAGCTTTGAAGAGATAATGACTGGGAGTGTATCATTCTTCCCCAGGAAAGCATACTTCAAATACTCGAATAAAAGTTTTAGCTCTAATGTGGGTGCAACCTGTATAGATGGATTAAGAATGTCATCTGAAACCAGAAGAAGAATAGGTTTGTAAGACTTACCTTTCATGCTTGGCAATGATTCGAATGCCTCTTTTATAGTATAGTACTCATCCTCCATCTCAAGATCTTCCAGCGAAGAAATCTCAAAAACAGGTTCAAATTCGATGGGTCGAAACTCATCTTCGATGGATCGAAGGTGTGTCACGGATTATTCCAAAAAATTTCCTTCGATGGGTCGAGACTTGGTTTTGAAGGGTCGAAGCTTTTCTACTCGATGCATCGAGGCAATTTCCCTGCTTGATGTTACTTTAATACAGGAACAATTTTTGATGGGTCAAAGCTTTTCTCCTTGATCCATTAAGGCATGCTACTTAATGCTGATTGCCGATTGCTTTCGATGGGTCGAAGAAATCCTTCCATCCATCGAAGCTTGCACCTTGGTTTTCCTATTTTCTCCTGCTTTTTCAATGACTTTTCTCAAATGATCATCATCCAATGAGTATCGAATAAATTCCTGCACAAAACTCTCAAAATTGTCAATTGAACAACAAGAATAAGCATCATCATTATTTGGATGTTTGAGAGCTTCATAAATGTTGAAGTGGATCTCCTCCTCCGTCACTTCCATGCTCAATGATCCATCAAAACAATCAATCTTTGTACGCGCTGTTCTCAAGAATGGTTTTCCAATAATTAATGATATTTCTGATGGCATTGACTCATGCTCCATCTCTAGCACAAAGAAATCTGTCGGGAATATCAAATCTCTCACCTACACTAAAACATCCTCAATAATACATCGAGGGTAACAGTTAGACCATTCAGCAAAGATACCCTTTTCTAAACTAAGATATATCATTGTAATAATTAATTATAAGGATTATGGAACACAAGGAATTGGTGAAACTAAATCCTAACACTAAACTGAAATGCTGACAGACTCGACTATAGTATACTAATGACACTACGAACCTATTCTAAACAGACTCAAATGACACTAAATTTTGACATAATAAACTAGACACGGTGGAGGACTACCACATAAAATTTTAGGGTATTCGGAGTTGATTTGGGTACCGAACTGAATCGAATAATCTATAGCTAATGCAGAAAATAAATACTAAAAGTAAATATGCTAATAAATGCAAGATGTTTAAGCAATATGATGAATGAGTTAAGAGGAATGCAATCCATCATCGTCATTCCATCTATCTAACACATACTTAATCTAATACGCATATCCAATGAATGAAAATTCCCAGGAAATTCGATAGACACAACACATCCTATTACCTTATTTTTATGCCTACATGAGTTTGTCATGGACCTCCTCCACATCTATCATTATATTAAACCTATAGTCACAGACCCCAAGTATTACAAAGAATAAATCATTAAGTTTTAGAAAATGTTTGAGAATCTACAAGGGTTCACAGGTACATTATAGGTGTGTCCTACTAGACCTAGGGTTTCAATCACCTGACGAAATTGGTGTATCACTATCGAGAGTCCTGTGGAAGAAATTATTTTCAGTCACCCGTATTTCATGACAATAGAATCCTAGCATGCATACTAAGTTACACACCAAAGCAAACATACAATAATTTATACGGTGAGTCACATAGAGAAAGAAATCTCATTCGAATTGAATATGCAAAACTAGATTAAAATGTATAAATTAGAAAGACTTCATGTACGACGCTTCAAGCAGCCCTGTAACAAGATGTTTAGTTACTAAAAGTCATACTAGAAGAATCAAGACAAATCATAGAGTTTACAGATCGAAATTGGATGAAGAATACAATCTACCGTCCAGCTTCAATGGATCGAAGACAAGGTTCTGACTCCTTGCGGCTGCTTTCTCCTTTGCTCAATTTTTTCTCTCTAAAATCTTGATTAGCCTTTCCAAAAACTTAAAATTGGTTTATATAGTTCCCACAATTGATCTCCTCAAGTCCTCCTTGGAATAGGCTTATTTAATTGCACAAAACTCTTTCTTGAATCCATATTGAATTAGGAATCCCTATTTTATTTCATTTTTCTTTATTTCTCCACAAAACCTATAAAACAATAAATATTAATTAAATACTCAAATATATAATAATAAACTAAGTATAGGTAATGAATTAAACACCAAACAGACAATAAATATGCGACTATCAGAGTCATGTCATGTCACCGAGTTACCTTCAATTCCAAGTTTACTCATAATACAACATTGATCCACATCTAGTCACTCTCATTGTGTGCACTATTTGGAGGGTTAGTTTCTCTGTAAGCAATATCAACATTTTACTACCATCTCCTTTAATTTGGCTGAGTTTCATTTTACTGATTGTCCCCCGCAGATGTCGGCGGCAGGGTTGAGATATCTGGATCTGGATCCGAGTCTTGGTGATGTGAACGCCCTTAGATGGCGATTTCGGCTTGTCTTCGCCGTCGAAGAGAGAAACATATAGGCAAATCCCATGATGCCTTCAGAATATGACACCTGATAATTGCTTAACAAAGTCGGTATTGATACTTAATAAGGTTGTGATAGTTTTAGAATGTGAGATATGAGGTAGTCCTTGCCACCCTTGCTCTTCATAAAGAGTTTTAGAATGCTCGTTGCTTGAAAACTCCTGCTGAGTTGATGGGGATTGTGGTCAGAACTTTAAATTGGGAAAACAATTCAGAAAAATTTGATAACTGCTGTACTAAACAAAATAGATTTCTCAATCTGCAACTACAAGCTAGTGAAGTTTGTTGTTTCCGAAGTATAGCAAAATTTTTCTCTTTATGCAACTACAAACAAGTGAAGTTTGGTAAGAAATAAATCGGTCAGTCCAAGAGGTTCTAAGTCATCTACAATACAAAACACTTGGCTGCCCGCCCCTCAACTTGTAAAAACTCTACTCTTCACAATCTTTTCTGCTTCCACCAAACTCAAATATTTAATTCCGTTCTCCTTCATCCATTCCTCTCCTGCCAAACTATTTTGAAGTTGCTCTGCTCCCATTCTCAACAGCTTCAATCCCTCACTTACTTTGGGGAAAAGAACCTCAGGTCTCTTACACCAACCCCTGAATGCCCCATATATAACCTCGACATCACTACCAAATTTCTCAACTCCTCCATCATGAAACTTAACATTATTCATTAGAATACCACCGAAAAACATTCGATCTATCCCACCAGCCAAACTTCTCCACACCCCACGGAAGTCTACTTGATTCAAATGAACTTCTACCACTGTAGTCTTACCTTGCAAATAATCAAGTGCACCAACTAAACACCTAGATAATGCCCAACCGTCCTCACCCTTTTCCTGCCACTGCCTTTTGTTCTTCACATAATCCCGGCATTGAGCATCAAATCCTCTCAATATAACAACACACAACTTTTCAGCCCACTCAACTCTAAACTCTTCCAACTTTACAATCTCCTTGTCGAATATACCACTTTTGATACAATCAACTGAATCTAATTTACCATCTGGCTCGCCAACTGAGATTGGCTGATCACTCTCACTTGACCCTAACTTGTCCAAGTTGACACACCAGTCCTTTAAAACAGTTTCGAAGTAGCGAGCAGCATTAATTGAGTTTGCAACTTTGACCAAGGCATCATTGTCTGTCAAGGCAGTCAGACCTTCCGCTTCTTGACACCTAAAGAGAAGGCAGTCTACAAATTTGTGTATGATCGGTACTCCAGTTAAGTTGAGAAACCTTGATCTCATAGAGAATCTGGGCAATGCTTGGCTACGATCAACCACAGATGATAGAGACCTGAGATAGGCACTTGATATTGCAGGAGCTTTGTAATCTTCATAAGACAGAAGAGATGCTCCTTGGACTTTCAAGGTCCAATTTCTCTCATTGCCAGTTTCTAGTTTCAACTTCTCTAGTATATCATTTAATTCCATCTCTGCCCATAAGTCAAGCCAGACTGGTCGATCACAGAATATATTAAGAGATGATAACTTACAGCTGTGCTCCAATGAAAGTTCAAGTCCATGTTCTATCAGATTCTTCATTGAATATCCGATTCCAGTATGCTCTATTATCAGAGTCTTGATTCGTTTATCAAAAGATATCATCAAGTCCACAAGATGAAGCCATGATATTCTTGCCTGTTCCTGAGTACTCATTACACCATCTTCATCCGTTTGAGCATATTTTGGGAATATCTCTTTTGCCAAGTATGTCGATAAGGAGGATACCATCCCTGAAATCCATTCTTCTGCGCAATCGTACCCAGTTAACATTGCTTTATAAACCAGTGGTTGCAGTAGCTCATCCATAGAGTCTATATAATCCCCTGAGATCTTGTAGACAAGTTCAAATATTAATTCTGGTTTATCAATCCATTTTTCAAAATGACGTTGGGAGGCCAACGATATTGGATTCACAAGCTCTTCAATAACCCAAAGCGGCTGGTGCAGAGCAAGTTCCCGATTGTAGCCTTCAAGTTGTCGTGATTTTCTTCGTCTCTGCAACTCCTGTAAACTGCATAGCGCAAAAAAGTTTTCGCAGTACTGGTCTTTGAGGTCTCCTTCCATCGAGAAAAGACTTTGAAAATGATTTGATTTCCCAGAATCTGGAGTTGGGGCAGTAGAATTGGAAAGAGGCGGTGGCCATCCAAGGGAACTAAGAAGTGCCCTATGATCTGCTATAGCCTGAGGTCTTAGAATGGCCAGAGCCCTATCTACTCTATGATCGACTGCTGAAACAAGATGAGCCCATTGAGGGTGCGACTTTGTAACTGAATTCAAAACGTCTTCCGTCAGTTTAAGGGTTCTTATAGCAACCAGACGCAGTTCCTGCAGAAACAGATTGCTTTACATTAGAAACATTGACATAAACAAATTTTGTTGCACAAGCAAAAGTGTGCTCACTTCTGAATTCTGTTTCGAGGAATGCTTCCATGAGTTCTTCTTCAAGATCGAAGACACAGCATCCTCAATATCCCCGATCATGGTTTGAAGCTTCAATGCAGTCTCTGAATCAATAATCGTTAAAACACCCGCGAACGTCAGGATGTTAACATACTCGGCGACAGTACAAAATAATGAAGCCAGAGGGCACATTATTCGTAAGACACATAAAATGCACTATTACAATTCTCCAAACTAAGGTTTCTAAAGTAGCCATCTACAATGGTAAAGCAAACACCTGATTGTACAGCATCTAGAACACTATAGGCATTTGACATACGAATCATACAGAGTACGCGAGTAAATTTAACTACAAATTATGGCATTTACAAGTACAATTAACAAAATTGAAAAATCTATACAAAATTGTACCAAAAAACAAGTCTCTTAGTTAGAAAAACTCACCGGCGTAGGACCGAACCGACTCGACTCTAGCCACCTCCTTTGCCAGCGCCGGCAGCTCCTCCCCCAGTATCTGCTCCACTCTTCCTTCTCCATCTATATATCCACAAAAATCAAAATCAAAATCAAAAATCAAAAATAAATAAAGGAATGAAAATCTAGATCTAGAATGAAATTGAGGAGTTCAGAGAGAGAGAGAGAGAGGCCAAAACCTGAGCTGCGAGAGCGAGTAGAAGATTCGAGAGCGGTCAATTGGTCGGTGACGTGTCCCAAGACGCCGTGCGCGCGATCGGAGACGTCGGCGTAAGCTAGGAGCGACGATCCGAGGTTCCGATTGAACTCAATTAGGGTTCGATCGAGGTCGCGGCACTGGGATTGGAGCTCCGAGACGAGATTCGGGGCGCGTGTCAGGTCTTCATTGGTGCGGAGCTTGGAGTTGAGGAGAGAGAGGATCGAAGGGGAGAGGTCCGACGCCGGAGGTAGAAGTAATGAGGCGGAGTCCATGGATTTCAGGCCATTCCGGTTTCGGTGTTTCACGCCTTAATGTGTGTGCGCTTTGAAATTGACTGCTCCGGTCAACTGTAACTGGTATGGGCCGTAATTTGAATGGGCTTGAGTTACGTTATTAGCGTCGTTATGTGTGATCTGGTATGGGCTTTTAATAATCCAAACACGGGTTGAACAAGCTGGGCCTTTTCTGCATGGACCTGGGCTGCTCTCACACAGGCCAAATTCATCTCGTTTTTGTGTTCCAAAGAGTTGGTTTTTCGACACTGTTTTGATAACCTCATATTCTTATGCATCAGAACACTGCCATATTTCTATTTTAGTACTCCAATGATGCTTAGTTAGCTCACAAGTCTGCATCAGATATGTCGTCATTTCAACGATGTTGGACTTAAATAAACATTACAGGGCAACAAACATAGGAGATATTCCCCTCTTACACATTTGTCCTTAGGGGCTTGTTAATTAATTGATCTCGATATTGTCCAAGATGTAGTTTTTCATTACATTTTTGAAATTGGTTGTATATTTTCAATTCATTTTTGTCATATATATATACACACATTTTTAAAATTGATTGGTCATCCTGATGTTACTCTGATAGGTTGAAAGATCAGTGGTTCAATTGTCTATAAAATTAATTTTTGATGAGTTGTTTTTGATTTTTTATTCTTTTTAAATGTCATTTTCGTTGTATTTAATTAGTTTCGAAAATAAGTCTTGTAGGCGTGGAGACTTTCTTCAAAGGAAAAAACCACACCATCCCATCTTGAATTATATACCTTTATACATAGTGCAAGATAAACCAACCCACCATTAGAAACGCACCTAAAATTTCTCAGCACAATGTTAGGCTTTAACCCCCTGGACCACTGCAAACATGTCAATCGGGCACCAAATGCGTCTCGTTTTCTATAATATTATTGCACAGTAATGCTTCCTTTTGTCCCTTCCCTTTAGGCTATTAAGCTCCCTCCCCATGTTGGTTGGTGGATTCCAATTGCACAGTCTAATTTCATAATGCAACTTCTCTTCTCACCCCCAATGCCATTTTCCCATGACCTAAATCAAAGGTCTCTTAAAAGGGAATTATGGATATGTGTACATTTAACTGTTTGATCATGTGATAGAGATTGGAACATACATTATTGTTGTATTCTCAATATATTGGAGGCCAATATTTTTGTATTCTCAATTTTTGGAACATACATCATCTTGTTTATGATAATCGTAAATTATTTTCTTTGATGATGCGTGAATTTTATATCTTGAAACGTTTATACTTTATTCAATTTAGTGCTATATCAACTTCAATAATCATTAAATATTGATCGAGTCACCAGAGTAATGTTTCATTTCGTTCACCGTCCAAGTTCAATATTCTCCGCCTTATTATCAACTTATGAAAAAAAACTCAAATTTCAAAGGCATGATGTGAGACTTAAACATTCGCATAAGCACATTCACTGAACCTTTGGCTTTGGTTGACAATGATTAGAACCTAAACTTTTGTCATCTACGTTAATCACCCTTATCCCATCAAACAGTTTAAGCTTTTTCATCTCTTTTTTAAGGCAAACACCAAAACAAGGAAAATATGATCTCAACAGTAAAAACTCCAGCAGATCAACAGTAACAAAACTGCTCGACTTTTTTTCTCCCCCTTTTAAACCATTTTAGGTGTTTGCTTTCTGTGACAGAATGCTGTCATGACGTCACCGGGTGAGAAAAAACCAAAAGAAAAAAAAGAGAGGAAACAGAATGCAGGGTCAGTACTACTCCAGTAGGGTTTCTTTTGCAAACACACACTGAAGATGGAAGCAAAGCAAAGCAAATGGAGGGTGAGTTCATAAAGGGGACTCACTACTCACCCACGTGAGCTCTGCAAACACAGCATTGCTCCGATGGGGGTTCTACGAGAGCAAATAAGTAATAATAACAGGGGGGGGTCAGAAACTCTGAAAGAAACCGGTTTCCACAAACAGGTCCTATTTTGTACTTTTTAGCTTATCTGATTCTCTCTTCTTTCTTTCTGTGCGTGTGAAAGGAAATGGGACTGTGGGATTGGCTTTCGCCACAAGAACTAAACAAAGTACACACCATGGAGCAGAATAATATAAGAAAATGGCAGACAAGAACAACAAAGAGCCAGGACTTTTAATAGTGGTGCTGTTTCTTCTGAGAATCTTAGCAATGAGCTAGAATGTACCTGATGCAATATGCAGAAGCAGACACAGAGGGAGTTGGGAGTTTTAACTCCGTATTAATAATCCAACTTGAACATATTTCCAAGGTAACAACAAAGCCATATACCCTTTGGCATTTCCTTCTTCTCTTTTTCCTGTTTCTAATGCAGACATTCCTCTACAGAGGCCCAAGTTTCATACATGCAGTTCTACTTGAAAACAACTGTCATCATAGCAGAAACAGAACCCAAGGAATGAAACAAAGTTCTTCTGCCGCTTCAGCATTTCCTCTTCTTTCATCCATCATCACAATGGGAGTTTGGGGCAACAATGTTTGTAGCAGAAAAACTGTCTTAAGAAATTTATGAAAATGTCAATGCTTGTGACGTAGGACGAACAACAAGAACCGCTTACCGCAGCATTCCTGGACATATTTAAGTGAGCAACATTTTCAGAACTCCTCAGCTCTTACACAATGAGCAATCTGTTACTACTAGTTATTATCATGTCAATAATGCACTTATGCAATGAAATCAAACTAAACTAAAGAAGGTTGAGAACATAGCAAAATAATGACTGTAATTGAACATGAATGGATCAAAGGTGCATCGTTAACAGTAATGCAGACACTTTTTCAAAAGAAAACACTGGACAGTAATGCAATCATCAGACGACATGGAATTTCATCATACTAGTACCCTTTAATCTGCTTCTCAGATCTCAGTATGGTTTATAATAAAGATCACTAAAATTTCGAGGTCAGTGAATCTGAAGTATATGTTAAACAGTGGTAAACAGCCAATGTAAGAAATAATCTGGTGCAGAGATTGATATGAGAATAATAATAATAAGGAAAAGTTACATGTGCAGGTAACCACAACAGTTCAAATAGAAATGAAGAACAAACTATCTGAACAGGAAAGAGGAAAACCTGCAGCATATTCCCATCTATAACTTGATCAGAGCTGGTTCCAGAACAAATAAGAAATTCTTTTCGCCATTCAACATAAGCAATTTCACTGAGAAGCGCAAATGTTCTAACACTTTATATTTCAGAATTTTAATTGCAGAGGAGAAATAAAATCCTGAAATCAAGTACACAAGAAATGGAAGAGGGGAAAAACATATTTGAGCTCCAAGAACCAAGATAGGTACACTGTACATCTATACAGAAATAGAAGATGATTTTTCTTTCCTACTATTTGGGAGGGGAAAAGAGAACTTGGAGATGTACTTACTTGAAAATAAAAGTTTGAACATTACATAATTTCTGCAATGTTTCATAAAAACACTATGGAAATAGACATCACAAACTACAACATGTACCAGTACTTCAGCTTATTCACCTTTGCCTCTTCTACACATTGCCAACCTCCGAAAAGCTCTTAAGGTAACAAAGGGGTTAAAAAAAAAAGAGATGCAACGGCACACTACAGGTAAACTTGAAAAACTTTTAGAAAAGGAAACTAAATCCCCAGGCCTTTTTTCTGTAAATGTATCTATGACCCTAAATTAACCTGAATTTCCCATATTGGGGCAGAAATTACCCAGGAACTGGAATCCAACTCCTTGAAACACGAAGATGGTCAATTGCACCCTTCCAGCCAGCACATGGTTGTCACGAAAACCAGACACCTCAGCATCCCATCACGGCACAATTATACACAAATCCTCCTGAATCCTTTATAGCGAGCAGGTTCCACTGCGGCGGACCTTCATCAGGGACCCAAGAATTGACTTCGATTGCCCCTGCACCTAAAGCTCTAGGTCCACCAATTACAATTAGCCGATTACCACATGATCTAAATGCTACTCCCCAACCATTCATTGAGGCTGCTCGCTCAGGCAATCTCCCAATAGGAATCCACATGTTCCTCTCCTTATCATACTTCCTCACCTCCTGCTCTGCATAATCGGCAGCATACAGGATGTTATTTACAACTGCGAGCAGAGGAGGTGCTTCAGCTGTAGCAGGCAAATCAATTGCTCCAGCCCCTCCATTTTGTCTAGGGTACATCTTCGGTATCTCAGTCCAAGTCCCCCTCTCCAAATCAAAAACCTCTCCGCAGCTAAGTGCATTTGAGTTGCCCATTCCAATCCCACCAACAACATAAAACTTGCCATCCATGAATGCCCCCGAACACATTTTTCTAGGTTTATTCATGCTCGGCAAAGTCAACCAAGTTCCGGTTTCTGAATTGTAAAGCTCAGCAGAGCTCAAGATATTGCCACATGGATCGCAACCACCAGCTAGGATTGCAATTTCTCCACTGCTAGCAGAAGCGAACAAGCACCTGGGTGTATTCATCTTGTGGCCTGACGTCCACGTGTTCGTCAAAAGGCTGTATCTATAAACAACATGTTCCATGATTTCCTTTCCAAAAACAAGAAGTTCGGTACCAACGGCCAAAGACTCCTTATCTGAGCACATGAAACAGTCATTTTGTGCCATTCTAGGCAAACTCATCCAACGTTCGCGATCTGGATTAAATGCCACCCATTCGAGAAGGGCACAGGAGAAGTAAACCCAACGTTCTACAATCCCCATTCTCCGCCTCAATGTGTACAACTCCCCAGTCCGGATAAGAGAACGGAAACTACTATTCAGCCTAGCAACTGAACCGTAATCAGCCCTTGAACAACTAAGGAGGCAGTGTATTGATACATCCCGACCAAGCGGGTGGATCAGTGAACTCAAATCGGAGTTATCCCCATCGTGATCCTGTTCACTTGGCTGGTCAGCTATGGCACGGGAAAGAGCAGGATCATCCATCACTTCTCCATCATGATTCTGTTCATTTGGCTGGTCGGCTATGGCTCGGGAAAGAGCAAGATTATCCATCACTTCTCCAACTCCATCAACAGCGTCTGCGTGCTTGCATGCCTTCCTCAATGCCACATCTTCTCCATCCTCCAGGGGTCGCTTGCTGTTTGAGGAGTCAAGAACACACTGAGTGTTGTACATCCACTCACTCTCTTGCTGACAGGAGCTCGGAAGCTGCCTTGAAACAAGATAGGAAGGACCCTCCAACATGTTGTTGAATTCGGCTGCCGCAAAAGAAACCTTTCCGTTGTTAACCATCAAATACAGAATAAATGAGAAACAAAATCAAATCAAATCCTCCATTAATCCAAATACGAAACCAGATATGATCAAGATATGTGCAATACACTCAATCTTTGCAATTATCAGACCCCAAATAAAGACACAATCTTTGAGCCAGATGAAGAAGCCTGAAACCAAAAACTGAATAATGAAATCAAGAAACCATTAAGACCCATTTCACTCGACAATTAAGTATCACCATAACATAATATATGACGCTACCAACATATCCAAATTTCTCCAGAAGAAACCCACATGCAACAATGCATTCTAGATCAAAACCACATACACAACTCAAAAATCCCGATCACCATTCTTCCATCACAATTAAAACGACTGAAATTCAAACACAGAACAAAAAAAAGCTTCAATCTTTGTGCATGAATCTAATCCCAACTCCACATACAAAACAAACCCAAATCAGATCTCTGGATTCAAAACCAACACAGAACAAAACCAAATTCCCAGCCAAAACAGATATAACAATTGACAACAAATTATCCAGAAACCAAAAGAAAATGTTAATGCAGCAGAGAATCCAAATTCAAAGAACCAAGCTTTAACAACCAAAGAGATCCACAAACAATCCCACATCAATACATAACCACCCATCAACGCGTTTTCGTACTCTTCACCTGGAAATGAACAAATGCTAGAGCTTTTTTCCACAATACAAAGATACACACACAGAAACAAGCATCACAGATTTAACTAAATTTAATTGAAACAGAGAAGAACAAGAGCTTACGAATTTGATGAGAAGAAGGCGTCGAGTCACTTGAGTGCCCCAGCTCTACTTCTTCTTCTTTCTTCTAGCCTTGTTAGATTTATTTTTTTTTCTCTCTCTCTCTCTCTCTCTCTTGCTTGCAGAGGTTACATTCGCTGTGTGGGAGAGCAAATGTAATATTATAATGGCTATATATATAGTGCCAGTAATGAAAGCAAAATTTACAATAAAAATTTAACTTTTCTTTTAAAGAAAATAAATTAAAATATAGAAAGAATAATTATATGGCTATTTGGTGCATTGGAAATCAGAGTGACAAGTCTCATGCATGCCGAGAATCTGAGCTAGAGAGTTTATGGTAGTGATGAAAATTGGTTATGGTTTATACTGGCGTTTCTTTGTTTGGTTTCGATTTTTACAGATAGGATTGACTTAAATCTGTTGCTCTCTAGCTTTGGTTGGATTTGGAGAAATTGGAATGGAGGAATCTTTGAGGAGGGTGGGATAGAGAGTATTGAAAGCATTTCGATTTGTGAGAAAAAGTGTTGAGGCGTGATGAGAAATGCGGTCGGGTTTTGTAACTATCACACGAGAAAGAAGAAGGGGAAATTTTGATCGGTTAGGGAAACTTGGTCAATGGTATTTAAACATCACCTTCATGGTTATGTTTGCTAGCTAAGCTGGAGTGTGGAGAACCATGTGTTCTTCTCCTTCTCCTTAATGTATTTTGGATCATAGATATTGGAAATTTAATTAATCTTTGTTTTGCTTTATCGGATATTTAAATTTTTGGTTATGTATCGACTCGAATTATTTATAAATAATGTACACTCGTCAAATATTGATACAGAAGCGTTTTCGGAAAAATATGTGCATTCTGCTCGTGTGTGTAGCATATATATACTCCATTGTGATCCACATAATAATCTGCTTTATTAAACGTTTCATAATTGTATATACTTCATTGTGATCCACATGTTAATCTACTTAACATTTTACTGATCATTATTTAGTTTGTGACGTTACGACGTGTATTTATTATACTTGTTATATGAAAAATAAAAATTCAATGACACTATTAGTGTTGAGCTAGAATCTCATCATTGCAAGACTGAAGAATCTACTATATATATGAGATATTGTACATTTACATATAAGATCGAAGGTACCCAATTCATTACATACATGTGAAATTCTTTTATATGTGATTTCGCTGCAACCGTTAAATCACGACATTCATAAAAAACGACGAACAAAAGTTGGTGCTTTATTTTATGTTTCAAGAAATATTTTTGTTTTTTTCTTGGCCATAGCCTTTTACCAAGATTAATTAGTTCAATCACCCCCTAACCCCTTAATCAATTTTCAATAGTTACCATCTCTACTTTCCTTGGCCTCTTCTCTCTTTTATTATTATATATATACCATGAAGAAAGAGTACTCAAAATGTATAGATAGGGATGGAAGACTTGGAATTAGTTTCTCTCGAGCAAAAGGGCTAAATATGCATGATTGGCTTTTCTATTTGAACAATCATTATCACTGCACAGACAGAGCATTAACCATTATCATGATAAGGACATTGCTTTATTTAGGTCATTATATATAAAGGGTAAGAGCTACCACAAAAACAGATAAAAGAAATTATGATCACAATTCAAAGCTTCTAAAATGTAGCAATATATATTAACTGTGAAAATTATTGTTGCCAATTTGTCTGTTGCTTATAGTTAAGTGGTTTACTGTTGAAATAGTGGAACTACTGCTTCATCTTTTCACAAGGCTCCTCATTGTCTAATAGATATTTAACTGTTAAATTAGCGTCTACTCTTTTGTTTCCTTTGTTTGTTTGTTTGTTTTGATGTTTTTGTTCTTTATGTTTCCAATTTTTATATCCCCTGGCCGGAAATTGTTGTATATATATCAAAATGGTAGCAATTGCAAGCAGCATGCACGAAAATATGCACGATCTTCAAATCTACAATTACTTTACTTGTGCATACACACAAGACGCATGATAATTAAATTAATTTATATGCATGCAGGATCGATCAAATTAAGTCATATAGAAGTTAGGTCGCAGCTCTTGCAGGCTGTATCATCAGTTAATTAGAGGACTTAATAAACAGTTACAGATTGTGAATTCGAGCATGCATCTTCAAGCTTTTATGTGCAAATTCCAGCCTACTGGAAACAAACGTGTTGTGTTCTTAGATTCTTCATTTCTTCTCGATCGATCATCAATCACTTCTTGCTAATCTGCAGTAGTGGTGAGGCTAATATATACCAACTAATATATCCATTGTATGATTAGCATATATTGTTATAGGCCTAGGGTACATCAATTCTAGAGAACCTTTCGACGTACCAGTGTCAGCAACTGCATCAGATGCTATTTGCAGTCTCGATCTGTTGGAAATATATCCGGCCAACTAGTGCAGCAAGAATCAAATTAGCTAGCTAGCATGCATGCACTGGCTTTTACTTCCATTAATCATGACTTAAGCAATGTATATGTAAGTGCAATATGAATGTTAAGTATCAACTTAATTAATTACGAGATTATACATAGAACAACGTACAACAGAAGTAAATTCTACAGATCACAGATGCCTACTGGGTTCTGAGAATAGCATCTTGCACTTGTTGCATATTACATATATATATAGCTAGTCACCATGCACACCACTCCCATTATATATGCTTTCGTTGAAGAATTTTTAAACTACATAATTGGAACTATTTAGAAAATCTGGGAATAATAAGTGACATTTTTCAATGAGCCAGGAATATTAGTAACCTCAATGTCAAAAAACCACTTACAGATGTCCCGTACAAGACAAAAATGAATCTAATATAGTAATTAACATGATGATGTACATGATCGAGTTGAATCTAACTATGAACTTTGTACACGAACGATGCTAGGTTCTTAATCCCCCTTAATTCATGAGAAGTTTACCAATGACATACACGTACACTTCTCTCAGCAGGGAGCTAACATCTTCGAGAAGATATATGATATATGGACAGTTCGAATCAGAGAAGCTTACGTTAACCTCACCTGCTTAAAGTTTGAGATTATTACCTGCATAGAAAAAGAGGGTTTCTGCAATTGGTTAGTGAGGAAGGAATGATCGACACAGTGGGTATCAGCAACTTACGATTCGAGCGAACTTTGTGGGAACGAAAAGATAGAAACAAAAATAACGGTATACAACGCTAATGGGCCGGACTTGTGATCGACATTTAAACAGACAAGGTTATCAGCTAAGCCCATTGATTATTATCGGCCTGTGAGCCTGCACTTGAGGACTAAAAGAGAGATGATAGCCCAATCATGTGTAGATAATTGACCCACTGTCAAAGAGACCCGGAGAAAGCTCAAAATCAACCGTATCATTTCTTCTCTTCTCTTTAATTACTAGTTGAATTTGGCAGAAGTTGATCCGGACAATTCACGTACAACAGTTGAAACGAATCTTATCCGTGTAACGTTAAGGTCACGGTTTGGGTGAACCTGGTTCACCTTGAATCAGTCTCAATTTCACTGTTCAGATCGCATGGACGGTTAATGATTTTAGCTACTTTTCGAAATTTTTCCTTGATTCACCGGTGAACCCGATTCATATGAGAAATTCCCAAATATTAGTCTATCTTTACTGCATTTAGATGATTGAGTTGTGGTTGTTAGGAGTCTTGTACGTTTGGCATTGCTGAAACTTGTTAGTAACCGTCTGATATTACTTATAAGCCGAAAGTTGACGCGTACTTGACTGCAGGATCATCTGAAATTCTACAGGCATGCATGGTGTGCTTCTTCTTATCCAGCCTTTTCCAGCTGCAAAAAGGAAGATCGATCTCTCTCAAGTGTCATATATATACAAAGGCACAACTTGTACGTATCATATATACAAAAGAGCTAGTTCTGCATGTACTACGTACTCGATCGATCTTCCGAAAATTTAAGGCATATTGTAGAGACTTTATATATTATTTACTGCCTAAGATCGATCGACATTCATGTTTCCGCGTACGAATCATTCCAGTAGCTTTTCGATCAGTTCCTACAAACACTGATGAAGACACTAATAAAGGAAACCATTACCGATCTGGATCATCTGATTTAGACAAAATGCAGCTAATTATAGATTAACATGATCGAGCAATAATCCTCTCTCACGTTGGCATGTCAGTCACAGTTGCACAACTTGCCTTAGTATTAGAATTGCAACTAGCTAACCATCATCTAATAAGCTGATTTGCTAGCATAAACTGAGCTTAATCACTTAAAAATTGTGTGTATAGTACACTAGTGACACTAGTTCTGTTAATTAAAACAAGATTTCACGTATTTGATGTGGCTATGACACTAGCGATGGATCGCTGTATGCTAGTTTGAACTAGCTTTAAGCTTTCTCTAATTGAACCTTTTTCTTGTTTGATTCTGCTGTTTATGTTGTGAGCTATGTATAACTTGAGTTTCTAGGTACTTCTGTGTCTTTGCTACATTCTTGTTATGAGTCAATGCATTAATTAGAGATGTTTGGACTTCATATATGATACTAGAACGATCAGTTTGATCACCCTGAGTCCTGATTAAGAGATAAGTACTGTTTTATGGTACCACTACTTTTCTAGGTAGACTATTAGGTTTTATGTTTCAGTCGTTAGGAAGTAAGAGTGAAATCTTATAATCATTTTTTATAAGAAAAAGTATTATATTATTGTAAAAGTTTTAGTTATGTATTTTGTTTTGCTTTGCTAGGGAATTAGTGAAGTTTTTATCCTAATAGTTTGATGCTATTGAAGTAATTGAACTATTGATTGATGGTTTCTATATATCCTCGATGCATGGAGAGAAAGGAAGATGCTGCTTCTAATTAAGTCTGCATGCACGTGCACTTTTTTTTTTCTTCCAACTCTTGCGCTATATTCTCCAACTTGATAAAATAATATATATGTCCACAAGTCGTGTTAATTAGCTCCAAATTGTAATTAAATTAAACGAGAATAGAGACCACAGTCAAAACTTGAGAGTTGAGATTAAGAACCTAGACGCAACTCGAACATGTATCAAAGTTTAGGTTGTTAATTAACCTTCTTCTTTTTTTTACTTAAATTTCTTCTTGATCAGACATTTTGTTCACCCTCATCTGATTGATTTTGATCTCAATTGTAGTCGACGGTACGGTATTATACAGTTCAGGTTTAGAGGGATACATGCATGTAGACCAGGGTCGATTATATTCATAATCAAATGTGCTTGATGAACTGCATGTCATCGGATAAGGATCTAATATGATGAAGATTGAAGAATTAGGGCTAAAATATGATTGTCCAGATTAGATACTTGCAATTCACATTGCTCTCTCTCTCTCTCTCTAGATATATATATACACACACACATATTGACGTCATTACTTACGTGTTCGAGATTATGGTGTTGGTTTATGGAATTTGGATTGCAATTCACATGCACGCACTAAATTAGGAACTAATTGAACTGCTAATTAAGAATCATGATGCAAAAGCATCTGGTCGATACAGTTAATTAGTTACAAAAGACAGTTAAAGCTCAGTTAATTAAGATAGCTAGTTAATTAGCATATTAGCTAGTCTGTAGTACGGTCCTAGTATATATATTTTTAGTTTTAGCTAATTAAGAAGATATCTTCACCGACTAATTAAGTTGGCCGGAGAGCGAGCCTCCGAGTAGTTAATCATGATGCAGATAAATAATTGTCTCGTGTTTCATATATAATATATAAGTACAAAGTACTACAGATCGAGCATATGCTATGAGAATCGCAACACATCTTTCTTGGAGTTTCAAAAAAAGTGAGCTCAATCTGAGGGAAACCAACCCATTGGAGTCCCTGGATTTGGAAGAACCTCTAAAGACATGCAATCACCAAACTAATTAAACAAATGTGTAGTTAGATTAAGAAATGAGGTTTCCCTCATGTCTGCGAGCACAGTCCTCGCTGTCTAGTGAATCTTAAGTCATGTGCTGCGAGATGCACGCTGAGCCCTAATTATGCCCACTGGCCACACTGCTTCTTCAAATTCCCAGCAGCCACTGTGCACCAAGTGTTTATATTTGTTTGATGATCGAGCTAGTATATATATAATATCCCACATCCTATATATTGATACTTTGATCGATTAAGCAGATGCTGCAACGATGGATCCATAATATTACATTTTGGTTCTATATTTCAAGACTTGTTGTAGTTATTTTTAAACCGAATAATATTACATGTCAAATGAGGTATATTGATCCACATGATAAACATCTCTATACATGTCCATATTTTGCATTGCCCTAAAGTTAAATCTTTGAGTAATTTATCACTTGGATCATAGATTGTGGCTTCTAACAGGTTGACTCGCTAAGCAAGCTCTGAAGCTCATAATGTACCTGAACAAAAGTGAAAACGGATCACCTATTTGTTAAGAAAATGAAAGTCTTTCTTGGAGTTTTATGCAAGTAATGTACGTAGTTAAAAAGATTAGTTTCTCCTCTACTTATTTCTAGTTGCTATGTACGTACTTGTTGAACTGATGGAAGCTATTTCTAGTTTGTACATTATTTGATCATGTTAATTTGGCTCATAAAATATGTTTTTTTTATTCAATAGATCTCATAACATGTACGTTAAGATAGTAATTCTAAATAATATCTCAGGAGAAACAAAATAATATAACTATACAAGCTAGCTCAGACCTAGCAGGCTGGGGGAAAGAAAATGGATAAAATTTATTTTTGAACAATCTTTTTCTTAATGAAACATTGAACCAATACGATCGTCCTAAAGTTTATCGTTAAATGTACTTAATAAATTAGTCTCGTTGCCACCATTGTTTAGAGGTGGGCACGTGCTTTGGAAATCCATTACATTGCACCCTATATATGTTTTTGTTATGTATGTCATTTCCATGTCTATCTATTAGATATTAGTACGAACTTAAGATTCCACAGCAAGTGCTTGTGATATGCATAGAGAACTTCTGCAGCATAGTGTGCAGATGTACTCATTGACTTTTTGGGTTTAAGTCGCGGTGAGATTTTGAAGATTAAAAAAAAAAAAGAATTACTCACAATATAAATTAACTAATCTAGTCATTATACATGAAAGAAATGGTAAAACTGTTAAGTGAAGATTCTGCTCTGCTTATTACAGCTAGAAACAGCTCATTATTAGCTTATTATGAGCTGCCCAATCTTTCTCTTCCAGCTGTCTTATCTGGTCTGATTTGTAGAGATACATAAGTCACTTTTTCATTCCATCGTTTTGTAACTGACACACATCAATCAATACAGATCATTCATTCTTTCTTATCCTTCCTTTAATGGCTGCCATGGTCAACACCATGGTCAACTAACATGGTATCAGCAGCTCAGGTCGATTACTCTGGATATTGTGTTCATCAACACTGCTGTGCTACACGTCTCAGCTTCAATCACCTTCAGATAAGCTAATCAAGCTCATCTTCTATTTTACACTTGCTCAGATCTGTGTTTCTTGAGTCATAATTCTCTGTGATTCAAGAATTGCTCTCAGATTTTGCATCGTAGCCAAGAACTCTCAGTCTGTGTGTGTGTTCATAATCTGATTTTTGTGTTTTCACTACTGTACTTGATTGTTCCACTCTTACAAAATCAAACCTAAGTCTCTCAACAATTACTGCTATGGCTACTTCGTTTCCTACACACACTACTGTCTATCTTCCTAACATCATACTAGATTCTACAAATTACTCCTCATGGTTATTTCGCTTTGAATCATTCCTGAGTTGTCAAAAGCTCTATGGCTTTGTTGATGGGACCATTCCATGTCCTCCTGCTCGTTTGAGTAGCTCTGATGGTAATGATGAACCAAATCCAGCATATGAGGCATGGAAGGTCCAGGATAAGTCTATTGTTAATATGATTGGACAGACCTTAAGTGGAGCTGCAATTCGTGCTGTTGTTGGTTGTAAAACCTCTAAGGAAGTATGGAATAAATTGCGTATGAAATTTGCTACACCAGATAGGAGAAATATATTGCAACTTAAGACAAATTTTCAGAGAATCAAAAAGGGTTCTGATTCCATTAAGGAGTATCTAGATAAGATCAAGGAGGCAAGAGATGCTCTAGAAATTGTAGGAGTGATTATGGATGATGAGGATGTTGTGGTTACAGTACTTAATGGACTCCCATCAACTTACACATACTATAAAAGTCAGATTAGAACACATTATGTGAGTGCTTCATTTGATGAGCTAAAGTCCTTCTTACAAGCTGCTGAATCAGATATGGCTGAGGCCAATGAGGAAATCTCTACATCTCCACTTTCTGCAGTGTTGGCATCTAGTAGTACTTCTACTAGTCAAGCTGTTCATGCTTCATCAATTGGTGCATCTACAACTTCATCTGTGTCTGAAAAACCTATATCCAGTACCAATTGCACTAAGGCTTCTACACCAACAATTGAGAGCAACAATGTTCTTAATTTGCTTGAAGGTGCATTAGCTGGTTTAATGGCTAATACAAACAGGTTTGACAACAATAATAGAGCAAGGTCTAACAACAGACGCTTTAATAACAACTCTGGATACAATGGCAATAATTCTGGTCATAATGCTGGGATCAACTACAGCAACACTGGCAGTTCCAGTAATATTCTTGGTCATGCTCCTAACTCATTTTGCTCAACTTGTGGTCGCAATGGACATATTGTCAGAACATGCAGAATTCTATCTCAGTACAACTTCACACCTCAGACTAATAGAAGAGGATGCACATATTGTGGTCTCTCCAATCACAATGTTGATGATTGTCACTTTCTAAAAGGTTTTCCTGATCAACAGACTCAACATAATGGTGGCTACAATAACAGCTTCAGGGCTCCTCTTCTCTCTCAAAACAATCAAGCTGCATCATCATCATCACCTGACATCTCTACTCAGGTCACTCAGGCTGTTCAACAAGCTTTTGCTGCGCTATTGAGTTCTCATAACAATAGTCACATTAGTGTTCCTACTGCTGTGCTAGCCACACCAACTACATCCACTTCAACAGCTACTACACCTAGTTTCTGGCTTGCAGACTCTAGAGCAACCAATCACATGACAAGTGAAGTATCTCTTCTGCAGAATATTGCACCCTATACCTCTCATGAATCTGTACAAGTTGGTAATGGTGATCAACTGTCTATAACTCATTCTGGCAGTAGTTTGCTAGGCAAATTAAAACTTGACAATGTGCTCTTAATACCTGATTTGGCAGCTCACCTTCTATCTGTTTATCAGTTATGTAAGCAGAATAACTGTAGAGTATGGTTTGATGAATTTTCTTGTTGTATACATGACAAGGTGATGGGAACAACAATTTATCAAGGATTGTGTAAGCAAGGGCTCTATCCTATTCCTTTTGATCTTCCTTCTTCCAACAAGACAGGCAGGCAATCTTCATCCTCTTCAGTTTTTGGTGCTACAGCTTTTCTGGGCAAGTGTGTGAGTCACTCACTGTGGCATAAGAGACTAGGACATGCTTCTGATAGCATTGTTACTTGTATGCTGAATAAATGTGATATTGTGAGCAAACCTGTAGAATCTATGGTGTGTGAACCATGTCTGTTAGGAAAGTTTCATAAACTTCCCTTTATGTCATCCAGTACAAGAAGTCTGAAACCTTTTGAACTTGTTCACTCTGATGTTTGGGGACCTTCTCCACATCTCTCTATAGATGGATATAGGTATTTTGTACTTTTTGTGGATGACTGTACTAAATACACATGGATTTTTCCAATGAAGAATAAATCAGAAGTGTTTGCTTATTTCCAAGCTCTTTATTCCTTTGCTCAATGTCAATTTTCTCTTCCTATTAAGTGCCTAAGGTCTGATGGAGGAGGTGAATTCATTAGTAAAACCTTTAAGAATTTCCTTGTTGAAAAGGGTGTGATTCATCAATTATCTTGTCCTTATACACCTGAACAGAATGGCACTTCTGAAAGGAAAAATAGGCATATAAGGGAGACAGCTGTGACAATGCTTCAAACAGCCTCATTGCCTGACTTCTTTTGGTTTCATGCTTGTGCTATGGCAGTTTACATAATCAACAGAATGCCTACACCAGTCCTACAGTTTTCCTCACCATTTGAGAAATTATATGCCAAAATTCCATCTGTGGACATTATCAGAGTTTTTGGTTGTGCAGCTTACCCCTTGATGACACCATACAGGCAAGACAAGCTTCAACCTAAAACAAAAAGATGTGTGTTTATAGGTTTTGCTGCAGGCTATAAGGGATACATTTGTTTTGAACCTATCAGCAAAAAATTTATCATCTCAAGGCATGTGTTTATGGATGAAACTGTCTTTCCTTATGCACTTCTGAAATCTGGACAGTCTACATCTCCTGATATACATAGTTCAAGACAGCAGCAACACAGCTCTTCACATCCATGCATTCAGCTTACACAGTCCTTCTCTCATGTCCCATCACCTGTCCAACAACAACAATTAGGTCCATCTCTTCCTTCCTACTCTTCTAATTCTCCTTCAAATTTTGACTCTGATGTAGACTTATTATCTCCATCTCATGATACTTCTCCATCTCATGATACTCCTACTGCTACATTGATTCCTTTATCATCATCTGACACACATAGTCAGGTCTGGATGCCAAGCAACATTCCATCTACTTCTGTGTCTACTGAGGTGCCTTTTGATCCAACCATCCATACACAAGTTCACTTTAATGAAAACAATGGTCATATTGATGTTAACACTTCTCCTGGTGATGGTAGAATCTCAGTATCCCTGGAATGCTCTCCTACCAGACCCACTGCTGAAGTATCTGATGTCAATATACTTCATTCAATAGCTGGTATGACTAATCCAGCCATAAATGATCACAGTATGCTCACAAGAAGTAAGAGAGGCATTTTTCAACCAAAGTGTTTTCTGTCTCTTCTTAATTCTACTGACAATGATCTTTCCAACATGGAACCCTCAAACTATAAACAAGCTCTAAGCTGTCCAATATGGAAAGCTGCTATGCAGGAAGAAATTGATGCATTAAAGACTCAAAAAACCTGGAGTCTAGTACCTCTACCTCCTGATAAGAACATTGTCTCATGTAAGTGGATTTTTAAAATAAAAAGGAATGCTGATGGTACTATTGCTAGACATAAGGCCAGATTGGTTGCTAGAGGCTTTTCTCAAGAATATGGGGTGGATTATGGAGAAACTTTCTCACCAGTTGTGAGACACACTACTGTAAGAGTTATGCTGGCTCTTGCTGCACATAAAGGGTGGACTTTACATCAGATGGATGTAAAAAATGCCTTTTTACATGGCATTCTTTCTGAAGAAGTCTACATGAGTCAGCCTGGTGGATTTGAAAATGCAGGACTCAGAACTCATGTGTGCAAGCTGCATAAATCCTTGTATGGGTTAAAACAAGCTCCTAGAGCCTGGAATGAAAGATTTACAAGTTTTTTACCTCAACTTGGGTTTGTTTGCTCATCTGCTGATCCATCCTTGTTCATCAAGGAATCTGCTGATGGCAACCTAGTATATCTTCTGCTATATGTAGATGATATTATTATCACTGGGAGTAATGAAGATCTTGTTGCAGAACTTAAATCCTCTCTAAAAAATGAATTTGACATGAAGGATTTAGGTGTGTTGCATTATTTTCTGGGCCTTGAGATCACATAAATGAGCTCTGGTATCTGTGTGTCTCAAAGGAAATATGCTACTGAGTTAATTCATAAGGCAGGACTGGATAACTGTCATTCTCAACTCACCCCATGTCAGTCAGGTCTTAAACTATGCAGGGATAGTGGGAAACTCCTAGCTGATCATGAGATTTCTCTCTTCAGAAGCACTGTTGGATGTTTGCAGTATCTTACATTCACCAGACCAGATATTACCTTTAGTGTTAACAGTGTGTGTCAATTCCTACATTGTCCAACTGATGAGCATTTTGTTGCTGTTAAAAGAATACTTAGGTATATAAAAGGAACTCTGGATCATGGCATTACATTCAGAAAGGGAGGTAATTCATTGGATCTCCATGCCTACTGTGATGCTGATTGGGCAAGAGATCCGAATGATAGAAAATCAACTACTGGTTTTGTGATATTGATGAACCATTCTCCTATATCCTGGTGTTCAAAAAAACAAAATGCTGTGTCCAGGTCTTTAACAGAAGCTGAGTATAGAGCAATGGCAGACACTACTTCTGAGTTGATGTGGCTACTACATTTGTTCAAGGATCTGCACATAACTTTCCAATACATTCCCACATTATACTGTGATAATATCTCAGCTTTGGCCCTTGCTATCAATCATGTGCATCACTCAAAGCTTAAGCACATTGAAGTAGATGTTCATTTCACAAGAGAGCAAGTTAAGGCTGGTACTATCAAGCTACAATTTGTGTCAACTCATGAACAACTTGCAGATCTTTTTACTAAAGGTCTTTGTTCTCCTCAACACAACTACTTAAAGCACAGTCTAATGATCACAGCAACACAAGCAACAGACTCTTCTTTATCTTTTGTGCCTTCAGCTTGATGATTCGTACCTTTCATCTAGCTGAGGGGGGGTGTTAAGTGAAGATTCTGCTCTGCTTATTACAGCTAGAAACAGCTCATTATTAGCTCATTATGAGCTGTCCAATCTTTCTCTTCCAGCTGTCTTATCTGATCTGATTTGTAGAGATACATAAGTCACTTTTTCATTCCATCGTTTTGTAACTGACACACATAAATCAATACAGATCATTCATTCTTTCTTATCCTTCCTTTAATGGCTGCCATGGTCAACACCATGGTCAACTAACAAAAACTACTACTATAGTACTATATTATTCTTAATGGAAGAGAAAAGCTGAGTCAAATATAAACAAACTAACTAACTATGTGATAATTAAACCAATATCGAAGGGAACTCTTTCGATGAGAATTTTTATAATGAAGACTTGATGAGTATTTTTCATAAAATTATCATAAGAGTCATTTTTCTATAACATTTTTACAAAGTTAACCGTTAGATGTTTAGATATTGATGAGTAGATCATTTCTACAAATTTTCATTCAAATTGAAAATCGTTAAGGTATCAAATAAGATCAAATCAATGGATGAACCAAAGTTGTCCAACATACACCGTTCATCTTCATAAGTGATAAATCTTGATTATAAATGACTTAATAATTTTTATTTTTTGTGAAATTTTACGTGAGTGATCTACTCATCATTATCTATCTAACCAATGATGGATTTGTCAAAATATAGAGAAAAAGTGTGTTTAATGAGAATGTACTCACCAAGTCCTTATTATAAGAGTCCTCAATGGAAAATTTCCCCAATATCCAATTCATTTTCTTACATAATCAAGTAACAAGTTTCAAGTTTTTAGGTTCTCTCCCGAGCTCAAGTTGCAACATTCATACGTTTTGACTAAGTTTACTCTACAGATTCGCTTATTCTATATTATTATTCATTTGAAATCATTAATGTTATCGGTCAATGCTTATGCTTGGAAAAAAAATCTCTCATATATTCCTCGAGATTCATAAAAATAGTTACTTAAAACTAAGCCCTAGAGAAGATTTTATCATGAATCCGTCGTTGATAGGGTGCTCATGAATTCCATATAGCTAGCTGTTTTCTACTGTTAGATCTGTACTCCAGAATTTGTGGAGGATGAAATGTTGCACCCGATCACCTGGTTGGTCGATCAAGATGAAGCTCGTTCTCTTCTGTAACTCCAAACTGTAGAGGAAACTAGCTATTTGCTGTTAATACCTGATACTGATATGGATATCGGATATTGAATAAGAAGATTAGATGTAATGGAAATAGTAATAACTATATCGCTGGTGTTGTCTTTGGATCGATATCGCTGTCCTTGGATAGTCCTTCTATATCGTTGTCGCTTTATTGGTTTGTGAGTATTTGTCGCTGTTGGTCGCTTTGCTTTCAATATCGCTTCACGATTACTCTGATCCAAATCGCCTCCGCTGCTAAGATCAACAACGGTTAAGGAGAGACGGGAGTGACCCGCCTTCAACCCTCCGATGCTTATGTCAGAAACGAGATGTGAGCTTTATAGAGTAACAACGAGATTGAGTGTTGAATGCGTACCATTAATGCTGAACTGACCGATATATAGGTGGTTGGGACTTGGGTTCTTATCATTTCTTCGATATAGGATTAATGTGCATACCCTTAATGTGGGATTGAGGTGCTCTCTTACCGGTTCTTTGCTCGGCGCGTGGGCGTTATCTTTATCAATATGGGGGTCGGGCCGGTCATCAAAGTTGGAGCTATCTTGCCGATGGTTGCTGTCATGTTAGCAGTGAGATACAATTATAATTATAATTAAGCCGTTAAGTACGCACCAAGTGGGGTGATAAGCTAGGTATATGTACAAGTCCCTCAACTCGCTCAGCCAAGGAGATCAACCTTGGTTGGTGAGTTGCAAGAAGTGATATCGGCGAAATTACCTGTACATACTTAACCGTGATATTACATTTATAGAGCAAGATATCATACCATACAGTCCCCCAACTTGGCGACCATAGTTGTGATACTTGGCGAGAGGTGTACCTGCAAATGTGTAAGTGAGCGATATTTAATTAGTTGGTTAGCAGCGAGATCGGTGAGTAGCCAATTCACCGTTCTGCCGAGGTAGAACTAATAACGGTAACAAAGTTTCGTCCCGATAAAGGCATGAATTCATTTCGGGGTTCCTCCAAGTAACGGTTTAACCCAGTAGGTCCGTTCCCAATGGAGTCCTTCCCAGCGGGCTGACATGTAAGGACTGGTCAGTGCCGGGGGGTGCGAATGAGCGGTTACATTGCACCGATCAAGGGAGTCACTCGATGGCTCTCAAACACTCGGTCCTACCCAGGTCGGTAGCTATTTTGCTCTGCCGCAGGCAGCTCAAACTGTTGGGGGCGCTAAGGTAGGGGGAGCTCGTTTGAATTAGTAACCCTTAAGTCCCCGAGTCCATTCCTCCGAGTGACTTTATAATACGTAGATCGGTAGTGGGTATAGAGTATCTGTAATGAAGCAAGTATTCCGGGATCAATATAGTGTCGTGATAGGCTCTAAGACGGCGGGACTTTGCTGTATCGATGATGGTGAAACTTTTACGGACGGGTTTGCCGTACTTTAGAAATGCTTTTCTAGCCGGTGTGGTAGGTGCAACTACTTACTATGCTCATTAAATGCCGCCAAATCTTAGGTTGCCATGTGTCACCATAGGGTGTCTCGAAGTACCCAAACATCTCGTCGTAGCTATAAAGCATGATCATTGCCTGTACCTCGAAGGTCGTGTTTGTTTGAAACGGTGCATACCGGTTCTCGTTCTGGACCTTTCTAATTCCAGTAACGTCATACGACACGCGTGACCATCTGCCGAATCGACATGTCTTTTTTGACCGTCGTGATCTCGCCGATCTGGTTATATTTAAGCTTTCGCCCCTGCTTCATTCCCACACTTTTCATTCTCATCTAAATTTTTAGGGTTTTTCTTTGAGGGAGAGAGAGCTTATCTGCATTTTTGTGACTCCGTCGTGTCGTGACTCATCTTCGTTATTGCTTCCCTTGTTTCTGTTGTGTTATATCAGGTAACTCACGTCGTCACTTGCTCTTCTTAATTTTTGGTTATACTTGGTTTTGTTACTTCTAACTATTGGAGCTTCTGGTTTTTTTTTTTCTGGGTTCTTTCCTCTGGTTTTGATGCTTCTTTGTGTAATCGTAATTTCATAAAGTGTTTATCGCCGACTGTGCGATTTGGGAGTTCCTTGTTGCGTTGCCGATATGCTACTTTTCTGGGTGTTTTTCTTTTTGTTGTTGGGTCCAGAACTAGTCACAGGGTCCAGATAACCGTCGTGTTGATGTGTGGCTAGTCGTGCGTAGTATTTGTTTAATTGTCGTTATGTTTATCGTGTTGCTGCGTTATCTGTGTTGGGGAGGCCGGGTATGTATTCTGGGAAGCCGCTTACGGACTGAGGATCTAATATCGGTGAACCATTAGGCTTGACCTTATCCGTGACTATTTCGCAGGTGACATGGCTTCCTCTTCCCAACCTGATGTCAATGTTATTGAGGAGGTGACACCGACGCTCGCCTGTGGCAGTATTGCTGGTTCCGATTCGCTGCAGCTAGGATTGGACGGACCGCTATTATGGACTTTGAGGGATGGTCGAGAGGTCGACGAGCCTTCCAAGTCGCTGTAGGAAGCCGAGTTGGAAAAAGTGAAGTCTGAGTTTCAAGTGGGTGATAGCGTTATGCTCAGGCCGTTGGGGAAAAGTGAACTGTTTTCGAGGCCGCCCAAGAGTTACATCGCTCTGGATCGAGCTTAGATGCATTATGGTGTGCGCATCCCATTCCATCCCTTCCATGAGTATATCTTTGGGGAGCTCAACTGCACGGTGGGTCAGGTTTCGCCGCTGATGCTTCAGGTTTTGAACGCGATGTTTGCCTTGTGAAAGCTCTCCGGTTTGGACTATCCTACCCGCAATGAAGTGCTATTTTACTTTGATGTTGTGTATTCGAACAAGAAGGGGTGTAATGGGATGCTCTCGCTTTGTCAACGGCGTAGAAGTTTCTTTTGTTTTTCAGACTTTGCAAGCTCGTGCTCAGATTGGAGGGGTGAGCACTTTTTGTCCAGCAGGTGGTCCACATTCGCGAACAGTCATGTTCCGAGCCATTTTCGGGCCCAAGTTGATTGTTTATCTCGATGTTCTTGGCCCTCTCTTCTTTTATGTTTTACATGGTGTTATGGAATTCTTCATTTTCTTATTCGTCCCATATTTTGTAGTTACCCGCCAGTACGCCTTGTCTGCTACTGAAAAGCAACGATGTCATAGGATTGAGAAGGGTTTTAGTGAAAAATTTAAGAGTGTGTACCTTCTTGCCGACTACCGTTTTATGGACATGACCGGTCTCGCGAAGACGCCCAGTATGCCACCCCCCCCTTTTTGTTTCCAGATTGTTGCATGTTTAGTTTCATCCCGTTG
The DNA here is from genome assembly GCA_946800695.1 of Geum urbanum. NCBI lineage: Eukaryota > Viridiplantae > Streptophyta > Magnoliopsida > Rosales > Rosaceae > Geum > Geum urbanum. Next base: position 48,513,513 of record OX327011.1, read on the forward strand.
TTGTTGTGTTTCCATGGTGCTAATCTTTTGCTTGTGCACTTGCAGTTGGTTATAAGAACCAGAAGCGAGATCGAAAGATGAATAGCTCATATGGCGACATTGATGATCTTATTGCTGAGCTTGCGGAGGAAGCCACTGTCGCCAAGAAGATCAATCTAGATGTTCATTCTGGTAGGAGTCTTACTCTTGTTGAGCCGATTGATATTCCTCCACCGCCCGAGTCCCAGGCTGACAGCGTAGGCAGCAACGTGCCGGTGAAGATTGTGACTGCTTCTGTCGAACCTTCTTTACGTCCACATGTGCCCATCAAACGAAAACCCGAGGCCACCAATGCCCCTCAGAAGCGGTTGAAGAAGCACGGTGCTACCTATAGCGCTCCTATCGATATCGTCGATGATGCCGATGCTGACCAGGTTACTATTTCCGTGCCTTTCGATAATGTTGGCGTGTCTGCTGTTGAAACAGGTGATGCTGATAACCTTTGGTTTATTGATATGGAAGAGTGCGCTCTTACTCGAGTGATAATTGATCTTGACCCTCCTCTTTATGCTTTAGTATGTGGGGTCTCCTCTGGTGATCCTAACATTGATGTGGGTGGTAGCGTCGTAATCGCCTGATCTAGCATCTGGGAAGGGCCGCCGCCGTACTCAACCAAGATCCTATCTCTCCTTCCCCCTGCTGTGAATATTGTGGCCGATATTGCCGTTGGTGCCGAACAGTGTCTGCAGTCCTTCGTCGCTGCTCTTCAGCTGATGTGCCATTAGCGGCATTCCTTGGTTGCCTCTTCCGAGGAGCTAGCTCGCATGAGCGAGGAGCTACTGAGGAAAAATGAGGAGCTGGTGAAGGAGAGCGAGGAGTGGCAATCCTTACAGCAAAAGTATGAGGTCCTGGAGGGCAAGAAGAAGCTCGCCGATGAGTGTCTGGACGCCTCCTTCAAGCGAGATAAGAAATTGGAGCTGGAGGTAAAAGAGGAGCGGCAGTGGGTAGAAGACCTTAAGGCTATGTTATCTGCCGCGGAGGGCAGGTGACTGCTCTTCGTGGCCAAGTTAAAGAGATTGAAGATAGGCGTGAACAGGAAATGGTCGACTCCGTGGAAGATTTTAAGGCCAACCCGGCGTTTGACGTGCTGTTGCGCAAGGCCTTCAGCAACGGTCTTCAGCAGACTCAAGCTTGTTTCTTTGAGAACGGGTGGGTCAATGAAAAATACCACACCGATCTACAACGAATCAACAACGAGCATAGGTTGAGGCGCGAGGCCAATCAGAAGGCCTTGGCTAAGGTTAAGCAAGATGAGGCTGATAAGGCAGACCGTCAGCGAGGCAATGTTCTTGAAGGTATGACTCCTAACTGCTTCCATCCCCTAATGCCTAGTGTGTCACCATCAACTCCCCTAACTCGCCATTTTCGTGATGTTGAACTTTTTTCTCAGGTAAGGAGCGAGGAGATGGCAATTAAGTACCGTGAGCGATTTCATCAGGCCGAGTGCGAGATGATCCTGCAAGATAGTGATGTTGTCGGCCTGGCGTGAAGCCCGGTGCCCTTTGTAATAGCATTAGTATTTTGTTAGAACAATTTAGATGTATGATATTTAGTACTCTTCTCGCCGTTATGGCCATTTTGTTGCTTGGTCAGTATCGTGACTGTGGGTCATGATCCTGACCGACATGCTTATTTAAATGGGAAGATATATTTTTGCTAGGTTTTCGCAAGTATGGTTGGATATCGTTGATCAATGAAAGGTCTGAAAGAAATTCGTTTGCTTGTTGTATGTTCGTTCTGCCGTTATGTCAGACCGGACATACCAAGTAAATATCAATCATGCTAGTGTTGTGAGTAAATTAACACGAGGGGTATAGTGGTTCACCAAATTGGCTACTCCACTTTGTGCCTCAGTGGGCTTTTACTATTCATCTCGGGCTTTACATAAATTTTGGCCCGAGAGCGTTTTGTTTTTACGAGCAAAGGTCTGAAAAATTTTCATTTCATTGATGGCGATACCACATTTATGTTGGGATGAGGCTAGTCCTCGGTATAATGCAGAAAATTTTGTAACACCGTAATTGCCATAATATTAGAATCTGTTTCACTGGTGGAAATATCGGAGGTGCTCTACGTTCCATGTGTGTGGTACCCTGAGGTCGTTCTTGTCTTCGAGGATGAATGTAGTTGGTGTGATGCTCTCGATGATTTTGAAAGGTCCCTCCCATATTGGTGCTAGCCCCTTTGGCTTGAGGATAACTTCTTTCCAGACCAGGTCGCCGACATAGAGCTTTCGTTCTTTAACTCTTCTGCTGTAGTGTCGCGTGATTAGTTGCTTGTTTGACATGAGTGCGTTATTGGTTTCATCCTGCCTCTCCTCCCGGAGTACGTTGGCCATGTTCAGCCTGTCCTCGTTTGTGTCTTCGTCGTATCCTTCAAGTCTCAGGCTTCGGTGCGTGATTTCTAATGGCAGAACCACTTCTACGTTGTAGACTAGCGAGAATGGTGAGGCGCCTGTGCTGCTTCCATCGGTGTCATCTGTATTGATCATAATACCTCATACATACATTCTACCCATTTGTGGTTGTAGTCTTCCATTCTTTTTTTAGCAATGCCTTTATTTTCTTATTTGCCGCTTCTACCTATCTGTTTATCTGAAGGTAGTACACCGATGCAAATACTAATCGAGTCCCCAAGCCGCTCATGAATTTCTTCATTTCGTCGTTGTTGAATTGCTTCCCGTTATCGATGACTATTGTGAGTGGTTCTCTGTATCAGCAATATATGTCCTTCCAAAGGAAGTTGATTACTTTCTTTGTTGTGATGAGCACGAGCGGTCTTGCTTTGATGTATTTTGTGTGGTAGTCGATGCAGACGATGATGTTCTTGAATTGGCATGATGATGCTTTTAGTGGTCCGATGAGGTCGAGTCCCCACTGCGCGAACGGTATCGAGCTGATGATGACGGACATTGGCGCTGCTGGGGCATGTATCTTAGTACCATACTTGGCGCACATCCGGCACTGGTTTACGATAACTCTTGTGTCTTTTCTCATTCCTTTATAGTAGAAACCGTAGTGAATGAGTTTGTGTATTATGTTGTTTAGTCTGCTATGGTTGCCATACCTGCAGCCGTGCACGTCTTCTAGTATCTTGCGCCTTTCTGATTCCGTGACACATTTGAGCATAGGGAAACCCTTTTTGCTCATTTGAGCATAGGGGTCGGTTGTTCTTTTCGTCTCGCGGTCGCTTTCCGTTGTAGTTGTCGTAGTTGTTCCTGCCGCTATGGTATCTTTGATTTTCTCCCGCTCTTCGACCGTTATGCTTCCAATCTTACCGATCCCGATCGCGTGATCCAGCTCTATACTTAGGCGATGTCGTCCGCACATGCCCTGGTGTGGGAAGCTTGCCCTGTACTTTGGTTATTATGGGGTTAGCAAATGTGTTTACCTGTTGTGTCAGTATGGGGTTGGAGCCGAAATTTTGTAATTCTAATTGGGTGTGGGATGTTACTCGGTCGAGTAGGTCACCATATGTAATCGTTGGGTTCTCGTTGAGTTTCCACATTAGCGATCCGGGTTGTAGTGCATTCCTGACCACACAAAAGGCTGAATCGTCGGTGATGCCCCGGCAATTGGCGATAGCGATGTTCCATCGTGAGATGAACGTGGACAGTCCTTCTGAGGGTTCCTGCCGAATAACCTGCAATTGATTGTAAGTTAGCGAGCAGTTAGTTGATGTTATGCATCGTTTTAGGAAAACTCTAATAAGTTCCGAAAAAGAATTTATGGATTTCGGAGGTAGGCTGAAGAGCCAGTTGAGTGCATCGCCGGTGAGGCTTTCCATGAATAAGTAACAGTTGGTTGCGTCATCGTATCCTCTGCTGGTTGTCGCCGAAACAAAGATGTCGATGTGGAGGGAGGGATCTATTTTTCCCTTGTACCACTCGAGTTTGACCTTGGCCAGCGGGTGTCGCCCTCGACGCATAATATCGGTCGAAAATGGCTCAACACGTACTTCCGGGAGTGTGCGATCCAGATAGCTCGCCATGGGTTGTGATAGTTGTAGTACCATTTCTTCGAGGCCGGTGATCCTTGCCGCCGTACCTGTATCGGCCTGATTTGCTGCCGGGGCGATCTCGCGTTGCGGTGGTGGTGGCAGTTGTGCCCAAACGGGGCAGTGATGGGATGCACACGACATTATTTAATTCCGAATCGAGGTTCTGTTGTAGTTTTACCGGTCTTGGGGGTGATCCAATTCATTGTAGGTGATGGGGTCGTAGTGGTGACAGGATGACCGTTTCTCGCTGTCGGATTACCTCGTGGGGTTCCATACATTCGGAGTCGACCGTTGATTCTGAATTGAGCTGGCGCTGCTCCACGACTCTTAACCTTGCCTCGGATTGCATGTATCGCTGATGCTCAAATTTCCGGGCCCTTTCTAGTTCGAGACACTTTTTCATGGCTATTTCGTATCGGTGTTCCATGTCGCTAATGCGCCTGTTTGCGTTGTCAGCGACATCCTGGTCTTGCGTGATGTGCCGCTTCCCCGATCGTTGGGTAAACTCGGGTTGTCCACTGCTCATTCGTGACCGGCATTTGATGGAGAAGTTCTCGTCGGGTGTCGGGTGTCATACCGAGTGCTAGGCTGGTATCCATGCTCGTCGCTCGTTGTAAGCTTCGTGGTTGGGAAAATAATTTCCAGTGTGCTTTTCCCACAGACGGCGCCAATGTTAATACCCGATACTGATATGGATATCAAATATTGAATAAGAAGATTAGATGTAATGGAAACAGTAATAACTATATCGCTGGTGTTGTTTTTGGATCTATATCGTTGGTGTTGTTTTTGGATCGATATCGTTGTCGCTGGATAGTCTTTCGATATCGTTGTCGCTTTATTGGTTTGTGAGTACTTGTCGCTTTTGGTTGCTTTGCTTTTAATATCGCTCCACGATTACTCCGATCCAGATCGCCTCCGCTGCTAAGATCAACAACGGTTAAGGAGAGACGGGAGTGACCCGCCTTCAACCCTCTGATGCCTAAGTCAGAAACGAGATGTGAGGTTTATAAAGTAACGGTGAGATTGAGTATTGAATGTGTAACATTAATGCTGAGCTAACCCGTATAAATAGGTGGTTGAGACTTGGGTTCTTACCGTTTCTTCGATGTGGGATTAGTGTGCATACCCATTTTGCCGAGGTGCTATTTGACCGGTTCTTTGTTCAACTCATGGGCGTTATCTTTATTAATATGGGGGTCGGGCTGATCATCGGAGTTGAAACTATCTTGTCGATGGTTGTTGTCATATTAATGATGAGATATAATTATAAGTATAATTAAACCGTTAAATATGCACCAAATGAGATAATAAGCGAGATATATGTACGTTGGCTAAAGCTTAATTTGCATCATCTAGCTATAAGGAACAACTAGAATACATCGGGTGCCAGCTTTGTGCGCACCACAAACTCAAATTATAAAAATATGACTGAGCTCACCATCATATCATAGATTTCATAGTAAAAAACAGCATTATATAAACTTGTCAATGTTATGAATCATAATGGCCGGGAATCGAATCGGTGCTCAGAGATGCCACGCGGCGCTATCTCATCTCGGCTTGGCTCAAGAACATGGTGTGCTCATCACCTTTGACTGGTCAAAATTTGGACCGCTCTCCTCACGTTTACGTAGCCCCGGTTTGTACTGTGAAAGTAGTGTGAACTGTCTCTCACACACACCACATTGTGTGACACAACACTGATCCGACAAGGAGCGTAAGATATTTCAGATTTTTATTTATTTTTGGGTCTCTCTCTCAGAGTCACAGACGCAGGAAAGAGTGTTCGATCGATCACTTGAGAGCAGTATTTGTATGCTAGTATGTGATGCGTTTTTATTTTGTCTGTTTATTTTAATGTTATAACACGTATACATATTTTATGTATTAAATATAATATATAAGAAAATATAATTATTCATTTATAAAATATAAATATAAATAAATAAACATCTATACTTCATAAATATGACATATTATTCTAAATATGGTCAAATTAAGTTTAAACTTGAAATAATTATATAACAAACAACGAAAGAAAGATTTAATTCATCTTTTCTAGTAGTGCAAATTTTTACCTTCTTTGTCACTAAGATCACATACATCAACATCACTATAAAACTCATCCTAAGTATCAAAGTGAGTAGGATAATTTACACTATCATAGGTTGATCTATTTCATCAAGTTGAACCTCATCATCATCCTCTGCTCTAGCCTTGAGATTTTACTTTGTTGAACCTCATAGAAGAAGGGTATCAACTTTGATGAGCAATTTGATGATTACAACACCTAAGTTTGATTAATTTGAGCAATTGTTAGGTTTTTGAGCTTAGGTCATGAAGTGAGAGAGAGATGACGGCGAGAAAGAGAGAAGAGCTTAAACTTAGGTCACGAATGAAGATAAAGAGAGTGAGTTTTGAAGTTTTTTGTCTTCTTTAAACTTAAAAAAAAACGAAGAAACATAAAAAGCAGAAATAACAAAATAATAGGACACGCTATGATACGCTATAGATCGATCATAACGTAAGCTATTAAAATATTTCGCTAAATGGAATACGCCTTGAAACATTTGTTCAGTGCTCCTACATTATACGCCATTAGTATGCTATTTTAAACATTACGGAGAGATCCAAAGCTCATAATGAAATACAACACACGATCAAGGGTGGACAGTATGGCGTATCTCTTGCAACTTGATTCTCTCACCTAGCTTCACTCTCTTCTCTCTCTCAAACCCTATTTAAATAGAGAGTTAGGCACCCCTTTCCTCTCATTCAATTGTCGATCTTCAACATTGCCCAACATCCCACACCTCAGTGTCTTTGTAAACATACACTGACCCATCTCCTTCTCATGTTCGTTGTCAAAGCTCCAAGAAATTAAACTTAGCTCCATAACTTGTACTAGCTAGCTCCCATGTCCATTCTCCAACACATATTGTCTTCCCCCCCTAGCTAGCCGGCCAATTTTTCTATAAGTTGACAGCTACTCACTTCAAGCTCCGACACTTATAACTTCCTTCTCATTTGTCTCAGCCAACTCTCATTTTCTTATTCCTCTTCTAAACCTTAAAAAAAATGTCCAGCCGAAGGTCAAGATCTAGGCAATCAGGTGGTGCCAGAATATCCGATGATCAAATTAATGATCTTGTCACAAAGTTGCAACAGCTTCTTCCTGAGATTCGCAACAGCCGACGTTCCGACAAGGTATACACACCGCACCATATACATTTCTTGAGACTGACTAGTCATTAGCTTTCGTTTTAATCTTCGTTTGATTAGGTATATAGCTTCTCTTTCATGTTAGAGATCAATGGCAAAGAAGAAAACCCTAGCCTAAAGCAACTTAATTATCACAAACCATGTATCATAATCGAAAGATAAAATAGAAAATGGCTCTTGTCGCTTTCTTACTTAACCTGATCGATATAAAAGAGAGCTAGAAAAGAAAATTTCTTGCATTGGAAGTTGTAGAGAATCTAATTACCGTCCTTTGTTCGATGGATAATTAAGTTGAATTAATCGGAGATTCCTAATATGCAGGTTTCAGCATCAACGGTGTTACAGGAAACTTGCAACTATATAAGAAACTTGCACAGAGAGGTGGATGACCTAAGCGAGAGACTTTCTGAGCTATTGGCAACAACTGACACTGCCCAAGCGGCTGTGATCAGGAGCTTACTTTTGCAATAGACCACCATGCCAGTTATTTCCAATCGCACAGTGTAGATGATGATCATGAGTTTCACTACTCCATTATGTAATATGCATCGTTTGATGATCTTCTCAGTTTGATCTGTTTTTCTCTAGCTATTTTCGATTTCTAGGGTTTTTATTCAGTAGTCTAAGGCTATACATAGCTGCTGTATAACGATCGTGGTCGATCTAGAAGATCCTTGATTTCCTTATAGCAACGCTGTACTAGTACCGCTGTGTGTTTGTAATTCAAGGTCATATAATAAAGGGACTCGATATATATTATCAGTTCTCTTCACAAATTAATATCCCATCCCATCTTTGTTCTGCCTGGATGAGTTTGATCATGAACATGCAACGTACTCCATGTGGAATTTTAACAATAGCCTTCCGGACTTTATAGGTAGCAGAACTAACTATGAAATTCTATCTTCAAGGTATTGTAGATGGTTACATATGGCTTAAGTTTAATGGAAAGTACGTGCAAGGTGTAAATCCTAAACCCTTTACACTTTAAAGATCTAATTGCTCCATTTGAAAAAGAGAGAGATCTAATTGTTAATTTAGTGGGAGTATGGGCATATATCTAATTAAGCTCCCAATCTTATGTATATTACACAATTGTGTGTGTATGTAAGTAGGAGTATGGGTTGCCCTGGCTCTATTTCCACTACTCAAAATAAGCATCAAAAGCTGCAAGGGATAAGCAAACATTGACTTTTGTTGCTTCCAGTAACCTTTGCAATTCCACATGCAAATCTTAATGTATGTTTGATCATGCGCCGAGGGCGTTCCATACCAATATGATCCATGCATGTAGAAAGTCGAATAAGTATGTACTACATATATATGATATATGTCGGTGCCATAGCAATAATCACGTGTCAAAATATTTTGGTTACATGGTGAGCTTGTGATTATCATTGTACTTCATAGAGTGAGAGAGAATATAGCGAACAGTGGTGACCTAATTAACTTTGTGATTCGTTCTTAGCAAAAAAAAAAAAAACTTGGTGATTCCTTCAATTATATATATGAAGAATGATGAGACCGATAATTCCCTTCTAATCATCTCGTTGATTCAGATATAATGATAGTCGAGTTAATTGATGACTAGATCAAAACAGTGTGACCGATTTAACAATTCAAACTCTTAGGTGCAAATTATTGGGCTTGTTCAATGTTCAAAAAGGCAATGGGCGAATGTTGGTTAGGCGGATATACAGTTACTGCCTATCACTTAGCCATTTAAGCAGAGAATAATCAGATATGCGGATATACAGTTACTGCCTAGCACTTAGCCATTTAGGCAGAGATTAATCAGATACCAGGCGGATTATTATTTTTATATTTTTAATTAATATAATTATTTAGTAAATAATATATAGATATAATATGAATAATAAAAAAAAATAATAACAAGGAAATGTCATCAAAACATATTGTCTTCGAGTTTTCTAACTTATCTTCTTATGAACTCTACAACATTATATATCATCTGTAATCGATATCTAAAGTAAGTCAAAAAATGAAATGCGAAAGTTTAGGTTTTGTCCGTTTTTGAGTTAGGAGGCCGCTTAAGCGTTTTAAGCAGTCAAGGTGGAGTATTGCATAAGAATGGGGTCCAAGGCAAAATTTATGCGTTTTTGCTATTTTCAAAGTGCCTAGGCGGATGCCTTTTTGAACGGTGGGCTTGTTCACTCTCTTTTCATTATTAAACTAAACTAGCAAGAGCCCATTGGGCCTGAATCATGAGTCAAGTAACAGAAAAAAATTGGAAGACTGATTAAGAGGGCCCATAAACGACGTCGCTGCAAAATTCGTTGACAAAGTGACACAACAATTGCGCATAGAAGAAGAAGAAGAAGAAGAAGAAGAAGACACAGAACATAGCTCGAGAGAGTTTCCGTCAACAGCAACGAACAAGGCTTGTGCTACAAGATCATCATCAACAACAGCTCCGGGTAACGATCTCAACCCTGTTCATATAATCGCTTTGTAATCACTGAAACACAACTAGTTCACAGCCCAATAGAAAATATGTATAATTCTTATTCGACTAAGGGGGTTTACTATATGCGCAGATTTGGTGAGGTGGGTTTTGAGTGATTGGCTCGAGTGGGCGAGAATGGTGTTGGTTTTGGCCTTGGGGGATTTGCACATACCCCACAGGGCACCTGATCTACCTGCAAAGTTTAAGTCCATGCTTGTTCCTGGCAAGATCCAGCATATAATTTGCACTGGAAATCTTTGTATCAAAGTATGAATCTTTCTATCTATATATGGTTTTTGTGTCATGCCCTCCAATTTTGATTCTTGGGTTTTCGCTTATTTGGATTTATATGCATGTTTAAGTTGGTTTTGTCGAGGTTTGATCTGAGGAAAGCTTTGAATAGGATAGGCCTTCCATAATGTGGTTCTCATTTAGACTTACTTGTCGAGGCTTTAGTTTATTTAAGTACATTGCATTTGATCTTAGTTAACTAATTCAGCTTTCAAACGAGTACCTTATTGGTGTTGCTTGATTGTTGCACATGACCATACCCTATGAATATGTACGTTTACTCTAGAGGAGGTTTTTACATAACAGGATATGGCTAATTGAGCATAGATAAAATATTATCCAATCCGGTTTGGGCTTGGCAGTTACCGATGCTCTACTTTTCTGTCCTGTAAAACAGCATCGTGAATATGTTTTTATGTTTTGTTGCTCAGAAGTTTGCTACTAATTTCAGGAAGTTCATGACTACTTGAAAACTCTTTGTCCGGACTTGCATATTGCTCGAGGTGAGTATGATGAAGAGACACGATATCCAGAGACCAAAACACTGACAATTGGTCAATTTAAGTTGGGACTATGCCACGGTCATCAGGTTTAAATTATTTATATCTCTTTGCTTATATTTATCTCTATCCTTCAAAGTTGCACTACATGGATATTAGAATGTTCTGAAATTGGTTTTGACCTATTACTAAGCAAATGGTTGTCATGGTTCATTATTTCACTTTCCCTTCCTCAAAATGATCTTTTCCTCTCCATCCACCTGTCTCTTCCATGCAGGACAAGTTTCCTGATATATAATAAGCTTGATAATCACTCCAATCATGTTCCCGTTTTCTATACCCCTCATTCCACAACCCTGTTATATGATGGATATTTCTATTTCTTGATGTCACGTAATCTGTTATAAGAGAACAGTTAAATGTTGCATGGTTCTCTTTGTAAATTTTATGAAAAGAACTTAGAAGAAGAGTAGACAACGAAATCTTAGCTTCTGATGGGGAAATTAGTGTTTGTTGCATAGGACTGATAGAAGAAATAAGTCTGCTACCATAATTTTCTTTTCCTTTAGGGGGAATCACTAATCTGAATTTCATTAGTCAGATACAATCTTTTGTGATAAAATATGGAGTGAAGGCAATTTGATGTAGTATAGTGGCCATTGAATTTTGCCATTTATTAGAGAAAGTCATGGGTCAACGATTTGTTCTTAGACTTATATATTGCCATGTGAGAATTAAATTTAAGGAATTGGTTCTGTAGGTTATTCCATGGGGAGACCTAGATTCGCTAGCCATGCTTCAGAGACAGTTGGATGTAGATATCCTCGTCACTGGTCACACTCATCAATTCACTGCCTATAAGCACGAAGGCGGTGTTGTTATAAACCCTGGGTCTGCCAGCGGCGCCTATAGCAGCATTACCTATGATGTCAACCCAAGCTTTGTCCTTATGGACATTGATGGCCTCCGTGTGGTCGTCTATGTTTATGAACTCATTAATGGGGAGGTTAAGGTTGACAAGATTGATTTCAAGAAGACAACTGCCGCTCACTCGGCGGCTCATTGAACTCAACTTTCATCCACTGGGGTTTGATAGACTTATGCTTCAATCTTTTCTGTTGGTGATTGTTGTGATCCCGTTATCTTTGTACTTGTGGATAAATTTCTGGTTCTTAGTGACTGACTGACAATAGGGTTCTACCTTTCTGTGGATTTCATCGACTTGTGACAATTTTTGACTCACTACACTAATACGTGTTAATGTTTTGTTTATTTCTATGGCACTTCTTTTTCTATGGCACATCATTTGATTAGCACAATGTTCATGTTCATTTTAGTTTTATCTAATAGACTCACAATTTTGAATAAGCATATTAGAACTGAAAAGTAATCTGCTTTTTTTACGATCCTATATATCAAGATCCAGCGGTGCTTTCGACCAAACGGGTAAAGCCACCATAAAACACCCCAGAAGACAAGTCTTTTGCGTAAAAGGTTGGCGGAGCGTTGCCTTGTCTTGGATGCTAAGTATGAATTTGGAGCAGTGAATTCCAGTTTGGTCGTTGTACATTTCAATTGACCAAACCACAGCCAATTTGAGTTCATCTCTCCGGACTCTCATCATGGATGAGTAAGCCATAGGGAATTCTAATTCTATTTCTGGTCCGGTAGAGGGAAGGACGACCCCGTCGTTAGTTATCGAGTACCAGAACTGGATCAGGTAGCCATGCACAGCGTTCAATATCATAAACATACAAAACCGGATGATACACAAAAGACGCTGGTTGCTAAACTGAAAAGGAAATGAGATACGAGTCGTCTTTCACAACCCCAACCACGGGAGTGGTGGAGCGCATCCACAAGGTTGAAGACAGAGCGGTTGACTTCCACACGGTTATAGACTGCCAAGAGTTTTTTTTTATTTTTATCAAGGACTGCCAAGAGTTTGATATCAAATCATAATAGCCTAATCGACCCGCTATGGCCTCGTCCAGCTGGCTAGGCAAGAAGAGGAAAATCTTGGTCTCAGTAACAGCAAGCAATTTAGGATATGGGCGAGCAAGTTCAGGCAAACGGATACCAACACAATTGGCAGGAGTACGGGCGTGGAAGCAGAGCAAACTATCACCTACTGCGTAAATCCACTCGCCATCGTCGGAAACAGCCGCCCCATTTATAAAGGAGATATCTTCTGAACTACATTCTGTGACTCTCTTCCATTCCAAATTCGCTTTCCCTTGTTCTTGTTCTTGTTCAATATCAGTGTAGAGAAGTCCATTGTATATCATTCCCTTCTTAGTTGGATAATGGCCACCGACGATGAATAAACGAGAATTGGCGACGGCGAGACTGTAATTCTCGATTATATATCCTAATTCAGGAAGATGCAACTCTCTGACTCTATCTTTCTCACTTTCCTTGATCCAGAGTTCCTTCGCCAACTCATCATCATCATCATCATCATCTGGCGAGTGGATTTACGCAGTACGTGACAGTTTGCTCTGCATCCACGCCCGTACTCCTGCCAACTGATGCAAAAATATCTCCCGCGGAGAGATCCTTCCGCGAAACAGTCTCTTTTATTGGCTTCGGATAGTTTGACCGCAGGTATCGGTTTATCCTGTATGTGCTTCGTATGCTGGCGTGCCACCGTTCTTCAACGGAATATAAAATGTAAAGCCGCCCGACTTCTTGATAACCGATTAAGACAAGGAGAGCACCAACCCTGTCTGAATAGATTCTTCTCGCCTAGTAACCTAGGACTTTTGATATGTGTCTCTAGCAGAGCCTTCGAAATCGATACCTTACACTCTCTTATCAGTGCAAAGCAGAGCAATCTCTCCGACGATGTGTTGAGAACACTGCTTCCTTTGAGTATCCAAACTCTCACTCGATAGGTGACAAGCCCTTCAACATTCCAGTCGCAATTGCTTCCTTCTGATCGCAATACTCTCACTCGATAGGTGACAAACACTTTGATCTGCTGGTTGCAAAGAAGATATAATCTCTTGACGAGATGTATGTCTAGGTGTACTTGCGTATAGCAAATGTATGTATTTGATCGGGGACCCCAAAGCTCTTACTTTCCTTATATAATGCTCAGTAGTTGTCTTTAAATTACTTTGAACTTCTTCTGTTATTGCTCTTTGAATCTCAATATAACTCTGACACTAGCATACGGGTTTTAATCATTTTATAGAACTTCAATGCTATCATAACTCTTTTATTAAAGAAACTCATCTGAAATAGAAAATGTATGATAGACATCCAAGCCGCATGGAATCAGCTAATTAATGAATTATAGTTCTAATCGAACTCTACTTATCACACTTGGCCGCTCGCCAAACTCTTTATAAAACATGAGCCGCTCGCCAAAACTTCAGCCAGTCTTGGCATCTTGGGCCGCTCACTAAGACTTCAGTCATTCAAGCCCAATATGAAATATTTATTTCAGGCCCAAACATTGCCCTTCAAGTCTTGAACTTGAATTACCTGTACAAGCGAAAAGACTTGAATATTACCCGACTGACGCGCTGTTAAACCAAACGGTAACATAACACCCAAGTGCCACGTTACACAACTCCTCCAAAAAGTTGCATCATTCGGCTGGCGTAATATAAAAGTACTAGTCCACATCAACAAAATCTCATTCCCCAACGAGACCTTCTCACTTGCCTTGATCCTGCACTTTTAACCTCCTCAGTCAAAAGCTAAGACCTTTCATTCTCGCCGCCGTCCATCTTTTCCGACCTAGAAAATGCCTCCACGCAAAGACATCTCCATCCCTTATGAAAACAGTAACGTCGAGAAATTCTCGAGACACCTCAAGGCTGTCGCCAAACGACAGAACCCAGAAGCAATTGTCACCCTTGCTATATACCCAATCGAAGGTACTGGCCTTCTTGGTCCCTTTCTGGATATTCCAATCAATCCAGAGCTATTCAATATCCTTCGTCATCCCATCTGTAAATCATCTTTAATAGTCCAAGAGAATCCCAGGGCAGACCCAAAGGAATGGACTAGCAAAGACACCCTTTGTCTAATTGGAAGATGGCCGCACCCAAACGTAGAAGATCTCGCTTGGTACCGGCACCGCGGCGAACAAGATATCAACCGGTGGGAAGCAATTGGAATCACTCAACTCATCGACTTGTGCTTTTCTCTCCCAGCTGGTGGCAACAAAGCACTGTTCGCCACAGCCATGTGCTTTTGGGATTGCACCGCCAACTGTTTCCGTCTCCCCTGTGGTGATGTGAGCATTACAATGCTTGACTTGTATACCATTTTTGGAATCCCTGCATTTGCAAACCCCTGGTCGCTCAACCAACACAACGGGACACCAGTTCAAGCTTCCCTCAATCGTCCTTCCTCCTACTCTTCTTGGGTAAAACATTTTGCACAAGAGGAAAAAGACACAGACCAAGGAGGAATAGCCTTTTTGGAATACTGGCTATCGAAGTACATCTTCTGTCCCTCTTCTGCAAAGGTCAACAGATGTTGGACCAACTTTGCCGAACGCCTCTTCAATGGTGAACAACTTGGCTTGGTTGAATCCGTTCTCGCCTACATCTACTATGGTTTAAGGGGAGTCACACTTTCAAAACTTGACCTTAATCAACCAGGACCGCTCTGGATGGTGGAGCTCTGGTTGCGGATGTACTTCCCCTTTTTCTGCCCTACAACACCTCCTGTCTTTGAAGACCAGAAGCTTCTGGGCCAAACGTTGGTTTCTAAACCAACTAGGACTAGGTTATGGTCCTATATAAACTGCTTCAACTACCTCTGCATACAAAAAGATTTCCCAACTGCAGCAGTTGAAGTAATTCTGAATCGTCGCTATCCTGGCCTCCTCGCGATAGATTTATGTCCTCGCTAGAGCAAGACGCTCTTGCGAGGAACTTCTTTCTTCAATGAAACACTTGCAAAGACCTGCCAGTACCAGCTTCAGCGAGCCCCGGGTATGAGCTTTATGCCCCAAACCACTTCTCAAGACAATTTGGGCTCACTTAAGATGCTCCCATGCCCCTCGCCTGTTCTGTGAACAAGTATACTCTCTGGCGAGGAACAAATCATCTCATCGCAGCAGAAGTGCAGAATGAGCACTTTGGCTTCCCAACGGTAATGCTCCCCATTATAACGAAGCCACTAGTGATTTCCCATTCGGTCACCGAGTCGTACCAAGCATGGCGCTCCTAGCTTTGGGAAGATATACGACACAAGGGACCGCTTGCATGCTTTGCCACTATTTTCTATGTTTTTGGCAAGAGATTTTCGAATGAAGAAGACTTGGCTGTTATCAGTAAGTCTTACAAGAACATAAGCACTACTCCTTGGCCACAGGTATGCTTCTTTCATCCAAAAATGCCACATGTATTAGCAATTCCTTATATTGTAACTGATTAACCTTTCTTCTTTAAAAACAGCACGCCCTTGAACCAGACGTGACTGTTGCCTTGCAATCATTCAAGAAGAAAAGGTTCAATCCTTCTGGGCAATCTGTAAGTGTTTGCATTTTATTTACCCAGAACAAACTGTCTGATTTTTTCATTGAACTGTAACTAACCCAAACTCTTTTGATAGTCTCAGAAACGCAAGAAGATCCACTCGAAGCCTAAGGAGCCTCCAAGCGGAGTTTGGTTAGCTACAGAGATCACAAGCAGGGACAAACAAGCAAAGCTTCAAGCTCAAGTCTTCCATGCCTCATTTGATCAAAGGAGTGACAAAGCCTTCGGGGCAAGTGCCTGCTCAGCATTGGTTTTCACCATTGCACATTGGCTATGTGCAAATCCAAACAGCATGCCCACGGTCTCCGAATTTGATGACCTTCTGATCCAAGGTTCTAAGGAGTGGCAAGAACTATTCAAGGAAGAAGCTCTCGCAAGCTCTTACCCAGATCAACATTTTGATATGGAAGTTATTTCGAAGGCTGACATCAGACCACTGAAGTTCTCATCTGATGACTCCTTCATTGGGTATTTCAACTCAGAGAGGTTTATAGCCCTGGATGGCCTTACATCTTTTGATAAGTCGTGGGAGAAAATCAGCAAGAGCCACAAGCCTCAAGTATATATAGTGAGTTGGAATGACCACTTCTTCGTCCTCAAAGTTGAAGACAAAGCCTAACATATTATAGACTCACTAGGAAAAAAGCTCTCTGAAGGATGCTGTAAAGCCTACATTATGAAGTTCGATGATTCCAGCATCATATATGGAACTGAAGATCATGACACAGGACATGAAGTCATCAACAGCGGCAAAGAATGCTGCAAAGACTTCATAGCCCAATTTCTGGCTGGAATCAACCGAACAGAACTTGAGGAAGAAGAGAAGAACAAGCCTGTTAATATTACCATTCTATTCCGGCGCTTGCAGATTGAGTTCCAATCTTGCTTCATTCCTTCCTCTTCTGGCGAGAGCACAAGTGCTCAAAATGACCGAGTCATTTTAGAGCAAGAACAACAAATTTCCTCCCCGCCAGAGCTCTCAGTTGCCAAACCACAGTTATTGGTCAAGGTCAATCCAGAACACAATGACCCAACTCCTTCCTTGCCAGAGCCTCAGCTTCAAGCAACTGAAAGAACACAGTTATTGTCTCCCATACAAGTAAGAACTTATCTACTTACTTCATTCTGGTTTATCAATTCTAATTGATCTTGACAACTTGCATTATTGTTTTAGTCCAAAAGTGTTCTTGTGGACACCAATAAGATGATTCCTGCCTTACCAATAAGTCCAAAGGAACACATGAGCTCGCCAGGCCAAACTTCTGAACCCTTTGAAATGGCCGCCACAGATCAGCCTAG
Source organism: Geum urbanum (assembly GCA_946800695.1). Classification (NCBI taxonomy): domain Eukaryota; kingdom Viridiplantae; phylum Streptophyta; class Magnoliopsida; order Rosales; family Rosaceae; genus Geum; species Geum urbanum. The sequence goes on from OX327011.1 coordinate 48,530,837, forward strand.
CAGTTTTCAAGGTGTCAATGATGAAGACCCTGAATCTATAATTGAAGAAATTATTGCACCGTCTTCATCACAAAGAGCTCTCTCTCAGTCACTCAGAACACAATAAACAACAATAAAGTTGCAAGAACTTTACAGCAAACTGAGTACATTGAGCTCTCCTTCTGCCACTGATGTCACTCTTCAGGACATCCTTTCTGGGGATCTGGATTCTCCTCAAGACATTTGAACTATCTGCAACCAAATCAAGAACCTGAAGGCTACTGCCCCAGCAGATTTTATTCCTCGCCTTCACGACCTTGAGGAGAAACTTTACCAACTCTTGAGCCAAAGTGAAGCCCACCAATGTCTAAAACTCGAGGCCGAGCGTAAGAAAGAAGCAGTAGAGACGTTGGAGCGCCAGACTCAAAGAGAGAAATAACGAATCCAGGTCATTTTGAAGGACACATCTACCCAACAATAAACCTTAGCAACCAAAAAGACTAGAATAGCTATTCTTAAAGCTGAACTGGCCACCCTTGAGGCTGAAGTAGACGGTCTGCAAGCTGATGCCCTCAAATATCAAGACACTGCATGTCAAATCATGATTGAAGGCGAGAGCCAAGCTCAACTCATGCAGGAGGCACGAGAAGAAGCCACCAATGCCTAACAAGCAATATATCCACCAATCCTGGCTGGCCCTGGAAATCGCAAAGGTATCAGTGAGGAAATATTCCTTCCCATTGTAATCTTTGGGCCTCAGAATTCAAGCCCTATTTTATTTATTCCAAAACTCTTTAAATATTTATTTGTTCAATCCAAATTTTGGAAACAAAGTGTGAATTGGGCCCAATAACAAGAATGAGCCTCGGATTTAAGCCTTTTCCAAACTTGTTCTAATGAAACTAGCCTCATTTATAGGCTGTAACCGTTCGCTTGCTCTGATTGTCCAATATTAAATGGAATTTAATTCCATGCTTGGAATCCGTATCGCGTCAAACAATCAAATCTTCGAAATACGTTTTACCTGCCCCAAAAATCTTTCATTCATCATGCTCTCCTTCGGGGGTAGATAAACCATAACTTGGCCAAATTCCAGTTAGACGCGTGTCCTCTATTAACGGGTGCAATTACTCTCGCGAAGCCTTATCGATGTGACTCCTTTCTATAAAAGGTTTCCATTTTCCTTCTCTTGTGAACAACCTTATAAACTTCTTTGTGAGAATGAACTCCCCTTTTGTACATTTGCTCTGGTTCTCCTACCTACAAAAACCTCCAGATAAAATCTTCCATGTTGTGTTCCTTAGATAGCAATATCCACGTCCACACCTGGACTAGATAACAATATCTACGTCCAGGTGTTGCCTTGGCTTACCCAACTTGTGCTTCCATAAGAAGGGAAAGCCACAATCCCGAGGTTGAAAACTCTCCGTCTTCCTCCGGTGCACCCACTCAGTTTCGATATGCATAGAGGCCGTAAGCCCTATGGACATGGCTGCACTGAAGAGGAAAGATAGGGGCCAAAAGGCAACAAATGCCAAGTCTAGTGTAAAGGGTCTTCTGATATGATGTACTAGTTTCCTTGGCGTTTCAAATCCTCTCCATCTCACCGCTGAGGTCGATCTCTCTTTTCAACGTATCCATATTTGATACATGGACCCAAGGGATGGCTATCAACTATGAGGATTTGGAAAAACAAACTGTATTTATCTTTATGTTCTGTTGCTGATTTGTAGTTTGTTTCTCATATGGTATCAAAGCTTGAGGCCGTAAAGCCTTTGTATTCTTCTAAATAATGTAATTTTCGTTTAAAGCAAAGAGTTCCTTATGTAAACAAGAATTTTATTTTGATTAAACTCAGATGTAATTTGTACATAACTTTGGCTACAGTAATTGGCCAACATGAACTCTCTTGTCTTAGAAGAAATACAGAAATTGAAAATTTGGAAATTTGGCTTCAAATATAAGCCCTAACTAAAGATCTAGCCCTAAGTACAGGCTACAATGATGTACATAATCCCTGTGTGTTGCCCATGCAGTTTACTCATGCGAGTGAAATGGGATGAACATGAATAAACTGGATTAAGCCCCAGTGGGAGGATCTTCATACTCCCAGACTGGTTGTATGAACTTCTTAAGGAATCGACCATTTATAGGATTAACGTGTATTGTACAATCTCGATCTCGTAAACAAACTGCTCCTTTACCCAGAAGTCGATCGACAATGTATGGTCCTTCCCATTTGTTTGAAAATTTTCCTCGTCCTTCAGTCTTCTTGCCAACAGGCAAAATGACTCGCCAGACCAGTTCTCCTTCTGTAAAACTCATGCCCCTAGTACATCGGTCGTAGGCACGAGCCACCTTTTGTTTTTCAGCACATAGACTATCATAAGCTTGTATTCTCTTTTCATCCAAGTCTTCATACTCTTGCCACATTGCTTGTACATAATCTTCACCGATCAGGTTATGTTGTTCCATCACCCGTAAAGATTGAACGTTGATTTCTAAAGGTAAGACTACATCATGGCCGAACATTAATGCATAAGGAGTGGTACCTGTGGGTGTCCTTTTACTTGTTCTATAAGCCCACAGGGTGTTAAATAATTCTTCATGCCACAGTCTGGCATTGCTCGCAAGCATCCGTTTTAAGGATATGGATAATGATTTTATTGCTTGCTTCAGCTTGACCATTGGATTGGGTATAGTATGGAGAAGAGTGTAAAAAATGTATTCCAAAATCCTTCATAAGCTCATCTACATCTCCAGACATGAATGCTGCCCCGCGGTCTGAAATAAAACTCTCAGGAATGCCAAACCTACAAATGATATCTTCAAATAAAAACTGGCGGATGGCCTTTGCTAATGATACCCTGAGAGGTCGAGCTTCAAGCCATTTTGTGAAGAAATCAGTAGCTACTATGATGAATTTGTGCCCCTCAGATGAATGAGGATGAATCATTCCAATTAAGTCTAAAGCCCATCCTCGAGCTGGCCAAGGCTTGATTATAGGCTGTAATGGTATTCTGGGCATATGGTTAATTGGACCATGTTTCTGGCATTCTTCACAACCTTTAGCGAACGTGATGCAATCTCTGAGTATTCCTGGCCAATAAAAGTCATGTCTCCTTATTAACCATCTCATCTTAGGACCAGCCTGATGTGCCCCGGCTATCCTAAGATGGACCTCCCTCATTAATTGCTTAGCTTCACGTCCAAAGACACACCGTAAAAGTATGTATTCATTTCCTCTTCTATATAACTCAACGTCCTTGAGTACATAATTAGGAGCTAAAAAACGAATTCGCTTTTCTACCGGACTATTAGGATTCTGGAGGTAAGAAATAATGTTCTGTCTCCAATCCACATCAATGTGATCAAGTGTAGCAACGTACCACTCATTTTTATCTTCTTAGCGAGCAAAAAAAGATGGAAGGGTTCTTCGTTCAACCTTTAATATCCGTTCGCATACTCCATCTTGTAAGCTCACCTCCGTTGCTAGTTGAGCCAACTTGTTTGCTGCATAATTCCTCTCGCGAGGAACATGACTCTACTCCACCTCAGTAAATAACTTGAGTAAATCACAGGCTCGTTTAACATATGGTTCTAGGACTGGTCCAGCCTTATACTTGGTTTCAAGTTGTCTGATCACTAATTGGGAGTCTTCAAATACATGCACATCAGTGATCTCCATATCTAAAAGAAGTTCCAATCCAATGATTAAAGCTTCATATTCTACTTGGTTATTTGTGCATCTGAAGTCCAACCTGAAAGAATAAGAAAAAGTTTGGCCGCGTGGAGAAATTAACGCTACTCCTGCCCTAGCCATAGTACTCGTACTTGACCCATCAAAGTATAAACACCAAGGGGCCAAATCGATACGAGCAAAGTCCAGTTCTAGCCCCTAATTAACATCCTCCATTGGATGATGGGCCAGAAAGTCAGCCACTGTTTGGCCTTTAACCGCCTTCTGGGGAACGTACTGCAAAGAAAACTCTGACAAAGCCAGAATCCACTTCCCAATGCGTCCCCAGAGAATGGGTCTGGACAACATATACTTCACCAAATCTGTTTGTGCTATGACGCACATGGTGAAGGAAAGCATGTAGTGCCTCAACTTACACCCTAAAAAATATAAAGCTAGGCACATTCTTTCCATTGGAGAGTATCTCGTTTCACACTCATTTAGGGTACGACTCAGATAGAAAATAGCACGTTCATTTCCTGATGTGTTATCCTAAGCTAATAAACTTCTAATAGATAGGTCAGTAGCTGAAATATACAGCTTAAGAGAAACCCCCAGCATTTGGAGGAACCAAGACTGGCGGGTTCGTTAGACATGCTTTGATGGTCTCAAACGCCTCTTGGTGAATAAACTCCCATACAAAGTCTTTCTGATTCTGAAGCTTGAGCAAAGTTGTGAATGGTTGTTTTCCCAGCAGCATTGGCAATAAACCGTCGTAAGAAATTGATCTTTCCTAATAAACGTTGTAGCTCCTTTTTACTCTTTGGTGGGATTGCACTAAGAACCGCCTGTTTCTTGTCGTCCGGTATCTTAATCCCACGCTGATGAACCAAAAAACCCAAGAATTCTCCTGCTTGTACTCCAAATACACATTTGGCTGGATTCATCTTCAGTTGATGTTGCCTCATTCTGAGAAACACTTGCCGTAAGTCTTCAAAGTGGTCGTTCCTGCACTTCGTTTTAACTACCACATCATCGATATACACTTCCATAGTCTTGCAAATAAGATCATGGAAGATTAAGTTCATTGCAAATTGGTAGGTTGCCCCTGCATTCTTGAGTCCAAATGGCATGTCCACGTACTCAAATACTCCTGCAAATCCTGGACATCGAAACGCAGTCTTATGTCTATCTGAGTCTGCCACTGGAATCTGATGGTAGCCAACAGTTCCATCCATGAATGTTAACATCTCATGACGAGCCATTGAGTCCACCAACAAATCCGATATTGGCATTGGGTAAGCATCTTTTGGAGTTGCATTGTTCAAGTCTCTATAGTCAACACACACTCGCATTTTTCCATTCTTTTTCTTGACTGGACTACGTTGGACATCCACTCATTATACTTGGCTACTTGTATGATCCCTGACTTGAGCATCTTCTCGACCTCTTCCTTGAATAGAATTGCGGTTTCTATATTCATCCGACACATTTCTTGTTTCACGGGCTTCTTCCCCTCTATGATGGGTAAGTTGTGACAAACCAAGTCTGGTGACAGTCCTGGCATGTCATCATACTTATCTGCAAAATAATCAGCGTATTCATGTAGCAATTCAATGAGCTTTAGTCGTTCTTCAGGCTGTAGGAAGGTACTAATGGCCACAGAAATTGGCTCTTCATTTGTCCCAAGATTGATCTGTTCAATGGGATCCTTGACTTTAGGAGGTAAATCATCCAAGGCTGCTAGAGCTAATTTAATTTCCTCCTCCTCTTCAAAGTCATGCAATACCTTTTCATCCACATATTCCAATGCTGCAATCATTGGAACCTTCTCATAGGCTTGACTCTCCAACAGAAAATTGTGAAAGCTCTCGTGTAAAGAGTAACAAGCCTCGGTCTCTATACTTGATAGAGACCCGATCATTGAGAATGTTTTGATGGTAGCTCAATGGTGTAGGGTCTGCTACTATCTTGATTTACTTGAATTATACCTCACTGAGCTAGTTCAGAGGCCGCAACGCCAACTGGGTGGCCTTTGTTATCAACGCCACATACCTCCAATGGCATAAGGTCACTGTGGTAATAGCTGGCTTCTAACGAGTTAGCAGAAATAGAATACAGACGAGGATCAGCATCAACAATTTCTGCTTCACCAGACTCCATATTCTAGAGTAACATCTGTTGATGAAGGGACGAAGGTACACAATAGCTCCTGTGGATCCAGTCACGTCCTAGAATTGCACTGTATGGAGCTGTACATTCTGCTACAAAAAATGTATAAGTACCGGTGGCTGGACCGATGTGTACCTGCAAAAAGACAATGCCCAAGGTCTTGGAAATGCTACCCTGAAAATTTCTAACGTTTAGTGTGGTCTCTTGGATAGCGGACTTGGGAACGCCTAATAAGGCCATTGCTTGGACTGTGATGATGTTCACTGCTGCTCTTGAGTCCACTAAGAGTTTGTTTAATTGAATTCCCTGGACTTTTCCCGTGATATATAACGGCCGCATGTGTATGGTCATGTCTACAGTAGGCTTGGCGAATATCATATGTCCCTTTGTTGATGATGAATAAGTCTTTGGTGTCTTGGCGAGTGCTAAATTATCTTTCAATATTGGTTCGTCTTCTGGCACCACCAAGTTCTTGACGCTTCCGCTCGTAATTGATTCATCCGTTGATGCCAGTGGAGGTAAAGCATATTTGGAGGACAAAATAAACACCATGTTAAGAGTGGTATCCTCCTCCTCAATGTATTCTTCAGCTTCTTCATCTTCACCCTCACCGTAATCCAACAACTGCTCATCATCTTCACAGTTGTTACCCTCAGCATGTTGCCCCTTAGAGTCCAAAGTTGTAGTGACCTCGAGAGAAGCAACATGTTACAATTGATTCTTAGGGATAGGATCTATGGTTGCTGGCATGAGTAGTGCTGGATCGTGCTCCTTTGGACGGGAAACGGGTTGTCCGACCCTCTTCTGTTCTTCTAGAATTAAAGGTCTCGGTCTCCATTGCAAGACCTTGGTCTCGCTTGGATTGTTTTGTTTTTGAATGTTTTTCCCTTCCTTTGGATGTGTATCTAGCCTCATCGTTTCCATCGTTTCATCCTCAAAAGTGAGACGTCGTCTCACTGGCCTTCGTTGTGTAACTTCACGATGATCCTCAGGAATAGGTTCGGGCTTTTTCCCTTTAGACCCCAACTCTGGGTTACGGTCAAAGACACCTGAACGTTGTGCTCTCACTTTGGGCTCGCGAGATTTCTTCCAGAAAACCACTAAAGGGTTTGCTGTAAGGGCATTCATTCGCCTTTGTAGCATTTCTGGAGAACACACCAGTTCTTCTTCTTTGAGCAGGCCTGCTTCATTCGCCTTTGTAGCATTTCTGGGCATTCATTCACCAGCCTCTCCCTCAAACACCAAGACCAAGCACGGAACACACCAGTTCTCCACCCCAATAGAGTAGACCCCTGACATCCTCAGGATGTGGGTCTGGAGTTCCCCAATTATCAGGAACTGTTGCTATTCCTGCTTGGACTACCTCTTCAAATATTTCCTCTCGCCTAGACGCATCATATGTAATCTCAGTCCTCTTAGGCCGGACAAATGCAATATTACGTCTAGACCTCCGCCTTGACCTCTTTCTTTTATAGGTTAGTTCAGATTTATTGCAATTGGAAGAAGTGTCTATGGAAGGAAATGATGTGTCGGGAGGAGGTGATGCCCTATGAGGATAACGTGGATGCCATTTCACCTCACCCTTGTAGTCGATTTCAATCACTTCCTAGTTAATCAACCCTTGGATCTTATCTCTCAATGTCGAACACCTTGCTGTTTGATGACCAAATTGGTTATGAAATCTGCAGAAATGCTGGGCTGGACCTTCATGCCGTAATTGTCTGAGTTCAAGTACCGGGTAGTAAAAGATCAAACCCATGTCCCTTAGCCTATTAAGGATCTCCTCCAACTTGTCACAGTTGAAAGAATAGGCCAAAAAGACAGATTGATTCCAGTCTTCCACACCTCCAATGCAACTATCAGGTGGTAACCACTCGACGTCAATCATATTTACTTGAGGCGGTGGGAAGGGCTTAGAATCCACTAATGCTGCTGTCTTGGATGCTCCCTCCAGCTCTAATCGTCCTTCATTGATCCATTTCTGGATCTGGTCTTTAAGCTTGATGCAGTCTTTTGTAATGTGGTTCCATGCTCCATGGAACTTGCAGTATTTTTTACCTTTTAACTGCTCAGTTGTAGGAAGAGGTCCAAAATCTGTTTTGACACCACACATACTATATAGTTCGTCCAAGATCTCATGAGCCATATTGGCATCATAAGTGTATGTTTCAAACTCTGGCTTTGTAAAAGCCACTGTTGAGAGTTTGATTGGACCCTTATTCTTCTGAAGCTTACGGGGATTTAAAACTTTGTTTGTTGATAAATCCACAGCTCCCACTTGCTCGTCATCAGAGTCCGATTCTTGGTCACCTATATCCTCAATATAAGCCACCATTTTTTGCTTTAGCCTATTATAAGACTTAGCATTGTACGTTCCCTTGGATGCATTCCTTCTATTATCTCTTACTTGCATGGCACTGTAAGCTTTAGTTACAACCGTGATAAGCTCATTCAAAGAGAAGTACTTGCTATTTAAGAATAGTTGGTGGTACGTGTCCTTCAAACCATTCTTGGCCATTTCTACCACCTCTTCTTTACCGAGTGGAGTCTTACATAAGTTATACTCTGACCGAAAATGGTGCAGGAAGGTGACTGGACTTTCTGTTTCCGATTGGCTCAAGGAAGCCAGTTTTCCAACACTGGTTTCAAGTCTTGCCATTCCAAAGTGGTATATGAATAAAGCCTCAATATCCTTCCACTCACTGATCGAGCCCTTTTCTAATCCCGTATACCATACGAGGGCCGACCCAGACAAAGATGATCCAAAGACTCTTAGTTTGAGTCTCTCGTTATCGGCAAACTGCCCCAATTGCAGCGTGAAATAAGCTAAGTGTGTTGCCGCATTAGAATCATCATTGCCAGAGAAAGTCAGGAAGGTCTGATGCCGGTAGAACTTTGGCCATTGCCAAGCATCATGATCATCCTTCTGCATAGGAGGAAACGGTGTCTCATATGTATCGTACATCTTGGCCAGATGTATGTGGCAATCGTTTAAGAACCTGTTTAACCGTTGCTCCCAAGCAGGAGGTAAAAACTCTGCTTGTCTAGTCTTTCTTGCTAGGTCAGATACGGATTTAGTTAGAGACGCTATGTCCCTGTCTGTCCTCTAAGACAGTGTCGTCGCATGTCGGCGGTATTCATCCAAACTTGTTCCCAAGTGTTGGAGGATATCTATCCGTAATTTATCTTGACCTTCTACAAAACTCGTTACTTGGGCTCCCATGGCCTCTCTCTCCTCCCGATCTCTGTTGAATTCTACCCGTATTGATTGAATTCCGGCTACCGCCGTGTCTATTAAGTTGCTTTGGGTAGTGAGAAGAGTTGCTTGCTGCTCGATCATTTCATCGAGAGCCGTGTAGTAACTAGTATGGTGGCTATCGCGCCTAGCCGCATAAGCTAGGTACTCTGGGAATGTAAGTTCCGCTATCTCCGCTTCACTTAAAGATTTGAACGTCATGGTGTTAAAGTCTTTAGCGAGGATAATTTCAACCGCTTGATTACTCAATGAACGACACCGAGTAGATGTATGTTCATGGTAAGCCGTTTGTGGGTGCTTGCGACACTGAGGATAATTCCTTCGGTAAGGATCCCCAATTGTCACTTAGAGACGCAAAGATATGTCCCACTGGGCGTGCCAAAATGTTCGATGCAAAAATATCTCCCGCGGAGAGTTCCTTCCGCGAAACAGTCTCTTTTATGGATTTCGGATAGTTTGACCGCATGTATCGGTTTATCCTGTATGTGCTTCGTATGCTGGCGTGCCACCGTTCTTCAATGGAATATAGAATATAAAGCCGCCTGACTTTTTGATAAGCGATTAAGACAAGGAGAGCACCAACCCTGTCTGAATAGGTCATTCTCGCCTAGTAACCTAGGACTTTTGATATGTGTCTCTAGCATAGCCTTCCAAATCGATACCTCACACTTCCTTATCAGTGCAAAGCAGAGCAATCTCTCTGATGATGTGTTGAGAACATTGCTTCCTTTGAGTATCCAAACTCTCACTCGATAGGTGACAAACCCTTCAACCTTCCAGTCGCAATTGCTTCCTTCTTATCGCAATACTCTCACTCGATAGGTGACAAGCACTTTGATCTGCTGGTTGCAAAGAAGATAGAATATCTTGACGAGATGTCTGTCTAGGTGTACTTGCGTATAGCAAATGTATGTATTTGATAGGGGACCATTTCCACAAAACTCGTACTTTCCTTATATAATGTTCAGTAGTTGTCTTTCAATTACTTTGAACTTCTTCTATTATTGCTCTTTGAATCTCAATATAACTCTGACACCAGCATACGGGTTTTTAATCCTTTTATAGAACTCCAATGCTATCACAACTCTTTTATTAAAGAAACCCATCTGAAACAGATAATGTATGATAGACATCCAAGCCGCATGGAATCAGCTAATTAATGAATTATAGTTCTAATCAAACTCTACTTATCACACTTGGCCGCTCGCCAAGCTCTTTATAAAACATGAGCCGCTCGTTAAGACTTCAGCCAATCTTGGGCCGCTCGCCAAGACTTCAGCCATTCAAGCCCAATATGAAATATTTATTTCAGGCCCAAACAGATGCATTTTTTTTCTCCTCGATCACATACCACCTATGATGGAACACCTTCCAGTTGTCCAACTCATGGACGATAAACTGTAGGTAGATCGGCATATCCATCACTCTGCTATTTTGCCATCTCCGGCTGCTTTTGTTATATTGTTATTGATGTGTAGAATACATATAGCGACTTAAATCCAGTCCATATATCTGGTATATGTATGGAGATCTACTTAATTATTTGATCACCAAGTAATAGAATCCTGATTACATTAGATATTCTACATACCTAAGAAGGATTATCACACCAATTATCTAATGGTTGGAAACGATGAGCAAATCTCAAGTTATACCTTTTCTCCTACATCAAACAGGAAAATATTTCTATTACTTATGATAGAGACAACTTAATAACGCCTTTATCGTTAGCTTTCAAGTCACTCCTTTCCTTAACCAAAGATGCTTTGCAAGAGCAAATCACAAATCAAGAAACCAAACCAATAATATAAAGAAAAAAACTACATAATTACAAATCGAAACCAAAAGAGTAACTGTTATCTAAATCCGAACCTAATTAGACTAGTGCACAGTACATATAAAGATAACAGCCCTAGCCGCTCCAAAATTCCCAATAACCTCTCCTCTGATCGAGGTTCTCTCTGTGCCTTAAAGATTTGTTTTCTTCTTTTTCAAGATATGTCAAGTTCTGAAGTATGGACACCAGAATACGACCAATCTGATGACGAAGACACATCTTCATCAGAACCCGAGTTCTGGATTGATCTTTATGCTTCCATTGCACCTGGTGAAGCTTTGCAGTTCTACAGGTTCACGGCGGACTACCACGACTTATCCTCATGGTCTTTCTTATCCTCCATTATTTCTTACATAGGAGTTCCCCTTCAACTTCAGCCATCGATGATCGAAAAGATCTGTACTCATGCTCGCCAGATGGCCGATGATCCTGACAGAATGCACTTGAAGACTATCCTGGTAGGGCATCTTCAAGTTGGACATTAACAAGAACCAGTGCCAGATTTTTCTTCTGACCATGTCATAAGGTTCGTGCCCACAAGAGAGTCGGCAATTCAAGAGATGCTAAAGAGGGTGAAGATCGAGGGTTATGAAGAGCAATGCACGGTGTGCTTGGACAAGTTTCCGAGAGGTGGTGAAGCGACTTGCATGCCTTGCATGCATGTGTATCACGAAAATTGTATAGTGAGTTGGCTTGAAGAGAGCAACCGTTGCCCGTGTCGATACGAAATGCCGGCAGCCGAATACGCATGACAGTGATGACACAACTGTTACATTGTTCTGGTTATGTCATTAGAATATTTCTGCGGAAGCATGAAATTTTATATGTACGTAAGTACAGGAACGAATATTACTATACAAATACAACGTAACGTTTCATCTGATTTGTCTTCTTTGAAAACTTAGCTTCAATTTAATTACCTATTTTGAAGTACGTTCTACCTAAGTTATTGGAACCAGGCATGCCAGTTTGGCGAGTAGTGACTAGTGAGCAGTGAGAGAACAAGGATTGAAAAAAGAAAACCTTAAATCTTGAAGATCACTATTACTGAAAACCTAGATTCAAAATCCATCACTACAACTATTCTAACAAAATCGAGCTTATTTGATTACACTAGTAACATACAATCTCTAGTGAGATGTGAACCTATAAAGCATAACATGCAGATAAGTTTCTCCTGGATTCAATATTTGTGAAGGGAAATTCGGGTGATTAACGGAGTCGGGGAAGCCCTGTGTCTCCAAGCACACACCAGCATGCTCCTTATACACAAATCCACCTTTTCCTTTCACATTCTTCAGCATGTTACTAGTATAGAATTGCACCCCTGGCTGGTTAGTCCAAAGTTCCAATCTTCGGCTCGAAACAGCGTCATGTAACACTGCAGCCTTCCTCAAATGGAAGGGGCTGGAAGGGTCAAGAACATAGTTGATGTCATAGCCCTCAGGCAGCTCCTAGATCCTGCTACCGATCTCTCGCGGCTCCAGGAAATCGTAGGGTGTGCCTTTTACAGGGGCAATGTCACCAGTGGGGATGAGCTGTTTGTTTACTGGGGTAATGTTGGACCCAAAAATGTGGATTTTGTGTGAGAGGATGTCGCCGCTGGTGTGGCCACGGAGGTTCCTGTAGGTGTGGTGGGCTAGGTTCACCGGTGTGGCCTTGGTTAGAGATTTGGATACCATTTGATGCCTAGTCTGTCTGTTGCAATCAGAACTATGTCACCGAGACCGAAACTTGACCGGGAAAGCCTGCATTGTCCCATTTGTCCGGCAACTATGTCATTGCCACTGTTCTTATACATACCATAACATACTTCATAACCAAACTGTAAACCCCAGCTAAATCATATGTACCTTGTTCACCATCCATATTATCATAGGTAAATGTTATGTGACTATCTTCTTTGTGACTCTTTATAATCCACACATCACTGAATCCTTTAGAACCGCCTGAGATATATACATAACTTAGAAAGTTACTAACCAATACTAAAATTGGTAACGAGGAATATGATGATAGTGTATATACCATGAAGAGTGTTATTTCCATCATTAGCAACCAACAAGTAGTTGTTACCATCCAAAGAGAATTTAGCTCCACCAAGTCTGTTGGCAACACGTCCAACGATGGCTCCAAAGTAGGTTGTATCATTCTGCAAATAGTTCCAAACAGAGGATTAGCATTAGCCTCTTCACTACGTACTAGGAGGCCTAACAGAAGGTGGTGATATTGCCAAAAAATGGCATATTCTTTCATACAATTGTTAGATGATTTTGTTGAAAGAAAGAATGCTTCACGCATTCACACGTACCTCTCTATCTACCCTTTCTCTACATTTTTACATGTACAAGACCATGCATCACTTGCACTACTCCATCAAATTATCTCTACTCAAAACTTTGGATTCAAAGGTTCTTTGTACCGGCAACCTTAATGAAGACATCTTCCAATGTAGTGTCAGCCAGGCCCCAAGCATAGACCGTCATTATCTCTTTGCTTGCTCCACTGTCGGGAACATATCTGCAAGTCTGACCTCACTTTTCAGCAACTCGAACTTTTGTGTTCCGGCGAGGTGGTATACCCTGTTGCCATTTGGGGACAGCTTACGTACCATGCTCTCCACTTCTTGCTTGTGACAAGCATTTGTTGTCATTGTGAACACATATGATCCTCCATATCTGCCTTTCAACTGTAGGGATGCAATTTCAATACATCAAATTACGACAACAAAATTCGATCAGTTTTTCGTTTAGTGTTTCAGTGTGTTTGTGTGCCGATTTATACCTCCTTTGGATTTCCTATGCACTGCAGTCTCCCGTCCACGAATATTCCTAATCGATCACACAAGAACTCTGCCTCTTCCATGGAATGTGCTGATGAAGATCACATGCAAATTAGCAAATTATATAGTCAATATGGAGCAAACTAATTATTGATCTCACAAATATGTAAGGGAGAGAGAGAGAGATATTACTGGTTAGGAAGATGACACGGCCTTGCTTAGAGATCTTTATCACGTTCCAAAGAGTGTTTCTTGAAGCTGGATCAAGTCCGGTACTAGGTTCATCCATGTAAATTGCCTAAATATGTATAAGGATTGGATTAATGCGCAAAAGTACTGAATTAAACTGTAGCTTGGCTCAACTGATCTTAACAGATCGAGTTGTTGATGAGAAACTTACTATGGGACTCCCTATGAGTGAGATGGCGACGCTAAGCCTTCTCTTCACACCTCCACTATATTGTCGCGCTTGTTTTTCAGCAACCCCACCGTTAAATAGATTCAGACTCTTCAAAGACTCCTCCACTACCTTCATGAATCATCAACAAAACTTCTTCAGCAAATTAATCACATCTATGTGCATGTAGAGATCGAGGGTCTAACAGATATGGGACTTACTCTGGTTAAGGTTGAACCTTTGAGGTTCTTGAGTCTCCCATAGAAAAGTAGATGCTCCATTCCTGTTAGAGTCCCCCATAGTAGGCTAGATACACATTGTTTTCCAGAAAGCAAGACTAATTAGATCAAAAAATATATATATATGAATTGAAGCCAAAAGTATTAGGAGAGATTGATCTGCTTACTCGTGTTGTGGACAAACACCAATGCAGTTATATATCTCATGCATTTGAGTTACTATGTCCAACCCCTGTTCGGCTAGTACATACCATTTCAATGAAAGAGGTCTTCCCTGCACCACTAGGACCAAGCATGCCAAAGCATTCACCTTGAGGCAAAGCGAGAGACACCCCTCTCACTGCAAACTTCTCGGGGTTTCCATCTCTTCCCAGATACATCTTTTTTTTACGTTGTTGCATATCACAACATGACTCGTATACTTTGATTCTGCCATCAGCTTCTCAACTTTTTCTCTCTGAGGACATGACTACAGCAAACGAATTAATTAGTAAAAGTGCAAATGGACCAAGCTCTAAACAAAAGCTAGCTATAAAATCTTGATTTACTTGCCTCTTTAGCCACATCAGGTTTCTCCATTTCACCAAAATCTTTAGATCCTTGCCTCGGCAAAGTAGGGCTATGGAGATTTGCTTCTGTGCTCTTCTTTCGCAAGAAGAACAAAGGAAATTTCCCACATGTGAAAACTTGATCTATGTAGAATGCAAGAATCAACAGCACAGCCCACTCCATTACCATGATGATCAAAACGTCCTTCATACCATTCAAGCTGTCATTCAAATTCCCCCATCCCATACCATGAGACCCCATGATTTTCGCTTCCAAGGAATATTGCCCAAACTCGTATAAGCCTCGGTATAGAGAGAAGCTAGGATATAGCTCCAGAAGAATGACCCAAACTTCTGCACAAGAGCAAGTAAAACGTAAACTGGAGGTAATAGTCATTTGCACGGAAGAAGTTTAACCCTGCAGTTATTTATATCACAAGAAGAAGTCTTTGGACGAATTTGTGTTGTAAAATCCAATTTAATTACTGATATGGGTTATGAAAAATAAGTCGAGAGTTAAAAGATTAAAGAAGTTTGAGTGAAAAATAAGTCGAGAGTTAAAAGATTAAAGAATTTGTTCTTCTTTAAGTGAACAAGGAGATGTTCAATCAAGCCTTTATAAATACTTTTTTTTAGGATTTGGAAAGGTTGATCAACTTTGAGGAGAAAAATAATTTGAGAGGAGAGCAAGAAGCCACAAGGAGGAGTTTCAGACGACGTCAGATTCTTTTCTTCTCTATCTTTTGTTGCTTTCTTTTCTTATGAACTCTTGTAATTTACATTCCTTGTCTATGAGGGGATAATTATTTAGTTAAAGGGGATGTCTTGAAGCTCTGTACATATGATTTATATGATATGCACACTTTAACCTTATTTATTTATTTTTTTAATGAGATTTTTTTTCTATGTGGTTCAGTGATGGATTCTTGTATGTTTGATTTGGTGTACAACTTAGTATGTGTGCTAGGATTCTATTGTCATGAGATACAGATGACTAAAGATAATTTCTTCCACCAGATTTTTTATAGTGATGCACCAGATAGATTATTTTGTCGAGTGATTGAAACCCTAGGTCTACCAAGACACGTATAGTGTACGTACTTGTGAACTCTTGTAGCTTCTCAAACATTTTCTAGAACTTAATGTTTTCTTCTTTGTAAACCTTGGGGTTCATGACTATGGGTTCATAGATGGATAGATGTATGGGAGGTTCATGACAAACCTACATAGACACAAAGATTAGGTAATAGGATGTGGTCATAACGATTGGCTCTTCCTGGGAACTTTCATTCAAGATTAACTATGTCAGGTTGAATGTGTCTCATAATCTTACTTGTGTCGGGGTGGATGGTAGTTTCTCTTAGCTGGATTTCCATTATTTGTTTACTTTTACTTTTTAGCATTTACTTTTCAACATTTAGCTGTACTTCGCCGATTCAGTTTGGTAACCAAATCATATCAAAACCCTCTGAATTTTTGTGTGGTAGTTCACCACTGAGTCTAGTTCATTGTGTATAAATTTTGTGGCATTTAAAGTAGTATAGTTCGTAATTGCACTATTGTCTAGTGGTCGAATCTGTAAGCTTTTCTGTATTTGCGTGTGATTAGTGTTTAAGCATTTATGTCTCATCAGTCCTCTGTGGGAATGACCCCAATCTTCATTGAACTATATTGACATTTTTTGAACATATTTGAATAGTTAGTAAAGATTATCTTTGATAGGTGGTTTTCTGTAGATCAGTATTCCATAATACACATTGGCAAGTCGTAAATAATAGAGAAATCAGACACCAGTTTTGGGATTTTCACCAAAACCAAAGACCAACGGCTGTGTGTGATCACTGGAGTATTTTTTTAGTAACTACTATCTTGAAATTGTGGCGCAAACATGCATGCATGAATGAAATCAACCCCGTCCATTTTGTTGTTCACTATTCCACTTTGTCCATTCATGCATGAAAAAGAACCTCCTGATCATCGTTAACCATGGAACTCGTCACCGGAATCCCGCTGCTCCTGCAGCAATTTACGGCATTGTTCAAGAAGAACGTCCTCCTAGCGTGGCGGAACAAAGGCGGTACCATCGTCCAGCTCTTCTCCTCCTTCTTCTTCATCTTCCTCATCTTCTGTATACTAAAGGCTCTCGAGGCTCGCTCGGCGGCGTCGACGTCTTACAAGAGCAGGACCGACCCGGAGCCTAACGTATTGCCGCCCATACCGCCATGCGAGAACAAGAACTACATGAAGCGGCCTTGCTTTGACTTCGTTTGGAGCAGCGATGGAAGCCGGAGCATTGTCGATGCTATCTTGACTAACAATCCCGGCAGGCCAATTCCATCAAGTAAGGTACTTCAAAAACAGAAGCATAAGAACAATACTGGGTGATTTGCCGCCTGACCTTTTGGCATGCATGGCCGTTCTTGAGATTTTCACGGCCTTTAGACAAAGTAGAAGTTTGATATCATGATCAAATATTCTATATATCCGATTTAGCATGTTCAATTCTTTGCATTGAAGTAAAGTACGAAATACAAAGAGTAATGCTATGTGAACCACATTTTGGTGGACCTCCTAGAGCGCATTTTATACCACTAGATCATATTCGTCGTGGGAAATAATATAACATATATAGGCGTCACTATGTGAATCGCATTTTGGTGTACTTCCTGGAACACATCTTCAAAAGAAAATTGTGCCACTTCAGGCTCAGTGGGGCGACCGCCTCCTTTGAGATGTCAGATTGTATAAGTTTTGGTCTGCTGGTTCTACTGTTTGTCCCCACAAAGGCCACAATTACTTACATATAGACTGATATATGTATAGAGAGCACAGACTTCGCAGAGACTTTTGAACAAAGTTGTAAACAAGTTGTTGCTTTTCCACATTCTCTATATCAATATCTTACGTCACACATATATAATGTATAGAATGCAATTTCAACAAGGCTTCTCTTGCACTTAAGCGGTAAAGCCTCCATATATCATCCCCATAAAAAATTTTACTTGGACGAAAAAAAATTTTACCCCCATAAAGATTTTTTTCTAGCTCCGCCACTGCACCTAGATCATGTTCATAGGTGATGATGTCACATAAGGGTGGCCTCTAGGTGTTATGTACGCCAAAAATTTGTGTTACATGTGTTTGGTTCTATAGGCATAAGCACAAGACTAATTTAATTAGAATGTAATGTAAGTATGAATAAGGTGCCGGGATTTTTGATTGAACAGGTTCAAGGATTTAAATCAACAACTGAAGTGGATCAATGACTAGAGAAAAATCCAATGACTTGCCAAGGAGCTTTGCATTTTGCTGTAAGAGATGTCAATGTGATCAGCTATGGCATACAGACGAACTCCACCAACCTTATGCACAGAATAATTGAACATCCCACCTTTAAAGTCATGACCCCTCTTCAGGTTGCTGCGGAGCGTGAGATAACTAGGCATCTCCTCGGAGGTAGATATATATATATTTGGATTTTGTTTCTCACAATTTACGATTCACTTGCATTGTAATGTTCATTAGTACTTATTTCTTGAAATGCCGAATTATTCAGATCCGAATTTCAGCTGGAGTGTTGCTTTCAAGGAATTTGCACATCCTGGAAGGGAGCCGTTCTCAGCAATCAAGTCAGTAGGACCAACCTTTTTCCTTGCTACTGCCATGTTTGGTTTTGTATTTCAGATGACTTCTTTGGTCACTGAAAAAGATTTAAGGCTTAGAGAGGTAATAATATTTTGTAAGCAATTCAAGTCTGAGACTTTTGAGTTAAAGCATCAATATTTCTCAGTAAATCAGTCATATTTAGCTGTTTTACTAGTCTGATCATTCGGCAGGCGATGACGATGATGGGACTGTATGACACTGCATACTGGTCATCATGGCTCTTTTGGGAGGGAATATGACAACTTTCTCATCACTCTTCATAGTTCTTTTTGGAATGATCTTCCAGTTCGATTTTTTCCTAAAGAACAATTTTCTAGCCCTATACCTTGTGTTCTTTGTTTTCCAATTTAATATGGTAAGAAACTAAGAACTCTTCCTTCATTTACTTAACTGGTTTAGTTTCTTTTCTTACTTCTGATGCAAGCTTCTTCATTTTTGGTTTTATGTTATGCCAGATTGGTTATGCTTTCATGCTTTCAGCCTTCATAAGCAAGCCATCTTCATCCACAACTATTGGTTTCGCCATTTTTATTGTCGGCTTTATAACACAGGCAAGAATGTTCATCAGGTCAAAATCTCCAACAGATTATCATAACTAGTTCTATGAAAATAACAAAATTCTTTCTTTTTATATTGCAGTCAATTACAGGATATCCTTATAACAAAAAATATTCCAAATTTGCTCGGGTCTTGTGGTCATTATTTCCACCCAATCTTCTTGCCAAAGCTCTAAAGATACTCGTCGATGCAACATGGAATTCTGAAGCCAAAGGGATGAGCTGGAGTGGAATAACAAAATGTGGACCAACGGAACCTAAATGTGTTATAACACTTGTATGTAAACACATCCCTATAACCATACATTTGATTGGTTTTGTATACTTTTTATCTGTTATTGATCTCTTTCATCTTAAACTTTGGTATATAGAGTGACATTTACAAATGGTTTGCGGCCACATTCTGTGTGTGGTTTGTACTTGCCATTTACTTCGATAACATCTTCTCCAACGCATCTGGTTTGCGAAAACCAGTGTACTATTTTCTAACTCCTAGCTACTGGCTAGGTACAGGAGGAGGTAACAAAGTGAAAGGTAATTAAATAATGAAAACATTGAAAATCAGTTTGTGTTTGTGTGTCATTTTCACCAATAATACTTAGACTTGATGATTTTTACTCCTATGTTCCTAGGCGGCGACTATGCAGAACTTACTACTCCAGAAGATACCGATGTGGATGTTCTTGAAGAAGAGAACACAGTAAAACAACAATCTAGAGAAGTCACACTTGGTCCGAAAATCGCAGTTCAGATACGTGGCCTTGTAAAGAAATATCCAGGGACTAAAAGTTGTTGCTGTTGTTGCTGCCGTAGAAAGGGGACACCGCCTTACCAAGCTGTCAAGGTAAGTAACCATTTGCATTACAAAGTTGGAGAGTTTACCTCTCCCTTTGTTTTATTATATCACTTTTTTTTTGTTTTATTGGATCACCTTCGGGGTTTGTGGTTAAACTTTGCAAAAGATCAGTTATTTTGTCTACTTGGACCAAACGGAGCTGGGAAAAGCACAACCATCAGTTGTTTAACTGGAATCTCACTGATATCTGGAGGAGATGTCTATCTTAAAAATGCTGGTATGAAGTCACTAAGGATATATTGAAATTGTAATTTTTTTGTTGACAGCATTGATTTATGACCATTCTGCGCGAATCTCCGGTGGTATGGCAAATATTAGAAAAATTATAGGAGTTTGTCCACAGTTTGATATTCTTTGGTGTGCATTATCAGGGCTAGAGCACCTCCACCTATTTGCTACTATTAAAGGCCTACCCTCGGCTTCAATAGATTCGGTATGCGCAGCACTAGTTTTATAGGATGTTACTTCTTTCCAAATGTTTGAACTGTGTGCATCACATTTATCTACTGTTTGGTGTATAATGCAGCTTTCTCAGAAGTCATTGGCGGAGGTGAAACTCACCGAGGCAGCTAGAATGAGAGCTGGGAATTATGGTGGAGGAATGAAGCGTCGCTTAAGTATTGCAATAGCCTTTCGTGGTGATCCAAAGTTGGTTGTTTTAGATGAACCGGTATGAATTTGGCAATTGTCACAATGTTACGTTATTACCATACTTGAACCGGTTATGAAATTATAGTCTATGATCTCTGCAGACAACTGGTATAGATCCAATAACAAGAAGGCATGTATGGGACATCATACAGAATGCGAAAAAGGGGCGTTTGATTGTCCTAACAACTCATTCAGTGAAAGAAGCCAACATTTTAAGTGACTGGATAGGAATAATGGCAAAGGGTAGGCTCCGTTGCATTGGAACTTCAATCAGGTTGAAGTCACGGTTTGGGACTGGTTTCATTGCTAGTGTGAACTTCAGTGAGAGTACTAGTCCACAAAACCATGAATCTGTGAAGGAGTTCTTTCGTTCTGTATGTCAAAGTCTGAAATAGTTTCGTACTAATTTGTTTTTCTTATGCATGCAAAGGTTAACTTAGGCTAATGTTTTGACAGCATTTGAATGTTTTGCCTAAACAAGAACACGAAGCATTTCTGACTTTTGTTATTCCTCAAGAAAAAGAGGGGCATTTGACGGTGATCATTTCTTACTATTTTGTTCATATGTTGCTCTATCCAGAACTCATGTTTCTTTGCATTATATGTTTCTAATTCTAGATGCTAGGTTATGGTTTCTGTGATTAATAAGTATGTTATGTCCAGTATTTCCAAGATATTTTCCTTCTGAAGAAGTCCTTATGATCTTGTTCAGAGATTTTTTGCGGAGTTTCAAGGTAGGCAAAGTGAATATGGCATAGCTGACATCCAACTTGGTCTCACAACTCTTGAAGAAGTGTTCTTGAACATTGCAAGGCAAGCAGAATTAGAGGCTGGCATGGCGGAGGGGAGGCTGGTTACTCTCAATTTAACATACGGAGCCTCACTTGAGGTAAAAACTATAACTTTTAGTAAGGACTCATACGGTGATCATTGAGGTCCCGTAGTTTGATGATGAATATCATCAGGCACCAGTATTGTCGACTAATCAAAAACAAAAACAAAAGTACTATTCTGGTAGCAAGACACATTCACAGTGAATATAACATCATGACTGACTTCATCTTCATATCGCAGATACCAATAGGAAGCAAGTTTGCGTTGATTCCAGGCACAGAATCGACAGTCAATCAGAGAGGGCTCATGGTGGAAGTTTTCTGGGATCGAGATGAGTCCGGACACCTCTGCATTGCTGGACACTCACCTGAAACTCCAGTACCTCCTAATGTTGATCCCAATAGTTTCCATTAGGAACTAGGAAAACTCCTAATTCTCATTGGAGCTGTAGTCATAGTCTACATCTTTTGTACATCTGATAGAGCACTCTGATTGGAAGTGTTAGCTTTGATGTAAGAGGTCTAGGTTAAAAGGTCTCAAGTGTCTTGTTAGCTTGATTACATTACTAGCTGCAGTCATCTGTCATGTTTTACCAAGATGAGGTTGGTCTGGTATTAATACATACCATATTTGCTTCACTGAGTCAATTCTGATATGTCTAATGTTTTCATGGCCCCCTAGAAGCAACTATTGCTACTTGATCTAACCAAATTCGCTGATGCTTCAATCTACTATACGAATGAAGATTACTTGAGAATTCTAAGGATACACTGGTGGAAGATAAATACAGAGTCTTACTGCATGACATGGCAAACATTAACGTGCAAATGAAATCATAATCCGTCCCTATACAAATACACTAGGAATGGTCAGAACTCATGTCAAAGGACTCAAACCGACCAGTTTTTAGATTTGACACAAGATAGTAGAAACATGAAACCTATAAGCTACATTCACTCACTCATACACTCCCAAATGCAGACACAAACCAGGGTGAGGCACTCAGGCCCCGACACAACCCTCTTAACTATATAAATCACACTGCATAAATCAAAAACTGAAAAAGCATGTGTTGACGACCATGTGTATATGAACTCATCTTCTCCACTCTGTTGCCTTTCCTGCAAAATCAAACAATAACAAAGTGGCTAGATTACTAATGGGAAAATAGCATGTGGGGTGGTATTGTGTAATGAAACAGTCGCAACATTCACCATCAGTCAGATTTTATAAGAACTCTCAAGACTTCATTCCGTAGTAAATCTCTAAAACCAACTATGCAATCTCTGTTTCCATTTACAGCAGGGGGGGGTGAAGCAAAAATGGGAATTAGCCTGTGAAGAAAGTTGAGATCATACCATTTCCGTCTCTTGAGGCTGAGAGAGATTTGTCACTTTTATTGCCTCCTTTGCCACCTGATAGAATCAGCTTTTGTGTCCTTGGCGACTGTGAAGTGATTTTGCCATTAGCTGAAGATGACAGAGACTGACGGCGAGATGAGTTAGTTTTCTCCGATTTCTCACTACTCTCTAGTGGGGAGCCTTGTGCCCTCAGCTTTGCCTTTGCAGACTGAGTTGCTGCCATATAGCTTGGCAAAGTTGGACTGTTTTGCGACCCATTCTCTGAACGTTCTTGTTTGGCTGGAGTTGAAGCTTTTTTGCCTGATTTCTCGTTGTCATTGCTTGTTAAGTCTTCCTTTTGGCTCACAACCCCATTTGTGACAGGGATGTTTTCATCTTTTTTACTGCTCTCTGTTAAAATATTTGATTCAACTGCAGCTTCATCACCAGGTGTATATATGTCTTCACCAGTGGCCTCAGTCAAAGGCTTCATCTCCGTTGCACCTTCATCACCAGATAAAAAGTTACAGACCTCTTTTGTTACTGACGGTTCAGGAGTTATTTCTGCGCCAGGCAGATTGGATTCTGCATCAGGCTGATTGGATACAGTCAGAATTGGCTCTTTCTTCAATTTCTCACCAGAACTATTTGTGAGCCCTTCAAAACCATTATGAACTGAAGCACTTGATGCCTTTTCCAGATTCTGTTTAAGACTCTGAGATTCATTTTCTGCCTGCACAGAGGTCTCTACTATGGGAGTATGAACCTTCCTTAAGTTACGTTTAACCTTTTCAAGCTCAATCTGTGGATTTTCCTGCACTGGATCGGCTGGCTGGCTGGAAACTTTCCTAATGATACGTTTGGGTTTCTCAGATTCAGAGGTGGCTTGCACCAAGACACTTTCAACATTTGCAGCTGGAATCTTCCGGACACTTCGTTTTACCCTGCCGGTAAGAGCATCCCTATGTGTTCTCTGAGATTTTGATTCTGGAGCTTTTCTTGGTTGGGGAACTGGTTTCCAAAAATGTGTTGCTGACCAACGTTCTAACCAATTTGAGACTGAATTTGGATCTCTAGGTTCATAATGTAGACACAGAGGCATCACGGTAGGTGAGAAAGAGAGAAGCTAAAAAGTAGAAAAAACAAGCTGTTACAACAGACCAACTTGAAATTATACAGAACGTAAACCAAACTCCTGCATTTGATTCCAGGAAATATTATAGGTATAATTCGTTGAACATACCTTACGAGTAAAAGCATTAACTGACAGCTTTGCCATTTGAGTAGAGATATTAACTCTAACAGGATCCACATGCTTGCCCTCCTGATGAACCAATATATAAGAGAAATATAATTAAGAGTATCACTACAATTATCCATAATATGTGAAGAATGAATAAACTGGGTCATATAACAACACATATAGTTAGGATGAAGACACAGAAGAAAGAACTAAGTGAGCAAAATTAGACAGATACCAAAAGTGTCAGGCGGCATCTATTTTGCACTTCAATCCCAATTTTTGATTGTCTGACTTGACGTCCACGACCGATTGCCTGTAGCTTGACAATGCCCAACATACTGCATAGCGTAGCAACAGCTTGTCTCCGAACCAAGTGCCCACGGATAAGTGCCTGTAGCCTTATTATCCCTTTGAGGGCCCAAAATGCACGGCGAGCCTTCACATATCATACTAATATCAGTGATTATTCAACTAGTGTAGATACCCTAGCACTAGACAGATGATCAAATCACTTTAACAAGAAAGTTACCAGATAACCCCTAAAGGCAGCCTGTGCCTTTGTTGCAGCTTGCTCTAGCCTAATTTTTTCAGGATCATCAACTGCATTTTGTGGCGGAGACCCTTGAGAATCTGTACTTTGTCTTCCTGGCTCCACATCATCTAATACATTTGGAGCTTCCTTGTTCTCCACTTCTAACACTCTGTTGTTATCTGTAGTGTTTGTGCTTTCATGAAAAACCACAGGTGGATCTGAAACAATCTCAGTTCCAGCTTCCCTGGCAACAATCACCACCTCCTTCTCATTCGAGACTTTCTATACACCATGAGCATAAGATCAGTGTTTGTATGTCAAAAAAGTATTAGCGACTTTAATCAAGTATACTTCCAATATTTGATTTGAAGTTGCACAGTCTTACCTCTCTTCCTTTCAATATGTTAGGTTTAGAAGATTTCTTCCCGAACAGAACGGTCTTGATCCATTTTGCCGGTGATTTTCCCATTGCAGGAAGGCCAAGACCACACAACCCTGAAGCCCGCTTTCAGCAGTGTTCCACAATTTACACATAAACAGATTACAAACTATAAAATTGAAATAAAGCCACTCTAATGCAATGCACTCCAAGAGAAAATCTAATAATCATACATAGCAATCCAAACTTTCTGAAAGGGTATATTTTTTTCCATTTTAGCTTGATTGGATCCTTTTCATAATTTGGTATTCATTTCTAAGAGCTACATGGATCATAGTACAGAGACAGAGATCCTCAAAGCATTTTTCTTTTGAGTCTAATCATTACCGAATTACCTAAAGTTTCAAACTTTACCCCATTAACATCACAATTCATCAAGTTTTGAGCAATTCAATTAAATACAACATCAAATGTCATCACCCTCACATCTCCACAAATAGTAACAATCTCTATTACACAAAACAAACCCAGAAAACTAGACAACCAGGCAATCACAGCACACCCAGTTAATGACAGATAGAAACCCAGAACAAATCAACCTTAGAAACTCCAAAACCAACAAGATCTTATAAGCTTAATGAATCACAAGACATAAACAGAGCTGAGCTAACCCAGATCTGGAAACTACTCACCAAATGTCGACCTTCCCAAATCTTACAATTCCTGCACAACCAACACACAAATCTCAAACCAATCAGAACACACTTGATTAAGTGATAACAACAACCAACGCCCAGAAAAAATAAAAAACTAAACTTTGCCCAAAATTTTAGAAAGAACAAAAAAAGAGTGATGAAGCGAGAAGAAGCAAAATGTACCATGAATTTTAGTGAGAAGGAGTGAACCAAAACACAGAATGTGATCTAAGTAAAAAGAGAAAGAAAAACAAGTATAAAGCTTCGTCCTTTGCTTTACACCTCTCTGTCTCTCTGGTACTGTCAACACTGATAACCAAAAAAAAACTGAATTTGAAAAAAAATTGGTGAGTGACTGGACATATCAAGACTGGGTGTGGCAGGTTGTACCTTATATAAAATGAAACACTTTCACCATTGGCCACCATTGGTCTTACGGGATTATATATTCTTTTCTTTATTAATATTGTTGTATTCTATTGGGCACGAATCTCACAAATTTTGAACTCGATCCGATTTTGTTCGGACAGAAATTAAAAATTTATTATTTCGTCTCGTTTTGACTAGTCCACTTTTTTTGGGACGGGATCGGGTCTTAATTTTGAAATTCGATAGACTCGTCCCGTTCCGAACAATATATTTTATCTATTTTATCATTTATTTTATAAAAAGTTGACATATTAAAATATCAAACAATTAACAATATCCAACCTAAAAAATAAAATTACCCTAATATGAACTAAATGTATCAATTAAACATGAAATAAATGTTTGTCGATTTACTGTTTTTAATTAAACATCAAGTAAAACGATATTACGTTGTGTAATTGTACATTTCTAGGTCCTAACAAAATATGTTTATCTTATATTGAGCCCAAAATTTAGTTCATCTTATCTCATTCGGATTTTTGTTGTTAAAAACTCTATTAATTATTCATTTTAAATTAAACCCAAAATTTGACCTGTCCCGTTCGGGTTTCGGGAAAGACTTTTAAAATGTTCAATCTCGTCTTGTCTCATCCTGTTCGTGATAAGGATATGAACGACCAAATATTGACCTGACATATTCCGTGCCCACCCCTAAACTTGAGTGTACTTGATTCATCTTGAAACAGGTTACATGACGATCGACGATTCTAGCTATTTTTTATAATTTTATCTTGGTTCATGATACACGTGATTCTTAATTCATAAAAGACGTCGAGAACTTTCCGCTCTTTATTATAGTTATGTTTGAAAACCTTCACTATAAAACCAATTAGAAAGTAGTATCACAACGCTTAAATTCTTAACTATCGAACAAAATTGAAAATTAATTGTGATGTAGTTGATTAATGGTCACTTAATAGTACTATCAAATAAAGTAAGAGTTATTACACTACAAAAGAATTTTTTAAGCTTGTAGTTACATTAATAACTCTAAAACGACATAAAATTTACAGTTAGAGTAAATAGTGAATATAGTGAACCAGTTTCAGTTTTACCGTTCAGATCGAACACTTAATAACCTAGAATTACTTTGATCAAAACCATGGGATGGATGTAATCAGATAGTTTCAGATAGAGAAGCTACGGTGGACTTTGGCGTAGGGAATCTATTTTTCTTCTGAGAATAAAGAAGGATGAGTTAGCAGTCCCCAGTGTAGTTGAGGCAGTTATCTTCGGAAACAAGGGTACATCGCTCTTTATTTATTCCCAAGCATGGTGAAATTGACGGTTATGCCCTCTGAACTATAAATTTTGGATCCTAGGCGCCGTAGCGCGCGTGGGCAGATCGTGGCCGTAGATGTGAGCGGCAAAACGAGTGCCGTTAGCGGTGGGACGAGTGACGACTGCAGTCTTTGCTGTCACGGAGTGGAAATGCAGGAACACCCCCACGTCTAGTCATTAAGTCTTTTCCCAAAATGACCTTCATTAAGGTCCTTAGCGTTATGTACCCCCACCAACAAGCAAAACCGATATTTTCTTTTCTTATGTTTTCTCTTAGTTTTTTTATTTGCACCTCCTATTTTACTCACTCGATCTTTCTTTTTTTCTGAACAAAACTAAAACTCAAATTTGTCCTCTATATCAGAAAACAAAAATATATATAAGACCTTCGATGAGTTAATCTTCTTCCTCATGCAGTATGTAGAAGTTTAATTGTCAATTTCTCTGTTCTGTTCTTCTTCGGATACGTTTCAAATTTGGTAACAATTTTATTTTCCCTAGTTTAATTAGGTCAAATACCTCTATTTTGAATTTGTTCATGAAAACCTCATAGACAGAGTTTGGAATGGAGAGGCCACCAAAACCATGCAATTGAAAGTAACCCAAATTAAGAAGACTTTTTTATCGAACAAAGAGCAAAAGAACCAATTAAAAGCTTCCAGCAGCACACAATTAAGCACACCCCATGTCAACCCCTCTCAACCAACATCCATATAAGTTGTTAAGAATTTCACTTCAAACAATATTATCACTTGTATCAATATTCACCATGATACAGAGGGGTGATTATAGGGAGACGGGGGTCTACCTCGAGTGGCTGGCGACCACCGCATCAATTGCGACAAATATTTTCTCAATGATAATTGCTTATGAGAAAAATGATATGGCAAATCATTTCCATTCAAGAATGAAGTACTACGTTAAGCAGTTTTTTTATTTTAAATTTATAGGAGGTTAATGTAAGAATTTTTGGGACAAAATATTGTAGAGAGGTCAAAAAAACAAATGTGGAGGTCACATGATTCTTATCAAAATAAAATATAAATTAGACCTATAAAAATAAATCCTACTCTAGAGAAATTAAAAAATAATGACCATGTATATTTTAGGTTTTCTTATTTAAGATTATATATCGTAGTACAAGCATAATAATATTGTTCGAGACTGAATCAAATTAGAGAATGAACTAAGATACACAATTTTTTTTCTCTCAAAAGATCTCTGAAGAAGAAGATGATGGGATTATGATGATGAAGTTTGTAGTGTTGAACGATCGCCATTGCCATTAGTATTCATTGAGTTGGAGTAAATATTTTGATCGTTAATGAATATTCTAATTGTTCTCATCTATACTAAATTTAATTGAAGTTAAACATATAGTCATGGGAGCTAACTAATAGGATTAAATTCACCTATGGTGTCCGAATTCTTCGGGTCATGTCAAAAAAATGTTCGAACTCGAAAAACTATCAAAGTGGTGCTCAGACTCTGAAAGCGCCATAAGTGTGGTGCCTAGAGCCATTTTTCGGCAAATCTTCGGCTCCAATGTTGACGTGGCAATTATTTTTTACAAAAAAAAAGGGGAAATAACTGTAATACCATTCTGATTTTTATTTTTCCTCTTTTATTTAGTTTTCTATTTTCATTTTTTTCTTTTATTTTTTTTTGTCTCATTCTCTCTCATTACAAACATGGTAGCAACTCCATTGCTCCCCTTCGAGAAAGACACCACCCTCTTCCCACAGCTACATCCTCAACTTCCGATGACGGCGACGTTGCTCTCCGACGCCAATCACTGTTGCAAACTCGGCTTAGCATACTGATCTCCCATTGGCCTTCTTGGAAATCTATCTCTCCTCAAGGCTATCGATGTCGACTACGTGGACGAATTAGAGGTGCTGACGTTGGCGTACGAGGAACACCACATCAACAAGCACAATTTCTAGATTTCATTCGTCTGCGGATGCCGCAACCTCGACGAGGCTCTGCGGCAGATCCGTGAGGGCACGACGATGATAAAGACGAAAGGGGAGTCCGGGACGAGAAACGTCATCGAGGTCGTAAGCCACGTCAGGTCGGTGATGGGTGACATTAGGGTTTTGAGGAACATTGATGATGACGAGGTCTTCACCTTCGCTAAGAAGATTGCTGCGCCGTACGATCTTGTGATGCAGACCAAGCAGCTCGGGAGGCTCCCCATCATGTACTTCGCTGCTGGAGGGGTGGCGACTCCAGCCGACGCAGCGCTTATGATGCAGCTTGGAATGGACGGAGTGTTCGTCGGGTCGGGCATATTCCAGAGCGGCGACCCAGTCAAGCGGGGAAGGGCGATTGTGTAATATTAATATGCCTTGAATTAGGTTTGTATGCCGGTAGCATATGGGGGCCTCGCTGTTGGACTAAATTGTAATCTGAGTCGTGTTGGACTTTGATTTTCTGTTGGGCCTACCATTCGGGGGGGGTGTGTGTGTGTGTGTGTGTATATATATATCATTTTAGGTTATTTAACCTAGTATAGTATTCTGAAATCTGTAATCTGGTTTCCTCAAGATAATAAATCTGTTTTCCTTCTGCCCGTGGACGTAGCTAACATATTGTTAGTGAACCACGTAAATCTGTGTTCTTTCTTACATTCATTATAACATGTAGGCTGTGACGCACTACAATGACTCCAACATACTCGCTGACGTCAGCTGCAAATTGGGGAAGGCCATGGTTGGGCCCAACTTGAATGACGCCAAGGTCAAGAGGTTTGCGAATCGTTTCGAGTAAGTGTACTTTGGGATGGTGAAGAAGTTCTTTTTACAATTTGATTGGGCGGAGGAGGATCGGTAAAGGCGATCGGATCTGTGAGGAAAGCGAGCCGGTTCGGGTTGATTTAAGGGTGTTTGAAAGATATGGCGATGGCGAGCGAGAGAGAATAAAAATATAGTCAATCGAGAGAGAGAATAAAATAAAGGAAAATGAAAATATAAATCTAAATAAAAAAGGTAAGATAAATGAAAAAAAAAGACTTGGTGTGTTAAATGACAAATATACCCCTAATTTCAAATAATCATTATGCATACATCATCATTGGAACTGGAGATTTGTCGAAAAATGGTTCTAGGCACCACATTTATAGCGTTTTCAGAGTTTGAGCACTATTTTGATAATTTTTTGAGTTTGGGCACCTTTTTGACCTGACCCGAAAAATTCGGGCACCAAGAGTGAATTTAATCTCTACTAATAATACTAGAAAAATTCCCACCCATACAGGTGTGGTGCGCAGTGAGAGAAAAATTTACAATATAACTCTCTACTTTTATCTTTTTTTATTTGTAATTTAGTTATTATTATAAGAACTATTTTTGTCAACTTCAAATTTTGGTGAAACTTTTTTGTTTGGCTTTATAAGAGTAGAGATGGATTCAATGGCGAAGGTTGAATCTTGATTAAGTATTATGTTCAAATATACATCATTATGAAAGTTGTTTCACAAACTCAACTACAACGTTGAATGCTTACTCCTACTCAAGAATATGGAAAAGGCAAAATTATGATTTCTTTGATGTATACGCAATTCAAACACTGCTATCCAAGGTATGAAACCTTGCCAAAAATATCCATCCTATGATTAGGACTTACCATCTTCCAAAATTCCAAGTTTCCAACCTTAAAATACTCTAACTCGTACACGTGTACATCATTAGAGAGAACCTACTTTCCTATCAGAAATATCAAGATTCTTATCCGTTGTTCTGTTTTGCTACACTTTAACATATGTGGAATGAGGTCAATCTTGTCGTTGACGTTATTATAAACTCAAGGTAACATGTATGTGAATTTTGACATGACATTGTTTATTAACCTCATTATACTCATCAAATATTTAGACTTTTAGAGATTTGACAACAATTATGTATAATTGTTTCAAATACGTGACCTCAATGATCTATCATATCAGTCCTTATCATCATACTACAACTCACAAACCCCAACATTAAATTGTGACTGTTTCTACTTACCCTGTCGCTCGTCGCTCTAGTATTTCTTTTTGTTGTTCAAACAACAAAAGAAACATCTCTACACGTAGTCAGTTTCATTTAGGCCCAACGAGCCAAGAGCTTGTAACCAAAGCAAGGGGCTGGAAGTCCTGAAATAGATACTCAAGCCCAACCCAAATTAACCCCAGAAAAGTTGAGAAACCACTTTAGTCTCTATCTACTAGTCAAAAACCGCAAAGTCGGTTTCAATTTTTTAACGGCAAGCGATTTGAAATTCGAATTTCGAATAAAGGGCCGGGCCCATCCAGCGCCAGCCGTTGAACCTCGTCATCATGGCCGTCGTTTCTCCATACCATTATTCTCTACCCCAACTGCCCACCACCTGCTTTCAATCTCAACCACTCGATCGGAAATCTCTTTCTTCAAACCAATATCACTTCGACACGTCTTAAATAACAAGTAAAACCGGCCGCAGCAGAACGAGGAGTTTGTTTGGGATTTGGAGTTTTGTGTGGGGTACGGCTACAAAATTCCCGCCCAAACGTAAAAAAAAAATTGGGAATAAAGAAACAAAAGAACAATTAGAAATGAATATATAAATTAGAGCCTATCCGTTTCAGTTTGCTTTACAGTTTTTACACAAAGAAGATCTCAAGAAGAAGAAGTAGAAGATTTTGAATCGATGGAAGACGCCCAATCTGCACAGTCTGCTCAATCTGGTACTATATATCTCTTCACTACTGTGATTTGTAGTTGTGATTATGATTTTGATATTTGCGAAAACAGTGTTTTGAAAATTTTGTGGGGTTTCGATTTCAGGGAAGCTCCTTCGCTACGCGTTGCGATCCGGTACTAAAGAGAAGCCGCCGGTCCCCGCCGTTGCCAGAGGAGAATCGTCCAGCCTCTCCGCTTCCAAGAGGTAACGATTTCGGTCACATCTAACCGTTGGATCTGCAGTTTGATTTGCATAGTGCATAGATCGTACGGTTTTGATAAGCTTAGGAACATACTGAAATTGTGTGTGATGCGATTTTTAGGGGGAGAGTGACGTCGAGTGTGAGCCAAAGCGTCGGTGCTCTTGATCTCTCCGGCAAGGACAAGGCGGCTTCGAAGCCGCCGAGAAGGCTCTCGATTCCGAACAAATCGCCGAGTACTACTCCAGGCCGTGGAAACAACATCACGCCGATTTCTGAGGCGAGATTGAGGAGGTCTGTCAAGAGCGAAACCCCGCCGGGTTCGGCTTCTGCTTCTGATGCTTCGAGACTGACGAACAGGAAGAAATTCAGTATTCTCTCGTCGGAATCGTACTGGCTTTCGCAGATTAAGCTCGCCGAGGCGGCTGGGAAGCACTCTGTTTCGCTCGGGTTTTTCAAGCTAGCCTTGGAGGCAGGATGTGAGGTAAAAACTAACTCATGTCTATACCATGCTCGTGTAAATTGTGTAATTGGATTGGCTGCATTAGAATATGTTTGATGTGTTGTTTTTAATGTATCTAAGATATCGTAATTTGCGTGGTTTTATGTGTCGAATTCAGCCGCCTATTGTGCGAATGAGGGATGAGTTGAAGGCCTATGCGCTTCGTCATAAACTGAGTGAGATTGGTGATCTTGCGGCGCCTCTGAGAGAGATGTTTGAGAGCTACGGGGTAGGCGAAAGCGAGCAGGTGCAGGTCTCGGAGACGTGTTCTCATGTGCCGGAAGAAGGGACGAGGTCGTCTTCTGATGAAGATGCCAAGAGCTCTTCGTCGTCAATGGGAAGTAGGAAGCTGAAACCCAAGTTATTGAACACTGATACTGCTGCTCAAGTTTCTTCTGTCAAAGTCAAGAAGGAGATTCCTCAGAAGAGTGTTCCTCCAACTAGGACTAGAGCATCTGTGGCAAAGAGCACACCAGGACCAATTTCGGATTCTGGGGTACGCAGATCAACCGTGAAGAAACTGCAAAAGTCAATTAAGCAAGAGGCTAAGAATGAAAAGGATATGAAGAAGCCGGGGAACAAATCTGCTGCGGAACAAGGCAAGTGTATCAAATGATGATCACATTTTTTTGTTATGGTTCTATGTGTTGTTTGACGTAGTGCTAATAATTTGTGATGTTGTTTCAGGCTCGGTTAGCCCAACATCTGTAGAGGGAGCTCTCAATGAGAACAAAGAAAATGAGGTGAACTTACCTATGTTGCCTTGTTCATTACATGCTCAGCTTTAGTTTTGAAGTATCGAAATCAAGCATTTGTGCTTCTTGTTCTGTTTTCTTTTTGTTCAAATTTTCTCGGGTTTCCATTGACACTTACTTTTCTGCAGGATGCTGTCTCAATGGACGAGACTAGTTTGGTTGAAGTTGCATAAACCTTTCCAAGAAGCTAAGATTGTATTCTCATACTCCTGTTGGGTCAGTCTTTAGTGTTTTTTCATTCTCTTTTTGTGGAGGATTATGTATAGAAGATTTTAGGGTCTGCTTGGTGAAACCGTACAATTGCGTGTCCTTGGTTTTAAACTGGGGTTGTTTGTCTATTTTTTTATTCAACTGCTGGTGATCTGGTATGTACTGAAAAACAAAGTTATCTATATAGTGTTTATCATATATGATGCATTCATTTTTCCTAATTGATCCAGACGAAGCTGGCAAAGGTCTCAACGAGGGTGTAACTAGTAATCGCAATAGCTAATGCATAAATTATCCAGGGAAATCTAATGCGTAGATCCATGGAGGTCCAAATAGCTAAAAGGGATGTCTTCATAGACCCACCTTATCAGATATCAACTCCTCCACAAGTACTATCAGGCATGAACCATTGTAGTCTTTCAGCTTCACCATCTTCCAAACTGAAAACTCCCCAGTTGTCAAGGTCTCCTTCATCATCAGTGAAGTAGATGCAGTTGGGTTTAAATTTTGCAGCTTCATACGCTGCTGCCAAGTGCTCACCCCCCAGAAAAACCGTCCACGGACCCCAATCTATAGTACTGTACCATCTCCCTTCATCGTACCTGTAAACTTCAAACCTCTTAAGGCCATCGTCGTAGGTCTCGTGTTGAAACGAATACTTGGTCCCGGAAAAGCTTAGCAGCATGTATGTCTCTATTCCTAGGTTGGCTAGGTAAACCTTTCCACCGGTAAAGAACCGCGGCGGTGTAACTTCGAAGCACAAAAACTCCGGTGGCTGGCAGCACACAAGCCTCCCCAACTCGTTCACTGCTTGAAACTCCTCGTCGGATGGTGCCCTTACGTCGTCGTATCGAGCCCCGTTGTCTTGTAAAACAGTCCATTTCGTTTGACCAACGTGGTAAGCTATTAGCTCTCGTTCGTCTCCATATATTGCCAAGACACTATAGTCATAAGGGTTGTTTACTGGGTCTGAGGACAGTACGGCCTTGTGGACGAGGACTCCTTTTTGGGGCAGTTTTGGGAGGGTGTTGATTTGGTGAGACGTGAATGGGTTGAAGAGAGTGATTGATGAGGTTGCGTTGTCGAAAAGGATTAACCAACTTCGTGAGAATCCGCATATGGTTTTCCGGCGAGCATTCTCGGGTAGTTTGACTACGAGATGTTCGTTGGTGAAGACGTTCAAGAGAGACTTTTCGATGCGCTTGCTTTTGCAAATGAGCTCCATTAACATAGAGTAGCAACCGGGTCTGATCGATGCGGAGGAGTTGGTGCGGTTGAATTCTTCTTCTTCTTCGGAGTGGCACAGGTCCGGTAACAATAGCCATTGGTTTGCCATGTTGACAAGAGAGGAGGGTTGATGGATTTTGAAGTTCTCGAGCTCTGATATGTGTATATATATACATACATACAGGGATATTACTATTTCTGATGGGAAGTGGAATCCTGATTGCGACTAAAGTCGCTAGCTAGGTTTCCTACCAAGTATAGGCAAAGAGTAAGGCGAAATACTTATGAACATGGCTGTCATGTACTTTCTATTGTGGAAAAATCGATCACGAGGAGTTTATTGAATTAGACACATGAAATATTCAGTGGTGGTAGACTACAAGAAATAAAAAACAAAGTTTCCTCCAGGGCTCACGTTATTTGGAATTCACAAGACTAGCAAGTTTAATTTCACTTGCGTGTTCTTTCAATTGGAATGGAGGGTTATTGGGAATTCAATGCTTAAGACAGGATACGAGATACGTTCATTCTTTCACTTGGAAATTAAGGTTTTTGAGAGATTAAATCTAAAATGAGGTTGGAGGTTGATTTTGAGTGACGGCAGCCATTACCAAGCAACTCCAGGTTTCGGTTTTGGTGCATCACGGCATTTAGTATTAGTGAACTACACTTTCGGACATACCGTGTGTCCACATATTTCTGGTTAACAAAGAATTGATGTTGAAAGGATTAACCACACTTGACTTCCCAACTTAACGTAAAAGAAAAAAAAAATTAAAAACAGTTTTACTGAACAGTTTCGCGCCCAATACTTCTGTGAGCCATTGGAGTATTGAGCCAAGTTTACTGCTAAACATGAAAGACAAAGCTATTGTAATAAACGACATTTTTCTTTAGAATAACTCTGACAACGCTTAACAAACCAATGCAAATTGATACACAACATTCTACATAACATGAATTAGTGTATATACATTAAGTGATGAAGGCCGGCTACATCAAAATAAATATTTGTACATACAGATATGACAACTTCAACTTTAAATAAAGTTAATGCACTAAATTTCCTCTGGTGAAAAGAAAAAAAACTCTCAGTAAGTCGGTATAGGCAAAGAGTAAGGTAAATACTGCTGAATATGGCTGTCATGTACTTTCTATTGTGGGAAAATTGATCACGAGGAGTTTATTGAATTAGACACACGAAATATTCAGTGGTGGTAGACTATAAGAAATCAAAAGCAAAGTCTGGTTCAGGGGTAGTCTATAAGAAATCAAAAACAAAGTCTGGTTCAGGGGTAGACCATAAGAAATCAAAAACAAAGTCTGGTTCAGGGCTAACGTTAAAAGGATTTTGGTATACTAGGTTTCAATTGGAATGAAGG
This sequence comes from Geum urbanum, assembly GCA_946800695.1. NCBI lineage: Eukaryota > Viridiplantae > Streptophyta > Magnoliopsida > Rosales > Rosaceae > Geum > Geum urbanum. The sequence goes on from OX327011.1 coordinate 48,567,165, forward strand.
GTTTTTGGGAATTCAATTCTAAGAAGAGAGACCAGGGACTTTCAATCTTTCGATTGGAAATTAGGGTTTCTGGAAATTCAAATTTAAAATAACACCATCAACCCCTCTCTTGTCAACATGGCCAACCAATCGGCAACTCTTTAGATAACACATCAAATTAGGGTTTGGGATTGGTTTTGAGTGACAGAACCATTAATCGGCGACTCTTTTTGTAAAGTAGACAGTATTAACTTGTTTTCATGTATTTTTTTTTTGAAAGTAAATTTTATGTAAGGTATGTCTATTCATACTTCCAATTCACTTTTTCAATACTTATAATGCTAGAAACACCCAGGGGCGGATCCGGGATTTCAATCTTGGGTGGGCTGTAATTTATTGTGCAACGCACAATTTTTTTTTTGAGGTTTGTAACGCACAAATAAACAGTGAAGTACCTGGCTTCACTTGGTTTGCCTCCTGTGCTAGTACTGGAAGGACCAAACCCAGAGGCAGGTGCTCTTTGGAAGTGAGAAGATGTGTATGACTTGCTGTCTCATCTCCTTCATCTTCACCATGAACTATAAAGGTGTCAAAATTACCTGTTAAGCAAAGGTTTCACGTCAAAAGATCATATGATATAAAAGAAATCCTCACAAAGTTGGCAATATTCTGCTTTTCCATGATGCACAATAAGAAAAAAGTAACCCAGTTAACCGCTTCCTCAAATGTTTCCAACAAAATCAACCCCAAGCATAATTCAACCTACTCAAGACGTCTACAATTCGTATCTCAAGCATTACCACAAAGATCCATCCAAAGCATCCCATCAACACTAATAGGACCTAGGATAGTTTTGCAAATTCAGTAGCAATGTAGCTTCTTACCTTCCTCTGCATGCTCCCCAATACCAGACATGTGCTGCGTCGTCAATGTGCTGCCTGTAGGCACTTCATTTGCCCTACAGGCCTTGAAGGAACCGTATCTCCATAATCTTCATTCACTTTGGGAGCAAGCGTCTGTACAAAATTACAATTTGTTTATAAGATTAAGAATTGGCAAAGACACGAATACAAGTACACAAAAGAAGTGTTTCATACATCATCTTCTTCTTCAGCTGGAACATCATTTTGTGCTTGCAAAGCCATAGAGCTCCTAACTTGCCTGGCCTTCTCGATTCTTGGCACCATCGCAGAGGGACCACATTTGCATTTTTCGATAAATTTGTGCTGTTTTTAATTTAGAGAAAGTACTGTTCAATCAGAATGACAAGTTGCAAGACAGTGAGCACTACTTCATTTTGTATTGATCTGCTTCGAAATCATTCTTAAAGGATTTGATTGTGTGGGAAAAATAATCATTGGTGACATAAACGAAACGAAACAAAACAGAGAAACCATTGATATCCACAATCATGATAAAAAAATATGCTATATTAGAAAATCTACAGTCATAAGTTAAGATTATGAGGACTACCTTCAACATCTCAGCTGCAGTAGGCCGAAGACGCGGTTCTTTTGTGAGGCACTTTGCCACAAAATCATGAAACACAAGAGACCTGCAAAAGGAGACAACCCAAGTTCATCAAATGTTCACGAGCATCTGGGCATGAACAGTCGCATTGAAACAGCAATAAAATGAAGATACAACACTACCATAATTGATCATTTGTGAATCTGGGCAACTAAACACGATGACCAATTCAATTTTCAAAACTAGTAGGAAATATGGTACCTTGGACAATGATTTTGGGGATTCCAGACTCTCCAACGGAGGTGCGGGGGTCGAGGTGCAGTAGATGCGGTATCATTGAAATCGATCAGAGACAAATAGAGAGCTGCAGGTGGCGAGATCGAGAGATGAGAGAGTTGAGTGCAGACTGCCATATGGGTTTCTGTTTTCTCCAAAAAAATTCGGCCCAAAATATTGGGGTGGGCTACAGCCCATCCTGCCCTTGGGCTGGATCCGCCCCTGGAAACACCTCTTAATGTTATCAAAATACCCATATATATATATATATATATATTCTTCTATGTTATTTGATGAGGTATGAGCGAGGATTTGTCCATATCCTTAGTTCCTTGATCTACCTGAAGTTTATTGTTCTCATCTTCAGTCGGAAACTGTTAGAGCCTAGTACCTAATTAGCCTAGTTGAGGTCTAGCTAGTTATCTTCTTTTGTCATCTGTCTACTATATATTGTAGCTATGAGCTTGTACTGGTTATCATGAATGAATATCGAGCTTATCTTTCTTCTGTCAATTACTTTCATTACTTTTTCTGCTCAATTTACTTATCGTTCCTTGCATTTCCTTTCCCTAGAGAGTTGGTGCTATCATCCTGGTAATCAGAGCTAGCACGTTCATGCGTTTTACCCAAACCCACATACCCTCTATGCCAATGTCTAACATACCACCACCACCACCTCCTCCACCACCTCTCTCTACTCACCCCACTGCCACAGTCTCTCCAAGCTCTTCTTCGTCGGAACTACGGTTCTTCGTTGAATACCTGTTCATGAAACAGGATGACTTGCAGAGCTCCATGGACCAACTGGTCTAGAACAGCACCAACTTTCAACAACAGCTCCATGCACAGTTTGATGCTCTCTAAAAGACCCTCTTCTCATCCTTGGGTCGCTCCTCTATTTCTCCACCTCCCGGGTTTGGCTCACTACCTCCACTCACCACACTGCAGTTTGGTCTGGTACACATACCACCACAACTTCCGCTTCTCTTCCTCCTCATTATGTCACTACATCCATACCTACCCATCTATCCCACCCGACCTTTTCCACGCTTACCTCAACATCACCTATCTCCACTTTCCTCTCATTACACCCATATAATTACTCACCCATACCACCACAATCCATTGTCCGAATGTTTTCCAACCCCTATTTCCATTATCAACTCTCGGAGCACTACCAGTTCAAACCCCCAAAGGCTGACCTACCTCGTTTCATGGGTGAGGATGCGGTGGGCTGAATGGCAATGGCCGAACGTTACCTTCGCACTCAGAGAGTTCCGCCATCTGAGTGTGTTGCCACTGTTTCTTCCCACTTCGGCCCTGACGCTAGTATGTGGAGGAATTCCTTGGAGCAGCGGAACCTGAATCTGTCATGGGAAAGATTCATGATGGCGTTTATAGAACGTTTCGGGGCCAGTAGCAGTGGTGAACTCAAAGCAACTCCCTCCCACCTCCAACAAATAGGCTTTGTAGAGGAATTCATATCAGAATTTACGAAGTTGTCGTGTAGCTCAAGGACCACCTACCACTGCAACGTCTCTCTCCTCTGTCACACAGCCACCCACCCACAACAACAGAACACCACCTCCGCCTCGCCCCAAAATTGTTGGTCCCCACAGGTTCTTAACGCCAGCAGAACAAAAGGAGAAACGAGACAAGAATGAGTGCTGGCATTGTAAGGAACAATACTCACTTACACATAAATGCAAACAACCGGTCCTCACCATTTTGGAATGCCCTGACTTTGAATCCGAGTCCGACACGGAACCGCCCTGTCAGAATCAACAGGACACTACAGGACCATATCCCCTTCATGCCATCACCCGCTCTCAAATTGGAGAGATGATGCATTTTTTTGTCATGGTAAATGGGACTGTTGTCAATATCTTTGTCGATTGTGGATAGGCAACCAATTTTTAGAATCCGGCAGTGGCCAGTAAATTGAGCATTGGGATATCACAGCCAACCTGGACGAAATTTAATGCAGCAGATGGACGCTCCTTAACACCAATGGGCATATCTAACCTGGTTAAGGTAAAAATACAGTCCTACACTTTTACTGCTTTATTTTTACTAATGGAGGTTGTGGGCTATGACCTTTTGCTAGGGGTCCAATGGCTTGATGGGCTCGGGCTGATAGCATGGCATTTTCTGGAAAAAAATTATGGCTTTCACAGCTCAAGGTCAATGTCATGTTTTACATGACATCAATTGTAAAGACCAGATGGAGGAAACTCACTCCATTTTCTTTGTCATCCCTGACCACTTTAAACAGCCCAATTCTCCTCCTACATTGCCCACTACCCAAACAGATTCCGCCCACCATCAAATACAACCCATCTTTCATAAATTTCACGACCTCTTTTCCCCTCCTACCAACCTGCCTCCTCCACGCGCCATCAATCATAAAATTCCCCTGATTCCACATGCTAGCCCGGTTCATGCTCGAGCTTAAAGGTATGCTCATGCCTACAAGGCCGAGATAAAGGCACAAGTGGCTGAAATGAAAGCAAAATGAGAGATTTGTGATAGTCAAAGTATTTCCTCTCCGGTGTTATTGGTGCGTAAGAATGACGGATAGTGGCATTTTTGTGTTGATTACCGTGAGTTGAAAAAAATTACGGTTAAAGACCGCTTCCTAATCCCACTGGTGGATGAGCTCCTCGATGAATTACATAGTGCTCGCATCTTCACCAAGTTGGACCTCCGGGCCGGATACCACCAAATACGAATGCATCAAGAGGACATTCCCAAAACCGCATTCAAAACTCACGAGGGCCATTATGAGTTTGTGGTAATGTCATTTGGTTTATCTAGTGCTCTTTCTACTTTCCAAGCACTTATTAATCAAATTTTTCGCCCTTATTTTCATAAATTTGTTTTAGTGTTTTTTAATGATATTTTGGTTTATAGTCCTACATTAGAAACACATGTGAAACATTTGGAGGAAGTGTTTACATTTTTAAAGGACAACCGGACAACCAATTGAAGTTGAAGCTTTCCAAATGTGTATTTTCTCAACATCAAATTCATTACTTGGGGCATGTTATTACTGCACATGGAGTGCATATGGATCCAGAGAATGTATAATGTCTCCTAGATTGCCCGAGGCCTACAACAGTAAAGGCTCTAAGGGGATTCCTTGGCTTTGTCGGCTACTACCGACGCTTTGTAAGGCATTTCGACATACTAGCTAAGCCCCTCAAAGATTTACTCAAGCTTCACAATTTTTAGTGGTCCACAGAAGCTGAGGCAGCCTTCTCCAAACTCAAGCAGGCAGTTACTACAGCTCCGGTTCTCACCCTTCTCGATTTCTCAAAGCCATTTATCTGGGAGACCGATGCAAGTGGTTGTGGCATTGGTGTTGTTCTTTCTCAACTCTAACATCCAATTGCCTTCATAAGTCAAGCCTTGTCTCTTAAGAACCAAGCTTTATCGGTGTATGACAAAGAGATGTATGCTATCCTATTTGCTGTGTCTAAGTGGTGTCAGTACTTCCTGGGGAAACATTTCATCATCCGTACTGATCACTAGACACTTCAACATCTACTGGACCAGAAAATATCTACACCATCTCAGCATAAATGGCTATCTAAGCTACTAGGCTATGACTACCCAATATAATAAAAACCTGGCAAATAGAATACAGTCCCTTACCTACTTTCTAGATGTCACGAGCTCAACGCGATTCAAGTAGTATCTATTCCTCTGTTTGATGCAATATTCCACATCACAAATGCTTGTACAAGAGCCCCGACTGCATAACAAATTATCCAAGCATTAGAGAAGAACCAAGAGCCTCCACACAAGGGCTATTCGTTGATTAACAACATGCTCTATTACAAAGGGAGACTATTCATACCTGAGACATTGGATTAGCGTAAGAAAATGCTCCACCAATTCCACACTTCCCTGGAGGCCGGTACTCAGGCTACGTATGCACCTTAGTACGTCTTTCTCGTAGATTGGCCAAGGATGTGCAAGGACATCAAATGCTTCATCGTTGAGTGTGACCAATGCCAACGGAAAACCTATGAGACAATCAAACCTCTCGGCTTACTACATCCTCTACCTATCCCCGAGGACACGTGGGTTGACATCACCATGGGTTTTGTGGAAGGACTGCTGGAATTAGAGGACAAGTCATCTATACTTGTCATGGTCGACAGACTGTCCAAGTTCGCCCATTTCATCCCCATATCCTACCCTTTTACTGCTGCTCAGGCCACCGACATTTTCACACATAAAGTGTTCCGCCTCCATGGCATGCCTCGCTCAATTGTGACAGACCGCGATCGCATCTTCCTCAATCAATTCTGGAAGGAATTCTACAAGTTACAAGGCACACAGTTATGTCAGAGCTCGGCGTATCATCCCCAATCGGACGGCCAATCTGAAGTCGTGAACTGCTCCTTGGAACACTACCTGAGATGTTATGTGGCCAACAATCCAACTGTTTGGAGATCCCTACTCCACTAGGCTGAGTGGTGGTATAACATCACTCATCACTCGACTATTCAGATGTCGCCCTTTGAAGCACTCTATGGCCGTTCACCCCCTTCTGTCTTGAGCTATCTTCCTGGATCCACAAGTGTCAATGCTGTTGATAAGGCCATTCGCACAAGAGATGCACTACTGCTGCAACTCAAGGAGCACATGGCTTTCACTTAGAATATAATGAAACAATAGGTTGATAAGAGTAGAACTGAGAGGGTATTCTCACCAGGCGATTGGGTCTTCCTGAAGCTTCAACCATACCACCAACAATCAGTGCTCCGTCGACCTGTTAACAAACTTGCTCCCAGGTATTTCGGACCCTTCCAAATCGAAGCCAAGATATGCACGATAGCTTATCGCCGCAAGCTTCCTGTTGGTTCGCGCATCCACCCAACCTTTCATGTTTCTCGCCTCAAAGCTCGATTCCGCGACGGAATACCCTCCTCTATCTCTCTACCAGAGTTCGATGATCACGGTGCCCTTATTTGGAAACTAGAAACGCTCCTTGACATACAGGTGGTTCAACGTCGGAAGAAACCTGTGACACAATGGCTCATCAAGTGGCAGGGACTGCTCGAGGAAGACGTCACCTGGGAAATGGCTCAAGAGATGGTCGCTCGATTTTTTAATTTTGCCACTCGAGGACGAGTTGTCACTTAAAGGGCGGGACTTGTTAGAGCCCAGTACCTAATTAGCCTAGTTGAGGCCCAACTAGTTATCTTCTTTTGTCATCTATCTACTATATATTGTAGCTATGAGCTTGTACTGGTTATCATGAATGAATATCAAGCTTATCTTTCTTCTGTCAATTACTTTCATTATTTTTCATGCTTAATTTATCTATCGTTCCCTGCATTTCCTTTCCTTAGAGAGTTGGTGCTATCTGAAACTCAAGCTTGTAAGATCAAATGACCGTGGGGCTTCTACTTCCCCTCTTTTATACCAGAGAATGTGATATTTACTTTCTCCTACAATCCATATTGCTGATATATGTCTATGTCCTTGGGTTTTCGTAGTACAATCCTCTTCTTGAAGGGAAGACTTAGGCATCATCTATGTTTGTAGTGACCAACTCAAAAATAAATCCAGAAAGGCTAGGTCTACTCTTCTTAATTCGATCGATCAAAAAGGGTTATCCTTAATTCCCATCACCATGAAACTCGCAATGATTGCTTCTCAATGTTCACTTGATGCTTCCTATGCGCACCTTCACGTCTAGTATTACAAGAACCACCTTCACTTGCTACTCCTCTTACTTAGATCGATCAAAAATATTTCACGTCGTCTTCTGGGCCATCCACAGTATTGGTATAACTATTACTCTTTTTAACATTATGTCTTTGGTAGCCTTTTTATAAGAATTGAAAAAGTCAACTAACAATTAAAAATATTGAAGTATAGATAATAATTTTGAAGGTGTAAATAGACGCACACTTTTATGTATTAATAATTCGTAAGTAGATAATGTTAACTTGTTTTCATGTATTTTTTTTAAGGGTTTTTTAGACAAACTAGGTTTCCTAGGGTTGGATACAGGTGATGTTTTACATTGTTAATGCATAAGGGAAAAATTAAAACAGTTTTACTGAACAGTTTTGCGCCCAATACAGCCATTGTTGTATTGAGCTAAGTTCATTCCTAAACATGGAAGATAATGCTATTGTAATAAACGACATTTTTCTTTAGAATCCTCTGACAACGTTTAAAAAACCAATGCAAATTGATACACAACATTCTATATAACATGAGCTCAACCACCAAGCAGTGTGGTAAGACATAATTGAAAGAGAAACCAATCCTAGCGTCATAATCTGCAAAGGAATATTGAAAATACAGGGATAAATTTTGATATGTTTGCACAATGATATTCTCAAACAAGCAATGCCACTTTGAGCATTGCCTCTGGACATTCACTGCCCTGCAACCAACGCATGAAGTTTTTAGTCTGCTGTCCAACTTTGTTCCACGATCTCCCTCACTCGGCGATTGTACTCACGCTTGTTCTCGCTGAACATTCGAGCAGCTTCTGAATTTGCAGGAGAATTTGGGTTCGGATCACACAGTAGTGACTGCAAAAAGCAAATGAACACTCATGTATTAGGTATTAGCGACTAAGTGTTTCAATTTATATACATGAAGGCTACATTAAAAAAAATATTTGTATATGACAACACTAACTTTGAATAAAGTTAATGCAATATATTTCCTCTGGTGAAAAGAAAAAAAACTCTCAGTTCTAAGGTTCAATGTCCCTTGACATGCTCAAGTAACCCAACTTCCCTGCCGTATGAATCCATAACTATAATGTAAGAAAACAAAGTTATTCTCTCCCAGGTAATCAACCATACCTGGATAGACGTGAGTATAGCTGCCACATCATATATAGGACTCCACTGATTTTGCAAAATATCCAAACATATACTCCCATCTGCATAAACTGACAAGTTTGAAAGAACAAGCAAGTCAGAAACCAGATGAGAAACAGATACTCTTTTACTCAAGATGGGATATCCAGCTTACTATTTGGATGAAACATTCGAGAAACAAATCGCACTGTTGGTGGTTTGTTCGGATAGTCCTCTGTGAACTGAAGAGTCAACTTAAACGTTCCTGCATAATTTGTTAATGTGGATATCAAAGGAGTTGAGGTTATCTAACAGAAACATGTATAACTTGTTCCATATGAAAGATAAACAAACTATGAACCTAACAAACCGATTATGATTTATTTTCAGCTTCCAGTCTTCAGACTTTTATTCAGATTCTTAAGAAGCAAACAACTAACAGAACATGGACATTATATTCTTATTATGCAGGGAGACATGTATCCATGGACGACCACTCTCCTTGATTACTTCTTTGCTTACACAAGATGAAAAGTATGATTAAGCAATGAAATGATACTCATTATCAGACTACTAGTTTGAAATCATCTCTTCACTTCTTGCAGGATACATAAGTAGACAGCCTTCATCCTAGTAACATTGTTTTTGAAGCTGACACCTTAAAGTTTCGGAAATCCCACAGCAAGTATACCCTGTCGTTACCGTAAATACAAATACACTTATAATGGCAGATTGCTCCCAAATTGCCATGTGTAATTCAACGAAAAAAACAAACCAATACACGATGTTCATCTTCATCCAAAATGTGAACTTAAATAAAGTAACTGAGCCAAAATCTTTAGAGAAAGGATTTACTGACCTCCATCCCAAGGGGTATCATCAGGCCTGCAATCCACACCAGACAAGAAATTATACGACCGCACTTGGCCATAATTGAAAAATGACTCATTATTTTACACAACATAAGAGAGCATAATATCAGATTTCTCTTAATGCAGTTTAAGCATCCAACTCACCCAAATATAACAGCATTCCACAGCATTATATTATTGTCTTGGGGTGCCCCACTAATCCCTGCGGGTGGGTCCTGTTGCAGCCTCTTAAAGTCTCTCATCAGCCTCTTCCTCGCAGGAGTCGACATTCCTAGTCCGATCCCCTCCGCTAACCACCTATACATATCATCATAATCACCGACAAGAAAACCAACCCAAATAAGCAATTGCTTTCTACACAAATGCATAAGTGAAAACACAACTTCTTCCTAGTCCCACCAAAAGAACACTACTGTGGTACCACCAAATTCGCATACATTAAAACCCAGAACTTCCAACTCAAAACACTTCAAAGTACCACATGAAAGCTTAAGATCAATCACATATACACGTACACAAACAACAAAGCACACACCTTCCAAAACCAGCTCAAAGATTCAAACTTTCACTTGAATTAAGTAACTTTCAAGATGCTTATAGCTCAGATATGCAATACAAACCAGTAGAATCATCTTCCATCAATTATGATAAACCCTAATTCGCATTTTAACTCACCAAAGAGTTAATAAAGCTACAAACTTTGACTCATACAAGCACGAAGTATGAAACTTTTACCTCACCCACCTCAGAATCAATCAATTTGAGAACCAAAATGGGAAGACCAATCAGAAACAAAGCAAAGAGAGAGACAGTATATGATTTAACTGAATGAAACAACTGTTCTATGTATACCTGAAGCTCCTTCTTCTCCAAGCGATGTCGATCCGAATCGGGTCGTGGGTTCGGGCTGAGATGGTTTGATCAGATCGAAACCATGTTCAAGGGTTAGGTTGGGGATGTGAGGAAGGCACAGAAGAGGAGCTAAAACAGCTTTAGAGCAAGTGTGTGTGTGAAGTTTTGTGTTTTGGTTATAAACGAACTGTGAATGGAAGGAGAGAATTGGGAAGATGTGGTTGGGTCGGTCTACTCGGCAAAGGTCCCTACTACTTTGTCTACTTGACCCCTCTCTCTCTTTCTCTCTATCTTTCTCTTTCTCATAAGTGGTGAATGGGAGCATAATTCTCTTACTTTTTTTCTTCCATTTTCTTCTTTTTACTTTTTCTTTAACGAATCAAGAACTTATTTGAGATCGAACTATGTTATTAACTGTTCAAATCCTGAATAACGGGTATTCAAGATATGAGCAAATGTCAGTAAATAGTATCCGCGATATGTATGTCGGGTGTTGAGCGGGATCAGAAGTGGGTGGAGGTCGCTTGATTATTGATGTTGGGCGATGTCGGTGTGTGATCGTGCTCGGTATTCCTTGGCGATCTCGCCTTGCTGCTAAGATCAACAACGGTCAAGGAGAGACGGGGTAACCCGCCTTCAACCCTCTGATGCCTAAGTCAGAATCGATATAGAAGTTCCAACAGAATAACGGTGTAGTAAGTTCAGAGCGCGTACCATTTAATGTTCAGTTGACCGGTATATATTGGTGGTTGGAGTTTGGGCTGTCTTCTTGCTTTCGATGTGGGACTTGGTGTGTATGTTCTTCTGCTGGGTGTTGTCTAATCGGTATCGGTAGTGGCGCGTGTGCGTTATCCTGATCGAATATCGGGCGGGTTTGGTCATCGAAGTTGGAGCCTTCCTGGCGGTGGTCCCTGTCGTGGTGGCGGTGAGACATATTATAACATATAATTGAAGTCGCCTAAGCACGTATGTAGGTGATTTAGCCGGGTATATGTACAAGTCCCCCAACTTGCTCAGCCAAGGGGATCAACCTTGGTTGGCGAGTTGAAAAAGAAGTGATACCGGCGAGATCACCAGGACGTGCTTCAGCGACGATGTGTACCTTTGTTTAGGAGCCGGGTATCATGCCATACAGTCCCCCAACTCGGCGACCTAGGTTGTGCACCTTGGTTGAGGGTGCTCCTGTACCTGTATGTGTCATTCTGATCGGTTTGGGGCGAGATCGGTGAGTAGCTAGTTCACCGTTCTGCCATAGTACTTCGTAAAAAATGGTGTTTATGTATCTTTTGTTGTTTGAGCGCTCTTCCGTTTGTATCGACCAGGGGGTCGCTGTTTGTGGGCGCTATGGTAGGGGGAGCTCGTTTGAATTGGTAACCCTTAAGTCCCCGAGTCCGTTCCTCCTAGTGGCCAGTAATGACGAGTGATGCAGCGTGATGAAGAGTGACAGTTTATCTGCTTGTGGGCGCTATGGTAGGGGGAGCTCGTTTGAATTGGTAACCCTTAAGTCCCCGAGTTCGTTCCTCCTAGTGGCCAGTAATGACGAGTGATGCAGCGTGATGAAGAGTGATGAAGAGTAATTAGATCGTTTTTAGTGAAGCCGAGTGACTAGGCCGTTATCAGTGATGCCGAGTGACTAGCGATATTGGTGATGAAGAGTGATGAGCGATATCGGACCGTTTTTTGGTTATGCGCGCTCTGTCATCGATATGGGCCTTTCTTGGTCGGTGTGGTTGGTGTATCTACTCTGCCTATCATTAAATGTTGTCTGTTGTCGTGCTGCCATGTGTCCGAGTAGGGCGTCTTGGGGTTCCCAAACGTCCCGTCGTAGCCATAAAGCGTGATGATTGCTTTTCGAAGGTCACGCCCTCCTCGAAACGGTGCGTACCGGTTCTCGTTCCAGACCTTTCTGATTCTGGGATCCCCTTGATCGACGTGTCTGTTCCAACGGTTGCGATCTTGCCGTTTTGCCTATATATGTACTCGTTCGCTATTTTGTACGTTTTTCTTTTCTGCTTTTCTTGCTTTTGAAATACTTCGCGTTTTTCTGCCGTCGGATTCTCTTATTCTCCTCCTGTCTCCGTCGTGTTTGTTGCTGCGCCACCGTAGGTTTTCCAGTCTTCCCCACCTTCCGGTAAGGACTCGCTGCTTAGTATCTTTTGTGGTTTTTTTTTGTTGCTTCGAGTTTTGGTTTTCTTTTGGGTTTTGGGTTGTCTGTGTTGCTTGGTGTTCTTGGTTGATCCCTGCTTTGTTGTAGGACTCTACTGTTTTTCTCCTCGTTTTTGTGTTTCTTCTTCTTCTTCTCGCGCGTTTTTTTTTGTTTGCCGGGGTGGTATGTCGCCTAGGAAACTAGTTGCGGGCTGGCGAACCGTTTAGGTTTTGACATTGTCCGTGGCTGTTTCGTAGGTGCCATGTCTTCTTCTCGCCATGACGCCGATACCGGCTCTGGTTCTCGCCGTTATGGGCTCGACGGGCCTCTCCTGTAGACCCTTAGTGATGGTCAGGAGGTTGATGAGCCTGCAAAGGCGTTATCCATGGGGGAGTTGGACAAGGTAAGGTCCGAGTTTCAGATCGGTCCCGGTGTTACTCTGAAGTCCCCGGCTCCTGGTGAGCAGTTCTTTAGGCCGCCTAGGGGTTTTATCGCTGTTGATCGCGCTCAGCTTCGATATGGTCTTCGCCTGCCTCTCCATCCCTTCCACGAGTATATCTTCGGTGAGCTGGGGTGTGCCGTGGGACAGGTGTCGCCGCTGATGCTTCAGGTACTGAGCGCGATGTTCTCGTTATGGAAGCTGGCGGGCCTGGATTACCCTACTCGCAATGAGGTGTTGTTCTATTTCGATGTGGCGTATTCAACGAAGAAGGGTTGTGGTGGGACGCTCTCGCTCCGTCAGCGACGGAAGAGTTCACTGGGTTTCACCGATTTCACGAGTTCGTGTCTTGACAGGCGGAGTGAGCATTTCTTTGCTAGTGGGTGGTCGTCATTCTCCCACAGCCGTGTGCCTGCCCGATTTCGATCCCGAGGTGACGTTTCTATACCGACGTGATTCCCGTCGTGTGTCGCTTGTGTGTTTGTCTTACTTGTTTTTACCTTTGTAGTTACACGTCAGTACTCTTTGACCGCTATGGAAAATCGGCGGTGTCATAGGATCGAGAGCGGTTTCAGTGAGAAGTTTAAGAGTGTGTATTTGCTTGCTGATTACCGGATTATGGAGATGACCGGTCTCGCCAAGGCGCCCAGTATGCCGTCTTTGCTTGCTTGTTTGCCTGTTTGTGTTGCTTGTTGTTGTTTTTTTTTGCCTTCTGTTGTATCTCGGTGTCTTATCTTTTCGCCTTTGTTTTGCAGTTGGGTACAAAAATCAAAAGCGGGACCGGAAAATGTCGAGTTCCTACGGTGATATCGACGAGATTCTCGCCCAATTGGCGGAGGAGGCCGCCAACGCTAAGGTGATCGACCTGGATGTGCGTTCTGGGAGGAATGTTACTCTCTCGGAGCAGACGGACCTGCCTTCTCCCCCGGAGTCCCAGACCGATACGGTGGGGAGTCGTGTTCCTGTTCGAGTTGTGACCGGTCAACCTGAGAGTCCTCCTCGCTCTCCTGTTCGTCTGAAGATAAGGTCTGGAGATGAGGGCGCTCCACTTAAGCGTTTGAAGCGGATGGGCGAGATCCCTGAAGCTCCCATCCCCGTTCACAATGACGAGGAAGCCTCCCGTGTTACCGTTGCAGTCCCCGGTTCCCGAGATGATGCTGCCGAAACGGGCGATGCTGCTGAAATAGGTGATGCCGATAATCTTTGGTACTTAGATAAGGAGGACACTTGTCTTCAGGTTGATGATTCTGATATTGGTCCTTATTGTCTGTTAGGCGATGTTCCCCGTGGCGATCCCAATGTCGCCGTTGACGGGCGCGTCGTTATTGCCCGGTCAAGCAACTGGGAAAGACCACCGCCGTACTCGGCCGAGATACTCGCTCTCCTACCTCCAGACGTGGCTACGGTGGCTAATGTCGAGAGTGGGGCCGAGCAGTGTCTGCGGTCCTTTGCCGCCTCTCTCCAGTTGATGTGTCATCAACGCCATACTTTGGTGGCGTCGTTCGAGGAGCTGGCTCGTGTCAATGGCCTCCTGTCGGTGAGGGATGAGCAACTCGTGAAAGCGAGCAAGTAGTGGCAGTCCTTGCAGCAGAAGTACGAGGTTTTGGAGGGCGAGAAGAAGCTCGCTGATGAGTGCAAGGATGCTTCCTTTATCCGGGGTCGTCAGCTTGAGCTGGAAGTTAAGGAGAAGCGTCGGCGGGCTGAAGATCTCAAGGCTCGTCTGGCCATTGCTGAGGGCCAAGTCACTGCCTTACGTGGCCAGGTAAAGGAGTTGGAGGATCGGCGTGAGCAGGGGCTGATCGATGCGGTGGAAGATTTCAAGGCCAGCCCCAGTTTGATGGCGCTGTTAAGAAGGCTTTTACTGACGGCCTGCAGCAGACTCAGAAACGCTTCTTCGATAACGGTTGGGTGAACGAGAAGTATGACGTTGACCTGAAGCGTATTACCGAGGAGCGCCGTCTGAAGCGTGAGTCCAATGTTAAAGCCCTGCTGAAGATTAAGGAGGAGAAGGCCGATGAAGAAGAACGACAACGATCGAATGTTTCTAAAGGTATGACTCCTTATGGTTTTCATCCTTTAACGCCTAGCGCGTCTCCGTCGACTCCCCTAACTCGTCATATTCGTGATGTTGAACTTTTTTCTCAGGCACGGAGTGAGAGGCTGGCCGGCTTGTATCGGGAGCGGTTTCTTGAAGACGGTGCTGCAGACCTTTTGTGAAGCTCAGGCATCTTTTACCTTGTAGTTTTATCGTTTTCCCTTTGCTTAGTGTAGGCGTGTTTGAACTTTGTATTCCTGCCATGATGGCTTTTGAATGAAATGAAATTTTTTTTCCAAGTGTTGTC
The DNA here is from genome assembly GCA_946800695.1 of Geum urbanum. Taxonomy (NCBI): domain Eukaryota; kingdom Viridiplantae; phylum Streptophyta; class Magnoliopsida; order Rosales; family Rosaceae; genus Geum; species Geum urbanum. The sequence goes on from OX327011.1 coordinate 48,582,383, forward strand.
CGGTATTGCCAACGATGAAAGGTCTGAAAAAAATTCGTTTGTCTGTTTGTGGATTCTAAGTGTTTGGGGTAACCGGTGTCTTTGATAACGCCCGAGAGTGATATAGTATTTGGTGTTTTTATCAAAAATAGCCAAGTATCCTGGCAACTCGTAGGTAAATGAGACGAATGTTTTATAGTGGTTCACCAATTTGGCTACTCCACTTGTGCCTCGCTGGGCTTTTACTATGCTTTCTTTGCTTTACAAGTATCAGGGTTTGGGAACGCGATATAGTCAAACGTCAAAGGTCTGAAGAATTTTTGTTTCATTGGTGGCGGTGCTGGATGACCGAGCGAAATGAGTCCCTGGTGTGATGGTGCTGATCGATTGGATGCCCCGACCGTGTTGTTACGTGGGATTTGTCCTACTGGTGGCAATATCGGAGGTGTTCTGTATTCCACGTACGTGGTATCCTTAGGCTGTTCTTGTCTTGGAGGATGAACGTGGTTGGTGTGACGCTCTCGGTGATTTTAAAAGGGCCCTCCCATGTTGGTGCTAGGCCTTTGGGTTTGGGGATGATCTCTCTCCAGACCATATCGCCCACGTGGAGCTTTCGTGCCTTTACCCGTCTGTTGTAATGTCGGGCGACTAGTTGCTTGTTTGCCGAGAGTGCGATAACGGTATTGTCCTGCCTTTCTTCTCGGAGTATGTTGGCTATGTTTAAGCCGTGCTCGTTGGTGTCCTGGTCGTATCCCTCGAGTCTTGGGCTTCGGTGTGTGATTTCTAATGGTAAGACGGCCTCGGCGCCGTATACCAGTGAGAACGGTGAGTCCTCAGTTGCCTCCGTTGGCATTGTTCGTATCGCCCAGAGAACCTCGTAAAGGCTTTCTGCCCATTTGTGGTTGTAGTCCTCCATTCTCCTTTTCAGGTCGTTCTTTATTTTTTTGTTTGCCGCTTCTACTTGTCCGTTTGTCTGAGGGTAGTATAGCGATGCGAATACCAGGCGAGTTCCTAAGTTGCCGGTGAACCTCTTCATCTCGTCGTTGTTGAATTTTTTTCCGTTGTCGGTGACTATCGTTAGTGGGGCTCTGTACCGGCAATATATGTCCTTCCAGAGGAAATTGATGACCTTTTTCGTGGTGATGAGGACGAGCGGCCTGGCTTCGATGTATTTCGTATGGTAGTCTATGCAGACGATGATGTACTTGAATTGGCCGGAAGATGCCTTTAGTGGCCCGATTAGGTCGAGTCCCCATTGTGCGAACGGTATAGGGCTGACGATGATGGACATTGGCGCTGCCGGGGCGTGTATCCGGTATGCATGCTGGGCGCAGGCCTGGCACTGATCGACGATATTTCTTGCGTCATGTCGCATTCCTCTGTAGTAGAACCCATATTGGAGTAGTTTGTGTATGATGTTATTTGGTCCGCCGTGGTTGCCGTACTCGCAGTCGTGGAGGTTTTTCAGCATGCTCCTGCCTTCCGTTTGCGTGACACACTTAAGCATTGGGAATCCCCTTTTGTTCATGTACAGTTGGCCGTTCTGTATGCTGTAGTATGCCGCTCTTTGGGCGAGTTGTCTTGCCTCTGTTCGATCGGTTGGCGTTGTTCCATCTGTGAGGTATTTGGTTAAGCCTGTTCGCCAGTCTTCCTCTGGTGTTGTTGGTGGAGCCGCTGTGGTTATTGTGAATATTTCCTGAAAGCTTTTGGATATGCTTGGTCGTTCTAGTGTTTCCACCATTGTGTGTCCCCTTGCCGCGATTGCTGGGGCGGTTGCTAGTCTTGCCAGGGCGTCAGCCCTCTTGTTCTGCTCTCTTGGGATGTGCGTTATGTTGTAGAAGGAGAATTTGCCCAGTAGCGCCTTTACGTATCCTAGGTATGCCGACATCTGTGTCCCTCGTGCCTCGAATTCCCCGGTTACGTGATTGACCGTTAGTTGGGAGTCGCTGAATATATTAACGTCCCTGGCCCCCGTGTCCAGGGCGAGTTGTAGACCGGCAATTAGGGCTTCGTATTCGGCCTCGTTGTTGGATGCCGGGAATGTGAATCTTAGGGCGTACTCGGCGTAGGTTTTGCCGGGACCGGTTAGGATTGCCCCCGCTCCTGCTGCTATAGCCGTTCTGGATCCGTCAACGTATAAGTTCCAGTACGACGGTGTTGTTACCTGGGTTGTGGGCGATGTGATGGGCGCTGGTTGTTGTTGGTCGGTAATTGTCGGTGTTAGTTCTGCTATGAAATCCGCTATTGCCTGCCCCTTTATTTCTCCTCGTGGTTTGTATTCGATATCGAACTCGCTGAGTTCTATCGCCCATTTGGTTAATCTTTCGGAGTGGTCGGGGCTGGCCAGTACTTGGCGTAGTGGTTGGTCCGTTAGGACGTGTATAGTGTGGGATTGGAAGTACGGTCGCAGGCGTCTCGCCGCTGTTATTAGCGCTAGGGCCAGTTGCTCGAGTGCCGGGTATTTTGCCTCTGCATTTTCCAATCCTTTTCCGGTGAAGAATACTGGTAACTCGGTGTCGGTATCCCGTCTAACTAGTGCTGAGCTTACGGCGGTGAGCGAGGTGGCGAGGTAGATGTATAAGACCTCGCCCGGAACTGGTGCGTAGAGGAAAGGGATGTGGGCAAGGTATTGCTTGATGGCGGTTAGTGCCGATTTGCACTCGTCGGTCCATTCTACTGCCTTCTTTTTGGTGAGTCTGATTGCTTTGAAGAACGGCCCGCATTTGTCTGTATATCGTGCTATGAATCGGGCCAATGATGCTAGCTTTCCCGTTAGCGCTTGAAGCTCCTTTTTTGTTATTGGGCGAGTTGTGTCGAGGACGGCCTGTACTTTTCCCGGGTTAGCCTCGATCCCGCGTTGGCTCACCATGTATCCCAGGAATTTCGTTGTTGTTACCCCGAAGATACATTTTGCCGGGTTGAGCCTCATGCCGCTGCTGATGAGCGTGTCTAGCACTGCCTTGAGGTTTCTTACGTGGTCCTCTCGGCGTCGGCTCTTGACAATTAGGTCGTCCACGTAGACTGCTACGATGTCGTTGTCCAGTGGCGCAAGCAGCTCCGTCATGAATCTTTGGTACGTTGCTCCGGCGTTTTTCATTCCGAAAGGCATGACGTTGTAGCAGTATAGCCCTCGGTCGGTGATGAAACATGTTGCTTCGCTGTCAGCCGGGTTCATTTTGATTTGGTTGTACCCGGAGTAGCAGTCCATTGTTGACAAGAGTTCGTGGCCGCTGGTGGCGTCTGCGAGTTGGTGGATCTGTGGTAATGGGAAGGAATCTTTTGGACATGCCTTGTTGACGTCGGTGTAGTCTACGCACATTCTCCATTTGTGGTTGCTTTTTTTGACCATGACGACGTTTGAGACCCATTCCGGGTAGTGGATCTTTCTGATGAACCCTATGTCGAGTAGCCTGGTTACTTCCTCTCGCATGGCGCTGTATTGTTCTTCGTTGTATGCTCGCCGCTTTTGTTTCTTTGGGATGGTGTCGGGTGAGATTTTTAGTTTGTGTGAGACGATGTCCGTTGCTATTCCTGGCATGTCGGCGTATGACCATGTGAATACGGTACCGCATTCCCTGAGTACGTTGACAAGGGCGGTCTCGATTGTTGGGTCCAGGTTGGTCCCGATTTTGATGGTTCGCTCGGGGTGTTCGTCCGAGATGGAGATTAGTTTTGTGGCTGTCTCGGCTGATGAGCGGGCCGTTAGCGATCCCGTCCGTGGATCTTGGGGAGCCTCGTGAAGTCTATTTCCTTTTAGTGCGCATACCTCTCTTACCGGGTAGCTGACGTGTTCGGGGGATCCTGGTAGAGTGGGCGTCGTTCCTCTGACGGTGCATACTCCCCCGGTCGTTGGAAATTTCATTGTTAGCATCCGTTGTGATACTATGGCATTTATTCTGTTTAGGGTGTTACACCCGATGATGGCGTTGTAGAATGATGGGGCGTCGACAACTAGGAATTCGATGTGTGTCTCGGCGCTGCAGCCCTCTTGTCCCAGCGCGATTCTGAGGTAGTCGCTTCCCAGTGGTTGTATTTGGTCGCCGCTGAAGCTTACTAGTGGGTGGTGGTCCCTTTTCAGTTTAGATGGAAGTCGCTCGAGTGCCTCGTATGCCGGCCGAAATATGACGTTGACTGATGAACCTGTGTCCACGAGGCATCGCCCGACGCTGCATAGGTCGATTACGGCGTCCACTAGGAAGGGGTAGTCTTCAGATACCGGCGGTCTCTCCTGTTCTTCTGATTCGTGGAATGTTATGGATCCCCATCCGGTCTTGGCGGCCTTTGCCGGTCCTTGTCGTAGGTTGCATATCGCCCGTTCGTTTCTTCGCTCCGTTTTGGACTTGCCGCCCGTGATTGCATTGATTCTTCTGACGCTATTGATGTTCGTTGCTGGGCGCTCCGGTTGAGCGTTGTGTCCCGTCCTGAATATTGATTGGTTTCCTTTCTCCAGCTGTGCTTGTACTGCCTTTTTTACTTCGTGACATCTTTCTGTGTCGTGGGATTCGTTTTGGTGGAAGTCGCACCATCTCCCCGTGTTCCTGTAATCTGTTGCTCGGAATGACTTTTTGGGTAGTGTGAATAGTTCTGGGTGGGCCGTGAGGATATCGGCGTACTTGGCGTTTAGTACGTTGAACACCGGTTGTGGTAGCGGGGTGGTGTAGTTTGTTTTCTCTTCTCGTTGTCTTTTCCCGCTGCTGGCGTAACCTTTGCCGTTGTTGGCGTAATTATGCCTTCCGGTGTTGTGCCGTTGTCCGCCTTGTCGCCATCGCTATTGGTCCTGGTCCTGTGATCTTCCCTTATTTCTGGGTGGGGTTACCCGTGATCGATCGTGGGCGGGGAGCGCTTCCTGTATGTTTGTGGTGAATGTGTTTACCTGTTGCGTTATCGTGGGATTGGAGCCGAAAGTTTGCAGTTCTAGTTGGGCGTGACATCGGCGTGAGATGTCACGCGGTCTAGTAGGTCAGCGTATGTGGTAGCTGGATTCTCGTTGAGCTTCCAGGTCAGCGATCCTGGTTGTAAATAACGGGTATTCAGGTCAAATCCTGAATAACGGGTATTCAAGATATGAGCAAATGTTAGTAAATAGTATCCGCGATATGTATGTCGGGTGTTGAGCGGGATCGGAAGTGGGTGGAGGTCGCTTGATTATTGATGTTGGGCGATGTCGGTGTGTGATCGTGCTCGGTATTCCTCGGCGATCTCGCCTTGCTGCTAAGATCAACAACGGTCAAGGAGAGACGGGGTAACCCGCCTTCAACCCTCCGATGCCTAAGTCAGAATCGATATAGAAGTTCCAACAGAATAACGGTGTAGTAAGTTCAGAGCGCGTACCATTTAATGTTCAGTTGACCGGTATATATTGGTGGTTGGAGTTTGGGCTGTCTTCTTGCTTTCGATGTGGGACTTGGTGTGTATGTTCTTCTGCTGGGTGTTGTCTAATCGGTATCGGTAGTGGCGCGTGTGCGTTATCCTGATCGAATATCGGGCAGGTTTGGTCATTGAAGTTGGAGCCTTCCTGGCGGTGGTCCCTGTCGTGGTGGCGGTGAGACATATTATAACATATAATTGAAGTCGCCTAAGCACGTATGTAGGTGATTTAGCCGGGTATATGTACATTAACAAATGAAAATTTGATTGGAAGTACAAAACACTTTTATAGAACTCTACTAATTGGAGACAGAGAGATCAGAAATTATCAGTATTTCGGATGATACTCTTGTATGAATTTAAAATCGAACTATGTGGTTCTTCAAATCTTTTACTTATTTACTGTATTTATCTTTTAGAGTATTATGATGAAACGGAATCTTTTATGGTCATTTTTAGAAAAATAAACATACAAATAAATCAATTAAATGATGTCAATTAAATTGTTCATGCATCCAACCATATCATGAGCAAATGCATGAATATGCACTACTTTTGACTAAGGTACTTGAAAACAGACCAGGCCGCACTGACTTGGGTCACCTAAGTGGGTCGTTATCTTATTCATGCTCATTGAATTACTCCGGCCCATATATGGTTTCCTCTTTTTATATATACCGAGAACACTTCTACTGAAATTAGAATTCTCATGAGAGCATATGCACCCATATAGCACCTCCTATTGGGATAGCACCTCCTATTTGAGGAGGTGCTATCACTATTCATCGAATAGGAGGTGCTATTTCTGTTTTTCGTGCAGCGGTGTAAAAAATAGTACCTCATATTACTATTCATAACTTATAAAATTTAAATTGTTTATTTCTCGATAAGATTTTCAACCAATAAATAGGCGACACATGTCATTATCGTTTAAATAATGTGACCATATTTTCAGTAAGATTTTCGACCAATGACGAGTAGACACGTGTCATTCCCACAGTACGTAATGTCTAAATAATTGAACCAAATTTTCGATAAGATTTCCGTTCAATCACGAGTTGCCACGTGTCCACTCCACGTGTCATTATCGTTCGAATAATTGAAGAAGATTTCCGATAAAATTTCTGTTCAATCACGGGTTGCCACGTGTCCACGCCACGTGTTATTATCGTTCGAATAATTGAAGAAGATTTCCAATAAGATTTTCGATCAATCAAAGTGTGCCACGTGTCATCATCTTCAGACATAAGATGATCTGAATTTGGCTATAAAAATCAGCAATTGATCATTGTATTCTCACACCATCTCCAATTCACTTGCTATTCTACCCGTACACACATTTCTTCAAATATTTCCTCACATTCCCACATCAGTAAGATGAATCCTTTCGATTTGAACAATTTTATCATGAGGAGGCAACAACAACGTGAGCAAGATGCTGAAGTTGTTAATGCCTTCATCACTGATGCGGTCATGGTAGCTACATCGTTCGATGATGAACCCCCTCGCCGCCGTCGAAATGAAGAAAGGCACAGGGAGTCAAGGGAACAGAATCTGATGGAAGATTACTTCATCGAACGCCCTATCTTCAACGAGCAAACCTTTCGTCGGAGGTACAGAATGAGTACGAACTTATTCAACTGTATAATGACGGATCTCTGCAACCACGACCAATTTTGGCATCAAAGATCAGATGCCACTGGAATGCTCGGCCTTCTTCCCCAACAAAAGATGACCGGTGCTCTTCGTATGTTGGCATACGGCTCAGCCGCAGATCAGTGCGCTGAAATCACAAGGATGAATGATTCCACAACACTAGAATGCATGAAGAAGTGGTGCAGGCAAGTGTACGAGATTTATGGTGACATTTACCTCCGCGCTCCAAATGCAGCTGATCTCACTCGACTTCTAAGGAGGGAAAGGTCTCGGGGATTCCCTGGTATGATTGGAAGCATCGACTGCATGCACTGGGAATGGAAAAACTGCCCAACAGCTTGGCAAGGGGCATTCTCGAGCCGGAAGAAACGACCCACTATTATCTTAGAGGCCGTGGTTTCATATGACACGTGGATATGGCACAGCTTCTTCGGGGTACCTGGAGCACGAAATGATATCAACGTGCTCCACCAATCGGATATATTCGATTCGCTCATTGCCGGTACAAGTCCGCAACGGAGTTTTAAAGTCAACGGTATGACGTACCACAGCACTTATTATCTAGCCGAAGGAATATATCCGAGGTACTCCTCGTTTGTCAAAACAATTCCCAATCCCCAGGAGCTACCACAGAAGTTGTTCGCAAGAAAACAGGAGTCATACCGCAAAGACGTGGAGAGGTGCTTTGGGATCTTACAATCTCGTTGGGGAATTATTCGTCATGCAGCTCGGTGTCACCACACATCGGTATTAAAAATGATCATGTTGGCTTGCATCATAATGCACAACATGATTGTTGAAGAAGAATTTATGGAGGACGAATTTGAGGAGAACGACGAAGAAGATCTACAAAACCCAGCCAGCGCCTTCGCTAGTTATGATGGGTCAGTGGATGGTTCAGGTAATCGAGTTCCTTTGGAGCCAGTTGGAAGAGATGGCCTGAATGAAGAACGCTTTCGCGACCGTGTTGTGGATCTCCAATCTGCTTATATCCATAGAGAGCTTCAGAAGGACTTGGTGAAACACAATTGGTTTATTGAAACCGGTGAACATATCTAAATATGTTGTTTTTATTTAATGTGTTTGCATTATGTGTGTTTGAATTTTGTGTGTTTGGATTTCATGTTGTTTGAATTTAATGTACTTTATTTTTTTGTTGTGTGTTTGAATTTTATCTCAATAAAGAAATCAACATTTTTATTTCTTGAAAATTAAAAGTACATAATGACAAGCCAAGCCTAGATTTATTATGAAGACAAACTAATTAAACTAATCACTAAAATTAAGCGGGCGATAACAGTTTGAAAATGTTGCAGTGCTATCTTCCCCTTCATTGTCATCCACTTTCTGAAGGATGTTCGCTTTCTTCTTCGAGAAATACCTCTTTGTGTTTGGGGTCAAAACATTCATATCCATTGTCATGATCCTTGTTTCTTCGGCTAAAGCCCTCAAATTGAAGTCCTCGCGTTGGAGGGCGAGTGTCTCTTTGTGTAAAGCAAGCGCACTATCATCATTTGATTTTTGGCCGGAGAGCCAAATTTTTTGATTGGCCACAATGCATTTTAAAGCCTCATCGCGTACCTCATTTGTAGGAGTCATTCCTTTTTTTCCCTTTTTTCCTTGCTTCCTTAGCCGTCTTCACTCCCATTGGTCTAACCGGACCAGAAGGACCTTGGGGGTTGCTTTGTGGTGTTAAAACCTCTTCATTCTCATCTAAATCGATTGTGGGAGACATTTCGCAAACGGGAGGAGTACCTTCGAATGGAAAGGAAGAAGGTGGAGTTGTAGTTTGGATGAACCTAAAATAAGGATGGTTCTTCACCACTTCCCAATATTCAAACTTTGTAAACTCTTTCTTCTTTTGTGCCACATACCATGATTGAGCTTTTCTTAGCTACAAAAATATACCAATATATGTCACAATAATATTACATAAAATGGAGATGACAACATTTATTTAAATAAATCAAACAAAATGGAGATGCCAAAATTATAAGGAGTTATTACCTCATCATGCAAATTTGTACCGGATTGTGGATTCCTTTGTGCATAAGCAAGAGCTTCACCCCAACTTTTCAAAATTGGTCTCAACTTAGTAAAACGAGATGAAATTGTGATTTGGGTCCTAGCTTCCTTGCTTGATTCACCATGACCAATCTCCCAATTTTCCGAATAATCGCCATAGACTTTTTCCCAGAATTTGTCGGTCTCTTGCTTGTTGCCGGTGAGAGGATCCACACTATGACAAACATAAGAAATGCACAATTGTAAATCCTCCGAAGGAAGCCAAGTGGCCATTTATTTGCCAAAAAATACAAAGGAAAGAGAGATAGGAATGAGGGAGATGATAAATTTGTTGTGCACAAATTGGTGTGAGAAGTTAATGAAATGATGTAGTATTTATAGAAAATATTTAGGGTCTGATTTGCAAATTTTTCAGAATTTTTTTGCAATTTTTTAGGGTTTTTTTTTGCAAAATAATTAATTCATACCGTTATATTGAAAAGTAGCCGTCTCAGTTGAATTTGGGTCATTGAATTGGATTTTCGATTCAAAATCTACGGTCCAGATCAACTTTACCGTTCTGATTTTTTTCTGCACCGACCAGGACACGTGGCGGCTTTCTATTGGGCCACGTGTCTCCCCACAGTAAAAAAAAATTCTTACTGACGTGGGTGGGTCCCACGCGAAAAAAAGGGAAGCTGGAGTCACCCACGTGCGTGGGGACCACCAACCTGCTCGAGCTGCAGGAGGTGCTGTTCCAGCTCGTGCTGGAGCTTCGAGCCATCGTCAACAGGCGGTCGCCGAGGGGAGGAAGCACCGTTGGACGCCATTTTTGCCGGCTCGTGCTCTCGCCGGTGGAGGCCACCGACTTTTGGAGGCTGCTCGTGCCGTTTTCTCCCACCGGTGTACATGCTCTGAGAAGTTCATATATTTGTGAGCATTAAGCAACTTAGATTGTTCCAATACTCGACTCTTCTCTAGTTTCAGAAAGAGATATGCATACACTACTAAAATCATAAAGGTATTAGCATGTCTATTCTATTTCTCTCATTCTAGTTGCATGTCAATCGGCCATAAACAAACAAACAGTTTCATACAATACTGGTATTCTAATTGCATTCGAATTTTGTTTTTGATCAAACATATCACGTTGTCTGCAATATATATATATATATATATATATTTGAGATTTGTAAGTTTTCAGCTCTGTACGTTGAATCCTTTTGCACCCTAAACATATCATGAATCTTTTGTAATAGAAGTTTCTTTCTGTTCAGCATGCGCAATTGTTTGTGTAGGATATAGTGTGCCTTGGCAGGCATGGACTACGAGTGCATATATACACTTGCATGCACTTATTGATCGATCAAATATATGCAGTTCCTAGCTAGCTACCATAACCTAGCTAGCAACATGGCACTTCAAATAACCTTGCATGCCTGCACTTACATTAATGTTTGATTGATCGATGTACTTCTATGTTGTTTTGAAACAGTCCGTGAAACAAATCCAAACCCTAGCAATGGCTGACGGAGGCAAAAAGTTCAAGGCGCAATGGTCGGATCTTCCTCCTGAACTTCTCTCTCCAATTGCAGAATCTCTACACCTACTCGAGCTTCTCAGTTTCCGCTACGTATGTAAATCTTGGAAGTCTGCTTCTTCCACAGCCTCAGCCGATCATCCTGCAGCAGCCAGACCTTGGTTTCTAATGTATGGTGGACACAATTCTGAGTGCCAATTGGTTAATGAAGGGGAAAAGAAGTACACCCTCAGTATTCCGGAACTGGATGGAGCAACTTGCCTTGCTTCAAGGCAAGGGTGGTTGCTTGTATTCCAAGAAGCCTCAGGCTCAATGTTCTTCTTTTGCCCTTTCTCTCGTGCCATAATAAACCTCCCTAAATTCACATCCTCACAACTCTCCGACCACATTGTCGCATTCTCATCTCCTCCCACTTCCAAAGATTGCATCCTCGGTGTCGTAGGCCGCATCGATAACGCTCATTGGGAGCTGAGTCTACTCCGCCGCGGATCCAACGAATGGACTATACACAAATACTCTAATGGAATAGATGGGCGTGTGATTCGCGCAATCGAGGGTGCTGTTTATCACAATGAGGAAAAAGAGTTCTACTTTTTCAACCCTGCAGATAAGTTGCTAACTTTTCCAACCGAGAGCCTTTCCTGGAAAGTTTATGGCATACTCAATAGCTCCTCGAGAGCAAGCACTTCTAAACTACCGTTTCATCTTCGCCAGGATCATTTTCAGAGGGAGAACTTGAAGAACAAGCTAGGGTTGGCAGAGGATGTTTCAATATCTACTTGTGGGACATATATTGAGAGTGACTGTATACTTGTTTACGGTGAGAGCATCACTGCTAATGTGCTGCTACTGAAGATCTTGAATCCAAGAGCTGCCAATATAAAGGGGTTTGGATCCACCCAAGATTCCACCAAATCTCTTCCAATGATCAGACTTGGTACTCAGAGCTGGATCAGAGCTGATCAACTTACGCACCCATTTGATGACCAAAGGATTTGTTTTACTTTTGGTCTTTCATTTCATGCCTTAAACAGAACGCCCATACTCCTAAGAACTTTTTACGAGCTTAATTTACTTGTTTTTTGAGTTTGCCTTTCAGATTCTAGTGTATTTACATGAACTATATACGTTATTACAAAATCAGTCCATACTCTACTGATTAGTGAAAATGTGAGTGAAAGCTAGAACACAAAAGTTGGATACATGCAATTTGATGAAGCATCATCGATCTATACGTGTCTAAAGTAATGTTGCATGAATAATATTACAATTTGGAAATTCAAATTAATGACAAAAGGTCTAGCATCGATCAACTCTGGTGATCTTCACTAGGAGAAGTAGATGCACTCTTGTGGGTGGCAAAAGGCAATGAATTAGGTGGCTGCAGAAACATCAAACTACTAGACTGCGAAATGTTCGCCGATGAAGAAGTCGGTTTGCTCAAATAGCTTGTTGCACATCCATTGATATTGTTCCCTTTAACTGTTGTTTGAAGAAAAGAAGAAGCAGCATTAGCACCACTACTACTACTTCCTGGAAAGTGCTCGCCCCATTTCATTTTCTGAGCCATGATATTATTAATGTGATCTGTAGCTGCATTTTGATTGTTGTTGCTACTTCCATTCCCACCATTACTGCCAATGATGGATGTCAGTGCGGCTGCTAGGGCAGATTGGAAATTCGGATCCGCCGTGATTGCCTTTGTTGCAGCTGCAATAGGATCCGGTAGCTGAAACTGTTGAGGACTAGGGTTATTCTTCTGCACGTAGTTTTGGTATAAACTGTTCTGCATTGGTTGCTGCTGCCTTCCAAGAATAGGGTTCTTGTTGTTGTAGGGCAACTGAGTGCCATTTCCATAGGAAAGGAAAGCATTGTTACTCCATGACATTGTGTTGTTGTTGGGTTGATCTGAAGAAGGACCAAAGTTGAGGCTATTGGGAGGGTATAACACTTGGTGAGATGAGTTTAGAGTTGATGAGGCAAATTTATTCAAGTGGGATAGTGAGGAAGAAGATGATGGGTTTGAAGTAGTGAGGTCCAAGGTGATTGTTGGGAGTGAAGATGACATGGAAGAGTTGGGTATGTAGAACCTTGATCTCGAGTTATCGGACACATAGTAATTGTATCCGTGAAGGTCACCGGTGGCAGTGGTGGCCCCGACCGAGGGGTTCAGACCAGGCCGGGACGAGCTCGATGATGAGCCGGAGAGCAGCATGGAAGCAGCGGCGGAGGTGGTGGAAGCCATGGCGGTGGCTGACATTGGAAGTGGGTGATTGTGTGCTCCTTCGTACGTGGTGATCAAGATGGACATGTCATCTGCACATCTTTGCACCTGAAGTTTAATCCAAATCATGAAACATGTTTAATATTCATATCTAGTGACAGAAAGTATATGAAGGCTAGGGTTGAAAAAAAAATTTAGTTAACTATATATACCTGTTTTCTTACAGGACATGACGGTGCAACGGTGCAACGATAATATGCTCTAGGGCAAGGGTTCCCTTTTGCAATCTTTTGTCCATATTTCCTCCACTGGCATCCATCATTCATCTGTGTCCAAATTCAATCACAAATTTGGTAAATAAACTCTCCTAATTGCTTGTTATTAATATATGATGAATTACTCAATGTACATATAACACTAACCGTTGGGGTGTCACATCGAGCTCGAACCGAAACCCTAGCTTTCTTTGCTGGGTTCTGTTGGGCAACTTCATCTTCTGCAATACTTCTCATCGTCTTGAGAGTACCGACTTTCTTGGGCGGCCATGTCTCGCCTGCTTCTTCCTTATGTACTTCTTCAACGCTGCTTGCAGGGCTTGGATTTGACAAAGGCACCTGATCAGTTGTAGTACTACTCGATTTATTAGGTGCTTGATCATACTTGCAGTCTAGTCCAAGAGACAAGCTCTTCTCATCATCCGTCTCGTTTTCTTTCCCTACTCGAGTACTAGGGCTTTTGTTCTTTTCTTCAACATTTTTGCGTTTGCCGGAAAAAGATCCGAGGCTGAGGGAGACCAGCTGCTCGGATTCATCCGCAACATTATCTTTACTGGTGGATTTGTTTGGTTTCTGTTGCATGTCATGGTATTGCATTTGGAGTGCTTGGTAGTCCTCCATCATTCGTTGCAAGTACTTCTTCAGTCTTTCATTTTCTTGTCTAACCTTACCCATCTCCGCTCTGGCTGATTCAAGCTGGCAATCCTACAAGTTAACTGTTAGTATCGACCTTGGATTTTCTTCGTATAGCTTATTAAACTTAACAAGTTCATCGAATTATATCGAAAGGGTTTTTGTACCTGTTCCTTTCGGCTTGATGAAGTAGAAGCCATCGAATGATCAAATGGTTCAATCGAGGAGGACCTTTTTATGATACTCGTGGTTGATATCTGTTCAATTTATCATCACAAATTTTGAAAATTAATCAAAACTCGTTGGCCCAAAAAGTAAGTTGTGTATTTTTCTTCTTCTTTTGTGTGTGTATATATGTGTGTGTGTTCTTCATTCCATAAACATATACGACCAAATCATACAAAATGGTTAATTTAGACTAATAGAATGTTGCCAAAACATCGTCGTTCTGATTTTGCCTTCATATATTATAGCCCTGTAAATATTATCCAAGAACTATATATATATATGACGAAAAAACAAAGAAATCGATTGGCGGATGAAATGATCTGAAAATTCCAAGAACTACATATATAAACCTAATATAATTCAGGTGCATGCAGTATAGTTGCTTAATTGAAGAAGGGTTTCTTTCTAGGTATCAGTTTGAATTACCTGCTTGCTTTGTTTTGGTGAAGAAGATTTCCTTTCAACCTCCAAGCATGCTCTTTCATTTCCAATCTATAATTAACAAGATTTGAAAACTTATTAAGTTTCATGCTCCTTATTAGATATTCGATCTATCTTCCTTTCAATCCAAAAATGAAGCTTGAATAATTAAAACAGCTAGATCGATGAAAATCATAACTACAGCTAGTGGTCAATATACTTACATTCAGAGCAACTTCTTCTTTCACATAACCTTGCTGATGATCATCACCATGAGCAGTAGTGGTACTAGATTCGAGCAGTACTACTCTCTTTTCCTCCTGTTCCAGATCTCCATGATGATAAGATTTTCCCAGAGCAGCCTCCATTCTTTAGCTATCTTTCTCGTTCAGTTTCTTCGTTTTCTCTCAATCGTGAGGCCCTCCAATAGTCCAATCTTATATAGACAGCATGCAGTATTTGACCACAAAACCCTTTTGTAAATTATTAATTCAAACCCTTCAAAATGTCAACTTCCCCCATACCCCATTTGCAGCTAGCGGTGACAGAATCATACACAGACTGCTAGCCTTTTTCAATTATTATTAATCTTGTTGAATTAAAAGAAGGAGAAAAACTAAGAAAAGAGTAGAAGAATTCAACGTCAACGTTTGAGATTGATGACATGAAAAATCTATATATAAGAAATATCTAGCTTGCAGAGGAGGGTTGAAGCCGCAAAGTTCGGTCCCCACGCAATTCAAACAGCATCGTTGAAGTTTCGTATATACGCTGCTAAAAGCCTAAAAGTCACATGCGACATTTTCATAATTCTGGGTTCGTTAATTTGTGGTCAAACAAAATTAACTGGCATGGCCACACATGTAGACTTAGAGCGAGACTGGAATTAATCATAGAGCATGACTTATATATCGTCCTCATGCCGCCTCCAGTCACTACTGGACGAGGGAATCGGGGCGACGTAGAAAGGTGGTCGCCTCGATTGAATTTTACGTCGCCTAGATTTATTGTGACCAAAACTACGTCGCCTCGTCTTGTCGCTTCAGATTCATCACGCCACCATTGGGGCGACGTAGATACAATCTACGTCGCTTCGTTTTATTTCACGTGACGTAAATAATCTTACGTCGCTTCAATTGAAGCGACGTATATTGATAACGTCGCTTGAACTGAGGCGACGTAGATTGACCAATATACGTCGCTCCATTTTATTTATTTATAATTTATTTTTCTTTTTTAAATCCATTTAGGCGACGTACATTGATCAATGTACGTCGCTTCAATTTATTTAATATTTATTTTATTTTATTTTTTAATAAATGAAGCGACGTAGATTGGTCAATGTACGTCGCTTCACTTTATTCAATATTTATTTTATTTTATTTTTTAATAAATTGAGGCGACGTACATTGATCAATGTACGTCGCTTCAATTTATTTAATATTTATTTTATTTTATTTTTTAATAAATGAGGCGACGTACATTGATCAATCTACGTCGCTTCAATTTATTTAATATTTATTTTATTTTATTTTTTAATAAATTGAGGCGACGTACATTGATCAATGTACGTCGCCAAAATTTATTTAATTTTTATTTTTTTTATTTTTTAATAATTGAGGCGACGTACATTGCTCAATGTACGTCGCCTCATTTATTTAATATTTATTTATTTTTTATTTAGAAATAAATGAGGCGACGTACATTGAGCAATGTACGTCGCCTCAATTATTAAAAAATAAAAAAAATAAAAATTAAATATTATTGTACCAAGTCACGACCTATCACAATTTACAAACACAAAAACGCATTCAAATTGCAGATACGCATTCAACCACAAAAACGCATTCAATCACAAATCAAAACGCTTCATTTATACAAATCAAGTTTACACAAATCAAGTTTATACAAATCCTATATACAGTTTACGAGCCGGGAGGTGGTGGAGGAGCTTGAGGTTGTTGACTCGCAGCGAGATATGATCGCATCAAGGCCTCCATTTCTTGCATCCTTTGGGCGAGCGCACTCGCTTCCGATATGGCCTTCTGCGCCACCTCGCTCGATCTGCGCGCCGCCTCTTTGGCTTCATCGATCTCCTTTTGCATTTGAATTTGGCGTTCCTGGTTTAACCGGGCCCCTCCTCTCGGTTTGGGGTCGCGTGTGAGAGCGCGCCCCACCCCTGTAACGTCGAACAAGAACAAATATTAGTAAACTATATCGTAAACCAAAATAAAGCAAAATGTAAATCGAGATATGCATCGACGGAATCGTTTTGGAGATTTATTACCTCTTATAGAGGTCCCGTGCCTTGAACCCACCTCTTCCTCTATGATATTTATTTGTGTATCAAGAGGAAGAGGCTGGGGTTGGGAAATCTCTTCGCCTTCAACTGGGCCCGCAGCACTATCTTGTTGCGACAAGACTTCATCGAGTCGACGCTTCACTGCCGCCTGCTCAATTAAAATAGATAAAATAAATAATATTACAATTTAGTAGACAAAAATAATTGAAATAACGTAACGTGAACCTATTTGAGCTTACCACTTTCTCAGCCGCATTCCTCTCCGGCTGGTATACGTTAATCCACGTCTGGACGGCAGGCGCTCTATGACCCTCCTTCTCCAACACCTCGCTTCGGTACGAGAGGGCGAGGGATCCCGAATGGTGGTTGAGCTGCTGCTCCTTGTTCTTGTTTCGATTCCCTCGGTTCCGTTCGCACAATCGCTGTCACACACACACAAAAATCATTTTAAAATAAGAACAGATAAACATGCATATTGTTCGAATGTTGGCTACCAAAACTGTAGGTTCGTTTATGAAACTCACCAAGTAAGCAGGGTCTTCGAAGTGGGCTTTTAACCACACCCATTGGTCTGCCCTCCCGAGAAACTCGGCCGGAGTCTCCTGGCTGACGTGGAGATAATGTTGATGGCAATCGTACTTCCAATCCTTATAGATTTTTTGCGCCGTCCTATCAATGAAGTTCCACATCTCCACATCAGTCGCCGGGATGTCGTAGTTCGTCTAGCACAACACATTTAAATTTCGTTATGTAAAAATTATATTTACATTTACTACAAGTATGTAAGTAAGCTCGGAGTCCAGCAAGTATACCTCAAGACTCCGGCCGACGATATCGCGATGCAAATCGCTAAGTCCCAAGAAGCTAGATGCAAGCATTGGAACTTTTCCGCGGATGATGCTACCGATGTCTCGGCACATCAGACTCCGCATTTCCCTCGTCGCCGGCCCCGCATGCCTCGTAGAGTAAGCGACTTGTAGTCGCCTATTGTTGTTCATCCGGACGAGGTACTCCGTCTTCGTCCCGACAACGACTCCGCGCTGTTCCGTCGTCGGGTCTCCGGTTGCCATGTCGACCATGTCGGGGAGTTTGGTCTTCTTGCACCGAATGCTGAGGGCGGGAGACTGCTGTGACGCCGTAGTGGCGTCGCTGCTGTCATCCTGTCCTTGCGGAATCGCATCCTCAAGCTCAGGGGCGGGCGTTAACTGCGGAGCTTCTGGATTCGACCCGTTCACCGATTGTCCCGTGGGGCAACCAGACCCGGAAGCCCCATCTCGGCTGAATGCTCGCCACCCCGCCTCCGCCGCCTCCGCAGCTGCCGCCGCGGCCGCCGCTTCCGCTTCACGTCGCTGCATCAACGCTTTCCTCCTCTTGTATGCAGTCTCTCCGGGAGCCATTCTTTTATTACTAAACTGTTATTTTTAATTAGATGTTAAAACTAAACTATTCTGTTTGGGATTCAATAGAGTAAACCAGAAAATGATCTTCATATATAGAACTAATTTATTTAACTAAACTAAAATCTACAAATGACTATTTATTTAACTAACATTCTTTTATACATGCAGGCAATATTGAACTGTCAAGTACTAGTAACACATGCTCTTTCATCAATCCTAATATCCCAGAAATAGCAGCTAACAAACAAAAGTAAGAATCAGTATAAAACACAAACCCTTAATCATTACGCATATGTTTTCATTTAACCAAACCCTTAATCATTATCACAAAACACATTAGACTAAAATCTACAAATGACTATTTATTTAACTAACATTCTTTTATACATGCAGGCAATATTGAACTGTCAAGTACTAGTAACACATGCTCTTTCATCAATCCTAATATCCCAGAAATAACTACTAACAAACAAAAGTAAGAATCAGTATAAAACACAAACCCTTAATCATTATGCATATGTTTTCATATAACCAAACTGGCGTTTAATCATTATCACAAAACACATTAGACTTCATCATCATCACAAAACACAATACTTACATGAAAACATATTGAAAACACATTCGGAATCATTATCACAATACACATTCGACACAGTATAAAACACAAAGCTCCATACCTTCTCGAGTTGCCTCAAATCGTTTGCTTTAGCTACACGGAGTTGGCTCGGATTCGGTTGCTTTAGCTACACAGATTTCGCCAATTCTGACGTGAAAACAACAAAAAAAAACAAATTAGCTACACACGACGAATGTGATTGAAAACAGATTGGATGTAAATTCAACATCCTACTTGCATTCTTTTTGCATGACATACCAACAAAGAGACAAGGAATGTGTACATTTTAGTATTTCACATCAACCATAGTATATCACATCCACATACAGCCCCGTGCAAATATGACCCGAGATTCCCAACATATTCTCTACATTTTCACCTTATTTCAATCATTCAAACTTCAAAGTAGAGGACTAGATAGAGGGTACATATTTCACACAGCAGAACTTATGATGCAGTGAAATCAATAAAGATAGAACATACTAGAAAAGACATCAGTGTTATGTACCAGCAATGAAGACAAACACATGATTTCCATCGCTCTATTTTTCCAACTGTTTGCTATTTTTCAAACAATCCTAGCTAGTGCATAGTAAGAACATTAACCACTGAGCATCTTCCCGGAATCAGTAAAGAAGAACTATAGAGTTAATCATCTCCATCCGTCTTTACACTAAAGAAGAGGATACTAATTGGTCTGTAAGGCATGTGAGAATTGTTATCAAATTATTTTCTGCACATTTACAGATTTTCATTACTATAACAAAGAAAAACAAACAGGAAGTGCAGATCTATCACAGAAGATCTAATCTTTAAGGAAATAATCCACAAAGCTCAACTAATTTTCTGTACTAGAATCTTCTTGCATCATTTACATACATTAGCAAAAGATTTCGAAACATAAATGTCAAAATGAATAACAATTGCAGCTTCAAGCCCAATGTTCTCATCATGTTTTCTTATAGAAATACTTTATATCAATCATCACTCATCAGACCAGATGCATGCTAATCGAGAACTGACTATCGTATGGAAAATCTATCAACATAGATGGCAAAAGAATAATGATACAGGAAGCTAAAGAAATACCAGTCAGAAGCGTTTAAACAAAATAAAAACTTCACATATATTGTAAACAAATTGACAACTTACCCAAGCTATGCATCCAAATTTCAAATTTCTTTCATTGTAATAAGGTATTTTTAATGCTTAAAATTTGTCTTTCAAGTTTTTGTCTTTCCTACAAATATATCGAAATATCATTCCTATATGATCCACCTGAAGCCAACTGGTTGAGACTCTTAGGCGATAAACTTGGCCTACAATTTGATGCATCCAACACCTCAGCACATAATAGCTTACTACTTTAGCTCAATTTAACTCCAGAATGATCATCACACAGTCTAGTTAGTGCATCAACAGCTATAGAGAAAACAGAACATAGCCACCAAAAAGAACCTAAGGATAGTAATCACCAAAACTCAGAAATGTACAAACAATACTTTAGTGTTTAAACTAATGAGACCCAACAGAGACTACAGACCAAGATTTGCAAACTCGAATCCAATAAGACAAATGCAAACTGGGTTTTATGTAGGCTTAAACATACATTTGAGGAGATAAAACCACTAGGCATGTACGAAAACCTACCTGTGTCGATTTCCTTGCTCGCAAAGCACGGGTCAGATGGATTCCTCCCTGGTCTTGTCAATACGACGGGTTAGTCTGAATCAAAGCCTCGGGATGCTCCTGAGATTGTGCCCGAGTAGTGGCGTCGAAGATGGTTTCCAGAAGATGAGGGGGAGGAAGAAGAATTGAATCGGGATTCGACGGTGAGGGAGGGGGAGGAAGAAGATGGTTTCGGGTTTGGTGGAGGAAGAAGACGGGATTCGATTTGGTGGAGGAGGGAGCTTCAATTTGGGTTTCAATCGATTTGGATTGGGATTAGGGTTTGGGGCGAGGTCGAACAGAGGTAAAGTGAATACATATGCGAAATGAGAAGAAGAAGAAAGCAACTGTGATCCTGGAATTATAAAGGAAACGAGGCGACGTAAATTGAAATCTACGTCGCTTCAATAAATTAGGCGACGTAGATTGATCAATCTACGTCGCTTAGTTCTATTTAATTGTTTATTATTTTTTTTGAATAAATGAGGCGACGTAGATGATCAATCTACGTCGCTTGGATTTAATTTTTAATTTTGTATTTTTGAATAAATAAGGCGACGTAGATTGATCAATCTACGTCGCTTAGATCTATTTAATTGTTTAATTTTTTTTTTGAATAAATGAGGCGACGTAGATGATCAATCTACGTCGCTTGGATTTAATTTTTAATTTTGTTTTTTTTGAATAAATGAGGCGACGTAGATTGATAAATCTACGTCGCTTGGATGTAATTTTTAATTTTTTTTTTGAATAAATGAGGCGACGTAGATTGATCAATCTACGTCGCTTAATTGTATTTAATTTTTTATTTTGTTGTTTTTATGAATAAATGAGGCGACGTAGATTGATCAATATACGTCGCTTCCTTCTATTTAATTGTTTATTTTGGTTTTTTTTTAATAAATGAAGTTTATAATTATAAAGTTAGTAATATTTGATCGTATACATACATTATGCTTTAAAGAAAATACGAATTTAGGTTTCAAGAATGTAATAATATTAGTTTAGTCCTCCTCTTCGTCCTCCTCCTCTTCCTCGTCCTCCTCCTCCTCGTCCTCGTCTTCGTCCTCGTCCTCGTCCTCCTCCTCTTCGTCCTCGTCCTCGTCCTCCTCCTCGTCTCCTTCTTCGTCCAAAAGTAGTTGAAAATCTGGGTAAAATTGTATCACCGTGGGAGTGTCCTCTTGGTAAGGCTCGAAGATATGATCTCCTGTACGCGATATGTTTTCATCTATGGCCAGAACTTCGGCGCTGTAGACATTGCGGTGCGACATTTCTTGTACTACCTTCCAAGTACCACCAGCCTTTGGATCGTCTATGTAGAATACCTGTTTTGCTTTGGTTGCAATTATGAAGGGTGAATCCTCATAGTAACTGTTGTTTGTATTCACTGATATCAGTCCATGATCTTTTATAAGGGTGTCAAGATCTTCAGGGTCCTCGGAGTTGTGCCATGTGCACTTAAACAACACCACTGGCATACGGCCTGCATATAATACTTCGACCACGTAGTTAACATGGCCGTAGAACTTGGATGAACCCATGTCTATCATGACACCGCTGTTTTGAGTCACGGTTCTTTGATCTCTATCAAACGATGTGAACTTGACACCGTTCACAAAACACGACTTATAAACCCGACATTGCTGAGGTCCTTGAGCTAATGACTTTATTCCTGCAACCAAGCTCGGGTCCGAGTTTTTTTCTTTAAGGGACACCTGAGAGATAAGTGTTAAGAGGAGTTAAAGATAAGTGTTATAAACCCTCAAAGAACCTTACAAGAATTAATAGGCATATGTACCCATGTTAAGAACCATCGAAGAAAACTCCTCCTCCGCTGCCGCTCGTCGAAATCTTCACCATTTTTAGCCTCGAACCTTCTGAGATGTTCTTCTAGGTAAGGTTTGACTTCGTCTGTTTCCACCAAGACTTGCCAGTGAGCCTCAGCAGTCTCTGACTCAGTCAACCTGAACTGGCGAAGAGTCTCGATAATATCTGGTCTTACTAAGAGTGAAACACAGCTGACATTCCACCCAGATATGGAAGTGTCGATATCTTCGTTGTCCATCCGTCTGAGATAAGCCTTACAATACGTCACCGACTCATGTACGAGGTACTGTTCAGCAATACTACCTTCCGGGTAACGTGTATTCCTCATTGACTTTTTATATTTTCCTAATTGCCTGCAAAAACACCACTCAAGATTAGTACAATATTTTCCTAATTGCCGACATATTACACAAGATTAGTACAATAATATTAGTACAAACATATTTTCCTAATATTAGCAATAACAAAAATTTTTACCTTTCAATTGGATACATCCATGTATAGTGGACTGGACCTGTAAGGAATACTTGTTCGGGCAGATGAACCATGAGATGAACCATAGATGTAAAAAAATGTGGAGGAAATATGAGCTCCAAATTGCAGAGAATCATCACTATCTCAGTTTCCATGTCACGCACAACCTCCTTCTTAAGCTCCCTACTGCATAGTTGACGAAACCAATTTGACAGTGCTATCAATGGCTTGACAACGTTTTCTGGCAGGAACCCTCTTATAACCACAGGAAGAAGACGTTGAAGCAAGACATGGCAATCATGCGTCTTCAATCCATAAAACTGTGACTGGGAACTTATTTTCACCTTACTTCTCAAACTACCTGCATAACCAAGAGGATACTTAACATCCCTGAACCACTGGAACACATCTTCTAGATCATCCTTTTTAACTAAAAAAGGTGCATGAGGAACTTTCCCCGTAGCCAAGTCACCCGCTCTTTGCCACTGGTTTTTTCGCACATTCCTCTTCTTCAAAGCAGCGCGAGCTTTTGGACCATCCTTAGACTTCGATTCAATCGAAAAAATGGTTCCAAGGATGTTGTCACACACATTTTTTTCAATGTGCATGACATCTAGGCAATGTCTGATCTTCAATGATGACCAATACGGCAGCTTCCAAAATATGCTTTCGTGAGTCCAACACTGTCTGTTATTCGGATTGTACGGCACCTTCAAGTCTTCATGTTGGCTAAGAATAGGGTAAACGTTTGACCTAACGTCCTCCAAAATTTCATCTCCACTCTTACGATAGGGTCTTCCGCCAAACTCCTCCTTCCCGTTAAATGCCTTGCTCAATCTCCAAGGGTGATCCTGGTGGAGCCATTTTCGATGACCTTCATAAACTATCCTCCCACATATATGCTCTGAAGTTAGCTCATCTAGACAGATTGGACATGCCTTGTACCCTTTCACGGTTGACCCCGCAAGCATCCCTAAACCTGGAAAGTCGCTAATAGTCCACATTACCGCTGCCTTCATCAAGAATACCTCATTGTCTACTCGATCAAAAGTATGGACTCCAACGACCCATAAATGTATTAGCTCCTCGATCATCGGCTCAATGAGTACACTAAGGCACTTTCCGGGAGATTTAGGGCCTGGAATCAACACTGATAACATGTTATATTCCTTCTTCATGCACATTGATGGTGGTAGATTGTACGGCATCACAACAACGGGCCATGTACTATGCAAAGTTCCCATTGTTCCGAATGGATTGAAACCGTCTGTTGCTACTCCAAGGCGCACATTCCTGCAGTCCCGTGCAAATCCTGGAAAAGTTCTGTCAAAATGTTGAAACGCTTCTCCGTCAGCTGGGTGGCTGAGGCTACCAGCCACGCATATCCGCTCCCCCAGCCATCGCATATGCTTGGCAGTGTGTGGGGACATAAACAAGCGCTTCAACCTTGGTGTTAGAGGGAAGTTACGAATTATTTTTTTGGGAATATCATTCGTATTTGGCTTATATCTTTCAGAATAACACACTGGACAAATTCTCTCGTTTACGAGCGCCCCCCTGAACAACACACAGTTAAACTCACACGTATGAATTCTTTCGTAACCCAGTGAAAGATCACTCAAGATTTTTTTTATTCTCGAGTATGAACAGGGGAATGTGTGCCCTTTAGGAAGAAGTTTATTAATGTAAATACATAAAGAGTCAACACTTGTGTCCGACCATCCATTTTCATTTTTCATTTCCATTGCATCTAATATGGCGCTCAAAACAGTTTCCTCACTGCCTTCATATAATGGGGTCTGTGACTCCTTCAATAATCTATCGTACTTTTCATAATCATCGTCTACCATGTCATTGAAGTTCATGCCCGAATTATCTTCCACAAATTGTTGGGGTGCATCTGCATGGTATCCAGGATAATAGGGATATGCATCATGTAGAATCTCCAACTGCGGGTTCACTGAAGGACCGACACCACTAGAAGGACCGACTCTGTCTTGAAGCCACTGTCTTCGTTCACTGAGCATTGCCGGTTCACCAGAAACTTCCCCGTGAAGGTGCCAGACTGTATAAGTAGGACTCATACCACTGTGTGATAAGTGATGATACATGACATCCATAGTAACCTTGAACGGACCGTTCTTACAACGTTTGCACGGGCAGAAGTAATAATCGGCTCCGTTACTATGTAGCCGGGCAAAATTCATGAACTCGAATATGCCGTTGATGTACCTTGGATCAGCACGATGATATGTCATCCAAGTTTTGTCTGGGAGTCCGTCCATGTTTCCTGTCAACATAAACAATCAATATGAACAAAGTTACCACGCCACAGTTGCGATTCAACCATCTTCGCCTTATGCCTCCGGGTTGGGTCCTATCCCCTTCAGGGGAACACGACATTTGTCAACGCTTTTGCACCCATGCGTTTCAGCTCCAGTTTTGGGAAATTTTGGCAGCATCTCCCTACAGTTCCCCGAGTGCACACATATCTAAACAACCTAATTTGCACTCGGGGAACATTTAAAGGAGACACTGTCGAAACCATATCCCAAAACTGAAACTGAAATCACACGAATAGCAAAAGGATCAACAAAGTCATGTTCACCTAAAGTGTCCAAAAATGGGACAATTCGAGAATCAACAACTCAACTCGATCAACTAGATGAGTTGTTAATTCTCAAACGGGAGTTCTAAGTTGATAAACACCACAATTATATATAGTCATAATACTAATAACACTACTAATTAAGGCTCGAATACACATAATCTACACTAATCATCAATTAATTTCACTAAATTTAACCAAATTTCAAACATTAATCATGAACCCATAACATGATTTATCACAATTCAATGCTTAACACACTAAAACTACAACATAACACCAAATTCAATTCAACTTCAAACATTTCACCAAAACTTCAATTTCACTTCTAATTTAACATATTATGGTCATAAAGAGGGTTAAATAGATACAAATCAAACTAACCTTACTCAAGAATCAAATCAATGGCAAGAACAACCTTCTTTCTCAATTTCCTCTAATTTCTCCCCAAAATCGCCCAAAACAGCTGCAGAACGAAATGAAACTGTTTTTCTAAACTTTTCACTTTATGAACGGGTTGACTTTAAGAAGAAGAGTAGATCCAGATTTTAAAAAAACGAGGCGACGTAGATTGATCAATCTACGTCGCCTCGTTTTCTTTCCTAGTGACCAAACTAATCTACGTCGCTTCGATTCAAAACTAGGCGACGTAGATTGCTCAATCTACGTCGCCTCGTTTTGAATCGAAGCGACGTAGATTAGTTTGGTCACTTGGAAAGAAAAACTAGTCGCCTCAGTTTTTTGAAGCGACGTACTTCAATCTACGTCGCCTCAATTTTTTGAAGCGACGTAATTTTTGTCAAAGGTATTTTACGTCGCCTCGTTGAAAATCGGAGCGACGTAGAAATGTAACTACGTCGCCCCGATTCCTTCCTCTAGTAGTGGGTCGCCGGAGCTTACTGTTTGTGTCTATTTGAGGACGGCAGCTGGCTGAGGGTACTATACGTAGACAACGTAGTTTGTAAGAAGTTGAGATTCAGGTCAACAATGGACGTGAGGTATGGAAAGATGAAGATATTGAGGTCGGTGTCCATCAAGACTATTGTACGTTGTTGTCTGGCCTACTTGAAGTACGTCGGTTGATTTTGTCTGGCCATGCAATTGACCTAGCTTGCTTTTGTAATCTAGAGTACGTAGAAATGGTAGAATTCAAATGATCGATCATGCATGTTGGAATTGCACGTTTTAATTTGTGATATTTTACAATATGTTACAATGGTGATCTGTAAATATATGATCACTAATGAGACGTAGAACTAATTAATAGGCATGGAGCCGGGTTTGATTCGGACCCGCGACATATTAGGCGGATTTGGATCTATTTTTGGACCTGTTGATCTAATTGTGATCCGAACCCGTTGATCCGTTTATTTAACGGATCAGATCCGGATCAAAAGTGATTTGATCTGTTTATCATCTGTCCCATTTATTTTTTAAATTATTAAATATAATATAATTTTATTAATTTACATATATGAAATGTTTTGATTAATCTAAAAGTCTAACTTTTAAAATAAAATATAAATGACTTTAACAAAATTATATAAAAATATTAATCAATTAAACAATTGAAACGTTAACCCATAGAGATTTGTTCCTTATCAAGTTTCTTGACGTAAATTGGAGTTTTATTTATTTATTTAGTCCATCTAGTAAGTGTCGGTTTATTTTTAATAAAATATTTTGGTTATATAACGAGGTCATGTGAGATATTGGTAATAATTAACGTAGTGATAAAAGAAATAAATTTGATAATTAGTATATTGATGAACGGGTTCGATCTGCTCCGTTGATTCACCAGATCCAGATATGGATTTAATTATTAAAGATTAACCGGATTAACTGGGCGGATCAGATCTAATAATTTCTCTGTTTAAACAGATCTGGATCTAAATTGATATGATGTGACTCCGCTTCATTACAGGCCTAAGAACACTTGATACTTATCTTCACCCTTTCAAGCTAATAAAATTGACTCGTAATTTTTAGTCATTGTTCCAATTAAGAATTTATGAAAGATAAACAAGATGCTGATCGCCACCATCCATAAGAAATACTGTATTAATTGAAGTTATGGCCAATGACACCTAATTGTCCTACTAGCCCTTTTATTTTGTGTTGTATACTTCGTTGCATATATATTGAACTAGCTAGTTGAGTGTATAAATTCTACCATGATGAAGGATGAAACGACGTGACTTACATATGCTGATAAATAATAATATTGATAAAAGATGAACTTTCTTTCTTATATATATATGGATCGGAAAGAGTACGTCAATGTATACATTTTCAGAGGATTAATAATTTTGTTGGACATTGTACTACGAATTACATGTTCCTAAATATCGAAATCAAAGCGAGAGACTTGAGAAGAATCGAAATATATCATAAATATTCAATTTCATTATAATAAAGACCAAGACAATTCGATCATCAGCTAAAATCTCAGTATTTTACGGTAGAACTTTGATTTAAGAATATTTTATATATAATTCATCTAGCTAGGGTTTTAGTATAACAGATTTTTGGAAAAGAGCTATGTTTCGAAAAACCAAAACCTTAATCTGTTCCTTCGCAGCGCATGTCGGGCGGTGATTCCTATTCGACGAGAAGCTTCCTCGTCGCTCCCTCTAGGATGTCTCGAGTAGACATCGCAGTCTTGATTTAGCCCTGGAGTCTTTTGGATTTCGGGATCTCAGTCTCCTCTCAAGGTCGCCGAGTAGTGTGGGGAGAGGCGGTGGGTTGTCCTGGTCGTTGGGGAGATCAACCTACACGCGCAAGATTGAAGCAAAATAGCGAGGAGGCGATTTTCGGGTTTGAGTCTTGGTATGGTGTCGGGGGTTCGCCGGGGTGCTTTTGGCGACGTGGATTTCCACCTAATGCGGTGGTGTGCCGGGTTGCAAATTTCTGGCAACGATGGCTTTCATACGGTGAGGATGGTGTTCGGAGGTGGCCGGTGCTCGAGTTTGGAACCTAGGCAGTGTTGGTCGGTCGGAGATAGCAACTCCGGGGTCTGGCCTTTGCGGAAGATTGGGCCGGCAAGCAGGAGGGGCTTTTTGGGCCTATTGTTGGTGGATCGAGATTTATATGACTGTGGGGCAATTCCCCACGGGGTTGGACTAGTTTTGGGCTTGAGAAGTCTTATGGGTCCTTGGAAAATTACCTTAGTCTGTTAGGGCCTCAGGGGATTCATCAGTGGGCTATCTTTAGTATGTTTGCATTGGGCTAGGAATTAGGGTTTCTACGAGAACTGCTCAGGTTTCGAGTTTCGGATCCATGAGGAGTTAAGGTCTAGAATCGAGGGGGGGTTCTTCTCGTCTGACATACCCCCTGAAGACTCGAGCAAGGAGAAGGAGATATAGACACCTCCTGATGTCGGCTTGCATGCGTCGTTTGTAGGCTGCGCATTTCATGGGTTTTAGACACACCTACCACAATTGAGTACTCAGGGTGTGTTTTTTACCACGATACATGTTCTGTGTAGTCTACGTGAGGAACATGCAAGCCCAACGTGCCTTGTTGGGCTGCAATGTTATAAAGATTTGTTCTTGCTTCTGATTTAGTTATTCTTATCTGTGTTTGAGTTTGCGTTACCAGTTGGTGTATAAATTTATGAATGAAACTTCTTTTATTAAAAAAAAAGTCAGCTAGTATCTCAGACCTATCTTATTTTGACATATCAAGAGAAAATAATTAAGCTCTTTTGACAGGAAATGAGAAGAAGGAATATGTCTATTTATATAGTTAGATATAAGGTACTGGTCTATTAACAAATTATTTGAACTCCATAGGTCACGAAATGAAAGAGCCATATATTGAAGCTTGCTCGATCTGTCCACGATAATGTTAGAAAAAAGAGAGCAGTCCACTTGTTAGCGTAAGACTCGGACATTATGAGCAGCACCCCTCCTTAAATCTACTGTATAATCTAACTAAATGACCTTGGGATCGATCAAAAACGTTGACATCTAATAATTTGTTTTGATCCATTCCAAGCTATCTGTCTCTTCGATCATACCTGGACTTGGAGACAGGAACAACACACACTTGACACTTGACACTTGACACTTGAAATGTTTGAATATTGCGCTAGAGTTCTATTGCTTTACTCAATTTGCTGATGTGTTTAGTTTTGGCATGCAATTTTGACCTTCATGCATTGCGTGACAATTTTCCTAAGCCCTAAACTTTGTTACCTTTCTAACTTGAAGGTAGTTAATTTGTGCAAACCTTTTGGAAAAACTTCACCCATATATAGTGCCTAAACTTTGTTACCTTTTTAACTTGAACGAAAAAATTCACACATTGGAATTTTGACGGAAATAACACGGAGACATTACATATATAGCGTGATAGAAATTCGCGAGTTATTTTGATAATTTTAAAAAGTTTGGACATCTTTTTGACATGGTTAAAAAAGTTCGTGCATCATAGTGAATTTTTTCCAAATCTTTTTCTAACAGTTTGAGGTTGTTTTTGAACCCTTTGTTAATTAGGGAAATATAGATATATATAGCTACTTAGGGGTCATCATTTGGCCCGTGGGCCTCGTGGGCCGGTGGAGGCCCGCAAGCCCGTGGGCTAAAAGCCCGGCCCGGCCCGCCAAAAAGCCCGCAAAAGCCCGCCAAGGTGGTTGGTGGGCCGACCATGGTTTAGAGAGCTAAAGCCCGGCCCGGCCCGCGGGCCCGGCCCGCCAAAAGCCCGTCAAGGCCCGTTAGGCCCGGCCCGTCAAAGCCCGTTAGGCCCGGCCCGTCAAAGCCCACACACATATTGACATATATCAATATATCATTAAATCATTTAATTAATGATTTTAATCATTATACAATTTATACCTAGTTAAAGTTTACCTACACACATATTGACACATATATATATATATATATTAATATATTACATATAGTCATATACATGTATTTATTGTATTATGTATAGATTGAATATTTGAATTCCATATATAATTAAATTTGTGTATCTATTTTACTATTAAGTCATTATTTAAAGTTTAGCACTTTAGTATAAGTTAGGGTTTAGGTTTAGGGTAAGTTAGGGTTTAGGAGATTAAGATTTATGGTAAGTTAAGGTTTAGGAATTTGAGGGTTTAGGGTTTAGGGTTTGGGTTTAGGGTTTAGGTCCAAAATTCATAAAAATTAGGGACGGCCTACTTAGAATATTATGAACAACCAATCCGACAGTCAATTTTGTAAAATGATGACACATGATCGATTACGTTTCACAAAAATCTTTCATCGATTCCAATTCCATATAACTAAGGAATAAATGTAAGAACTAATAGTGTGGATATAGAGAATTCAAACAATATAAGAATTTAAAATGTTTTCACAATAAAGAAGACCATATATAATAGTTCACTTTGTAATAAAAGATATTTTACGTAAAAATTAGACTAATCGAAGTAAGTTTAGACGTCGATCAATATAGTTAAACAAAATTTGTGAAATAACTAAAATACACTCATTTTATTTTCCTTATTTTCCTATGGGGGGAGTATGTAAATTGTTTTTTTATGTAAATTTTTTTGACACTATGAGATAGATATGTAATCCATAAGAATATGTGTCCAAAATTTGATGTCAAAAAATTATTTTATGGAGGGGAAATTTACGTTTCAGTCGTAAGAGTACTAAAGTCACATTTGGCGAAATGCATAGATCGAGGTCTAAATCAAGTCCAAAATTTATAAAAGTTTAAAGACATTGTAAGAATATTCTAACCAATCAATCTGACGGTCAATTTTATAAAATAATTAAACACGACTGATTAAGTTTCACAAAGATATTTCATTAAGCACTAAGGTGTGAGTCCCCAATAATATATGACATAACTCAATAATATAATCTTCCTCATCATTTATCCAAATAAAAAGTATAGATTTAATTATAATTGGACGCCATATGATTTTTTGAATTTATTTTTGTGTATAATTAAATAGAAACATGTAGAGTATAGATTATATATAAATGATATAATTAAATAAACTAATATACGATCTAACGGTTCAGATTTATTTTTTAATAAATATTCAACGATCTAGATTAACCCTAACATTCTAACCTAACCCTAGTTCTCACACAGTCATGTATATAAGGCTTATAACTTAGAGCCGTTAAGGAATAAGGACTCACATTCTCACTCTCACAGTCACAGCCTCTCAGCTCCCTCTCCCTCTCCCTTAGTCTCGATCTCATCTCACAGTCTCACACCTCTCAAACCATAAACAGTTTCGACCTCGCCTCACCCTCTCGATCTCGACCTCACCAGCTCAGCTCAGCTCACCCTCTCGATCTCGACCTCAGCTCACCTCCCTCTCCCTCAGTCTCGATCTCACAATCTCGATCTCATCTCACCTCACCCCCTCTCCTCACCCTCTCGAGTCTCAACCTCACCTCACCCTCTCGATCTCACAATCTCACTTCACCTCACCCTCTCGATATCGATCTCACACTCAGCCTCTCTCCCTCTCTGCCTCTCACAGTCACTCACCGGTTTCACCCTCACGGATTCACCATCTCACGATTCTCACCGAGAGCAGTGAAGCAGTCACAGAGAAGGCTATTGGAACAGTCACCGAGAGCAGTCCCACTCCCACTCCTACTCCCTCTTCCTCTTCCTCTTCCTCTTCCCACTCCCAGGTATCTATCATAATAATCATATTATACTTCTTCACTTCTACTAAGTTCGAACGAATCGAACCACTTAGTGGAAAACAAGTTGAATTTGAGTTTGTTTTATTTGTTTTCACTCTGCCAGCTGTTTGTTTTAGTAGTAGATACAATTCTGTTCTTGAGAAACTGACATATTTGAGAGAAATGACTAGAGATGAGTTATATTTGAACAGTTAAGTTGTTTATTATATGTTCTGGATACTCTGGATTTTTTATATAACAAATTGTAGATTGGTTCATGTGATGATATCATTCGGTTGAATTTAAGAGTGTAGTAGTGAGACAGTGAGTAGTCTAGTAGACTAGTAAGGAATCTGAAGGGTGAGACAATGTTTGAATGCAGGATGATGCAAGAGAACCATCGCTTCCGTGGGACATATTTAGTCATGTTTTTGATCTTGTGCAAAAGGGAAACCTCGCTTTCCGAGAGAATCGATTTGAGGAGGTGACATTAAACCATGTGATCCTGTTATTCTCGGCAATCGAACTGCTGCTTATATTAGGTTAACTTTCACAATCGTCTTTTTTATTTTATTTCTGTGTGCTCTAGCTTTTGTATTATGAATTATCCTGGGTTTGTTTTTCTGTAAGGTTTTAACAAGGTTTTGTTACACTATGTTTGAACCTATTCTTACAGGATCAGTAAATTTCTTAAGCGCATACCAGCATCGGCTTCTGAATATAGAGCTCGAACTGGCTTGGAACCTACAACACATGCTGAAGTATGTCTTAATGATTAATTATTTATGTATTAGGATTAAAGAGCTATCTCAACCAGATACCTTCAGAAATATTCTGAAAAATTTCAATTGTTCTTTTCAGCTTGCTTTAAAGGACGTGGAGAAGCTAATCAATCTACGAAGTAATTCAGCAAAACCGTACATGTTAAAGGCTGAAGCTCTCAGTTTGGTAAGGAAGTCTTCCTATCCCTTTGCATATGAACACCAGTCTTTTGTTTCAAACCTGGGTTACTATATGTTCACCATATAATTGATTGATTTCCTCCACATTAAAGCTAAACATGATTTGAATTTACAGTTGGAGAAATATGAAATGGCCTGGGATGTTATTCTTTGTGGTCTTCAGGTGGACCCTTTTAGGTATTTGACAACTGTATCCATATGTTGATTGCTGAACAAAAGATAGATACTCACTGGCTACATACTGTGCTGGTTCTGAGATTCTGATGTGCTTTATGTGCTTATTCTGTAGCAATCCTCTTCAATCGTGTCTTCAGAATTTAGAGAGAATACAAGTTAGCTTGACAGGGAATGGTAGCCATAGAAAACGGGAACGCAAGCCAGAACGCAGTGACGATTTTGATTGCACTTTATGTTTCAAGTTGCTCTATGAACCTGTGACAACACCATGTGGGAATTCTTTTTGCCGGTCATGCCTATTTCAGTCAATGGATCGAGGTGAGAGTTTGGCTATTATTGAATTCTTTTATTTTTGCTTGCTATTAATGTCCTTTTCCTCATATTCTCCCCATTGATTTGTATTAGTTAATTAATGTAGGTAACAAGTGTCCATTGTGCCGAACAGTTTTGTTCATTAGTCCTAGAACATGTGCAATCAGGTAATCTTTTCATTTTTCAGAGTTCAATAGAACTGTATGCTTCATTTGTGTGTATGAGTTTGTAATCAACTTATCTTTTACTCTTTTACCAGTGTGACTCTTAATGACATTATACAAAAGAACTTCCCAGAGGAATATGCTGAAAGGAAGTCAGAGAATGACACGATGACAAACTTTGGTGTTGATTTGATGCCACTCTTTGTAATGGATGTTGTCCTTCCCTTCCAAAAGTTTCCACTACACATTTTGATTTGAATATGCAATTTAGATGTAAAGTGGTATTTTAGATTGGGATGTGTATTGTTTTTAAACTTTTGATTTTAATCATTTCAATAAGCCCGGCCCGTTAAAGCCCAAGTGGCCTGGCCCGTAAAAGCCCGCCAAAGCCCGTGAAGCCCGCCTGGATGGGCCGGGCCTGGATCTCACTATAAATTGAAAAAACCAGCCCGGCCCGGCCCGTGAACATTTCTCCACTGTTGAAGCCCGGCCCGGCCCGGCCCGTGCCAGCAAGGGCCGGGCCCGTTGCTGACCCCTAAGCTACTAAGTCTGGATATATACCTACCTTGACAGGTTGTTAAGTTTCAATTGGATCGAGTACGTATGCAGTATATACTACGATCAGGTTAGTATTCCTTTAAAGTAAATCTTCTACGTACATATATATGTGCATGCATGCATCATGCATGATGCGAAGAATGGTGATTTTTTTTCGTTAATCTGGAGCTACGTACAAAATTGATCGTTGATATGGAAATGTACTGTAATCGCATCTCGTGGAATAATTCTGCACGAACAGATCGAGAGAGGTGTTGGCTTAATTAGTATATACAATTATATAAACATCCTACCAGGTCAATGCTCCGAACTTAAATAAATCTTTGCTTGCATGTCGACATGGTTTATACTACTTTATACCCACCATTTTACGTAACGTGTATGTACGGTGGTCTTGCATTAAGAAACTTGCTTAGTTAAATTTGTAGTATACAATATATATACGAATGTATATACACTCTGGAACAATTAATTATCTATTGGTTTCAACAATATCAAGTCATTTATACGATCTATTGGCTATTCCATGCACTGGGATTGCGGGAGGAGTTCACACATATGTATACTCCATCAAAAAGTCATCCCCCTCAACCTTAAGACTTCTGCTAGATTCTTGGCCGGTTTGTATTGTTTCTTTCTAAGTATTTTATTAACCTAGTCAACTGTTATATGTATATATGATCCAAAGAATAACTGGAATTTGGTTTCGTTTGTATCCGAAGATTAATTAAACAACTTGAGCTTTAGGATACTTGAGTACATGTATAATCGAATTAAGCTAAGACAGGTCATGGGCTCATGGCGACAAACATTCATATTATGAAGCTTCGAAGAATCGGCTAATAACAATTTGGTGAATCACTATTAGGGAAGAGATTCGAGGCGACGAAGTTTTATGATCGCCTCGGATCATTTTTTGGTCGCATCGATGAAATGTGATCAATTTTTCGTCGCCAACCCCTCGTCGCCAGAGATTGGTCCCTTCACTACTGAGGCGACGAAAATTGATAAAACTATGTCGTTTCATTTTAACTGACGCGACAAATGCAATCTTCGTCGCTTCAAATTTGTACCGCGAAGATAGGAGTTGTCACTCCTCTGTTTGAGCGACCAACATTGGTGAAAGTGGGGCGACGAAGATTGATCAATCTTCGTCGCTTCAGTTGAAATGAGGCGACGAAAATTGATCAATCTTCGTCGCTTCAGTTAAAATGAGGCGAGTACTCGTGATCTCAAATTTGATCTCTTCGTTCTGTAGTTTACAGTTACGTACTAAATAAATTGATGATCACTGAGATTGTGTGGACGAAGGAGCTAATTGCTAAAGTCAAAGTACTTACGTATGTACATACATGGACGTATGTATATATGGCAGTAAGTATATATATGTATCGAGCGGTACGTGATCAGATATCATTGAAATTAAAAGTCAAAATGCTAATTAAACTCATATATATAGCTTATGTGAAATGGAATACATTAAGGTGTAAGAGCCAGAGAGAAGTAGGTGGTCGATATGTGCAAGTTCACAAGTGTCAATGGATGTCTTCATTTTTCCATTAATTGGTTAAAATTATGTATGGACTTCATACTACACACATTTCTAGTCAAATAAAATGTCAAATACCATCCCACCGGAGAAATCATAAACTCGTTTCCTTCGTGCGTGGATACTTAACATTTTCAACCAATCAATAATGCTCATTCTGGTCAAACATTCTATTAACGAAATTGGAAGAACAATGATCGATCATGTACAAAGATTCTTGTACAATTTCCGGCAAATTCCTTAATCAAACCATGGAGATGCAGTCTTTTCTGTAATCGAGTTACATAAAACCACCACGTCACTGCGATCATAATATACAGACAAACTAGGATTGGTAAATTAAACCACAATATGCAATGCGTAAACCGGCAAATCCATATGACTCATATCGGTGAAATGTTCTGTTGGCTGTGGAAGACAAATAACTGGAAGGTGTACGGTAAATAAATGTAAAGTCTTCTCGACGTCAACGAAGCATTTCACCCATCTCTAACTACAAAATAGCCCATCAAAACTGGTAAGTACCAGGCCTGGCCCAGTACCCACAAACCAGCCCACAATAATGAGAATTTTTTGCATCTTTGTCAGTCCAACACATCCCTTTGACGTCCCAATAAGTTGCCGACACGTGTAAAATCAAACACAAATGAGACTCAGTCTTAACGGCGTTATCTTAATAATGTTTGTTGACTTTGTTCTCTCTCTTCTAACTCAAACCCAGCAAATAAGACCATCCGCACCGGGGTGCTAAAAACTGGCCGGCTTCTCGAGCAAGTGGAGGGACCCGCCAGAGTTGCTCGAGCAAGTCGTTTTTCAGTGATGCATCGGGGAGGAAACATGGTGAGCAGATCGCCGGTCAACAAGCTCGAGCTCGAGCTGTTCTGGGTTGGGCTGAAGCCCGACCAGCTGGTGGAGCCCACGCTCACGTGGGTGACGCCAGCTGCTGTAATTTTTTTAATCCAGGCGCGTGTATTACTCGCGCCGGTAATAACTAAAAAAATAGCGCCAATGAGAGGATGACACGTAGCGCATCGGTTGAAAAAAAATAGCGGGCCAGTTGATCTGGACGGTTGATTTTGAACCCAAACTGATCTAACGACAGAAAACTTAATCCCAGCATAATACGGATTACATCGAGACCCCCGTATGCTACCGACATACAAACCTAATTCAAGGCATAATCTAACAATTAAAATTGAAACACATCATATTTATTACACACTTTTAGAAAATTGAAACACACATACTGAATTTGAAACACAATTAATGAAATTTAAACACGCATAGTAAAAATTTAAATACACATAATTATAGTCTTTCTCCAGTCTCAAGCATCCAGTTGTGCTTCACCAGGTCCTTCTGAAGCTCTATATGGATATAAACAGATTCGAGATTGGCAACACGATCATGCAACCGTGAGATATTATGCCTATCTCTACTCATTGGCTCAAAAGGAATTCGATTCCCATCCTCATCAACAGGCCCATCATAAACCTGGAAAGCTTGTACTCGATTTTGCATATCTTCTTCTGCATTATCCTCAAACTTTTCATCTACAAACTCACTCTCGACAATCATGTTATGCAATATGATACAGGCTAACATGATAGTTTTGATTACCGATTTCGTGTGCAATGTACAACTATGACGAAAAATTTCCCATCCGGATTGCAAGATGCCAAAGCATCTCTTCATATCTTTCCGGTATGCCTCATGTTTCTTTGCAAACAGCTTACATGTCAGTGTTTGGGGTTTAGAAATTGTTTTGACAAATGTAGAGTACCTTGGGTATATTCCGTCAACAAGATAATAAGCGTTACAGTACCGCTCTCCATGGACTTCAAATACAGCGGTTGGGCTTATTTCGGCAAGGACTTCATCAAACACATCTTATTGGTGGAGCACATTAATGTCATTTTGAGTGCCTGGAACCCCGAAGAAACTTTGCTATATCCATGTATTATACGAGGCAACCGCCTCTAATATAATGGTGGGCGACCATTTCGACCTAAGTATGCCCCTTGATGAGCTGTTGGACAATTCTTCAATTTCCAGTGTATGCAGTCGATGCTTCCAATCATACCTGGAAAGCCTCGTTGTTGGCCTTTAGCTAGAAGGCGTATGAGATCCTGTTCTGTTGGAGTGCGGAGGTAACGCTGACTATAAAGGTGAACCATTTGTCAGCAAAACTCCTTCATACATTCTAGTGTAGTGGATTCACCCATCCTTATGATTTTGGCACACTGATCTGCGGCTGCGCCGTACGCCAGCATTCGCAGAGCACCGGTCATCTTTTGTTAGGGAATGAGACCTAGCAATCCAGTGGCATCCGCTCTTTGATGCCAATATTGGTCGAAATTACAGAGATTCGTCATGATAGTGTTGAATAAGTCTCTGCTCATTCAGTACCTCCGCCGAAATTCTTGCACGTTGAAGATGGAGCATTCAATGAAGTTATCTTCCATGAGATTCTCTCCCCTCGACGCCCTCAATCTTTGTCGATTTGCTTTGCGACCCCAACATGATCCACGACCTTGTGGTTCATCATCAAGTTGTGTCACTTCCATGGCCACGAGATTGACGAAAGATTGCTCTATCTCGTCATCCTCCTGGTTTTGTAATTGCCTCCGCCGGAAAAAGTTTTAGAAGCTAAAAGGATTCATTGGAGTGATGCTTCAAGGATTGGAAAATGTGGTTGTTAGTGTGATAGCAATGAGAGGGATGATAGTTTTATAGCAAATTTTCACCGACAATCGGCTTCAATTATTTTGTCAATATCGTCATCCGGAGATAACACGTGTCACATCCTCATTGGTCAGGAATCTCACCGACAATCAGCTTTAATTATTTCGTCTGTATCGTTATCCGGAGATGACACGTGTCACATCCTCATTGATCAGAAATCTCACCGACAATCGACTTCAATTATTTCGTTGATATCGTTATCCGGAGATAACACGTGTCACATCCTCATTGGTTGGAAATCTCACCGACAATCGGCTTCAATTATTTCGTCGATATTATTATCTGGAGATGACATGTATCACGCCCTCATTTGGTCACTGAATAGTAACTGCTTAAGCAATTTGTGAACTATTGCATTCTGTTTTTCTCTTGCTCAAGCAGTTTG
Source organism: Geum urbanum (assembly GCA_946800695.1). Lineage (NCBI taxonomy): Eukaryota > Viridiplantae > Streptophyta > Magnoliopsida > Rosales > Rosaceae > Geum > Geum urbanum. Next base: position 48,621,109 of record OX327011.1, read on the forward strand.
GTGATTTCAAACTGCTCAAGCAGTTTGAAGAATTACTTGAGCAATTGCTCAAGCAATGGGTGCATTTACTCTAAGAAAACACGTACACGTCCAACCTGCAAGACATGTCGTCTCCCTTGCCAATGTTATCAAACCCAAAACCCAAATCCATATAATTAAGAAGATCTTCTTTCAATGTCATCCATATTAGATGATGCTTGATTTCGTGTTTCAGTGTTCAACTACTCATATTTCCAGAACACAGAAACAAAGAGAAGATTTGGAATCATGATTAATTAATTTTCATTTACTCTTCGACAATTATCTTAGGAAAAACCAAATTCTGGATCCAATTTATTTCAACTTTTAACAGAGGAAGCAAAAGAGGAATCAATGAAACTCAAATGAATAATCCAGAATTTGTAACCAATGAAAAGTTGAAAATTGATAGTTGTTTGGACTTCTGTGCTTCAATCCATTTGTCCTTTTTCCTTTTTTTGTTTGTTTTCTTTTTCTTTTTCTTTTCTCTCTTCATATTGCTGGAAATGGAAAAATTCAGGAGCATACATGCACGACGGAGCTACTATAGAGAAAGAAATAATTTTGTTTGAAGCGCCAGAGTATTGAGTTGATCCGGGAAGGCGAAAGGAGAAAACGGAGTATGGCCTCTAAACGTCATAAGCCACATGTCGCAATATAATTAGGGCGCCAAACAGCTGATATGCATGGACGGAGTGTATGATGAAAAAATTTCTCATCATTTTATGGTCTTATCCTACTTGGTATGAAATATTATTATATCCACATATATTATTTTTTATTTTAAATATATATTATTTATGATGAGTCTATTCACATCTTTTCTTTTATTATTTAAAATGAACACACATTCTAGTACAAAAACAATTATTTCGTACAAAACTTTCTATTTTATCCCTAATTTTTGCCCCCGCATATTCTTGTGATAAACACCTCCGATCCTAACAACACCGGCCACCGCCACCGATGTCGCACCTATCTAATTCTACTCCTTCCTCTCTGTATAATTTCTGATCCTACTAATAACCCACTGTAGGGAGGCACGAATCATGGATGAGGAGGCAACAAAGTTGAAGAAATCAATCATTCTATTGGTCATCGATGAAGGTGATCTGAGTGAGGAGGACGCTACACATTTTTTATTTTATTTTATAGAAGTATTCATAATCATGTGTCTCATGTCATCATAAACATGACGGAAAATTCAAAAAAATTGAGTATCTTTAACATTACTCTTTGTTATTATCTCCTCTTTGCAACACAACAGGAACGATAATCACAATCACAACTCGTGCCTCTAAACAAAGGGCTAGTTCAGTAGTTCGTGATGTCTTCCTCGGTGATCAACCTAGTGAGGATTCCAAATACTTCGGCCTACGAATCAAACTTTCTCATTTATCTCCTTTCTCATTGTCTCTTTGATTTGCTCGTATAGGGAGGAGGCTACAATGGTGTGAAAGAGACGATGAGTAATAGAATATCTTGATGTTTATGTCAGCAAAGATAATTATGAGTTTATTTGGTCTATGTATCAATTTGATTCTAATCGCAGACACGAAGGAGTGAAGGTTTTTGTCTTTCTGTTCTCGAAGACATCATCCGTGCTTTCCAATTGGTCCATCGTATACTCAAGATCAAGCACTATACTTTGATCACATATAGAATCTGTACGTTCTATTAGTCTTTTGCCATCACAATGACTGGCATCACGGGCGTAGCTAGCTATAAGGCAGCAGTCTCATTTGATATTGCTGAGATTCTAACTATTGCATGCAATTGTTATAAAATGAAGGTATTTTAAATAAATTATATATATTCATAATTAAATGACACTCCTCTATTTGATTGATAAATTATTAAATTATTCATGACATATTGAACTTAAATTCCTATTTTTTATATAGAATCAAGTCATTTAACCATTAATATGAGTAATTATGGAGGCTAGTAATCATTTCTTTTCAAGATTTTATATGTAGATTGTCAATCAAACATTAATTAAAATAGTTAAATTTATTTTATATTATTGATAAAATTTATTTAATTATAATTTGATACGACTAAATCAATTTTCTAACTATTCTACTGCTGACATATATATATTTGTATGCTTATTTAAGAGGGAAAGATATATTTTTCTTTTCGACAACTAAAGAAAATGGAAAAAGGAACTCTATGTATTCACTGCTATTAGATGGATCTGTAAATATTTGGTTACACGATTATAAATGTACTATCAAACAATGCGCAACATTTCCGCAGCAAGGCGCGGGTTCGGTTTACTACTATATGATCTATTTAAACTTGCATTATTGATTTATGGGTGATCACTCACGATCACCATGTCCATATGCACCATATCCATGCCCAGATGCACGTACACAAACATAATAGAATACAGTTTTAATGAATATTGTGAGGGAGAGGAGATGGAGATGGCCGGAGAATACAGGTTTTTAGTCTTAATTGTTTTCGATGAATTAGTTGTTTAACCGATGCCCTTGCATCTCTTTCTGTAGCTAGGGGTTGAATAATAGTCTAATAGATCTAGGATCGATAATCTGGATATTTGTAGATCATATAAAATGATAAATTTATAAAGAGAGATAAAAAAGAGTGAGGGTAAACTTGGTGTTGCAACATTATGATGTGGCAAGATGGATTATTTAGATTTTAATATGAATTATATAATTACTTATATGGCATGCCACCTAGAGTTAAGCTATAAGCTACATAGTTTAGGTGAAGGCCCCATACATTGCTCTAGTTATATTCACGTACGTATATTTTTATTCCAATCTTCAAATTAAAACTATAGAAAAAACAGTCAAAAATAAGGTAAGTTTGTTAAATATAAAAAATTTAATTATAAATATAATAACAAAGAATACGGGTCACAAGTCCAAAACACAATAACATCAGTCCAATCCGTTAAACTACACATATTTACGTTTTCACCTTTACTAGGCATACAAACAAATCATACAAAAACTCCTTACCAAATGACATGGCATATGCTACATCATTATTTTATTTTAATCCTAAATTTTCTCTTCTTTTTTTCTAATATTTTTAATTTTTCCTTATTTACTTATTTTATTTTTTTCTCATCTTTCTTCTTCTTTTCAGCAACTAGGTCGCACTTCCTCGTCACCCGCCATCTCTCTCTCTCCCTCCCTCTCCCTCCCTCCCTCCCTCCCCGCGTAGTTACTGATCGATCGTTTACTTCTCTTTTTCTTTCCGAGTTTCTGTTCATCGGGCATTGACCACTGAGGCAAGGGAGCACTTGATCATGACTACGTCCCCCATGATCTGCATGTGCCTTACTCCCTTTGTTTTTATTCTTTACCATCAATCCTGATGTCGAAGACAAATGTGATGAAGGGATCATGGGGGAGAGAGACATTCTCGAGATTCACTGGGTTCGAAAAATAAGTAAAAGATCAGATTCAACTACCAAAAACATCAAGGATGTTGGTACGTGGTGGTTCTTACCACACCTCAACATCTCCCATAATGAGAACGATGGATCCCGTAATGGCAAGGGAATGAAACATACACTACTAGAAAAAGGGCCTTTAACAACGGTATTATTGGCAACGATTTAGAATCCGTTCTCATTATTTTGAAGTGTCACCAAATTGAAACGAAAGACAATTTGTCTTAACTATAATTGCGAAAGCAACGTAATCTGTTGTAATCGGCCACGTTTATTAATATATAGAAACGGAAACACTTTTCGTTCCCAAATAGTGTTGAAACAGAGTACCAATGTGGGAACGAATTTTCTTTTCGTTTTCATTTTGTATCAAATCGGATCCACCATTCTCAAATGCTATGCACTAAGCAACGAATTATGTTTCTGTTTCCATTTATTCGCAACATAGAACGCATTCCTTTTCTAGTTTGCGACTACTAAGTGTGCACTAAAAAGAAACAGAAATTTAATTTGTTTCCACTTACGTAACCACCTGGGTCCTACTTCTCTCAACACCATTCTCTTGGAAACAGATATATTTTCCATAATTATGTGAAACCCATTTAATTGAGATAGAGAGCAACAAATGTTATTTTCGTTCCCATTCTACTTTCATAATGCGTTTTTTTTTTCAAAAACGGAGACGGCTTCCGTCTCCAATTTGTACCAATATGCTATTCTTTAGCAACGGATTCCTTTTCCATTTCTTTAATGCTTACATATTCAATTTATTACTATTTCGTACGAGACTCATAAACCCAGATTTGAGATTTGGGGCTGAACAAAATTACCTCTTCTTTCTAAATCAAGAACGTAGAGAAGATTGGATGATTGAGTTTTTGTGATTCTGAGAATAGCTAGGGAAGTCGACTAGCACAGTTGACATCAAACTCGACCTGAAAAATCTAATTATTGAGTATGCTCTTCACCTATTACCTAATAAACTTGTTATTGGTTTTAAGATTGGTTAGTTTATGATGCTTATATATCTGGGTTGTTTATATTGTTGATTAAGAAAGTGATTAATAAACTTGTTATTGGTTTTAAGATTGGTTAGTTTATGATGCTTATATATCTGGGTTGTTTATATTGTTGATTAAGAAAGTGATTAATCCAAGTCTCTAAGTTATATTTGGCATCATCTCAATCACACGAGATTATCATATATACAGATTCACCGAAAAAGTTATATACGCTTATAGGTTGTCTTGTATTATTTACTTGCACCTTCATTGGGTTAGTCACACAGCTGAGACAGTCGTGAGAATTGCTTGCACTCATAGATAGGCGCTGTTTAATTAGGCTCTATATATAGCTACATCTCCATTGAATCTATTATTATACACAGTTGTTGTTTCATGTAGTGTATAGCTTTGACTGACTTGCTTAGCTCTGCTCTATGGGAGATGCCTTTGTTTTGTGAAATGAGTTTTCTAGTTATGTGTTGTTCTTAATGGCATCATACCAACAAGGAAATCTGTAAGGAAATCTTTGAACATAACTGGATTGTCCTTCTGTTCCTAATGGCATCATACAGTTCCTTAATGGTTAAACTGATTGGTATGTCCTCTGTCATTTGTAGGAACTTCAGCCATATAGAAATGGATAAAGAATGAGTATTTCTATATCAGAGAAATCCTGAGTATGATGTTGCCTTGCATGCATGGAGTTAATCCGGGTCGAAATAATGAAGAAGTACTGCCTCCTCAAGAACCGTCGCCCGATGTTCAAAAATTCTATCGCCTCTTAGAAGAGGGTAAAACTGAGTTATACCCAGGTTGTGAAAAGAGTAAACTTGATTTCATATTGAAAATGTATCATCACAAAGCCTTGAGTATGTGGACTAACAACTCTTTCACCAGTTAGTTTTGATAGCTTGTACCTTAACTATATTTTTGATTTTTATTTCTTTTGCAATATATTTAAATATTCGCTGAAATTTTTGGTCTCTTTTGTTCACACAATTGCATTACAGGTTTAATGGATATACTATGATGCTGCTTTCCTCATGTTGGTTTACCAAGTACCGCTTTAAAGGTCCTAGAGGGGGGGTGAATAGGCCTTTTACCACTTTTTCGCTTAATCTGTTCTCGGGATAGCAAGATAGAGACATATCCCGAAAAACAGGATACGAGTGTTAAAAGGTAAAGACAGTAAGTAAAGAATAACACAAGATGTTTTTGTTAACGCAGAAATCCTACAACCAGGATTAAAACTGCGTGCCCCTAACTCTTGAGGGACAAACATTTCCACTATCAAGTAACACACACAATTATAAGCCTCTCGTACTCTGGGGATACATAACCCGTATGCTATCCTAACTAGTCTGACTACCAGTTCTAACAGAGCTACACTACTTGATCTATGTGTTTACACCTTGAAAAATATTCAGAAGCATCAACTCAGATCTTAACTACTCTTAAGTTAAATCTTCTTGATCTACTTCTTTGGGTTGGGCATCTCCATACTTATCTCAATGGAATGCACTATGCAATGATGCATATGAGTTTTGAAAATAGTTTTTATGCTTGAGAATCCATGTCTATTATGCACTGTAAAGAGCAACCAAAAGACACAGAAGGGGAAGAGAAGAGAGAAGAGAAACTACACATAATTGTGCTCTCAAAGAGTAACCAAGAGAATAACCTACCCAAAAAATATTTCACTCAACCAACCAGCTTTTCAACACAGCCTTAGACACCTTATATAGACAAGCAATACAACAACAAGTAAGCAAGGTAAAACAGAGGTCAAAGACCACAATAAGGCACGTGAAAAACCATCAATAGAGTCACCCTATGGCAGACCTAAAACTGTCCCAGATTTGACAGACCACTTTGAACACGGTTTGCAAAGCAGCAGCATGCTTAGAGACAGTGTAAAGTCAACATCATTTTCCATTTTGAGCAAGAAGTGTTTTAGGAGAGAAACAGTCTTTCACAACCTAATACCAGAAATGGCAAAGTCAACTACAGCAAGCACGTGAAGAACAGAGGAGAAAGAAAGCTAGAAAGCTTATCCAGCTTGTAAAGCACATGTATAAAGCAACACACATTCCTAAGAGTCACATGTGAGCCTAAAGCATCTTAATTCAAACACCCTTTTGTAAAGTCAACTATCATGAAACAAAGCACATGTATTTTGAATTAAGAATGACTTAGGCTGCTGTAAATCACGTGCATGCAGAATCAAGAAAAACATAGGCAACAGAAATCAGTTTTGAACATGTTTCCAGAAAGACATCAGAACAGCAGGGATATGTGCATCAATTTCTATCCTAGATGAAAACACATGATATGTAATGCATGAACAACCTGATTTTCCTATGAGATAGGTATTTGATGCCCACATCTTCAATCTCTTTCCTTGATGATCTTCAGTCCATTGTGTTTTGTCTATTGTCAAGGAGTTGCCAATAACGAGTATGCCTTCACGCTTACTACATGAAAAACATCATTAAAGATTTATCTTTGCCTTGTGTAAAGATATACACATGCATTAATGATTGCATGTTATATTGGAAATCACATGCAGAAGACTCATCGTGTAAAGTCTTTTGTAGGAGTCATTACAAGCCACAAACTGGCTCAAGAACCATACCAAAGGGGGAAGTGGCTGAGAAGGTGATACGGTATTTTTCATTGGGCCCTCGTCTCCAACGTCTTTACATGTCACCTCATACTTCTAAGTACATGGTATGACATGTTGTTGAGAGACAAAAGGATTGTGTGTTAAGGTATCCGGCAGATTCACCGGCATGGGTACGCCTTGACAATGTTGATCCTATTTTTGGATTGGATCCCCGCAATGTTCATCTTGGGTTCGCAAATGACGGATTCAATCCATTTGGAGACAAAAGTCTCTCCCACAGCACCTGGTCGGTGGTAATGTCAGTGTACAACCTTCCCCCGTGGCTATGCATAAAACAACCATATATGTTTCTTTCATTGCTTATTCCAGAATCTAAAAGTCCAGGAAAAGATAATAATGTGTTTCTTGAGCCATTGATTGATGAGATAAAAGTCTTGTAGGAAAATACATACATACAATGCCTCGACAAAGGAGACTTTCACTATGAGGGTGGACTTATTGTGGACAATCAACGACTTTCCCGCATATGCAATGCTTTCGGGGTGGAGTACCAAAGGCAAGTTAGCATGTCTAGTTTGCGCATTTAGCACTAAATCCACAAGGCTAAAGTATGGTCATAAAGAGTGCTACTTGGGACACAAGAGATGGCTCCCAACTTCTTATTGAAATCACTTGTTTCACAAATCATTTGATGGTAAAATTGAGTTGGGAAGACCTCATATTCGTATGATAGGGTTAGAATGCTTGGATTCATTACGTGGACTTAAATTTGAGTTTGGTAAGAAAGACAAGCAATCTGGGAAGAAGACTGGCAAGAAACGAACACAGGGGAATACTGCATATAAAGGGCCGTGGAAGAAGAAAAACAGATTTTATAATCTGCCATGCTAGAAGGATTTGTTATTGCGCCATAACCTTGATGTAATGCACATCGAGAAAAATGTTGTTGATGTCGTGTTGGGAACCTTATTGGGTATTGTTGGTAAGAGTAAGGATTCCCTAGCTGCTCGCAAAGACTTGGCTGAACTTAAATGTAAGTCTAATTACCATCCTTACACAGAAGATGGTGTGGAAAAGTATAGTCCTATGCCTTTCATACTCAAGTCGGTCGAAGAGATATTGTTCTTAGAATCTTTTGAGATAGTTGAGCTTCCTCATGGGTTTGCTTCTAACATATCCAGATGTGTTCGGATGGGTGAGAAAAAATTGTGGGCCTTCAAAGTCATGATTGTCACATCATCATGCAATATCTACTTCCTGTGTCAATTCGTCATGTGCTTCCAAGAGAAGCAATCTGTGTTTTACTTGAACTTTGTTTGTACTTTTGAAACCTTTGTACTAAAGTTGGAATCCCTGAGCATTTTACAAAGCTGGATGAACGTATTGTCAAGGCGTAGTGTCATTTAGAAAGGTTTATGCCACTGGCATTTTTTGATGTCATGGTTCACGTTATTGTCCATCTTGTGAATGAAGCCATGCTTGAAGGTCTGGTTCAATATAAGTGGATGTATCATATTGAGAGGTAGATTACACTTATTCTAATGCAATCACAGTTTTGCTATATTGTCAATAATCTGTAATAAGCCATTTAATATATTTTTTTTATTAAATTTTCTAAATCAGTTACTTGCATACATTAAAGGATTACATGTGCAATAACAATAAGCCAAAGTGTTGTCTTACCTTGTGTCGAGGGGGAGTGGTGGATTGGTACACGCCATTATTTGGATGTCTTGTGTTAATTACCTCACTACCTTGACATGCAACATCTCCGCCCATGTAGCCTCCGAGATAAATTTCCATCATCTTTTTTTCAAGACGAGCATTTGGTCGTGGTGGCGATTTCTCATTAGAACTAGTAGTTGGTGAGAGACATGGCTGATTTTGAGGATTTGGCCCTTCCTCAAATAATTTCCTACCTTTACTACTCTTGGAAGATTTGCTCATGTTGTGGTGGTGAACAATTGAGGAATGCAGAGTATTGTGAACAATTGAGGATTGCAGAGTATTGTGTAATCATCTAGCCGGTGAGGAGAGTATATATAGCATATTGTTGACCAACCAAGCCACGGGACTAAAAGTTGTCCAACCATGAATTATTAGGCATGGTGTTGCATGTTTCAGTGTAAAAGGACACTCATGGATGGGAAACTCCCAAACATAGTTGATGTGCTCTATCAAGTCATACTTTTTGGCAAAAAAATGAAGTGGAAGTTATCCCGAAATGATCTCAAATAGGTGAAAGTTGTGTTATACACATACCGGTACACTATACACACATTTTAATGAAAACAAAATATTAATTTGTGAACATTTATTGCAACCTTAAAATCCAACATTTACGTGTGTGTTAGTTAGCAAAATGTAAGCCCATTAAAATATTAAATTCCATCAGATATTGCAACCTTAAAATCCAAAATTCATTAAAGGCAAGGTACATATCCTTAGAACGCAAGGTACATATCCTTATTTTCTAAGAAAACTAATTAGCGGAGATAAAAAATTTATCAAAATAATGTGGGAAATAAGTGTTGGAATCCAAAATTTGACTTTTTAACTAAGGAGGGTGTATTCAACCTGGATTTTAAAGGAGTTTTAAGGATTCTTTATAATTCGTGGATTGTTGTATATTGTTTTAGATCCACAGATTGTTTTAATTTCACATGGATTTGAAATAATTTTTTTGTATTGTATTATAAGGATTTAAAGTCTAAGGATTTCTAAGGATTGTTCAAATAATTAAAGTCTAATAAAAAACTCAAATATCAAAATATACTATCACATATTCAAAAATGAAATGCACTATTTTTGATCTTTCCAACATTATGATCACACTCTTGAGTCTTGAATTGGCACTGTCATCGTATTTCTAATTCACGTTCTCATTATCTTGATTCTCTTTAATATTCATTGTTCCATTATTAGGTAATATTGTTATTTCCATAGAAAACGAAGTTCCTTATTGTTTGAAAAGAAAAATTATAAACACTTATATATGAGAAAATTTGCATGTATTATAATGGATCACTCAATATTTTAAATTATAAAAGACCAATAAATAACAAAGACATCTCATTGCTATAAAATAAGATTTTGAGAACTATTTTAATAATATTTATAAATTCGTGATAATTAGACCTAAGTTTATACCCTATAGAAGTTAAATATTAAAAGTATAGTAGTTGAAGTCATTAATGAAATCGAACCATGAAAAAATAATAATGAAAGCAAAGGTTAAATACGTTATCTTTGTTATGACACCAGAGTAAACGCTTTAAAGACATATGTAGAAAAAAAAATTGAGGGAGAGATGACGCTTTAAAGATATATGTAGGAAAAAATTAAGGGAGAGAGAGAGAGAGAGAGAGAGAGGTGTTCTATTTTGAAATCCATCAAAATCCATGAAAATCTCTTGGATGTGAGGCCTGATTTCAAAATGTCATTTTGTGTGTAAACAATCCTTTAAAATCGGTTATTTAATGAAATCTTTAAAAATTTATATATTGTTGAATATTACAAAAATTTTAAGGATAGTTTAAAATTCAGATTGAATACATCAAAATTTTAAAGGATTTCTGAAATACAAAACAATGGACTAATTTCAAAATGTAATTTTGTGTATAAACAATCCTTCAAAATCGGTTATTTAATGAAATTCTTAAAAATTTGTATATTATTGAATGCTACCGGATTTTTATAAATCGTATAAAATTCAAAATGAATACATTAAAAATGTTAAAAATCTTTTAAAATTTAAACTAAATACATTAAAATTTTAAAATATTACTAAAATACAAAATAATCGTACCAAATTCTTGATTTGATTACACCTCTAAAGCAGCAAAGATGAATTGAGATGCCAATTAAAATTTTAGTTTAACAAAAGCGGGGAAGTTGCCTTATTACCCGCACGTTTGGTCAATATCTCTTAAACAAAGGCAGCCCACTGCCACTTTAGGTCATCTAGAACTTTAGAGTTTGCCTGAATCCTAACGCAATGTTAGTGAGTAGTTTGCCCTAAATCGATTGGTTTTTCTCTACCCTAAAACCCTCTCAATCCTCATGCCATCGACCTACCCAAACCTTGATCTTTCCTGAGATTCACAACTCACCATGAAATTGCAGCATAGTTTAGTTTCACTCCAACTTGATGGCTAGAATTGATGAGGCAGAGACGAGCCTAGGGAAACTGAGGGGTGGCGTGGATGATGAGAGCCTTCTGACCATGATGAATTTTGGAGCTCACACACACATTCCAAGTCCAGTAGAAGATATGGAGGTTGTGGCTGAGACTCAAGTGACAGAAGCCCCAACTCAGAGGAAAAGAAAGAGACAAGGCTCAACTGGCAAATGCAAGCGAAAAGACTCGTGGGATAAACAAGCCTCGTTTTGGGAAAGAAGGATAGGAAATACTCAAGTTCAATGAATTCGGTCAAGCAGTAGCTCCGGTCGATAAAGTTTCCCAATTCTCAAGGTTCATCAGATCTATTTCAACTGATTGTCGGAATCTACCTATTGATAAAACATGGAAAGAACTCCTCAAGGGAGATAAAGTGGAAGAACTCAATAACATTGAAACTACAATGGTTTTCTATGATAATGTGTTGTTTACTAACTGATAGTAGTTTGATGTTAGATAATAGGACTTAGTTGAAGGATGGGCTGTAATATGCTTGATTACTTATGGTTGTTAGGTAGTGCATTGGTTACATATAGATGGTTGTTACCTGAAACTTGCAGGTAAAAGAAAAGATATATGAGTTCGATAAACATGGTTTAGTAGTATGTTCTATTGAGTATGCTTATTATTTTGTGCTATGGTTATACATATGTATGTACATATATATAGATACCTGTATCAGATGATATTGTTTATATATGTGTAGGGCTCACTGGACTGGTCTGATTTGGAAACTGCCTCATTGATGGAAGCCATAAAAGAAATTTCGATCGATAAAATGCATGAACGTTGGAGGGCTTACAAGTGTAGGCTGAAAAATAAGTGGTACAAACCATTTATTGATAGTGAGCTAAGGTTTACATGTGGAAATAAGCGTGTTCACTCTGAGCAGCGGGAGTTTATTGTGGCAAAATGGGATCGACTACGCTCACAGGTTATTTTAAATTTGATAGATCTATATTTGGCCATTTGGTGAATAACCTCTTAGTTTGTTTTCAATCTAATAATTGATGGACATCTGATATGTTAGAAAGTTGCAAAACAAAACTCACAGAACCGGAAACAATTAAGGATGTCACACACTACAGGGATCAAGACATATGTCAAACTTCAATATCAGTGAGTAAGCATTGTTGTAAGTTTGCTTATTATGTTCTTTACATTATGTCTATTAGGCATCAATGTTGTGTTGGAGTATAGGTTCAAGTTTTGGCCTATTTATGCAATCAAATCTTCTACCAGCTTCTGTAAACCTTAACCAGCCCATAACCAACTCTTTTCCTACAGACGTCCAAAGTTCTAGACAATATAAACTTGCCTTTTAATTACATACATGCCTTGCTTTGTTATTGCTGATTTTGTGATACTGATGTGAATTCCATTAATGGCTGATTTTAATTACATGCCCTTCTTGTTAGAAATGTGCTTTACTGGTATGATATATGGTCTATCTCTTATATGTATAAGAAGAGTTGGTATTGAGGCACCATGTCTAATAATATTCTATGAATGCCAATTTTGATTGTAGGAGCTTGAACATCCAGGAGAAAAACTTGATCAGGTTACATTCTTAAACATGGCATACTCAACAAAAAAGAAAGGAGACAGCTCTGAACCCATTAATGAGGAAGCACAGAAAATATTTGTAAGTGAATTGACATTTCAGCTTATAAGAGAAACATATAGTAGGCTGTAGTTGGCTCTCAAACATAACTAGAACAGAAAAAAAAAATCATAATTGTTTAGGTTCTGGACTTGGTTTGATCAGTTAGTGGTCTTCATATATCTTGCTCATACCATCTACATGTCAGGTAGCATTAGACCATTTATCAATTAGTATCATTTCAGGTGGCATGACCATCTATCATGCTGTATATTTTTACATATAAGAATTAGATTGGTGTACATTGTATATGGTTACTGTTTGAAGGATGAATTAATGGAGTTGGAGAATGAAGTATGCACGGAAGGTAGAGAAGTAACCGTTGAGGTTAAGAATGAGCTGTTCTATAAAGTGATGGGATGTGAAAGGTACAATAGAGTTCGCGGATACGGTGTGGGTGTCAACAGGGCTAATCTTCTAGGAATTCCCACTGAGAATAGTGGTTTAGCAGGTCGTTTGGAAGGATTGAAGGTGGCTTATGATGCACAACAATTGAAATTGAAAGAAGCCGCTGAACGGGAAGAGAAGATGCAAGCTTTGAACAAGAAGATGGATGCACTAATGAGTGCCAATCCTTTGGTCCAAGTGTTTGCTACAGTTGGAGTTAGTATGGAGAGTTTGGACATTGGTGGCCTCGTTGCCTTGCTAAAGAAACTGGACGAGCGTGAAGCAAGTGGTATTACAAATTGAGGTCCGAATGGAGGCAACTGTTCTTCTTAGCCATTAGTTGTTTACTGCCCCTCAAGACTTATACACAGGTGATGATATGCATTTTTGCATTGTGATTCATATGTACAAATAGGGAACTAACTTTTGCATATAGTGTTAGTTGTCTAGGTTCAAGTAAGGAAATCAATTCTTATTGTGCCCAATAGATCTGAATGTGGGTGAGAATGGAAATTGATTTTTGTTGTCCTGAGGGTTGATATACATGTGTAAGTAGGCACTTTTGCAATGTATTAGAACATGTATTATTGTATTAACTAGTTGTGAACTTATGTAGTGTATTTGCCTTCACTTGTGGAGCTGATGAGTATATATGTTAGTGATGTTTAATTTGCAGCAACATGCCTTTTGTTTCCATTTTGATCTGATGGTATTTGTACAGATGAATAACTGAAATTTTCAATTTTAGGGTAATTGGTAATAATTGAGTCATGACAGTAAATATTATTTTTACTGTGATGGTTAAACGAATGGGTGGGTCAGCCCAGTAAAATAAAATTTACTTCTACCATGCCCATTAATGCAACGGAAATACAAAAACAATGGTAAAACTGAAAGTTTTAAATTGGGCCTAATAAGCAATTGAATGCAATTTCGATTTCTATTTGTGACATTAAATCAAATAAAATAACGGGCTTCCTTTGCAACAGAAGAGGATTCCGTTCCCATTCTTTTATAATATAGTACATTAAATTGGTGGTACATATTGCAACAGAAACGTATGTACTAAAGTGGGAACGGAAACCCATTCTGTGTCCATGTTGTAAAAATTACTAATGGCGTCTACATCCTCACTGACTGAATATCATCCGTTGCTATCAGTGTAAAATAGTAATATAGGGTTTGGAGAACGAAATTCCGTGGCCAATAGTGCCGTAGCTAACTGTCATTTTTCTAGTAGTGAATATAGATCAATTGAGAGTTGAGACCTAAACACATCACTTGTAATTTAAATGATAAAAATTTGAAATAATTCCATGTAGATATAATTGGCACAAAATATCATGATGTGGAGAGTGCCACAGCATTTGGCATGAGTTTTTTGTATAATTTTTTTGTATCCCAAGCATTTTTCATATTAAAAACCGTAAAAACTGAAATCGTGTATACACATTACACAATAACAACTCTCTCTCTCTCTCTCTCTCTCTCTCTCTCTCTCTCTCTCTCTCTCTCTCTCTCTCTCTCTCTCTCTCTCTCTCTCTCTCTCTCTCCATAGTAGCAGCTCCACCTCAACTTTCGGCGACGGCGCATCCTTGCAGCTTCTCGGTTTGCTGGAGCTCAGCCTCCTGCGCCACACAAATCTCCTGTGATATACCGATCCTTTTATATTATTTATATTAATTACAAATAACTCGAGTTCGTTTTAGTGATAGCGATAAAAAGAGATTTTTACCGTCAGTAAGTACCGAGGTGTCTCAGGTTAACTTTTTAATGAATTGTCGAAGTTGGTTGACTTTAGGTAAAAATTGTAGAATTTTTTGAGTCCAGTTCGTGGATGCGAGAATTGTTGAAATTGGAGTTACGACGAGAAAGTTATGATCGACAGATTTTTTTCGTAAACCAATTACCAATATATCGTATTTGAAAATACATAGATAGGGGATGTTTCCTTTTATGGAAGGTCATAAGTTTTGGGTGAGGCTTGACTTTGGTCAACATTCTCTTCCGTGGAGAGAGAAGGCGAGCGAAGGCGGTGGGGCAGTCGCCAGCGGCACCATACCGTCCGACCACCTTTGACCTCGAGACTAGTTGGAATTGAAAGGACTCTTCATCCTGAATCTTTTCGTGGCTTTATTTCAGGCGATGGAGCACTGTGGAGGAGGAATCGAACGGTAATATTTTTAGGGTTTTGGTGGTACTTCGTTGACGTCGTCGGCGAGGTTTCCGACGACGATTTATATGCCAAACGATTGGGTTTTTCATGGTGATTATATATGTATGTTGAGTAATTTGGTTGTAGGTTTATCATCGTCGAAATAGAATTTATTTCAAACGGATTCCGTTTGGCCTCTGCCAGACACCGCGGTTGCCGGTGGCTTTGGCCGTTGAGGATAGAGGGGTTTTGTTCCCCTCATCATTCTGAGTCTTTTAAGCTATGCCTCGAGCTCCAAAATGGCTCGACGGTGAAGATCGGAGCCGGAAAGCATTTCCGGCCAAGTTTCTTTCGGGGTCGATTCCGGCCAAATAAGTCGAAACGTGTGGAGGCCGATGATCGGAAAATTTATTTCTGAAACGTGTCAAGTTATATATCGTTAGGTTCTTATAGACGATACGAACATAGTCGTGAGGTTTGAAATATCATTTAGGCTTCGTCGTCCCAGTGGGTGGGCGGTGGTGACGGAGTTCGCCACCAGTGGCGTTTCGGGCGATGGAGAAATTAGTTTTGTTGTGTATCGTACAACTGCTTCGTCATAACAAGTTATTGATTCTGTTATTCGGCTGAATTAGTCGAACTTGTTTCGTATTGATTACTTCCTCATTTTTATCCAATTATTTTATTCATTTTGACAATTTTTGACAAGGGTCGGGTCGTCACATCTTTGCTGAAGACACCTTGCAGCCACTCCATCGACATCGTCAGCCTCTTGCTGACCCAACTCCTCTCTCTAGTAGCAGCTCTGCAACTCCACGAGCTCTCAGCGGCCTCCACCTTGCCACCGGCGAGTCACCGCGCCGCAACCTTCATTTCCCATCTCTCATGATCGAGGAGTAACTCAACTCAACTTTTTGTCCGTCTCGGCCTCCGCCTCCAAGCGTAATCGATCTCCGTCCTCAGCCAAGAGGCGCCATCTTGCTCACCACCCCTTACCTGTCATCGATCTCCTTATCCATCGCCAACTACTCCAATGTGGTAATTACTTGGTACTTATGTGAGTTATGTCGATCTATGACCTATTCGATCAACAGTTTCTCGGGCAAAACTCTTAGTTGTGAAGTGGTTACTAGAGTATTACTGTAAGGTGCGAAAACAACAAGGATTTAGAATTGTAAGAGATCCTATGCGACCGTTATATGATTCTCGATCGATCTTTGCGATGGTGTGGACTGCAAGAGTCAAGAATGGGACGAGGTTTTTACTGACCCTGATGAGTACATTCCCCATTTAATGATGCTCTTTGAAAATATGTTAGCGGATTGCAGTAGCATCTCAAATTGTTGAGGTGCTGTTAGTATTGTATCATTAGCTGTACGATTAACATACTTATCCACTTAAGCAGATTAGCAACACCTACTACACCACACGCAAGATCACCAAGGAGGCTCCAACTTCACTCACCAGACCCACCCCGTCCGAGCGCGCACGCGCCCAGAGGAGGCGCGCCCGAACATACGAATCACACACCAGCAAGTACACTAAGTCCCACATCGAAGAACACCACCAGGTCCCAAACTCAACCACCTACATATGTCAGGTATTTATTACAGGTAAGATCATCCCATTCGTTCCATCTTAACGAATCCAACTCATTCACATTCCAACACACTCATTCACGGACTCATTCACAGCCATCTCAACATATCTGCTCGCACGTTCGCTTGACTGTTATATTCGATACATTTTCTGACTTAGGCATCAGAGCGTTGAAGGCGGGCCACCCCGTCTTGACCCCTGACCGCCTGCTTCATTGTTGTATTCTTCTAACAGCTGCAACCGAACGCCCGAGAGGAGAGGAGGAAGCACCCGCAAGGAGAGCCCGCACGCACGAAGAGAGGGTGCACCCGCCCATCCGAACAGCCCCACCGTTCGGACGCACCAGGAGGAAGAGGAAGGAGTTCGTGGAAGCTTATTCGTGTTGCTTTCGCCCCTTTACGCCCCCGCGCGTAAATCGGTGGAAACATCTGGCGCCATCTGTGGGAACCTTACAAATTGCAAACCTCGTATAAACACCACCGAAACCAAAGGTCCACATGCTAAACCCGGTGACTAACGGCAGCAACACGCCCGACGGGGAGACCTCGCCGGACTCGCAGGAGCGGAATGTACAGGCGACCGACGAGAACGACGACAACAGGCGCATCAGCAGCATGGTCCAGGAATTGCGGGAGGCGGCGCTCGAGAGAGCAGAGGAGCGCCAAATTCCCCGGAGGATGGAGGAACGACTGGAAGCGCTCATTAACCAGCAGATGGAGCAGCATGAGGAAACCCAGGAGACCGCCAGCGAGGAGCGACACCCAATCGGCAGGACCAACGCCCGAGCGCCCTCACCTGAGGAGGAGTCGGCACCCCCGACGAACAACGATCTGATCCTGCAGAGGATGGAGAAGCTGGCGGAAGAAGTCTCGCGCTTGCGCAAGGACAAGCTGGCCGGTCAGGGCGGGACGTTCGCCCCCCGGGTCAGCCCGTTCTCGGCGCACATATTGGAGAAGGGAAGGGATCCCCACGCCAAGATAACGAAGATTGCTCGGTTCGACGGGAGCGGGGATCCACGAGCGCACGTGGACAAGTTTCGGTCCACCACGGACGGGACCCGATATTCGGACCCAACCTTGTGTTTCCTGTTCCAGGAAACACTGGCGGAGGAGGCACGATGCTGGTTCTACGAGATCCCGCCAGGATCCATCCACTCGTTCCTCGAGCTGGCGGAGAGTTTCCAGAGGCGCTATCGGCTCCAGGGGAAGTACAACACCACGGGCATCCTCCTCAAGGTCCGCCAGGGGATGGACGAGAACCTGTCGAGCTACATCAACCGATGGAGGACTCTCGCAAGCACATGCAGGGACTTTGACAAGCGAGTGGCCAAGGTCGCCCTGATGGACAACCTGCTCGCCACTCCATTCGTAGAGAAACTTGTGGGGAAGGAGCATCTCGACTACGACGAGATTATAGATCTGGTTGTGCAGAAGGCGTTGGTGGAGACACGGGTGTACGGAGCCGTCTCCGAACCTAGCTCCACTAGACCTGAGGCAACAGGCGCTCAGCCGCGACAGCTGGCGGACGACGAAATGCCAACCGGGGGCTTCAAGAGGAACCGGGACACATACAAGCAGAACTACCAAAGGCCTTTCTTCCGTGGACATCAGGGCAACTACAACCAGGCGCGAGGGCAAGCACCACGTTACCGGCCAGTGGTGCAGGAAGTCTTCACGATCGACGGGCAGTCACCCGAGCACCTGCTTCGCCTGCATCGACACCGAATACCGCCACCAAACAACATGACGAAAGCGGGGGTTCCAACTGGCCAGCTCCCGGACGTATGGTGCGAATTCCACAACGCCGCCACCCACCATACCAACAACTGCATTATGCTGAAGAAGGCCCTCGAAGACATGAAGGACGAAAGGACAACCCCTCCCAGGGCGGGAGGACAACAGCGCCAGACGGGCGCCAGGACCCGTGGGACTATCAACACGATATCCGGGGGCAAGCGCAAGGAAAGAGCACCATCTCCCGACAACGCGGGCAGGGAAATGTTGACGATCGGGGCATGGAGAGCGCCCAAGGCAGGAAGGAAGGAAGCGCCCACCATCAGCTTCACAGCAAAGGACGAGGAAGAGAACCCAAAGGGTAGCACCCTACCGTTCGTAATCGACGCAATCATCGACCAATTCCTTGTGAGGAGGGTGCTGGTCGACGGCGGGGCATCCGTGAGCATAATCTACTTCGACGCATACACGGCGCTCAGACGACCCGCCAGCAGGATGACGCAGGATCATGAATGCATCGCCAGCTTCACGGGCGAGACGTCGTATCCCATCGGGAGCGACAATCTTCGGGTCGAGATTGGCGTGCTCGACTCCCCGCACAGCGAGATCCGGACGGACTTCATCGTCATGGACACCCCCTCCCCCTACAACGCCATACTCGGGAGGCCAAGGATCTGCAAACTAAAGTTGATCATCGCGGGGCACCTGCTCTTGGGAAGATTCCCAACCGAGCATGGGATCGGGCACGTTCGGGGATACAATCACGAGGAAGCCACGGAGACTCGGGGCAGGCAGGAAGTTCTCACCTTGGGACCCACGGATCGATGGGCGCAATCCACACACTGGCGGCGCAGGACCACACTTCAGCACATTCAAATCCCAAACTATCCAACTGGGGGGATTGGGAAACAATCTAACGGAAGGGGACACCCCGCCCATGGAGCGTCCAACATTTGGGGAAGTACTTGTTACTTATTATATTGATTATATTGTACTCTTATCAAACTCTCTCCGTTAGTTCACGTTCGTACGCCCGTTTGCCCTTGACCCGCCCATACACTCGGGGGACTGGGGATGGGCTACTCGCGTAAATGTAACACTTGGTTGAAACCCACAGCCATTCAAAGCAGGGGAATGGACGCGCGCACGTTGGCACGAGCTATTCAAAAAAAAAGATGCCAAAAAAAAAATCAATCAAGGCACACAAACGAAAGAAAGGGAAGTTTCATTCAATTGTCCAAAATTACAAGATCTACTCTATTACAACAAGGAAAAGCTACTCTACTCCGCCCCCGTATCTACATCCAGCTCCTCCCCCTCACCCGATAACGCCGCCACCTCAGTTTTTGCCTGCTCGCCCGGCTCCACCCGCATGACCACCGGGTCCAGCTCTGCCTCGGCACGTTCCCTGGAAAACCCCGCCACCCTCTCGTACGCAGGAACCTCGGCGCCCATCAGCCTCTCAACTTCAGACTCCAGGAACGCCTCCCGGGCGGCTGCTTCAGCGCGCACGCGCTTTAGCTCACCGCGCAGACACTCCGCCTCGGCCACGGCCTTGTCCCTGTCAATCTTGGCCAGAGTTTCACAGGCAGCAGCCTCTTCCGCCCGTAGGTTCGCCTCGTCCACATGAGCGACGTACCGACGCGCCAGGTCATTAGCCTTATCCGCCCTGGCCACCAACCCCTCCACCACCCTCCGGTGCTCCAGCGCGCCAGCCCTGAGGCGTGCCAGTTCCGCAATCTCCCGCGAGCGGTAGCAGAAGACCTGCTGCATCAGACGAGCGCAGGAACCAAAGACCCCATCCAGCCCATCAGTAGGGGCCTCCTCCACCGGAGGCAGCGCGGCCGCAAGCGCGGCAGCATCATCCGCCAGCGATCGGCGCACCTCATCCACAACATCGTCACCCGACCCAGGAGCAGGACCGGGAGAAGAGTCTTCCGTCCGCGCCCTCTTTCGCGCACGTTCCCCACTTTTCCCGTGCGGGGGAGACTTTGGCGCACCCAAGCCCAGAGGAGGAGGATCTGGAAAGCAAGAGTATTGCTGGGGACATGGAGGTCGACTTGAAACAATCGCCCGACTTGGAGACGGCACCACAGCAAGCACACGCCTCGACGGCGAAAGCGCAAGAACAACCTCCCGCTTGTCCGCACCACCTTCCCGCACGACCAGCTGTTGCTCACGTTCTGCCTGAACCTGCGTCTCGGCTCCAGCAACATCGCCTGCCGGCAAGAGAGGAACATCCGCTTGTAGCACTTGGACAGGTAGAAGAGGGGCACCCACATCGCCCACTGGCGGCGCACGTTGGGCCTCATCTCCTACAGCAGGTGGCCCACCACCATCATCCGCCACACCGAGAGCCTTCTTCCCAACACTCCGCAGTCTGAGCATTCGACGCCTGGCCTTTTCATCCATCTTCTTCGCTGCAAACGCACACGCAGAAAGGTTAGCGAACAGATACAACACTTCAAACAATTCTTCTATTCCTACTTGTTGGACACTACACTACTGGCACGCTCACGCCCACTAGGCACTCGCCCGTGCCAAGCGCGCACGGCCTGGGGGACTTTCGCCCGTATACACTCACGGACGAAGAACGCAACACTTTGCAGCAGCCAGAAACACCAGAAACCCACCACACACCACCCAACACAGATCAAACCCACCCCACCTCAAAAACAAGCCCTGTTCTTACGGAAAACAAACAAAAACCCAGAAAAACCCAAACAGCCCAGAAACACAGAACACCAAGCATGGGAAGAAACGCAGTCACACCAAGGCCGAGGGCCTTACCAGGGTGAAAGGGCACACCGGGATACAAGCACCAAGCACGGTTTCCGGCAACGGAGGATACAAATACAGCAAAACTTGAGGAAACAGATCGCAAGTGATTTCGACAGAGTTTTTTTGTAAATCATGGAAGTACTGGAACGGGCAAACCACACCCCTATTTATACTAATCGACCGACGTCAGCTAGCCATCGCCAGCCGTCCATCCTATCACACCCACCGTCGGATTGGGACGCGTGGCACAACCCGGTTCACTTACCCCTCTCAGTAAACGTACCAACCCATCATCTTCCCGCCTTAAATCAACCCTAGCACAGCCTCCAACGGTTCGACACGTGGCACCCATGCACCACTCCCACGCGCCCACGCGCGCGACGTCTGCCCTCCCAGGAAATCATCATAACATCAGGATTTGATGCCTGGCCCACGCCGGCATTAAACATGACGGCTAGCATTTATTTCACCAACAAACCCAAGGCAAGTCACACCTCCCGCGCACAACCAAACGAGGTAAAACACCATCGTGCACCCATCGGTAAGAACGGGCAACACGGTTTACGCGGCAACAGGCCTGGCGCGTAAAAATTCGATGAGCGTCACTGGCGTTGGGTTCTCCCCATACACACTAGCTCGGCCCTGGCAGGTTGCAGGCGCTGAGACTAACGGTTGCCTATACGAAAAGGCAAGGGGCCCGTCCTCCCCTTGCAATCCCTGGAACTAACGGGCGACGGGTGTGGGGTACGTCCCCTCCATTCGCACAAGTGCAGGTCGGATCAAGCGCCAGAGGCATGAGGTTCACCCTCTCTTTGGATGTCCCAAACAAATGATGGGCGGCAACAGGCATGGGGTCCGTCCCCTCTCTTGCGCGCGCCAAGGGTGACACGGGCGTGGGGTTCTTCCCCTCCGTTCACCAGCTCATCCCAAAACCAGAGGCATGAGGTTCACCATCTCTCTGGATGTCCCAAACAATCGATGGGCGGCAACAGGCATGGGGTCCGTCTCCTCTCTTGCATGCGCCATAGGCGGCACGGGCGTGGGGTTCTTCCCCTCCGTACGCCGCCATATTCCAATGCAGAGGCATGGGGTTCGTCCCCTCTCTGGCGGTTCCACAGCTCAATGGGCGCCACGGGTGTGGGGTTCTTCCCCTCCGTGCGACGGCTCATTCCTAGCAGAGGCATGGGATACGTCCCCTCTCCTGACGAAACAACATCGGTTTACGCGACAACAGGCATGGGGTCCGTCCCCTCTTTGCGTGCTAAACACGATAGGCGACCACGGGCGTGGGGTGCTTCCCCTCCGTACGCCTACCTAAGCCCTAGTAAGGACGTGAGGTTCGCCCCCCCCCCTATAGGCCACGGACACGACGCGGGTGTGGGGTGCGCCCCTCCTCGACGATCGCAAAATACAAGCCGAATTAGCGGGGCTAAGCTCGATGGGCGGCACGGGTGTGGGGTTCTTCCCCTCCGTGGGCGTAACGTTAACGATCGATTCTCCGACTCGGGTTCCGGCTGGGGGGTGTGGGGTCCGTCCTCTCCTCCTAAGGGCCCGAGACCGATGAGCGTAGACCGGGTGTGAGGTACGCCCTCTCCGGGCGCGAAATTTTCCCGGGTTAGGCGGCAGAGGCCTCTGCGCGCGCTAAGGCCGATGGGCGGCACGAGTACGTGATCGTGGGCGCCGCAACACTTGTAGGTCGCAGTTCTGATCGACCCGTTGACGCTACAGCGTGCGCGACGGCATCCCCGTTGACGTACGGCGTGCGCAGTGTATCCCATAACTGGCGTACGGACAACATTTTTGCATACACACACCTCATGCCATACATTCACGCATCATACCATGCATATACATCTATATATCTATATATCTATATACCTATTTATCTATATATCTATATATTTACTTACCTATTTACCTATTTACCCGTGTGTTTGTATATCTGTTACACCATGAATGTCTCCAAAAACCCACACCATCCGGGCGCGCGGCTCCCAAGCATATATAAGTCGTGCTTGGAGGCCGGGCCCATAGGTACACCAACGCACGAACCTACTACTCCACGGGCGCGCGGGTCCTCACTAGCAAGACCAGTTTGGACGCCGGGCCCAGAACACGAACAGGTACACGCTCGGACACCCAGGTCCCGCTCCGTCATACGAGCCCCTTTCTTGACCGGAGAGTTGGGGGACTTGGGGGGTCACAGGATCATGACCACTGCCCAACCGGATAAGTATTCTTGTTAATCGCACACCCTTTTTCAACTCCCCAGTCAAGAAAGTGCTCTTTGACTTGGGAACTTGGGGGACTTGTTAGTATTGTATCATTAGCTGTACGATTAACATACTTATCCACTTAAGAAGATTAGCAACACCTACTACACCACACGCAAGATCACCAAGGAGGCTCCAACTTCACTCACCAGACCCACCCCGTCCGAGCGCGCACGCGCCCAGAGGAGGCGCGCCCGAACATACGACTCACACACCAACAAGTACACCAAGTCCCACATCGAAGAACACCACCAGGTCCCAAACTCAACCACCTACATATATCAGGTATTTATTACAGGTAAGATCATCCCATTCGTTCCATCTTAACGAATCCAACTCATTCACATTCCAACACACTCATTCACGGACTCATTCACAGACATCTCAACATATCTGCTCGCACGTTTGCTTAACTGTTATATTCGATACATTTTCTGACTTAGGCATCGGAGCGTTGAAGGCGGGCCACCCCGTCTTGACCCCTGACCGCCTGCTTCATTGTTGTATTCTTCTAACAGCTGCAACCGAACGCCCGATAGGAGAGGAGGAAGCACCCGCAAGGAGAGCCCGCACGCACGAAGAGAGGGTGCACCCACCCATCCGAATAGCCCTACCGTTCGGACGCACCAGGAGGAAGAGGAAGGAGTTCGTGGAAGCTTATTCGTGTTGCTTCCGCCCCTTTACGCCCCCGCGCGTAAATCGGTGGAAACAGGTGCTATATTATTTTAAATTTTTTTATTGTATTTTATAAGACTGGTACTGATATCTAGTTTTTGGAATAGCTACTTTGTTTTTTGGTGGTGTTTATCGTGTTCTTTAGCAGGCCCGACCCTGAGTAATTCGGGGCCCGGGGCAAAAAATTAAATTAGGCCTTTTTTTTAATGTTTAGAAATAGTTTGTTTACAATCAAAATGAACAATTCTACACCTGAAGTCTAAAACCCACTCCTGAAAGCTTTGTCGCGTAGACAACTGAGACAAGTTCTAGGTAAACAAAACTAATGTACCTACCTAGACTCACTCTGGAATTAAAACTAAGCCATTGGGTGTTTAATTAACACTACACAACCACCAACACCAATAGACTTTCAATTATATTAAAAATCAAATATTTTCTCAGAAAAATCAGTATGAAACATTGAAACTCAAAGCCAACCTCTACACTCAGTAGGAAACATCAATGATAAACCTTACATAGCTATTAAGCTATATTGGGAAATCACAACAATTGAATATGGCAATTGGCAAGACTCAGTAAGGAGTGAAATTAACTACCAAATTTTGCTACTTCTAAAGTCTGCAACACTGTTGTTGTATATAGCACAAGAAACTGTAATTAAGGATTTGTAGACTGCCTAGTACAAAAAATCAAATCCGAATTGGTCGACGAGACATCTGTAACAACATCCACGATTCGGAGAGGGGGGGGGGGGTGTGTACAAAAAATTCAAGGAGTTTGCTAGCCTATCTGGTTATTTATATTTGTGAGAAGATGATTTGGCTTCTCGGTGTATTTATGCTCGATTTGCGAGGGAATTGAAAGGAAGAAGAGAAGTCACAATATGTCGACGAGGAAGAGAGAGTGCTTCGTAGATTTGCCGTCTGCGTAACTTTTAGAGACTTAGGTTTTTTTTTTAAGTTTCACATATCCCACAGGCGGCAAACCTAAGTCTCTATGAAGCTTAAAAAAATGGCCCCTAAGATTTTTGGGCCCTGGGCCTGCGCCTTGCTTACCCTGGGCCAAGGCCAGGCCTGTTCTTTAGTAGTGTTGTTGTGTTTTCAAAGTGACTAGTGAAATTGTGATTATTGAAGATGGCAGTGTTTTTTGAGACTGCCACAAAGTGAGAGATTTTCGATGATAATGAAGATGCTACTTAATTTTACTCAAATTTTAGAAGTAATATTGCCATTGTAGTTATAAATGCTCTTGATGTGTATGTTTGAAGTTGCTATTACAATTTTCATGTTGGGGTTGCTACTGCTTGTTTGAATTTGATTTTCAGTAGCAGAGTCATATTTTTCAATAGCAATGTTATTTGATTCTTCAGTAGTATTATTATTTTATTTTTCAGTATCAGTGTTTTCGATGTTTTGTAGCAGTGTCGTACTTTTTTAATTTTTACTAGCAATATTTTTGAGACTGATAATGCATTTGAGGACTGCCATTGTGTTTTTGAGACTACTACTACATTTTCAGTTTGAGGACTGCTATTACATTTTTGGGACTGCTACTGCAAAATTTGGTACAGTGTTGTATTTTCAGGGGTCGCTACTGTAAATTTTTGAATTACTATTACATTTTTGGTTTGAGGACTGCTACTACGTTTTTGGACTGCTACTGTATTTTTGATTCGAGGACTGCTATTGTGTTATTGGGTTGAAAAATGTTATGGAATGTGTATCAAACCTGCTACTATGTTTGTATCAAAATTGTTATTCGATTTGTATCGAAACCTCTAGTGAATTCGTATCGAAATTGTTATTAAATTTGTGTTTGAATCAGTAATGAATCTTTCACTACAAGAAAACGGCACCTAAACCATGGACCATTTCCGTCGTCTAGGTGAAGTTTTCCATCGTCCAAGGTCCGTGCTCCAAGTACTGTCGTCCAAGCACCTGGACGACGGAGAATTAGTTCTCCGTCGTCCAAGTTCACTTGGACCGCGGACAATCTCCGTGGCCCATGTGTTCACCTGGACGACGGAGAACTAATTCTCCGTCGTCCAGGTGCATACATGAGCCACGGAGAATGGCAGGGTTTAGGGTTTAGGGGTTAGGGGTTAGGGGTTCGGGTTTAGGGTTTGGGTACCTAGACGACGGAGAACATAATCTCCGTCGTCCAAGTGCCTATTTAATTTTAAAAAAAATTAAATTGTAAATAAATATTATTAATTTAATTTAAATAATGAAAAATAGTCCAAATTAATTAAATAAACTAAATTTTTAATATTAATTAATTTATTAAATAATTAATTAATTTGTACATACACATCCAAATTAAAAATCCATAAAAATTATATAATATTGTTCGGAACTCAGAAATAAATAAACGCGATAATTAACTAGCTAACTAATACACTGGAGGAGCAGATGCGCCGCCGAGTCCTCCGCCTCCAGCCGGGTCGTTGTCGTCGGGGTGTGGGTTCGGAGGAGGTTGACATACTTCTCGATTTTGTTGCATGAGGGCGATGAGTTGGGCTATTTGTGCTTGTTGTTCGTCAAGTCTTTGCCGCATTGACTCATTCTCCTCTCGTGCCAGTCGAGCCTCTTGAATGGCTGCTTCGACGGCCGCAGCCTGACTCCTTCTCCGCTGCCCCGAACCTCCCGTAGATGATGAGCCGGAGGTCGTCGACAAATCTCGTACCACCCTAGGCCCAAAGTGCCTAACCTCCTTGCCAGCTCTACGACCGTAGACCTCATCCGCGATTGCAATTTGACTCTCTAAGGATAGAGGAGGCAGGTCTTCCGGCGGCACATCTGGGAACGCAAGCTGAGTGTTAGCCAACTCTTCATGCGCACGCTCTATCCCCTTGCCTACAAAAGAATAATTAATTTCTTATAATGAAATAATATTTAAATAATAATTACTATAATTAAAAGCACATATATATATCACTTACGCCGCATTGACTCACTTCATTATCGAGCCCAGGCGTCACGTACGCGCTTATGCTTGCATCAAGATAAGGGTGTTTGGAGCCCTTATCCTTGTGCTCCTTGGCTATTTGAATGAACTGCTTGGCGCCGGTAGTATGGTGTTTCTCCTTCTTCCCCCGGTTGGCTTTGTTAACACCGGAGAATTTCTGTTACACAACATAATTAAATCATTAAAAAATGAATAACTAAAATTTAAATAATTCAATTATCTTAATTGAAATAAAAAAAATAAATTAACACCTTAAAGGAGTCATCGGCAAAGTGGTTACACAACCACTCCCACTAATCTTCTCTATCCCCACGCAGCTCTACGGGGGGAGGCACGGGACCGACATTTTGGAAGTACTGATGGAGCCTGTACTTCCAATCTTTGTAGATGGAGTTGGCGGTTTGGTTGATATGCCTCAACATGGCCGGTGTCGGATCCACTGCAAATTGTTCCTATCAAAAATAAATAGAAAATTATAATCGTATATATTATGAAATTTTAACTAATATTAACAATATTATATAATAACTAAATTGAATTGGACGTATTACGTACCGAAAGATCTTTAAAGACTTTCGCCTTCTCATGATCCGGCGCCTCCTTCCAAGTAGGGGCAGTGAGACGAACCCGGTTACGGACGATTGACCCTATGCTATGCGCCGAGAGACTTGCTAGCTGAGCTGTGGGAGGGCCACCGGTGAATTCGTCGTAGGGCAAGTCGATCTTTTTCCCGGTCACCTTGCAAATACGCTCCGCTTTGCCCCCTTTAACGAGACCCCGAGTCCTTTTCGGTTCCGGGTCAGTGGGGGCCCTCCTTTGCCTACGGCGTGCGCTGTACATGATTGATTCGGCGGTCGAGGACGCCTGAGTACTTCCCGTTGAACCGGTACCGGGCGTCGGAGATTGGAAGGGGTCGACGTCATCACCGCTCGAGATGAATGGAGGAGCGGGAATTTCCCCAGTGAGCGCTACGGACGGACCAGATGAAGGGTCCGGATTGAGGGCGTCGTTGCCCTCCGGTAATTCCCAACCGACTTGGTCCGCCAACATTCGGAGCATGGCATCTTCTGCCTCCTGTTGCGCTTTCTTCTTGCCGGATGGAGCCATTTCAACCTAGGAGTACGTTGTTAAAATACGTACTTACCATAATAATTACAAGTGCAAAATTTACGCTAATTAAGTACGGTTAAGATTTAAATAGAGTACACTAGCTTGGCTTTTTCGGCCGTTCAATGGACCTGCGACCCGCGCGATAAAGTGTAAATTTTCAATTAATCAGCCTTGGTTAAATCGAAAAACATGGCCAGTTAGGGATAGAGATAACGCGAGAGGCAGGACTAATTTCGACAAAAGTCTTTCTTAGTCCAAATCCTGTCATCAGTCATAACCCGTTTCTAGACACCATGTCCGACATTCGGCCAATTTTTCGAAAATTTACACTCCCTCAAGTCCTTTGCAAACTCCGCCCTCAACCTCGTGTCCATAACTTTACTTAGGTTATGGTGTGCGGTGATGAAATCCACACATCACGAGGGGTTAAGGAGATAAGCTAGGAAAAAATGCGTCATCTATTCCAAAGAGTGCGACTTAATAAACCAAGCATATGTACTAAATTTAAATCGAAGACGTACTACCATGCTGTTTGTGAAAGTTCATCCAGTGTGAGTTTTGGTCGATTAGCGTGAAGATGTTGGGCTATGTGATGTTATCCGAGGGAGTTGGAGTGGATCCTGACCAGTTCGAAGCCGTGTTGATTTGGAGTTTGCCCTACTACTGTGCCAGAGATTGGGGGTCTCTTGGGTTTTGGCAGGCTTGTACCGACGGCTTTGTACAGGATTTTTCCTGGATTGCCACTTCACTTTCCGGATTGACGAAGAAGGCGTCAAGCTCGAGTGGTTCGATGCTCGCGAGGAGAGTTACTTACTCCTGCAGGATGGTTGACCATTACTTCGGTTTTGACCTTACCTGACGACCGCGACGATTTCGTGGGTTATGGCGATGCATCGAGGTTTAGAGGTGGTTGTGTTTGGATGCGGTGTAGCAGAGCAGTGGCTTGTAGTTACGGGCAATGGAGACATTATGTAGCTACATATCCTGTGTATGATTTGGGTGTAGCTGTCCTTTTATTAGCATCAGAGAGTTGGAAATACTATTGCTATGGCGTGTAGCATGGTGTAGGATGTACACTGATCATTTGAGTTTCCTCCACTTGCATTTTTTGGCCAGATTTGGGCTTGAGGCAGTGTAGATGGATGGGGTCGACTCACGACTATGGCTGTACATTTGAGTTTTTTCGGGAAAGGATAGAGGATGTACTTTGACCATCCGTTTGGGATGATGTTGTTGTTGATGCATTCAGTCGAGAGTCGGAATTCCAGTGTTTCATGTGTGTGTGTGGCTCGCGTTTCTGTGTTGATCGAGTTGCGAGCTACTGGTGCTGAGTTAGTGTGTGATTATGTTGAGGCTCATGGTTTTGCGCGCATTTAGCGCTAGTGGTGCGGAGATGCATCAGATACTTCGAGTTTATTACTCGTGATGCAGTATGAAGTAGAATGTAGCGGTTTGTGTGTACATTTGCCACTTTTGTCGACTGGTGATGGCTAGGAGGCAGAGACTTGCCGAGGAGTGTCAGCCATTGAAGATTTCCGGTTGAACGTGGCGATTACTGCTGTGTTTGTGTATGCTTGTTTGCACTTTGGTTTGTAATGCCAGTGGTTTGATCATTGTGGACCATTTGAAGAACTCAGTACATTTCCTTGTGCATTCGGAGATGATTTCAACGGCAGGCTGGTATAGCTGTGTTTGATGGAGGTTGTCCCTCTACGTGGTGTATTTTTGTCCCAGTTTGCCGATCGAGGTAATCAGCTACAACTGTGTGTTGGAGAGCTTTGCAGCGAACATTGGAGACCAAATTACGAGCTATTACCGATTCTTATCCTCAGATTAGCGAGCGATCTTCGAGGATTATTCAGGCCTTGGAGGACATGTTGTGGACCTCGGTGTTGCAGTTCCGGAGGATTCGGGACCAGCAGTTTCAGTTGTTCGAGGTTGGTTGCAGTACCAGGTTGTTGTCCACTGTGATTTTGATATTGTTTGACGTCGTTTTGAGGAACGATGTTGTACTTCATTGTGTTGGAGTGAGTTTGGTTTGAGTTGAGTTGATGTTTGTTTCCGATTTTGTGGAGTGTGTTGCCACAGACTGTCAGATTAGCGGAAATGAGTTGATAATTGCTCGAGTTCGATATTTGAGTTATGTTGATGTGTGCAGACTGAGTTGTGATTTGTTATGATGTGTTGATCCGTATGTGGCCATAGGCGAGTTTGTGTTATGCCGTATGGTTCGGCACCGCCTATAGTGTTGGCTTTGTGTGTTGGGTTCCGCGTGGCGGAACTATGTTTCGGGTTGTTGCGTGTTGTGTACCCTATCTGTTCCTTATGTAGGAACACTTAGCGATTGTGTGAGCCAGTTCAGATTTGTGATTTGAGGGTACAGGGATTCCGGCACGGAATTATCTCCTATTGTGGAGTTTGTGATCAGAGTTGTTCAGTTGAGATTGCCGTTGGTGAGTTGAGCAGTATGCAGAGGCAGTGCTCCTACCTTATAGTCGGCAGACTCGGAAATTTCGAGGTCGAAATTTTTCTAAGGGGGGTGGATTTGTGACGACCCGGACCAGAATCAGAAGTATAATCAGCTTGATTCGTGAGTTACAGCGCAGTCGCGGATTTTCGACAGATATTGGAATCGCCAGAGTTCTTAACGACTAAATTATTGGCCGAGAATTGGAGCTGGGTCTCTTATCTAGAGTCGTTCTACGTGTGATTATGAGTTCGTGGGCGGTTCCGGATCGTTATTTGGACGACCGAGGAATTAGTTATGAATATTTGAAGTTCGGATTTAAATGGTGGGCTACTTAACGACTAAATTACCGGACGAGAATTTGGTTTCGGCTTCTTCACGGAAGTTGTTCAGAATTTAATTTCGAGTTCGTGGGAACTTCCGAAGCATAATTTGGAGTTACGAGGAATTAGTTACGAATTTTGCCGTTTGTTGATTATTAGTCGATTTAATGTGTGTTGCTTTGAAGGGTTGACTTTTTATTCGGTTGGCCGATATGTTTGACTTCGGGTAATATTGGAAGAGTACGTCGAGGCGAGTTTGTGACCGCAAGAATTATCGGAATCGGAATTACGACGAGAAAGTTACGCGTGTTTTAAGTTCGCCGAAATGGATAAGTTTGAGTTTCCATTTTGGGAAGGCTATAAATAGAAACTTTCTGTTTTGGGGCAAGTCAAACTTACTCTTTTGGGTGTTGACCGAGTTGACCGAGTCAACTCGGTGGTGTGAGAAAGTTCGACGGCAAGGGCGGTGGCTTCACGGCGGTGGACCGATTCCGGCCACCTCAAGGCTCGGGAAAGGTCTCTTTGGCCTCGTCTCGGTCCTCTGGTGGTGGCTCCGTGCTTCTTTCCCGACGTGGGTCACCGGAGAGGAAGTTATTTCCGGCCAAAATATTGAAGAAACTTGGTGAATTCGAACTATACTTTTTCGGCCGATTCGAGCTACAACAAGGACTGAGTTTTGTAGCCCTCATCATTGTGAAGCTACCATGTAAGTTTGGTGATCTAATTCATCTTGTGTTTGGAGAATTTTGGGATTGAAATTTGTGTGTTCATTCGGTTTTGCTTGAAATTGACATAGTTAGAGTGAGAATTGGCCTTTGTTGTAGTTGACAAAGTTGCTCAGTGGGTGATTTTGCATGGAATAGGGGTTGCTCCGCCGTGAAATTCTCCGGTCAACAGTGGCGCCGCCGTGGGCGGCGGTCAACGGCGGTCAACGGTCAATGGGTTGACTTTTTGACTTTCGGCAAGTCGCATGTCATTTGACTCGAAATCGCGCCCCGATCGCAGTGGGGAGGTTCGTTTTTCGAGTTGAGCGTCCGAACGTAAAGCGAGGTATTTGAGGTGGTATATATGGATTTTCGACGATTCGTCGTATTCGAATTGTGTATTTCCGAGAACGGTGGTTTCTCGTGATTTGATTTGAATTGTCGGATTATGACTTTGAGTATTGGATATTGTGATTGTTCAGGTGTTCGTGATCGTTTGTTTGGCGAGGGGCATTCCGCCGGATCACGGGTTAACGCGATACGCGTTACGCTAGTCTGTGAGTGGACAGTTTATTTTCACGGAATTATTGCGAGTCCTTTTTATACGTTATATGAGCGTGAATATGCAGTATGATTATGGTTTTACGAATATGAGTTTTCGTACGAGATTATGTTTATATTGAGCATGTGTTATGTGATTACTATTTATACGTTGTTATATGTCCACGAGTGGCCCCGTGTGATTTATACACATGCTCTATACGCGTGAGGAGTTAGAGTCTCCCTCGTGTATGTATACGTGAGGAGTTAGAGTCTCCCTCGTGTACCCGGACACGTGAGGAGTTAGAGTCTCCCTCGTGCATTATTTGGTTGTTTATGTTTTCGACTCGCATATGTTTTTAAAGTATATATTACTTGGTGAAAGATATTTATTTTCGTCCACTCACTCTAACGTGTTTATTGTCTTTCACCTGGGCTTTTCGGTTTCCGTGCCCAGTTTGCAGTTCAGGCTCTGGTGTCGCACGTCGTGGTCGGAGGCATAGTGCTCGAGCTACTTTGTTTCATCCAGTAGGTTTATTGTTCTACCTACTGTGGTTTGCGTATACGATTGTGTATTAGATGTCGCTCTGAGCTTCCTATTGAATACGTTATACGGTTTTACACTGGATTTCAGTAAAGTGCATATATATTTACTACTTTACTTTACCGTTGACATATTGAGAAATCCGGATGGGATTGGTGCCCACGGTTTGCTTTTTGTGGCATAGGATGAAGTGTATTTTCCGCGTGCAGGTAATGGTAATTCAACGTTAGTAGTGAAACTCTGCCCAAATTTCGAAAAGTTTTTGTTGGTTCGTGTTTTCGAAAGGGTTTGATTCCGATTTAGGGAGCTAAATCGGGGTTGGGTCCTTTCAGGCGGAGCTATTACTTCCCCAAGGATTGAATCCGTCTGTAGATAGGCCGAGTCTAACATTTCTAACCTCTGAAGCAAAGTCTCCAAATTCTCTGTCGAAATGTTTGAAACCCTCCCCATCCGCGGCGTGTCGTAGGACATCGTCATCTATTCGCTTTTCTGCGTACCATCGCATCGCCTCTGCTGTGTGTAGAGACATGTACAGGCGCTGCAATCTGGGAATCAAGGGAAAATATCGAACAACTTTCACAAGAATTCTCTTTTTCGAACTCTTCCTATTCAACTGTAATCTGCACTGGCCACATACGGGACAATAGTCCAAATCTTTATACTCTTTGTAAAATAGCACACAATTATTCGGACATGCGTCAATTATCCTGTACTTTAGGCCGAGGCTGCTCAAGATATTTCTAACCTTATAATGAGATTTAGGAAGATTGTGATCATCAGGAAGCAACTTACATATTTGCTCCTGAATTTCGTCAAAAGCACTCACTGACATTTTGTGCTTCACTTTTATCTTCATTTGCTCCATCACATATTGCAACACATTCTCTCGACATCCAGGGAACACCGAGGTTTGCGCTTCAAGTAGCATCCGGTTGTACTTATCCATCTCACTGGTGTCAGTGGCCAAGCTAGCATCGGGGAATGTGTCATCATGCTCATTAGTGGTACTGTAACCTCTGTCTTGGTGTTGGTGTCCACCATGACTACATCCCGGAAACGCATCATGGACCAAATCTGCAGTTTGGTTGCAAGCTGGGGGTCCGGCACCACTCCCGCTAGATGAGGCACCATGGTAACTGTACCCTGAGCTGAAGTCTGCTGCGCTAAACTCTACTGCTACACCATGCTCGCTCCATGTAGTGTAACTCTACATCATACCATTTTCGTACAGGTGTTGCACCATAACATTAACCTCCGCATACTGACAATTAAGACATTTCTGACACGGACACCTGAAACGTTTCTTTCCCTGACCATGTTCTATCGCAAAATTCACAAATTCGCTAATTCCATCCATATACCGGACATCACATCTATTCTTCAACTTCATCCAACTCTTGTCCATACTGCTACAAAATATTATAATTAATTAATTATATATTACATATATATTAGTCCATTAATTTACGCTTAATTATACGTACTCGATCTCATCGATCCATCAATTACGTACATACGTAATTTAATATGTATATATATAGTTAACATCCATGCATGTATGTACGTACATTTTCACTAAATATATATATTAATTAAGCAAATTTTAACTGCATGCGTACGTACCTGCTGGCCTTCTCGATATCTGTTAATTAAGCTAGCTAGCTAGTCAGCGGAGATCCCTTATCCTGATCCTTCTCGGCCTTCTCCCTTCTCCGATCCTAGCTTCGAATTCGATCTCCTAGCCTTCTCCTTCTCCCTTCTCCTTCAATTCTTCTTCGAATGGAATGAAGAGATCGAGGATCGGAGATGGAATATGAATCGAAGAGAGTTTGGCATCGGGCTTATATAATGCTTCACTTAGACGACGTACCTTAGACGACGGAGGTGTCGGTACGTCGTCTAAGTGGAAGTTACTCGGACCACGGCGTGTCGGTCTGTTGTCCAGGTGATCACCTGGACGACGGAGAATACCATCTCCGTCGTCCAGGTGATCACCTGGACCTCGGAGTCTTCTTCGTCCTCCAGGTGTCCACCTGGACGACGGAGACGGTATTCTCCGTCGTCCAGGTTCCCATCTGGAGGACTGAGAAGACTCCGAGGTCCAGGTGATCACCTGGATGACGGAGAATACCGTCTCCGTCGTCCAGGTGGACACCTGGACCTCGGAGTCTTCTCCGTCCTCCAGGTGGGAACCTGGACGACGGATATAGACTTCTCCGTCGTCCAGGTGTTACTTGGACGACGGAAAAGTCTCCGTCGTCTAAGTGGCACTTGGACCACGGAACAATTACTTTGTTCCGTGGTCTAAGTGTTGTTTTCTTGTAGTGTTTATTGATAGTACTACTGAATGAGAATAATCATTTCAGTTGAAAAGAAAAGGATTAAAAAAGATTAAAATGAAAAAATAATCCAACTAAAATTATTGAAAAGAAAAAATCTAAAAAAAATACAAAATATTTTCGGCTAAAATAAAGATTAAATACACAAAATAACAAAGCAGAGTATAAAAATAAATTTGTACTTGACACATGATAGCTTACAAGCAACTTGTACTTATGTATTAAATTTTTTATTTTAAGTGTCCAAATTGTTCTTAAATGTATGCAAACTCTCTAGTTTGCTAAATTAACTACTGCTATGTTCTTTCAAGAGGAAATTACACCAACAGTGTCTGGACTTTTCTGTGCTCACCAAGTTAGTACATGGACTCTCAATGTGATCAATGTAGTACCTAAATCGCATTTTTGCTATATTCGTAGTATCTCTGTTAATTTTTCGTCAGCAAAACACTAGTTTACTGACGTGGCTTGATAAAACTTTGAGAAAATTGCACTAATATTGTCTGAACTTTTCTGTGTCCATCAATTTAGTACCTAGACTCTTAAAGTGATCAATGTAGTACATAAACCACATTTTTGCTATATTCGTAGTACCTTCATTATTTTTTCGTCGGTATAACGTTATTTTGTTGACGTTGCTTACTCAAAGAAGGGTGAACTTGTCATTTTCATTGATAATTAATTTAGATGACAATTTGAGTTAAAAACATCATTCCCTTGTAAGTTTTGTTAACATCCTCGTCAATGACGATGGTGATCTCGGTGTTGTAGTAATCGAGGAGGTTGAGAATGTTTGGCATGACGTTGAGGCCAATGAGGTCGGGGTAGAGCTCAAGCAACTAACGTTTTAGTGCAATCTCAACAACAAGAGTAGCAATAACAAAATGGTAGATTATGACATTTAGTGCTATTTGTGTAAGAAGAGGAAAGTAAAGGCGGTTGATTGCAATGGGGAACTTGGAGGAAGGACTTGGGTGAAAGGTGAGATCTTTTTGCTTTCAACTGTGAAAACCAATGTGATTGAAGTAGAGTTGAGCAATTACAGGGAGTAAGTGAGTGAGTAGATGGCTGACAAATTGCTCAAATTTCAAGGGAGGTCAGAGGGGTCAGTGGGAGGGGCTTGTTTGCATTCCAGAAAAGAGAAGGGCAGCCCAATTCACATGGTAAGTTGTACCTCATGAGAGCTCTTTAGGAAACAAAAAAGAAAGTGGTGGTGCCCAATCAACAACCTTTTCTTTACCAATTCTGCAGGTGCTATAATTTTGCATTATTCCCAGTTCTGCAATTTGAATTTATGAACTCGACCAATCTAAAGATCAAGTCTTCGAATCTCTTACATTACAAAATTAATGAACTTAATTCAAAATATCCATCATTGTGAAAAAATGCAAAGAGAGTTTGTAGTTTTTTTTTGTTACATGTGAAGTGAAAGTGTGCTTCTTTTGTAACCAAAAAAGTGTGTTTCTTTCTTTGACGGTTTGTCCCTTTCAGACTTTAATTCACACAGAGCGTGCTGTGTCTGCAGAAGAATCTCTGTACTATTAGATCATAATTGAGGTCGAGCTCTGCCCTAGTGAGAAAATTTCACACTTTTTTGTGTGTGTGGTGAGATCGATTCAGTCATTGGGCTCAGGTAGATGGGAGCATTGTGGAATCGACGGCATCAAGGCCATTGTGTACTCGACCATTGAATCTGCACCGTTGGTGCTTCTGCAGAACCTGAACCAAGACGAATAAAATAAGGAGTGTGTTGATGTCTCGGCAGAGCTCTCAATGGCCAAAGAGTTTGCTAGCGGGGTCGGCAAAAAGTCCGGCCCGGCCCATGTATAGCCGGCACGGGCCGGGCCTCAACAACATTTTAATATTTGCGGGCCGGGCCGGGCCGGGTTTTATCTTTTATATAAAGATCCGGGCCCGGCCCATTCAAGCGGGCTTTTGCGGGCTTTTACGGGCCGGACATTTTCGGGTTTTTACGGGCCGGGCCTATCGGGCTTTAATTATTAAAAAATTAAGACATTTCAAAATAAATGTAACCTTCATCCATGCACCGGGGTTTAAACGTATTCCGACGAGTCTAAATTTTACGTACGATGTTTATCACTATAAGATGGAGTTTTCTACATGTCCTCGTTTATTATTAAAACATTTTTAATTCTTATATTGCTTGAATTCTCCATATGTATATTAATGTTCTTACGTTTGTTCATTTGTTATATGGAATGAAATACTGTTGTGAAACTTAATCGGACATGTTTAATTATTTTATAAAATTGACCGTTAGATTGATTGGTTAGAATATTATAACCATGCCTTTAAAATTTTATAAATTTTGGACTTGATTTAGACATCGATCCATGTATTTCGCCAAATGTGACCATAGTACTCTTACAACTAAAACGGAAATTACCCCTCCCGAAAATAATTTTTTAACATCAAATTTTGGACACATATTCTTATGGAATACATATCTATCTCATAGTGTTAAAAAAATTGACATAAGAAATTGATTTATCTACTCCCCCCATAGGAAAATAAGGAAAATAAGATGAGTGTATTTTAGTGTTTTCACAAATTTTGTTTAATTGTATTGACTGGGATCCAGACGTACTTCGATTAGGCTAATTTTTACGTACGGTGTCTTTTATTACAAGGTGAACTATTATATATGGCCTTCTTTATTGTTAAAACATTTTTAATTCTTATATTGCTTGAATTCTCTACATGCACACTAATGTTCTTACCTTTATTCCTTAGTTATATGGGTTGAAAGACCTTTGTGAAACGTAATCGATCATGTATCATCATTTTACAAAACTGACTATCAGATTGGTTGTTCATAATATTCTAAGCATGCCGTTAAAAATTTATAAATTTTGGACTTGATTTAGACCTACATCTATGAGTTTCGCTAAATGTGACCGTAGTACCCTTACAACTAAAACGTAAATTACCCATCCCTAAAGAAATTTTTTAAGATCAAAATTTTAACACACATTCTTGTAAATTACATATCTATCTCATAGTGTTAAAAAAATTGACATAAAAATTTAATTTATCTAGTTTCTCCATGGAAAAATAAGCAATATATAAGATAAGGGTATTGATGTCATTTCACACACTCTCAATTAAACTCTCACCATTGAAAAATTACAAGATCTAATCTGAACCATCTATTATATTTACTGTTTTACGTGTAAATCGATAAAAAAAATTACAATGAAACCCTAAACCCTAACCCATAAACCCTAACTTACTCTAAACCTCAAAATTCCTAAAACCTAAAATCTAACTTACTCTAAACCTCAAAATTCATAAACCTTAACTTACCCTAAATCTCAATCTCCTAAACCCTAACTTACCTTAAACCTAAATCTTAACTTATCCTAAACTCTAAACAATGATTTAATAGTAAAATAGATACACAAATATAACTATATATGAAATTCCAATATTTGATCAATATATGTATATGTAATATATTAATATATTAATATAGACATACACAAATATAAAAAATATATATATAGTACTAGTCACTATATTATATATATAAGTGTAGGTATAATGATATATGTACTACTATCTTATATATATAAAAAATTGATTGTCGGATTGGTTGTTCATAATATTCTAAGTAGGCCATCCCTAATTTTTATAAATTTTGGACCTAAACCCTAAACCCTAAAAAAATTACAATAAAATCCTAGAACCGGAACCCTAACTTACCCTAAACCTCAAATTCCTAAACCTTAACTTACCATAAATCTTAATCTCCTAAACTCTAATTTATCCTAAACCTAAACTCTAACTTATGTTAAACTTTAAATAATGACTTAATAGTAAAATAGATACACAAATTTAATTATATATGGAATTCGAATATTCAATCTATACATGTATATGTAATATATTAATATATATACACAAATATAAAATATATATCTATATAGTATTAGTCTATTAGACTACTAGTCACTATATCATATATATATATATGTCAATATGTGTGTAGGTAAACTTTAACTAGGTATAAATTGTATAATGATTAAAATTCATTAAATGAATTAATGATATATGTCAATATGTGTGCGGGGTTTGACGGGCCGGGCCTAACGGACTTTGACGAGCCGGGCCCGCGGGCCGGGCCGGGCTTTAGATCTCTAAACCATGGTCGGCCCACCAACCACCTTAGCGGGCTTTTGCGGGATTTTTTGCGGGCCGGGCCGGGCTTTTAGCCCACGGGTTTGCGGGCCTCCACCGGCCCATTGGCCAAATGATGACCCCCAAGCCTATCTGGTTATTTATATTTGGGAGAAGATGATTTGGCTTCTCGGTGTATTTCTGCTAAAGGTTTAGGATAGCTTTAATTGGTCGTATGAGAATTTGAATTTACTGCTAGACTTTTTGGAGCTTGAATTATATACAGGAAGGATATTTAGATGTGGATTCTTACAGTTATCAAGGCAAAGTAATTATATGGATGACGTGTTGCCTGAATTATGGTTCCCGGTTATACAGCTTTTATATTTCAGACCAACAGTATGTGTTCACAGATTTTTGATTGA
This sequence comes from Geum urbanum, assembly GCA_946800695.1. Taxonomy (NCBI): domain Eukaryota; kingdom Viridiplantae; phylum Streptophyta; class Magnoliopsida; order Rosales; family Rosaceae; genus Geum; species Geum urbanum. Next base: position 48,661,204 of record OX327011.1, read on the forward strand.
AAATTTGTTGAGCTCCATTTGGATTTCAAGAACAGAGTAGCAATAAGCGTTTAAGTTTGGAGTCGGCCCAATCAGTCCATTCAAATGGTTCCATATGTTGACCTTCTGAATGCTATCTACTTCCCTTAAGTTGCTTATAATTTTGCCTTTTCACTTGCAATGGCTCTAGTGAGATATATTATAACATCTTATGTCTAATTGAATGCAGAATTGTGGAGCTAATTGATACCGGAACTTGTTTTAATTTAGTTTTTGTTTATGTGCTAGCAGGTTTTCTGTGGCCTCGTATCCTATATACCAAATTCCAGAAGGACACCTTCGTGCATCATTCTTGACTTACCATTCACTTGGACATTTTGTTCAGAGACCTGGTTATGGTGATTCTCCACATGGAAGACTGGGTCACATTTTCTTCCATGGGTCACATTTTCTCCCTTACTTTAGGATTGCAGAGCTACAATTCACAGGTAAGACGTTGCTCTTCTCTATACCTATCATATATTGTGTTAAATTATGCTTTGTTACAGTCTGGAAGTGTGTTATTGGCATCTCTGTATGTATGGCTACGGTGACAAGGATATTGATAGCTTTGCCATATCAGGGTATATTTCATTCGTTAGGATTAGATGTGAGAAGGGTTTTACATTAATGCTTATTTCAGTTATTTGTAACATGACAGACTCAGATCTTGACTCATTTCTGAAGCCTCTCATTCCAGTTTAATACTCAAACTTGATACGTGTGAATCTGCATTGCCTTGTTATTGACTCTGTATAAATCTTAAACTTATACCCGCCTTATCTCAGTTCCTTATCTCAATTTCTACTTATATAATAAGTTAGTAACATGATTCATCTTTTGCTATGTGTTTGTAGGATTGGCCAATCTCTCAGTCTCAGAATGAAATGCATCCCACATAACCTGTTGAGCAAAATCTGGCTTTATTTCTTGAGAAGATTACTGCTTATCAGGACTACTTAACAAAGCTGCCAATTGGAGGTGATTTACTGCTTACCATAGAATTTTAGCTATCTAGAGGCAGAGTTTAGAGACAATTTGTTTTTACTCTCAAGTATAGCTACTCAAGTAGGAAATATAGCTACTCATATCTTCAAATATGTGCCTTTGGGAATGCACAACTTGTGTTTCAGCCTATTCATATTTTGTAATTTCAACTCTCTATGAACTTTCAAATGTATGTTACACTTGAATGAGTGAATTTGCAGCAATATTACTTTGTATTGTTGAATGAATGTGCAAGTTTCTTTGCTTTTATGTGGTTTGAATGAATAGGTCGTCTTTATGACGAGCTAAATTATCTTTTACAACACGTATATTGTTCTTTTACAACATGCTTAAAAGTATTTTACAACATATATAATCAATTTTTGACATGAAAACTAATCTTTTACGACGCACTTTTAATGTCTTTTACGACACACATGTTTGTGTCGCAAGTAATATTTGTCTTTTACGACATGATCTTTTACGACATGCGCATCTGTATCGCAAACTTATTTTTTACGACACCCATCACGCTATCGCAAAAGACCATTTCTCTCGTAGTGAAGGTTGTGTGCTGCTGCTAGAAACCAATTTTCCATTGTGGAAATTGCATTTCTAAACAACTTTGGCATACATGTCCTTGAGGCTTATATGGAAAAAGTCTCAAAGATCAAGCACCAGAGATGTGAACAAAACTAGCAACTAATCTCAATATATTTCTGAGCAGAGCAGCCAAAGGCCGCCGCCACACTAGTCTCTCTGTCGTTCTGTCTTGTGTTTATGTGTCTAGGTAGAGCAAGGGTTCTATGGTGCTTGAGCATTATAGATCAAACACAGAGGATGTAAATTTTGAAGTATGAACACAACCTTTCCACTAGGACTGTTAATCGGTACAAACGATTCGGTTATTAGGCCGAACCGAAAATCGAATCGTATTTTTTAATCGGTTCGGTTCGATTCGGTTTTCTTGATTTTTTTTACAAAAAACCGAATTGTTTGGTTCGGTTCGGTTCGGTTTTTTTTTCGGTTTTTTTAAATAAAAAAAAACTTTCTAAAAAAAATACTATTTCTTTCTATTAGTTTCGAAAATTCGAAGATCTTCATTAGCTACTTTTTTAATAACTTTGTGAAAGTGTGAAACATAGTTTATGTCAAATCAAACTACAACAAATATAATTAGTCACAAATCACACATTCAAAGTTTCAAATCATAGCAAATGGCCAAATGTTTACCGAAAGTTTACATCACAAATTCAAAGTTTCAAACATCAACAAACATAAACCAAAGTCCACACTCCATAGTCCAAGTTTAAAACAATCTACAGTTCATCCAAATAAAAATACAATACAAATATCACATAAAAACACTCAATTGAATCCATTCTCAAACTATACTCAACTTGTCCACCATTCTCACTTTCTCAGCTAGGGAGATTTTCTTAGGCAACTTAGCATTCCTTTTCTTAAACCCACAAGAACCCCAATAATCATTGTTAAGTATCAAACTATGGCACATACCAAATACTACTTTCTTATGGGACAAAGAGAGATATTCAACAACATCAAACTTGATTGACACTTGTAAAACAACGTCGTTTTATTCATTTCAGTTCAAACGATTTGGTTCGGTTTTTTTGGAGATGAAAACCGAAACCGAATCGAATTTTTCGATTCGGTTCGGTTTTTTTGTTTTTCGATTCGATATTTGTTCGATTTCGGATTTTTCGGTTACGGTTCGTTTTTGGTTCGATTTTTTTTTCGATTTTCGATTCGGTATTAACAGCCCTACTTTCCACCCAAGTGAGTCTTATCTTGTATCTCGATTCCTTATTAACGTATTACGTGTAATAGTCATTACATACAGTGATAGTAGATAGAGGAGTTATATCGATCGATCCCACATGACGTTTCAATTGATGTTCTTGTGTTCCCAGCCGGTGTGATTCCGACCATCATAATAAGCCTTTTTGTTTTCATTTGCCCCACAGGTTTACGGTCTTTCTATGAGTTGTGTCAATTATTGATAGACCTATACGCTTCATGAAACTTTGACAATAAATCTTGAAGCTTCTTCCTCGAAGGATCTTAAATTTGATTCAAGTCCAGCGACAATGGAAACAGCAACGCGCGCGGTGTGATCGACTACCTTGTCATCGGCCGCAGCCCCCAGACAATTTCTACGCCAAATTTTTTCCATTCGAACTGTAAGTACGGGTAACGGCAGACCAGTATTACTGTCTATCCTTAGATAGTTAGATGCAAGGAACTAGCATTGCCTATTTTCTTTTAGATATCGTAAGTCATGATTGATCTATATGGTTGCTGGTAAGGTTTCGACTCCATCGATCATTCAGTATCAACTTCCGATTTTATTTTATTTTTTGATAATTGTAACCATATATAGGACCATACAAACAAACAAAACGAAAAGAAAGAACAACATGAAGCAAAAGTAAAACAGAGCAAATAAGTAAAACAGACACTAAAGCTAAAAAACTAGGGACCTTCCAGCTCAAGGAGGGGGAGACGCCGCATCAAACTTTCGAATTCTGAACAGCATATATATACACGCAGGTTTTTTTAACGTACTGATGCATAATTTCGTGCATTGCATTTAATGCAGGTTTTGATTGCAGATCGTGATTGCATGCAATGAGGATTATGTTCTGGATTTATTTCTTCTTTTCCAAAGCTATTTCGTGTATGCATGCAATGGGTAGATGGTTCAAGAATCATTTATTCTTTTCCAAAGCTACGTTCTGCATTCAAGGTAATCACCATGTACTTTAATTATCTGTTTTTATTTTTACTTTTTATATCTCAAATCACATAAAACTGACAGTTTAGACAAAGAGAGAATAATTAATGAGAAGTAAGGTCATCTCAAGCTCAGGTCAAAGTTTGATATAGCCTTAAAATCAATGAAAATTTGTCTCCAACCCAGGACTGGGCTATACCAAAAAAGTTAAAAATAACCCGATCGGGTCAAATGTAGGGCTATATATGACCCTTGGTATAGACATAGGTTATGTTTTTGTGGAAACCACAATTGTACTTAAACACTAAAAATTTGATGTACAAATGACTAATATTAATTTTAATATATTAATGTTCATGTCAATTTAAACGTTATAGTTGCATCATTTAATTAATCAATTTATTTTAATTTCTTTAACTCCAATAATAATCACAATATTTTTGTAAAATAATATAATAAATTTATCATGTGTACGTAGTACTTTAAAAATATTAAAAATTTATTTTTTAAAATTTCAGTCTTATATATGCAACGGTAATATAGTAAAATAAAAAAATATAATATTTTAAAATATTAATTATAATTTATTTGTAAAATGAATAATTAATGAATATAATAAATACAATGCAATTAAGACATTAACATAATTGTCGACGTTAATATTTTCAACACTTTTCAACAACTAAATTAAATTAATACAATGAAATGCAACGGTAATTTTCTTCTTCAATAAATACGTACACCCTTATTTTCATACATTTCCTCTATAGGTTTAAATGTATATAAGTTTAAAAGTTTGAATTAATAAAATAATATAAAAATTAAAATTATAGCCCTTATGTGTTGGAGACGGCACAATATATGGCCCTTACTATTCATTAAAACAGTATATTTGAAGGACTAAATTATAACCCAGGGCAAAATATAACTCATCAGGACTAGAGATGGCCTAATGTTGTGTTTGGGTGACTGAAAAAGACATGAGATTTCATTTAAAATTAGAATTTGTCAAACTCTATGAAGAAACTTCTTCGTTTGGCAAACAATTACTGAGAAATTAAGAAATTTTGTGAAATAATAAAAGAAAATTTGAAGACTCAAAATTATGACTTTAAATGTCACATACGGGTGTCACTACATTATCATATCTCAATAACATCATTTTAAAAAGCTAAGGACGTAATACTACCACATATTTAACCATTGCCGGCGATTTTTAAATCGCCGGCAATGGTTAAATATGTGGTAGTCGACTATCAAACACCAAAAAAATAATTTATTAAAAATCTAAACAATGAAATTATAATTCCCATCATTAAAGATTCACTGCGAAATTTAAAACTTCTACATTCATTCATAGCCTATCTTAATTAGGAAAAATTCCTTGCAACTTATATTTGGTATTGTTTTATGAATTTTATTTCTAAATGTATCCGGGGGTAGTAAAAAAAGTGGAATGTTGTACGTATTTCCTTTCAAATTTTTAAATATATAATGAAAATGCTTTTGATAATCTGTTTTAAGGAAAAAAATGTTGAAAACAGAAAATGCATTTACGTTTTGTAATACACTAAAATAATAAATTTCATTGTTTTTTAAAAAGTGGGAGATGTTTAAGCAGTCTGAGATATATAACAAAATAGTAATAAACAATCCGAGGGAAAAAAATAACTTGCATTACAGTTTACAACCAGTATTACAACTAGTTCCAGCTAAATCAAACATTAATTACAGCATTTCTAATTGATAAAGGAAAATTAGAAGTCCACACTGATGCACCTCAGGTATAAGTTAGATTTGTTGATGCGTCTGCTGCAAAATTCACTTCTCTTTTTATGTGTTGAAATTCAATGCTGTCAAAGCTCTTACTGTATTGTTATATGTCGTAGATCAAATTCTTAATCACAAGGAACCTTCTTATTATCCTTTAGACAAGATATAAGGATTTGGGAATCTCCTTCAGCAATAATCTTTTTGAAACCATGAATATCAGCGGCTTGAATTCCTGCTCTCATAGCAAAATTCAGATTGTAAAATACTACAGTTATGAAAAGGTTTAGCAAAAGTTAGAGAGATATTGCATTAGAGATCCCACATCGAAATATGACAATATTAAATATAACTTAAATGTGGTTGGATTATTCCTAATTGGACTGATGCCTTTTGTGGATAAAACCCAGTACCTTAAAGCACTGCACTCATATGATCTACTCTAGGATTATTCGTTGGAACTTGATCTGGAAGAAGCTCTAACCTGTGATTCTGCTCAATAAGAGTAACTGCATGCAGGCGGAACTTGATCTGGAAAAAGCTCTAACCTGTGATTCTGCTCAATAAGAGTAACTGCATGCAGGCGGAACTTGATCTGGAAAAAACTCTAACCTGTGATTCTGCTCAATAAGAGTAACTGCATGCAGGCTTTCTAATGATAAAACCACCATCAGCTAGTGAATTTGATTTAATAGAACCACCAAAATTAACCTTAACTTTAGAATCAGAAGGGGGAAACCATATAATAATAGGGTCGGGCCTTTTAAGTTTTGGCTTTAGTAAATTTGCATCATTATAAGCCTTTTCCATATTCGCATCTCTGAGTAAACCTGGGAGGGTGATTTTTGAAGGTCAATTTTTTTAAGTTCTAATTATGGCGTGAATAACATGAGATATACTTCAATCCAGTAATCCAGTAGAAAACAATTGTTGCCTGTGATAACAAAATAATATTTTTTTTAGAGTTTGAATTAAGGGCAAAGTAGGATTATGAGAGATATAAAAATATGTGGAGATACTAAAAAAAACAAAAGTAGAGGTGTGGATAAACACTCTTACTTGTAATTAGACAACAATTAATTTCAGTTTTAAGCTATTACCACTACCAGAAAAACACACTCAGACGGCGAAACTTTAATTTCGTCGCGTAAGTACAACTTAGAAGACGAAAAAATATTATCAAAAATTAATTGTCAAATGTAACCATTACATTTATACAATATTGTATAAAAAAATTCAACTCAATTCGGATTAGTTGAGGATTCGATAAAATGAATTTAGTGATTACCAAAATATAGTTAATTAAAAGACGAAAACGATCGTAAAAAATAATTCGTAAACCTGTTTTCGAAGTTACGAGAGTTTGTCTTGTCGTAAAAAATTAATATATTAGCTAGATAGAAATTAATTGAAATTTAATATAAAAAGTTGATTTAAAACTAAAAACTTGTTATATTAATTATCTACTAATGTTGTATAACTTAAGTTCGTATGTCTATATTCACTCAACATTAATATTAACAAATTGAATTTAGACAAATTAAACAATCGTTGGATATATTCATCATAACATAATATATGTAAGTTGACGAATTTTCAGTAAATATGAAATTCATTAAGGGTTTGATCGGCGTAATCAACCATAAAACCGAAATTTCAACGAAACGGAAACGTTGATATACGAATCTTCGTAACTCCGATATTCATACCGTTGACACTCACAGTCCAAAAATTGTTTACTCTAGCTATGCCCTCGATGAAAAAAATATGTATTTTAAGATGGTATACATGGTCGAGATCTTTGATCAGAGACAATGAAATTCATCTTAGACGATGAAATAGGTATTATTTTAATTAGTGTTACTTAGACGACGAAAAAAAGTTTAAGATGTGTTGGGTAGCTAAATATAAAAAAAATTCTAGCTTATATATATTTAGGGTATCTGTTGGAGCATTGTGTTAAAAATTAGCTAAATTAACTTATATTTGAAATAACAAGGCTATTAGGGATGCTCTTAGATACGGCATTGGATTAGGGGATACAAACTTGAAATATTGGGAATTCTTAAAATGAGTCATGCTCTGATGTGAGTGAATTATGTAGTCAGTTGTGGGTCAACTGTCATTAAATCTGCATCCAACTGTAGGTAATTTAAAAACAATTAGAAAATAATTTAATATTATTTGTTGTGTGTAAATCTAGTAATAATTAACCACGACTGAACACGAGTTGACCACAAGAACAAAATTGTCCCCAGAATATAGCAAATGTTCTAAGGAATCTGTGGGAGATCGACCATTTTAAAGAAAATTTTTTATATTATTAATAAAACTAATGTTTAAATGATCTACATTATAAGTCACTAATGATAATTACACATGCATGAATTGATTGAGGAGCAGCACTTCGGCCCTGCTCTTGATTGAGTCTCGACTCCGGAATCGGAATACACTCATTGATCGATCGATCACAGTGATATTGATATTGATATTGATATTTATATTGATATTAATTGATATTGATATATATAGAAAATTGACTTTTGTTCTTGTGGCATTTGTGCGTATGTAGTTCTTGTTGTTGGCCATAGCTTCGTTAACCATGCAGTATTCAAATTACTGATCCAGTACCTCCATGAAGCAATTGAAATGGAAGAATCAAAAGATGCCGTATTCATCAATGTGCAGGTGGCGTTTACGTCAATCGTGGGCTTGCTTTTGGTTCGCCTTCGCGGACATTTTCAAGTTATACTCTACACAAATATTGCCTATATCAGTGTAAGTACTCTCTCTCTCTCTCCAGACCTTCACATATGCAAATTTCTAAATTTAGTTAACTTTTAGGTTACATATTAACATCCCCACTATTTAGATGTTAAGTTTTAGTGAACAAATTATTTTTGCAAAGTTTCGTGTAGTTTGGTTGACAGAACCAGTCCCGGGTACTTGACGTCACCTGAGACAAGTTCTACAAGACTCACATTAGGATATCTCTTACTATAAATATGGCGGCTAACTCAACATGAGTTACCCAAACTTGAGCTAAAGAAAATCGACTTAGAAGTACTTGATCATTGACTTACAAAAAGTAAAGTATTTCAGACTTTACAATTTACAAGAGTGACATATTTTATAAAGGTTGGTATTCAGAGCATCTAGGACAAACGAAACTGAAATATAAACATATGTAGGTTACCGGGGCACCTACTCGTAACACAATGGATCGAAAGCAGTGAAATTTTTAAGCCTCACCTACTGAATATACACTCCTTCAGCAGTCTAACCTGAGATCTGGGCAACGTACGTAAAACAAAGAGCCCAAGAAGGCAGGGAAAGCAGTTTAAAAAACATCAGTGTGAGTGAACAAAAATAAATAATCTAAAAATGAAAAAACGATCGACTCTGCATTTTCAACAATAAGCTAAACTTTAAAATTAACATGCAATTTATTGAAAAATCATAAACAATAACTTTTCATGCAATGCTAGTAGACTCCAACAACTACATGTCAGTCTTGATATATTAAAATCCGATAATCTAGCTCACTAGACTCAACATGAGAATTTGGATGATCTAACACACCAGACTCAACATACGACAAAGCTAGTATGCAGTAAGATGAAAAGTAATATGTACTAGAGATTATGATGACACTGATGGTTAGCAGGTGCTAGTTGTACCAACCATCTTTAAGAGATAACAACTTACCTCGATGATTGGCAGGTGCTGGCTGAACCAACCATCACTAGGTGATTACAACTGAAAGAACTTTCTAAGTAACACCAGAGGCGATGACTAGCAAATGCTAGTTGAACTAGTCATCTATCGACCATCTAGCAGGTGCTAGCTGTACTAGATGATCATTAGTCACTTCGGGGCCAGTCAAAGTGACGCGCACATGTATGCATACAAATAAGCAAGTAGAATAATAACCTTCAATTGAAAATGTAACTGACAGACTGTGACCGAAAACTATATTTCGAGGCATAAGACTAAGTGACTAACATAAAAGCTAACTCCCTAAAACATAAAACTAAATGTTTGACATGGAGACCAACCCTAATAACACATGATTGAGTAACTAACACAAAGACTAAATTATAAGGCTATATGACCGAGTAATATAAGACCATGCAATCATGTCATAACTCTAATGACATTATGAAATGGTGTAACTGACACTGGAACTAAATTCTAAAACAGGCACTTTACAATGAGTGACAGACTGAAGAACTACAATTATTTGCTGAACTTATAAGACTGGCAGACTCAGTTATAGAATTGAAAGTCTATAACTGAAACGTAAATCAATCAACATCAACGAGCTAAATTCAATAAATGACAATGCTTAAATCCTAACACTGAATGATATGGGAACTAAATATCAAAAAAAAAATCTAGTAATCACACGCATTTATGATTTCAAAAGAAAAGTCCACTCATAGAAGAAATTATTCCTTATTGGAAATTAGATATTTATAATAAGAAAATTTACTGGAAAGTAAAAACGTAATAAAACTCCCAATGTCAAAAATATTCTTCTCATATCTCCGATTTCATCATTCTACGTGTCCATGAACTCGTCTCAAGGAACCCTACGACTTTCCCCAAGGGAGCTTCGCGTGATGTCAATCGTATAAAAATTCAAGTAAATAACCTTGATAAATACCAACGATAAAAGTTATTTACCACCCACGACCAACTTTTTTCGAATAGTAAAAGTTAAAACTAGGTCTGGGTTATCACATTGGTTTACACACACACACACACACACACACACAAATTCATCTAGTTTGGTGATAGTTAACTTACCTAACTAAATCAAATTCATGAACGGACATAAATCCAACTAGAACGATTCATGTATATAAGTGGTAAATCACGAACCCACTAATCATCACATTGAATGAAACTCTACCGAGTTGATCTATTTAGAAATGAAATAGTGGAGATGTGATTCTGTGACAAAAAAAAAATTGGCCAAATAAAGAAAATCCACATATTTCAGTATATGCGGAGGTCATTTATAGAGGTAGGTCTTTACACCAATTTTTCAATCACATTTTAATATCTCCTCTATTCAATAATTATTTTTACGTGAGTTGATTATTCCTGTGTATATTCAGGTTAAATGATGAATTAGATGAAATTAAGGGACATACTATATCTGTCAACTTGAACTGGTCGTGCTTATAAATTTCAATTACAACTTTAAAGGCCTTTACAATAATCAATTTGGATGAGAATGTGATTAAACTTTGTTACTTAATTATATATATAATAATACACACAATCATTATGTATGCATATAAAAAAAACCCTCATTTTCTCTCTAAGAGAAAAATCCTATTCTTTTAGTCGACGACATCAGATATGAGGTTCAGTCGTATTTTTCTACAACAATCTCGATCATCTCTTCCACGTTTCCACAACCACGAGTACCACCAAACCAATAACTGTAGGGATTGTTTCCTCGAGGATTGTTTCCGGCAGGGATGAATTCAAGACAAGGGTTTCAATGGTTGTTGGCTTTTGACAACGAAAGAGCTAGCAATAACGTCTTCAAGGGTAGTCCTTAGGCACCTTTGTTGATATTAGTGAAGCAGAGGTTGAAGCTATTGAATTTTTGGCTGCAAACATTTTTGTGCTTGCAAGTCCTACTTTTGTAGGTGTAGGAGTCGAATTAAAAGGCTTTGTCAATATGGACAAAGCAAGTATGCCTTAGATATTAGAGTGTCCTAGGCTAGTCTTATAAAAAAAAAAATTGTTAGACTAGGCCTAGTTTTCTATGTGTTCCAAAGATTTAGTGATACTCCATTGCTTAATCTATATTTACCTCTCATTGAGTTAGAGTCGTTAGGGAAGGTTAGATTAGATATTTTTGGTGTACCGGACTATTGGTCTAAGGCAATATTTGCATTAAAAAAATAACTATGTATGCATGTACGTGGATTAATCTATGCATTAACTTTCATTTAAGGGGAAAATCATATACAAAGTTAATAAGCATTATAATGTTCATCATATCCTTCTCTTTAGACTATAACTGCCGACAGTTTTCATATAAAATTCTCTTTTCATTTGCTTTTTATTTTATTAATTTCATTTTTACTAATAAATCCCAAAATTTCAAGTAACATCTAAGTTAAAAGATCACATACGCAATAAACTTTAATTATTTTTTGAAAATCCTCGGGGTGTCGATCCTTTACCAAAAATAGTATAGTATACAGATCTTGCGATTGCGCTCGTGAGAGAGACCGGAAAGTTTAAGACATGTCTAGCACATAGATGTTAATATACATTACTCTGGAATGAACAAAATAAAATTAAAATAAACCAAAATATGTCTTTGACACATTAGAGCGCGAGTCAAAAAATGTCTTCACGCCTCTACACTTTTTTTTAAGGTTAGCGATAGTCTATTGATAAAGGTAATAGTATATAAGAGATCCACCAGATTCTTAGTATGAACGATGTGAATTCCCTAGAGCATACTAATTGTACAGTTCAACCAAGTACTAATATGGTTAAACGGTCTAGGTGTAAGATATACAATTAAAAAAATCAAGGTCCCATACTATATCAGCTATGCACCCCTGACTACAAGTCAGTCGCAATGTTCCAATCTGTGCTTTTGTTTTCGTTGTCTAATCCAGCTCCACTCTCTTCTTTGTATACTCATGCTTTGAAATCCCCTTAGCTTTCAGTATACCTCTTAGTCCATCTGAAGCAGTCTGTTTGTGTTTCTGTTCTCCTGCCCACAGATACGGGCAAGCCATCTGCTAGCAGGGGCAAAGCCAGGTTCATGTGCCAGGGGGGCCAAAATGAACTGAAAGGAAATAAATTGGAAGAAACTTAAAAAAATGTAGACACTTTAGCAAGATAGAGAATCAACCCCAAGACCCAATCCTTAGACCCACAAAGAGGAACACTATTATGCCAACCTTGATTTCTTGACAGTCTCAACGTGGCTCCGCCACTGTCTGCTAGTGCTGTTAGCCAAATTTGTTTGGTCACTGGGAAAATAGAAACGGTCGGCGCTCCCAATGCACCATCCACTGTCTTTAAGCCACTTGGCACTTTGGCAGTACTCTAAGTGTAGCTGGCAATGGCTGTGAGGAAGAAAATGTAGCTGTAGTTGATACCTAAGAAGAAGATGCACAAGTTTGCGAGTCCCTCTCCGTTGAAAGGGTACCATGCATGTGAGCCACCCAACCCGAGAGACTTCTTGTTTGTATTTGCATGGGTGCCACGTGTTGTACGCCCACAAGCTTGGAGACCGCGTCCCCAGCCCCACATTTGCTACTTGGACTACCAGCCTCCGAGCCTGTCACCGGCCTAGTCCCTGTCCTGATCCGAAATGAAGCCTCAAACTGCCCTCGAAAGAACTAGTCTTCGATCCTCGTGTCGCGGTCTTGGGGGTTCCGACTACCTCCACTTCACACCCTACATTATTCTTTAAAACTAAAGACAAAAAACTAAGAAGAGGAAGGACCATCCATCCACACCTTCCCCACCTCCGCCTATGTCGTTGTCACAACCAAGAGGCCTGGATTCCAAGCCCGTCCAAAAGCAAACCAATCAACCATGGGTCCAGACCAAGGCATAGGCCCAGTCCCAATAGTCACAGGCCCAACCGGAGCAGAGATCCCAAGATCCACGCCCTAACTTGGTGGGCCAACAGTAGTCGCCGTAGCATGAATTCTAACCATTGTCGCCCACCCACTGGAATAAGATCCACTACCATAATCAGGTCGGCGTCAACGCTGTTCAAGCTAGAATCACTTTGCTAAACTCCAAGAACCAGCCAAAATGCAATGACGAGACCTGCACACCCTTCTATCAGTCACGTGTCTCTGACCAGACACCGACACTCAGCCAAACATTGTGACCCGACGCCACAGGCTGCAGCCACTGGCCCGCAGCCCACGCCACATCACGTAACCTCTACCGCAAATACAGCATCCTTACTAATTCAAAAATGCTTCGCCATTTGTCTTGAGTTGTGCTCGACTGAGATGACTTCCCATATTTGATCCAAGGATCCGAGGTGAGGAGAATACATGCCATGGACAGGGTGGGGGCTTTTCCTAAGAGTATCTGCACCGCAACACGAACATTAGTTTGTCGAATTCGTCAATGAATGGTCGTCGATTTTGTACGTGTCCCACATTATTTCAAACATTGTTCGTGCTATTCGTCGATCGAGCCCGTTTTTCCTCCTCTGTGCTCGTCAGTGGCCCCAGCAGACTGTTTATGCTCTCTCACACGAATAATCCCTGCTCGTGCAGCTGCTCGTTGAGCTCATTAACGAGCGATCGCCTCTTGATTTAGCGAGTTTCTCGTGCTGAAAAACAATACCGGTGCAGATGCTCTAAGAAGAGAAAGATGTTTATTTTGTGAGTAATACACATTCATACAATGAACTTTAATTATGGTTGACAATGGCTATGTATGTTGATGAAAAAAATTATAATTTCTTTGTCCAAGTCATGATATTAATTAAGTAAATGTGCATCACATATTTTTGTGAGGAAAATGCCGGAGGAGTTTGAAGGTAATTAAATTAAGGCCCTCTTAAATTAAATAACTTGTCTAGTGTCTAGAGTGGTGATGAACTAATCATGATGCATGCCATGGTCATAAGCAAATCTGAATGCTACACAATATTACAGTTATTGACATTTTACTTATATCCACAAAACTTGACAATTGTAATTAAGTAAAATTATTTTGTTTTTCTTTTTCGTAGTGAATAATTTTTATTTTTTTAGATGGATTGCATAAATCTTTATTTTGATTCAGACAGTGTTTATTTAATCGATTTCAAAATTTTTGTGGTACTAGTTTAGACCATCTAATCTAAGTTCTCTGTTGGCTGGTTCCGAGCGGACTCGCATATGTTGCAAATTTCAATTTGAGTAAAATAAAAATTTCTTCATTCCCTTGTTCATACGTATTTCACGCATTCCATATATTAGGTAAAATCTCATGTGATTCAATAAACAGAATATAAATTCCATCATTGCTAGTCCCTCGATCCCTATGATTCGATGAAAAGTGAGCAAATAATGGGTTTTTGTCTATAAACGGGAAATTAAAAAAATGCAGCACTTGCTGCTCTAGCTAATTGTCCACCATTTCCATGTGTGATTTCTATGTTATGTATGGCCGTACCTAAGCGCATATCGGTTGAAATAGATTCTTCTTTTTGATCAATCAAAACCCCTTCCCAAACTGTACAAGCTTCTTCCAAAGCATACACATTTCTGGATGTAGATGATATCTATACAGATGGATCGAACAATGATTTGATTGGTGATAAAGAAAGAGAATTCTTGGTTCAATTCTTCACCTTAACACAGAAAAAAGGACTGACCAAGCCAAGGAACTTACTCCGAAAAGTCCAGACAAATGATGGTTGAGACGAGATTCAGCATTTTTGAACCACAAAATGCTCGGTTTCCATTTTGGTTGTAAGTGTAACCAACTCGCTATTAAGGATATGGCAGAAAGAAATAATAGAAAAAGTCTATTGCACATTTTTTTAACTTAGATTGGAATCTAAAAAAAAAAAAAAATTAGGTATTTTTTTTTAATTTCAGCATTCTTTCGTAGGGATCCAATTCGAATTCGAAGTTAAATTTTTTCAGAAACTCATTTGTTTCCAATTTAAGTAGATTAAAAATTAATAAAAGGAGAGATAAATATGAAAATAAGGGCCTCCGTTCGTAAAATGCATGCCAAGTGTTGTACGTGCCATCAGTATAAAGATTGAACCCATCAATAGAAAGTCCTAATCTGATATTTCGAACTTCCGATGCGGAGTCTATAAATGTCATATCAAAAGATTTGAAGGCCTCCCCATCTGCGATGTGTCTAACCACATCGTCGTCTCTCTTCTTTTCTCCGTGCCATCTCATTACCTCTATCGTGTACGGAGACATGCATGTACAATCGCTCTAGTGTAGGAATCAACGAAAAATGGCTAAGCACCATCCAAGGAACACTTTTATTTTTGTTCTTCTTCTTGAGGTTCCATCTCGACTCGCCGCAAAGAAAACAGTGGTGGAGGTCTGCATGTTCTTTGTAAAATAGGACACAACTATTTTTGCATACGTGGATTTTCGTGGATGAAAGGCCAAGGTCGTTCAAGATCCTTTTACCTTATGATAACTATCGGAAAGTTTTTGATCACCTGGAAGCAACTTAGCTATATGTCATTATACATTGTCGAAACCTGCATTGAATATTTTGTACCTCACTTTATACCCCATTTCATCCGTTATGACACTCAAAACAGTCTCTTTACTTTGTGGGTACAACGGTATATGGGCTTCCAGTAGAAACTTGTTATACTTATCATAATTAGTGGATCTCATCAAGTCGGAATCAAGAAGGGTTGTTTCATGGTTGGGAGTATCGTAATGTCCCTCTTCAAAATCGTATCCACCAGAACTATACGGTGAAAATGCATTATGCACAAGTTCCATGAAGGGGTTTCGAGAAGGTCCGTTAGTATTGCTGGATGTGGTACCATGGTACCCTGATCTAAACTCTGCCATTACCGTTTCAACAGTAGTATATGATACAATTAGATTTATAGAAAATACTGTATTGATCATAAGATTGCATATGATCTAGCCTGAGACCTAAGCCTTGCAATTGTTACAATCTCTGAAGGTGAAGTAACAAAGAAACCAGAGAGATCAAGAATAAATGATCAAAAGAATAGAGATCTTAGATTATCATCATCATCCTCGATCATATGAACGTTTGTGGGCAACGGAAAATTATTCATGCTTCTTCAAATGGCAAATGGTAAAACTATTTCACAAGAAAAAAGAGGTGGAGATCATAATTAATATATTGTAGCAACAATATAAATATAATAGTGATGTTGAAGCAAATGGTTAAAACATTTTCTCTTCCAATTTTACAATTAAGCTAAGATGATATGGTGCTTGAATAAATATGATAGAGTAGATATATATATATATATACACACACGACTAATCTATGAACTAGAATGGAGGTCTCCGATGAAAATGTATTGATTTTTTTCTGCATAAAAGGTATAATTGAGTTTACAAAAATCGAAAGAGGTGTATATATTAATTTTTTTATTGGAGAAAAGAGATTACAAAGACGATCCTCTGGATGATCCATTTCCAAGAACATCATGCTGTTTAGGTAGGGAAACACATGAGGGAATAGATCTTTCCGAAACATGGAGATTGTTGCAGGAGTGGCCAAGATTAGCAAGTTTATCTGCCATAAAATTTGTCTCCCTATAAATATGGTCAAATTCAGTGTGATTGAAGTGGCTGGCAATGAGGTTTATATCTTCAATAGCGGTCTTCAATTTCCGAGGGATGAATAATTTCTCCTTGATGCACTAAATGATCAGGTTAGAGTCTCTTTCAACAAGCATATTGAAGATGCCTAGCCTTCTAGCTTGCAGGAGCCCTTCTCTGAGAGCTACAACTTCAGCAACTGAGATGCTTGTTCTTCCAATGGCTCTTGCTCCTGCCACAATGGGATTGCCTTCAGAATTTCTGATGATAAAGCTACAGGCTCCCAAATTATCACTAACACCAGCTACTGAGACATTAAAGTTTAGTTTAAAGTGGTCCGAGGGGGGAGGGAGCCATTTAATAGCAGCATGGTATGACTTATTAGAAGCTTCTTCTCCATTAACTTTTCTTTATTCCTCCCAGGATTTTGCAGCAACAGCTACCACCTCATTTGGGGTACCTACTGTTTTCCTGAAAATAACATCATTTCTAGTTTTTCATAACATCCAGCAAATTACAATTATTTTTTTCATGAGGAGCTTATTGTAGGATCAACTCTAAGTAGAGCTCTCAACTGGTTGGTCAAGGATTGACCAACAATAGGGGTGAAAAAGCCACCTACTTTCCAGACATTTCTAGCAAAACATTAATCACAAAACAGATGAGACATAGATTCCTCATGGGAGTTACACAAAGAGAAGATGCTATTGTTAAACACTTTTAATTTTTGGGAATAAATTTACTCATGGTACATGTAGCTTCTAGAAAACATCAAAATGATGTTTAAACTTTAAAAACTATCAAAGTGATGTCTATTGGTTCAAACACTATTAAAGCTATCCGGACATCGCTTTAATAATGTTTTAAACCAATAGGCATCACTTTGATAGTTTTTAAAGTTTAGGTATCACTTAGATGTTTTCTGGAAGCTACAGGCACCATGGGTGGATTTTTTCCTTAATTTTTGAAGTCTCTGCCTTGTCTTTAATATTTCATGGAGAAGTGTCCAATCAAAGATTTTTGTTTTGGGAGGGATAGTCAAACTCCATAACACATTAATGAGATCTTGGTTTTTAGCTTTCTGCATATTAGAATGTTGTAACCAGATAACATATTTAATTTTTGAAAAGTTTCATTTTGGGTTGGGACCCCAAACAAAATTATCTTCAGAATTCACTATTGGCAAATGCACTCCAATAATTAAGTCTACAATATCCTTCTCAAAGAAAAAAATCAGCTTCTGCTTATTCCAGTTATTTTCCTGCAAAAAATCACACACTTTATCAGTCCAAATAATGCTATTTGCTGCATGTTGTTTCATTTCCAAAGCAAGGCTATGAGGCAGGACCCCATTATCTTGCCAAAAATTTACACTTTCCCCATTACCAACAATCCATCTCATCCCTTGTCTAATGATATCTTTACTGTCCAGAATTCCTTTCCAAGCAGCTGAGGAAAAAGCTTTGTTCTTAGCATTAAAAAACTCAACCTTTCTCAGGAATTTATTTCTGATCAACTGAACCCACTAGTTTTCAGAGTTAGTTAAAATCTTCCATCCAAGTTTTGCCATAGCAGCCTTGTTAAAGCTTGAGCTTGGCCTAACACCAAGCCCCCCAAAGCATTTTGGAGTTTCCATCTTAAATTATTTAGCTTGGAACTTTTCCCCAAAAGAAATCTCTAGCATGTCTATCTATTTCTTTACAAATCTTTGCAGGGCTTTTGAAGCAGGACATGACATGGTTTGAGATGCTAGAGATGCTAGCTTTAATCAGAGTAACTCTTCCAGCTTTTGAGAGGGTGTCTATCTTTCATCCAGCTAATTTATTTGAAATTCTGGTAATGAGCTCTTTACTGTTCACAGGGTCCTTCCAAAAAAATAATATTATTGATTCTTAGGTATTTGCCCACAATGCTTTTGTGCTAAACTCCAATAATCTGAACAATCTCATTTTTGACACTTGCTCTGACCTTGTCAGAGAAGTAGATAGAAGATTCTTGAAAGTTTATTCTCTGTCCAGAAGCTCACTACTACATTTTTAACTATTGCCGGCGATTTTTCCCCCAAAAATCGCTGGCAATATTTTTTTTTAGTTTTTTTTTATTACCGGCGGACTATTGCCGGAGATTTACCGGAAAAATCGCCGGCAATGATAAAAAAAAAAAAACTATTGCCGGCGATTTAAAATCGCCGGCAATAGTTAAAAATGTAGTAGTGGCTTTAGAGAAACTATTAAGTACAGTTAAGAAATTCTTAGCAGCTCTAGGAGTAGTTCTACAGAAAATCAAACAATCAACCGCAAACATCATATTTGAAATTTTAAAACATTTTTGAGCAGTAAGGATCCCAATATGACTTCTTGAATTACCTGCACAAAGATTTAGTGCCTTATCAGGGGCTTCATACATAGAATAAAAATATAGGGAGAGATTGGGTCACCTTGCCTAATTCCCATTGAGGGATTAAAGTATCCCTCTGGCTTACCATTCACAATGATAGAGAAAGACACTGGAAATACAATCTAATACAATGTTAATCCAAGAATCACAGAAGACAAATTTTTGAAGACAGCCTCTAATGTATTTCCAACTTAGAAAGTCATAAGCTTTCTCAAGATAAACTTTCAGAGCCATGACCCTATTTCTTCCTTTTTTTCCTTTCGAAATCATCAAAGAGTTCATGATCAATAAAGATATTGTTCTGAATAGATCTTCTTGGAGCAAAAACTATTTGGTATATATATTAATTTGGGAGGTATGAATAGAAGTACATTTACCTCTAAAATATCTAATTTACCTTAATATCAAGCATTTATATACAAATTATCATTTTTTTAAGCTTATAAATTATTTTGTGTGTGTAATAGTTGATTGTCAAACGTTATTAATTTTCAAGTTTTTTTATTCAATACCCCATTAAAAAAACGGCTTGGCTTTATGGGATTAACCGGTCCAAAAAAGTTTGATGACCCGACTCAAGGGTGGCCTGTAGGTTTCAAAATTTTAAAAATAACCTGGCCTGATCTGGATTTTGAAGGCATTATGCTCAAACCCGGCCCGACCCATTGCCGACCTCTACAAGAGAGTGCCTCTATTGTTTCTTCGTCAAGCGTGTCTTTGTAGTTTCCTTACGTGTCATGGCCAGGATATTTTACAAGCTTCCATAGTTCAAAAGTAATGCGTATGTAACACATATGTACTTAATTATGTAGCCAGTTTGCCTAGATTATGACTTCTTGTGTATTGTTTGCCCATGATATGAGTAGTCTTAGTTATAATTTTTCTGTATCTTGATTGTTTAATATCATTTAACGTCTCATGTGAATTGTAGTCCAGTGATAATGACTTATAATAGTGTGATTCTTGAGATCACGTGTTCAAATTTCATCCTATTACGTATGATTCGTGGCATAATGCCATTCTTGATAATAAAAAAAAAGTTTGTAAAATTTGCCGATTTGAATCAAGAGTACTGTGCAGGTACCACGGGTGATTACTGAGTCTGTTGATAGATACCTCCGTGGATAATTTTCTTATTTTTTGACTATGTTCTTGCATGTATTTGCAGGGATTGGCTTTATTATATGTATCAGTTGATGATGACAACGCTGGCAAGGTGTTCTATGGAGCTGCAGTACTAATTTCAATCGGAGAAGCGGGAAGGAATTCTTCTGTATACAAATTTCTCCGTGATAAATATCTAGATTGTGATAGAAATGAACAAGATAACAATCGCATCGAAGGTCGTCTAAGTTTTATATGGGACTTTCCCTGGTTTTTGGGCGCAGCGGTCCCTTTCTTCCTTTTTGGCGCATCTTTCGGTTCTGTCGCACTGAGTTCGATAATAGTGGTGGGAGTTTCTTACATAATCTTTTTGCTTGGCTTCTTCTCCGGATCCTATTCCGACGATAACATCCCCAAAGGCGACACCGTAGGAGAAGCAGATCAACAAGCCGTAGGCCGTATAACTGAGGAGAGACAACGTTATTACAAAGAAATGTTAAGTATGTGTTGTTGTTTCCTAGCTTGCAGTCTAGTTGACGCAACGGGGTACACCATGTTTTACAATCAAGTACAATTCATGAAGCCCACAGTATCTAGTTTTTTCTTGAGTGCGCTTCAGTCCTTGTCAAGCTTTATAAGCTCTTTCGGCTGCAATCGGATTCAAAAGAAGTGGAAGCATGCTACGCTAACACTAGTAAGAATTGGATGCGAACTTGTTTGTTCTGTCATGTGTATTTTTGTTGCTTGGCGAGTTGAGATACATAGGTCGCATCTGATCAAGGCTCAAGTGATAGATGATGAATCAACTATTCCCATGAGTGTCACGTGGTTAATACCTCAGTTCTCTCTGTTAGGCATCATGCAAGGGTTAGCCGAAGAAGGGTTGGTCGAGTTTTTCGTTGACCGACGATTACTGCATGGTGATATAGAATCAGCAAGGTATCATGGATACTTGACCTACAACTTTTTGATAGGTGTTGTTGGAAGGCTAGCTACTATTGGTTTTATTCAGGTGTTTAAACACACTTGGTTAAGGGAAGATAGATATGTTAATCACCTTGATACGTACTACATGGTATTAACCTTCCTCGGTGTTGCTAACCTTTGCTATTACTTTCCTGTGGCCATGTACTTCTTTAAGAAGGAGTGTCCGCAAGCACAGACATCTGCCACAGAGGAAAAAGGCAACGCTGCCCCGCGCCCAGAGGAAAACGAACGGAACGGAGTTAATGATGGTGAAATAGAGATGGCATGGAAATCATGGATTAATGCCCTAAGGCGATTTGCATTGGTTATTCAAGCTGCATATATGCATGCATGTGATTGTTGTTAGTGAATGGATTCCTAAGTTTGTTTCATGATTTGGAGGCCTCAAATTACACATGTATGTTATATTATATTTGTAATGTCATGTCATATACATCTTAAATTAATCAAAGACAATTATACCTTTATATTCAATGGTTATCGTCTATTCTTCATTAAAACTTATTTATAAAACTTCCTTCCACAACATTAAATTATTTACAAGAAATTTAATCGATCTGAAATTTTGATGAATATGAATTTTACTATTAGTTCAAAAAGCAATAATTATCTTGTTTAATTTTTCTCATCTCCTGGATCTCGTGTTTGATTTCAGTTTACAATTTCTTACTCTCTTTTTGTAATTGAAAATTGAACAATTTGTTCTAAGCCTATCGAATTGAAAATTTATTGATAGAACATTGAAATCGAGCTTTCAATAACAAACAATAGGCCTAGGAAAGTCATTGATTGATTGACAGTGATAGAATAATATGGGTGTAGTAAGCCATAGTTTGATCATTAATTTATGTCTTTTATCGTTTATGAATTGATCGAGATCGAATAAGATGAATCATAATGCATCAAAAATGGGTAAAAAAGAAGAGGAAATTAATCAATCAGCAATTGTCGGGATACCAAAACAAGTTGTTGTGATCATTTTGCTCTAAGTTATCATTAATTTTTTTGGTATTTCGATCTCTGAGTTCTTGATTAGCAAGGGTGCGGTTAGATAGGTTTCTGGGTAGCAGTAAAAATATATGGTTGCTGCTAGCTAGTTAGGCACTACCAGCATAAGTACTATAGTCAACCACACAAAGTCGTATGCCTGTTAGCCAAAAGTCGTCGGCTATAGTGTCGTCGGGAAAAGGTTGTCGGTTATACTATAGCCGATGACTTTTTATGCTCCTTGTCGGCTATAGGTCCAAACTATAGCCGATGACTAAAAGTTGTCGGCTATAGTTACAAACAATAATCGACGAATTTCGACTAGAACGTCGTCAGGAAAACCTTCCCGGTCCGGTCAATATTGTTGACTGGAGGATACTATAGCCGACGATGAGATTTTTCAACCGTCGGGTATAGTTTTTTAACCCGTCGGTTATAGTTATTAAACCCGTCGAGTATAGTTTTGGCAATCGTCGAAAAATTTAGACTATAACCGATGACCTTGGTATATGTCGTCGGCTATAGTATGCAACTTTCTGAAAGAAAAAAAAACTGCAGATTCTGGATTTACCATTCCCAGAACCTGCAGTTTCAAAATAGCCAACAAACATATATTTTCATTTCCACAATGGCCAACAACGCATAACAGCTTCATAATCAACACAACACAAACTGTTAAAAATTTAGCCTATAATTTTGAAACACATATTCATATAAACTAAAGGTTGCTAAAATCTAAGTTGCGGAGATAAGATGGGTCACTACCATCATCATCGGGCGGATCCTGCTGCTCATGTGGGGCATCGTGAGGGTGCAGGTTAGATGGAGTCCATATAGTCCAACCTTGGGCCGGGACATTTATTTCTTACGCATGAAGGGTTGAGCTTAGGCCTTCAAAATTTCTAGCCATTTCAGCTCGCATTTGAGCTAACTCCTCAGCCTGCTGCCGGGCTATCTCTTGACGCATCTCCTCTATCTGCTGAGTCATCTATCGTTGAGTCTCTTCTATTTTGCTCTCATACTCCTGAGTCTACCTACGAAGTTGCTCCTCTAGTTGGGCCTTGGAAGATCCCGATTTGCATTGAAAACCGGACGTGTTCTTCAATATCTTATCACTTTGCCGTCCTAAACCCTTGTAATAGTAACTGCTCATTCGTGGTGGGAAAGAGTTTCCCATGATCATCGCCCAAACCCTTAAATCAGATTGATCGATCTGAGATATGGTCTGGGGAAGCTCATCATCCGAGATATTAGGGTTTCGCTCCCTCACAATCTGAGTCAACACCTCCTCAGTTGTTTCCCTTAAATGAACCTAATTGACAAGGAAAACAAAATAACATATTAGTAAGCATACATTAAACAAAAGTTAGAGAAAACACATATATAAGCAATTTGTAAAGTTGTAAGGGTACAATATTTATAGCTTGTTCGTGGGACTGAGGATGCATTTTTTCATACATCCACACTAACGGGTTTTCTTCATGGTGTTGGGTCACTGCCTCCTCCCTATAATACGCATAGGATCTAGAACCGGCACGATGGTTGTTCGTGTTCTTTGCTCGGTTTCTCGCGTTTATGGGGGAAATGGTCTTGTTTCATAAATATATATTAAAAAAAATTGATTTAGAAACTATCAACGCCAAATTATCCACAAGTAAATACATATGATGTTAAATATATACCTCAAATCGTGGGGCGTTGAAGTGGGTTAAAAGCCACTTCCACTCGTACCCCCTAAGCATGAACTCCATAGTGGCACCCGAACGGTCATTGAACATGTTATTATTCCTCCAGAAGTTACAGAGCTCATTCTTCCACTCTTTATACCTATATATGCGACACAAATGTTAGAAACACATTACATGATCCCTCTAATATCTAAATATATATTATATGACTCCCGTCACCTTCATCCTTGAACCTCTTTTGTCCAGGTGGATTTAAGTTTCTCCTGAACATTGAACCACACCTGCAATGTCTCATTTTTTATGTTAATATATTTATATTTTAAAGGAATTAATTAATATAAGTAGATATACACATTGAATATCTAACTCACCGACATCGCATTGTTCACTTAGTCCTTCACGGACTGAGGATCACTCTGACCACCACTACAAGAAAATTGCACCTAGACCACGGACCATTTCCGTCGTCTAGGTGCAGTTTTCCGTCGTCTAAGTACTTAGACGACGGAATCTCCGTCGTCCAAGGTCCGTGCTCCAAGTGCTGTCGTCCAAGAACCTGGACGACGGAGAATTAGTGATCCGTCGTCCAAGTGAACTTGGACCACGGACATTATCCGTGGCCCATGTATGCACCTGGACGATGAAAACACTTAATCTCCGTCGTCCAGGTGAACACATGGGCCACGGACATTGCTCGTTTCTCCGTGGCCCAGGTTTTCACCTGGACGACGGAGAATTAGTGTTTCCGTCGTCCAGGTGCATACATGGGCCACAGATAATGGTAGCTTATCCGTGGCCCAGGTGTTCACCTGGACGACGGAAACACTAATTTTCCGTCGTCCAGGTGAAAACCTGGGCCACGGAGAACGACAGGGTTTAGGGGTTAGGGGTTAGGGGTTAGGGTTAGGTTTAGGGTTCTGCACCTGGACGACGGAACACTTAATCTCCGTCGTCCAAGTGAATATTTAATTTTTTTAAAAAAATAAATTGAAATTAAAAATTATTAATTTAATTTATTATTATTTTAATTTAAATAATGAAAAATGCTAAAATTAAATAAATAAACTAAATTTTGAATATTATAATTAATAACTTAATTATTAAATAATCAAAGTAAATTAATTTGTACATACGAAAAAATCCATAAATTAAAAATTAAAATATTGTTCGGAATACGGAAAGAAACGAGATAATATACTACGTGCTAGCTAATACACTGGAGGAGCAGATGCGGGGCCGAGTCCTCCGCCTCCAGCCGGGTCGTTGTCGTCGGGGTGTGGGTTCGGAGGAGGTTGACATACTTCTCGATTTTGTTCCATGAGGGCGATGAGTTGGGCTATTTGTGCTTGTTGTTGGTCAAGTCTTTGCCGCATTGACTCATTCTCCTCTCGTGCCAGTCGAGCCTCTTGAATGGCTGCTTCGACGGCCGCAGCCTGACTCATTCTCCGCTGCCTCGAACCTCCCGTAGATGATGAGCCGGAGGTCGTCGACAAATCTCGTACCACCCTAGGCCCAAAGTGCCTAACCTCCTTGCCAGCTCTACGACCGTAGACCTCATCCGCGATTGCAATTTGGCTCTCTAAGGATAGAGGAGGCAGGTCTTCCGGCGGCACATCTGGGAACGCAAGCTGAGTGTTGGCCAACTCTTCATGCGCACGCTCTATCGCCCATGCCTACAAAATTATAATTAATTTATTATAATGAAATCATATTTAAATAATAATTACTATAATTAAAAGCACATATATATATATATCACTTACCCCGTATTGACTCGCTTCATTATCGAGCCCTGGCGTCACGTACGCGCTTACGCTTGCATCAATAAAAGGGTGTTTGGAACCCTTATCCTTGTGCTCCTTGGCAATTTGAATGAACTGCTTGGCGCCGGTAGTATGGTGTTTCTCCTTCTTCCCCCGGTTGGCTTTGTTGACACCGGAGAATTTCTGTTACACAATATAATTAAATCATTAAAAAATGAATAACTACAATTTAAATAATTCAATTATCTTAATTGAAATAAAAAAATTAAATTAATACCTTAAATTGTTCATCGGCAAAGTGGTTACACAACCACTCCCACTCATCTTCTCTCTCCCCTTGCAGCTCTACCGGGGGAGGCACGGGACCGACATCTTTGAAGTACTTATGGAGCCTGTACTTCCAATCTTTGTAGATGGAGTTGGCGGTTTGATTGATATGCCTCAACATAGCCGGTGTCGGATCCACGTCAAATTGTTCCTATGAAAAATAAATAGAAAATTATAATCGTATATATTATGAAATTTTAGGCCGAGATTAACAATATTATATAATAACTAAATTGAGCGTATTACGTACCGAAAGATCTTTGAAGACTTTCGCCTTCTCATGATCCGGCGCCTCCTTCCAAGTAGGGGCAGTGATACGAACCCGGTTACGGATGATTGACCCTATCCCATGCGCCGAGAGACTTGCTAGCTGAGCTGTGGGAGGGCCACCGGTGAATTTGTCGTACGGCAAGTCGATCTTTTTACCGGTCGCCTTGCAAATACGCTCCGCTTTTCCCCCTTTAACGAGACCCCCAGTCCTTTTCGGTTCCGGGTCAGTGGGGGCCCTCCTTTGCCTACGGCGGGCGCTGTACATGATTGATTCGGCGGTCGAGGACGCCTGAGTACTTCCCGTTGAATGGGTACCAGGCGTCGGAGATTGGAAGGGGTCGACGTCATCACCGCTCGAGATGAATGGGGGAGCGGGAATTTCCCCAGAGGGCGCTACGGACGGACCAGATGATCCGTCCGGATTGAGAGCGTCGTTGCCCTCCGGTGGTAATTCCCAACCGACTTGGTCCTCCAAGCGGCGGAGCATGGCATCTTCTGCCTCTTGTTGGGCTTTCTTCTTGCCGGATGTCGTCTTTGGTGGAGCCATTTAAACCTAAGAGTACGGGGTTAAAATACCTACTTACCATAATAATTACAACTTAAAAATTTACGCTAATTAATTAAGTACGTTTAAGATTTAAATAGAGTACACTAGCTTGACATTTTCGGTCGTTCAATGGACGTGCGACCCGCGCGATAAAGTGTAAATTTTCAATTAATCAGCCTTGGTTAAATCGAAAAACATGGCCAGTTAGGGATAGAGATAACGCGAGAGGCAGGACTAATTTCGACAAAAGTCTTTCTTAGTCCAAATCCTGTCACCAGTCATAACCCGTTTCTAGACACCATGTCCGACATTCGGCCAATTTTTCGAAAATTTACACTCCCTCAAGTCCTTTGCAAACTCCGCCCTCAACCTCGTGTCCATAACTTCACTTAGGTTATGGTGTGCGGTGATGAAATCTACACATCACGAGGGGTTAAGGAGATAAGCAAGGAAAAGAGGCGCCATCTATTCCAAAGAGTGCGACTTAATTACACCAAGCCTATGTACTAAATTTAAATCGAACACGTACTACTAATTAATTTACTAAAAAATACACGTAATTACATGCAATAATTTATTTTCCATTTAGCATGCAATAATTAACCATTTAATTAATTAATAACAATAATTATTTATTTAATTAATTAATAACAATAATTATTTATTTATTTATTTAATAACAACAAATTTACAATTATTCATTTAATTAGGAAACAATAACAATAATTATGATTTAATTAATAAATAACAACAATTAATCATTTATTAAATATTTAAAATTAATTACTAAATTAATTTCTACTAATTTATTATATTTAGAATTTAATTAATTAATAAAATGAAAATTATTTAAATAAGGGAAAAATAGAAATTTACCGAATCGGAGTTTTCGGGAATTTCGCCGGAGTTGTGTCGTCGGAGAGGAGGAATCGAACCACGCCGGAGTTGTATCGTCGGAGCGTCGTCGCCGGAGGAGAATATCGCCGGAATGAGATTGAGAGAGAGAGGAGAGGAGAGATGGAGAGAATTGTAAGGGATGAGGAAAAGAAGATGAGCCGTACTCTATTTATAGAGTTTCACTTAGACGACGGAGCACTATTCTCCGTCGTCTAAGTGCACCTGGATGACGGAAACAGTGTTTTCCGTCGTCTAGGTGGCGGTTTAAAAATTTTCAAGCGGCGCGTAATTAATCGGCGGGACGTTTTGAACCGCCATGATTTTGGACTTAGACGACGGAGAATGAATTCTCCGTCGTCTAAGTGAAAATTCAAGCGGTCCCAAAAACGGAAGCGGTAAAATGAACCGCCATAATTTTGGACTTGGACGACGGAGATGGTAAGTTTCCGTCGTCCAGGTGAAAATTACATGGAAAAAAATAAACAAAAATAAATTTGAACCGCCATGATTTTGAACTTGGACGACGAAGATGATCATTATCCGTCGTTCAGGTGAACACCTAGACGACGGAAAATGACCGTCTCCGTCGTCCAGGTTCAAATTACGTAAAAAAAATTTTTAAAAATAATTCTCTAGGAATTTAGCGATCTGTCATTCGAGTGAAATAGTCGTACAATATCGATGAACGCATCGTATATATGAACAGTTAAATTTGAACCGCCGATTAATTTTACGTGTTGAAACATGTTAAGTATTGACTAATCTTTACGGCTTAAGTGTTCATGAGTAGACGCTCATTTGCAGCAGAGTATTAACGAAATTGAATTTGGACACAACCGTTGGATATGTTCGTCGTAACATAATATATAATTGTCTTCAAAGGACCATAAAATAATAAGTTCGGGAAGGGTTTGATCGGCACAGTCAACCGCAAAACTGATAATTTCACAAACCGGAAACGTGGATACAAGGCATTTCGCAACTCCGATTTTCGAACCGTCGAAGCTCACACACCAAGAATTGTTTACTCTAAAGTCTTGAGGAAAAGAAAATGCATTGGAAGAAGGTCTAGAGGGTCGTTGTCTTAGAAAAAATTTTGATATCTTCACCTGGACGACGGAAATGAGCGTTCTCCGTCGTCCAGGTGAGAACCCGGACGACGGATATGAGTGTTCTCCGTCGTCCAGGTGCATAGACCCTGAATTCAGGGGTTAGGGCCTTACTGTTTAGGGTTTAGGGTTTGTGAACTTGGACGACGGAGAATGACCATGCTCCGTCGTCCTAGTGTGTACCTGGACGACGGATAATGACCATTCTCCGTCATCCAGGTGTATAGACCCCGATTTCAGGGGTTAGGGCCTTAGGGATTACGGTTTAGGTCGTCGCCGGTCATTTGTGTACGTACGTGTCCGTTTAATTATATTCTAATTCAAAAATATAATTAAAAAATTTATCGATCGATCCGATCGAACTGCTAGCTAGATTTAGGGTCAAGGATTTAGCTAGGGTACGTTTTATATGAGATTGAGATTTGGCGCCAATATTTATTAATTTCTCTGTTGGCCAGGATATATAATTCAGATTAATTTCTTACCGTAAACCGGCATCGATCATATATATATTACAATAATTACAGTAATTAATTACCAATTAATCTCCCTCGTCGTATGACCGTACTCTTCGTCATAATCATCATCGTCCTCATCCCCGTTAGTCGACGGCTCATCCTCGTCATCGTACTCAACATCGTCCGACGAATAACCTGAGTCCTCGTCCGCGTCCTCTTCCTGCTCATCTTCTTCATCTACCTCATCGATAATCTCATCTTCAGTTAGATCTGTACAACCATCAGGCATGGGTAACCGTTCACCATCTTGAACCAGATCCATTATATCGGAGCGGACCATAGAAATATTAGGCTCTTGATAGGCAGGAATATCACCAGAATCTGGTTCAGCAGCATCTTCAGTCGTCGCCGGTGTCCCTTCAATTGTCTCTGTATTCCATATTCCTCGGTGAGAGATATGGTTCACTATTTTCCACCCTTCACCGGCTTTCGGATCGTCGAGATAGAACACCTGCCGAACTAAGGTGGCGAGAGCGAAAGGCTCATCCTCATACCAGTGCGAGTTTGTATCGACTGATAATAGTCCCAGGTCTTCCTTTGTACGTTTGAACCATCTGCACTTGAATAGGAAAACGTTGACATCATTCCCGTAACATAGCTGAACCACGTATACAATAGCCCCGTAATATAGATCATTGTCTTTCCCAACCGCTACCCCACTGTTTTGTGTTCTTCTTCCTTCGTCTCGGGCCAATGAATGGAACTTTACACCGTTCACAAAACATCCGGGATAAATATAGTGTTTAACCGGCTTCCCTGCTAGCAAGTGCTTTGGCCATGACCACCACCCTCCGTGGTTATCAGATTTTTGCAGATCAATCATCTGCGAAAAAGGCCAAATTAATATAATGGTTTACTTTCTACAAACATGAGCAATATGTATTTAAATAATTAATACCGAGTCGTACGTACGTACCCATTGGAAGAAATAATCAGGAAACTTCTTCTTAACCATTTTCTCAATCCACGCCGAACTCTTGTTTTGATTTAACGCCTGAAGCCTCTCCCTGTATGACAACATGTACGGCTCAACTTCGTCACAGTCTCGCAACACTACCCAATGTGCCTCAATAAGTTCTTCCCATGTTAACGATTCCTTTAATACTCCTCTAAACGGTCGGACGACATTGGTGACGACAGAAAGATTGATGCGGGCACTGCGATCGGAGGCAGTGGGAGGGGGTGGATCTTTGAGGTACCTGTTGCAGTAAGTAACACACTCATGCATTAGGTATGTCTCTGTTATGGAGCCATCCGGGGCCGACCTGTTTTTGACGAATGACTTATACTGTCCAAGCTGTCTACAAAATCAAACGTACACATTACATAAGTACATATAGCTAGCTGGCTAGTATATATATAATCTCCAGTGGAACAAATTAATTAATTAGTTGTACGTACCTTTCTTGAGGATACATCCAAGTGTACTGGACCGGACCAGAAATAAGAACCTGCTCGGGCAAGTGGATCATTAGGTGAATCATGATGTCAAAGAAAGCAGGGGGGAAAATCCTCTCTAGTTTGCAAATGATGTGCACAATTTGTTGTTGCAATTCCACCACATCTGACTTCTTTAATTCTCTAGCGCATAACCTCTGCCACCACCTGCACAATGCCACTATTGGTTCTACGACGTCCCGAGGCAAGTATGGTCGAATTACCACTGGAATAAGACGTTGCAGCATAACGTGATAGTCATGTGTCTTTAGACCAACAAACTTGTGTTGCACCTCGTCCACTGCTCCAGTTATAGTAGCTGCATACGTAGCCGGATAACGAACGCCCTTAAACCAGTGAAATACAGAACGTCTAAGCGTCGGCTTCACTGTGTAAGGTGCATCTGGCATCTTGTTGTACACACCTTTCCTATCCCTCCTCAACCACAAGGGACGACGTAGATTCATTGATTCCAAATCTTTGCGCGCTTTGGGAGTATCTTTAGTCTTGAACTTAATACCGAGAATTGTTCCCACCACGCTGTCGCACACATTCTTTTCTATGTGCATCGCGTCCAAGTTGTTCCTCAGCTTCAACTTCGACCAGTAAGGGAGTTCAAAGAATATACTCTTGTGATCCCAATAGCTCAGATCATGTGGAGGAATTGGATTGCATTTCTTTACATCCGCGTCATTGCTCAACACACCAAAGTCGAAATAGCTCAACCTCTCTAAAATCTCTTCCCCCGACCAACTACGGGGTTTAGGATTGTTCTCTACCGTACCATCGAAATGAGCTTCATCCTATCGCCACGGGTGGTCGTGAGGAAGCCATCTACGGTGACCCAAGTAACACACCTTCCCCGCGTGCCAACTAGAGTTCACGTCGTCCAAACATATAGGACATCCGTTATATCTTTTTGTCCTGCAGGCTGCCAACATCCCATAAGCTGGAAAATCGCTGATCGTCCACATTACGGCAGCCCTCATCGTGAACATCGTGTCAGTGAATTTTTCATAAGTTGGGACTCCATTTTCCCACAACAGTTTCAGCTCGTCGATCAAAGGTCTGAGGTAGACATCTAAGCACTTCGATGGAGATTTAGGACCTGGAATTAGTACGGTAAGGAAATTAAATTCCTTGTTCATGCACATCCACGGAGGCAAGTTGTACGGCATCAGAATAACTGGCCAAGTGCTGACGGCGGAGCTATTACTTCCCCAAGGATTGAATCCGTCTGTAGATAGGCCGAGTCTAACATTTCTAACCTCTGAAGCAAAGTCTCCAAATTCTCTGTCGAAATGTTTGAAACCCTCCCCATCCGCGGCGTGTCGCAGGACATCGTCATCTATTCACTTTTCTGCGTACCATCGCATCGCCTCTGCTGTGTGTAGAGACATGTACAGGCGCTGCAATCTGGGAATCAAGGGAAAATATCGAACAACTTTCACAGGAATTCTCTTTTTCGAACTCTTCCTATTCAACTGGAATCTGCACTGGCCACATACGGGACAATAGTCCAACTCTTTATACTCTTTGTAAAATAGCACACAATCATTCGGACATGCGTCAATTATCCTGTACTTTAGGCCGAGGCTGCTCAGGATATTTCTAACCTTATAATGAGATTTAGGAAGATTGTGATCATCAGGAAGCAACTTACATATTTGCTCCTGAATTTCGTCAAAAGCACTCACTGACATTTTGTGCTTCACTTTTATCTTCATTTGCTCCATCACATATTGCAACACATTCTCTCGACATCCAGGGAACACCGGGGTCTGCGCTTCAAGTAGCATCCGGTTGTACTTTTCCATCTCACTGGTGTCAGTGGCCAAGCTAGCTGCGGGGAATGTGTCATCATGCTCATTAGTAGTACTGTAACCTCCGTCTTGGTGTTGGTGTCCACGATGACTAAATCCTGGAAACGCATCATGGACCAAATCTGCAGTTGGGTTGCAAGCTGGGGGTCCGGCACCACTGCCGCTGGATGAGGCACCATGGTAACTGTACCCTGAGCTGAAGTCTGCTGCGCTGAACTCTACAGCTTCACCATGCTCGCTCCATGTAGTGTAACTCCACATCATACCATTTTCGTACAGGTGTTGCACCATATCATTAACCTCCGCATACTGACAATTAAGACATTTCTGACACGGACACCTGAAACGTTTCTTTCCCTGACCATGTTCTATCGCAAAATTCACAAATTCGCTAATTACATCCATATACCGGACATCACATCTATTCTTCAACTTCATCCAACTCTTGTCCATACTGCTACAAAATATTATAATTAATTAATTATTACATATATATATTAGTCCATTAATTTACGTTTAATTATACGTACTCGATCTACATCGATCCATCAATTACGTACGTACGTAATTTAATCGATCTATATATATATATAGCTAACATCCTTGCATGTATGTACGTACGTTTTCACTAAATATATATTAATTAAGCAAATTTTAACTGCGTACGTACCTGCTGGCCTTCTCGATATCTGTTAATTAAGCTAGCTAGCTAGTCAGCGGAGATCCCTTATCGATCCTGATTCTTCGATCTCGGCCTTCTCCCTTCTCCCTTCTCCTTCAATTCTTCTTCAAATTAATGGAATGAAGAGATCCAGGATCGGATGGAATGAATTCAGAGAGTTTGGCTTCGGGCTTATATAATGCTTCACTTAGACGACGGAGGTGTCGGTACGTCGTCTAAGTGGAAGTACGTTACTCGGACGACGGCGTGTCGGTCCGTTGTCCAGGTGATCACCTGGACGACGGAGAAGACTCCGAGGTCCAGGTGGTCACCTGGACGACGGAGAATACCGTCTCCGTCGTCCAGGTGATCACCTGGAGGACGGAGAAGACTCCGAGGTCCAGGTGGTTACCTGGACGACGGAGAATACCGTCTCCGTCGTCCAGGTGATCACCTGGATGACGGAGAAGACTCCGAGGTCCAGGTTATAACCTGGACGACGGAGATGGTATTCTCCGTCGTCCAGGTGGTACTTGGACGACGGAGAAGTCTCCGTCGTCCAAGTGTCACTTGGACCACGGAACAATTACGTTTCCGTGGTCTAAGTGCTGTTTTCTTGTAGTGCACAGAACAGGGACTTTGTCCCAGATAATGCTTCCAACCATACCGGAGTACCTCCTAAAAATGTTTCCCTCTCTCACCGATCATTGCTCGTCGGTCTCTATGACCAATGGCCCGTAGGCTTTGACGTCCTTTTGAAGTTGCTTCCCCACAACAGGGTCTCTGGTCCTCACTTTTTTTCTCCCCTCCAACGTCTGTCACATAAGACAAAGTAAAAAGAATTAAAACAGGATCACCCAATTTAGTATACAAATTATTGAAAAGTTTGAAATTAAATAATGCATATATTTACTATTTACCCGATGATTTCGATGTCGATTCGTTTGCTATCCTCGCACTTTTCAGAGGTGTATCAAACGGCTGAAAGACGTATGCTTCCTTCGGGTGGATATGAATAAGGTTTCCCTCATCATCGATAGTTGGTATAGAGTTTTCTGCATCATCGACATCTGGCAGGGCAGGTACGCCCTGCGAGGGGAAATAGAGGTGAGAAGGGAAGACACCTCCTTGTTGTCTGGACGACGATGTTCCTGAACCACCAGCATGACCCGGAGAAGGATCTGGAGTTGGCTCTGGCATACGAGGACCCAAAGGAGCAGGACCTTTATAGCTGGGCATACCCGACACGTGGCTCATGTCTGATATACGGTGACGTGAAAGGTCTGGACCCGTAGAGCCGGGCGTAGGCGACGTCTGGCTCCTATTGGAGAATAAAACTCTCCTCGTGCTCTGTGGTCGTTGGGGGTCGGCTACATCATCATGCACAAGCGTCTCTTAGGTGCCTCCAAGCAGTTGCCGACGATGATTATTTTTCGGGCTGCCGTAAGGCTGGTGAGGCCGGTTGTTCGAGCTGGACCTGCAACTGTCGCTGCTGGACCCGTTTTCTCGATTCTTAGATGTCGCATTCTTTCCTCTACTCGAAAACAAATGCATGGTTCCTAAAATTCACATAATTTGAACATCTTCAACATTAATAAATTCAACATCAATAAATTCATCAAACAACAACCTAAAACACAATCCCATAAGCAAATCACAATCCCATAACCTAATCATAATAATTACAACCACAATAATCTCAATCCCATAACCTAAAACATAATCTCATAACCTAATCACAATCTCATAACCTATTAACACATCCTAACATCAATCACATAATTTTACAATCCCATAACCATAACCTAAATCACAATCTCATAACCTAATCACAATTCCATAACCTAATAACATAATCACTTTCGATTCATAATTTCACAATCACCTAAATCCATAATGAAATAATCACAATCACATATATCACAATCACTACCTAATCACAGTAGATTAATTGAGTGAGTGAGAGAGAGAGAGAGAGAGAGAGAGAGAGAGAGAGAGAGAGAGAGAGTGAGAGTGAGAGTGAGAGTGAGAGTGAGAGTGAGAGTGAGAGTGTGTGTGTGTGTGTGCGCTATTGAAATTTGGGGAAAGGAGAGAGAAGGCGGCGGGCAGAGGCAACGGGAAGAGGCAGAGAGGAGAGGGAGGTTGGGTTTTTTTAAGTTTAGAGTTTTTAGTGTTTAGGAGGAAGAGAGGAGAGGGAGGTCGGGTTTAGGGCTTAGGCTGATCGAATTAGGGCGATGGCATTGGAATAAATCTGGCGGTGGCAGCGGATTGGGAGATTTTTGGGGTTTAGGAGAGAAATGTCTCGGACTGCTACATTTTCAATTAAAAATAAATACTACAGTCGACGACTTAAATGAAACATTGTCGGCTATACTATAGCCGATGACGTGTCGTATGAACATCGTCGGCTATAGTATAGCTGACAATGTTTTATTTATATCGTTGGCTATAGTATAGTCGACAAGAAATGGTAAAAATAGTCGAGTATACCTTGAAAATATTTTGAAAAATTAGCCTTGATCATGTGAAAACACAATTCACACAAAAACATGTTTAAGTAATTTTGAAAGATAATCACAATCCTCGCTATATTAAGAAATGTGAAAACAATTAACAAAATTATGATTATCACCCTTTAACAAACACGTAAATTTCACACATTCATTTTTAACTAATCAAGGCGCATAATCAGAATCATTGCTCGAGTCAAATTCGGTGTCCGTGTTAATTTCTAGTAATATGTGCCGCTCCTCGTTATCGAAGTATCTTCATTTAGATTGACATCAATAAGTTCTGCTCGAGGAAGTCCAACCACACTACCCAGACTCAAATTGTTAAGGCGAATTGTCGAGAAATCTGAAATATTAATTGTGTTCAGGTCTTGGCATGCAGTAACTTCTTCATTCTCTGGGGCATCACCAAGTGTAGCAGCATTGTATATGTTTCTAGGAACAACATGGTTAACTACTTTCCACGCGCCTTTTTGCACAAGATCATCAAGATAAAACACTTGTTTTACCGTTGTGGCAAAAACAAAAGGGTCATCTTCATACCATGTTGTAGCAGTATTCACCAAAAATGTTCTGTAGTCATCGATTCTTGTGTTCTGAGGGCTAGTATCAAACCATCTCCACTTAAACAAGTGCACTGTCATGCCTTCCCCATAAATTAGTTCAACCATTGAATGGAGAACGCCTTAATAGTCAATACCATTGTTGACCATGCACTATTACCCCAGAGTTCTGTGTTTTCCGTCTCGCGTCCCTATGTTCCCATAAAAATTGCATGTCATTGACCTTACACATCGGATAGACTCTTGAAGTTATTGGTTTCATCGCCAAAAGTCTCAATTCGTGTGACCAGTTTGGGTTACCATCATACTCTACGTGGTTCATCTGAAACAATAATAACCAACACGTTAGATGACAAACGTCATGATATTAAATTATATATAACAATAAGTATATATAGACGCACCCAGCCGCTAAAATAGTTTACAAACTCCCTATTGTGGTACTCAAGATCACCGCCAACGTGAGGACAGTATAGATGGAAGTCTTTCCAGTATTACACTTCTGCACAGTTAATCAATACCCACTAGTGGGCAATGACTAGCTCATATTGTTCCAACTGGTACGACTTTAGCAAATTTCCACCAACTTCAACATCATAGGAGAAGATAGAAAGTTTGAACTGTGGTTCATCTACCGACATATGTTGTGGAGTGTCCTCTAACGCTCTCAAATACAACTTGGTGTATGTTACGTACTCATGCACAAGATATGCTTCAGCTATACATCCTTCAGGTGCGAATTTATTAGCCACATAGTTTTTGTAGTCCCCCAGTTATTTATCAAGTTTAAAAGTGCATATTATGATTATTTCCAAATAATGTTAAAAAAAATTACACAAATTCAGATGTTGAATCGTACATACCTTTCCATAGGATACATCTAAGTATAGTGTACCAGACCGGTAAGCAACAATTGTTTGGGAAGATGGATCATCAGGTGAGGCATGATATCAAAAAACTTTGGGAGAAATATCCTCTCAAATTTGCACATAATAAAATTGATGTCATATTGTATTTCCCTCAGGTTTGATTTTTTCACTTCTCTAGTACATAAATTCTGAAAGAATCTTGATAACGCCACTAACGACTCCACCACCTCTTTCAGCAGGTACCCTTGAATGAAAATAGGGAAGAGGCGTTGAAGTAGTATATGACAGTCATGACTCTTTAATCTGTACATCTTATTGTCCCGGAAGTTAACACACCGACCTATATTGCTTGCATAGTCTGAAGGATACCTGACATTACCCATCCACATAAAAATTTCATTCTTCTGGTCAGGCTTGACGGTGTAATGAGCTTGATGCATTTTTTCTTCCTTTCTCTCAACCACAAATGTTTCCACAAATTCATTCTTTTCAGATCAATGCGTGTCTTAGGACCGTCTTTAGTTTTCCCCTCCCAATTCAGCACTGTGCCCACCACACTTTCGTACATATTCTTCTCTATGTGCATGACATCTAGGTAGTGCCTAATCGGCAACTTGGGCCAGTAAGGGAGTTCTCATAATATCCTTTTATGCATCCAGAATTTATACCTGTCAAGTTTGTCAGGTATCGACGCCACTATTTCAGGATGATTGCTCAGCTGCCCAAAATTATATTCATTCAACACTTCCAAAATTTTATCCCCCATCTATTTCCTGGGTTGCATACCCGTTTCTACAACTTCATCAAAAGCCTCGGGATCCTGTCGCCATGAGTGATAATGTGGAAGCCAACAACGGTGATGCATATGGACAATCTTTCTGCAATAAGGTCTGCATCACTCAACAGTCATGCACTCTGAACAAGCCTTGTATCCCTTGGTAACGTTGCCCGACAACATCTCGCGGGCAGGAAAATCACTGATGGTTCCAATAACCATGGCATGCATCTGGAACATCTGGTTTTTGTACTTGTCATAAGTGGGGTGGCCAAATTCACTCAGGTATTTAAGCTCCTCAATCAAGAGTCTCAAATACACATCGAGACATTTTCTTGGATAACCCGGCCCTGGAATTAACAGAGTGAGCATATTGTATTCCTTCTCCATACACATCCATGGAGGAAGGTTGTACGATACCAAAATAACTGGCTATATACTGTGTTGAAGACTTATGTTGCCAAAATGGTTGAATACGCCACATGAGAGCCCGAGCCAAACATTTTGAACCTCTGATGCAAAATGAGAAAACTCCCTGACCATGTGCTTCCAAGCCTCTCCGTCAGAAGGGTGTATAAGGGTATTATCGTTGGGTAAATTCCTCTCAGCCCACCATCTCATAGCTTCATCCGTGTGTGCACACATGAACAACCGTTCCAGCCTATCAATTAACGAGAAATACCGAAGTATCTTCACAACTTTCTTATTCCCTATATGAGTCAATTTATACTTATCCGTGTGACATACCGGGTAGGCATCAATGCCTTCAAGATCATTTCCGTAAGCATCTTCACCCCATAAGAGAACACAATCATATCTGCATGCATGAATTTTGATGTAATAAAGACCAATATGTTTTAGGATATGTCGTACCTTACGATGAGTGGTAGAAAGACGATGACTAGGGGCAGCATCGAAGTAGTCCACTTCGGCCAATCATCAATAGCCTTGATACTCATTTTGTTCTCCACTTTGAGCTTCATTACTCCCATGAAACTTTCAAGAACAATCTTATTACACCTGTTGTACTACGGGGTTTGTTGAAATGCAATCAAGTTGTTGTACTTGTCCATATCGATAGTGTTGGCAGCTATAGGTAATTGCTGGACTGGCTTAATATGAGGGAATCCTCCAATGGCAGGATCATTATCTGGTGCTTGAGTTAATACACCGCTCTCATAAGGAAACACATCGTTGATCAACCTCGTTGTTAGATCATTGGATGTATTGGCCATCTGAGGATATTGCTCATGATCATGCTGACCCGCTGATGATGTTCACCGTGATAAATCCAACACATGTACTTATCCCAAAACTCTTTTTTCTTCAGGTGCTCCTATACTATATCAATGGTAAAATGATACATCTCACTCCAACACAGACAGTGTTTACACGAGCAAAAATGAATATCATTCACATTAGAATTAGCCTTCACATATTCTACAAAACTCTTCATTCCAATTATATAATTTTGATCCCATTTGGAAGGAAAATCCAACTCTTGTCCATCCTGAAAATTTCAACTTAATTTATATATGTACATCTTTAATTCGATCATCTACTAGCTAGCTTGCTACATAATTACAAAGTTAGACATATATATATATATATATATGCATACTAGCTATATATCAATAATTAACATATAAACACACATACATGTATATTTTCATCTAATTAAATCAACTCAATCTCTAAAATTCATATATATATATATATAACACACATAAATCAACTCAATGGCCAAAATTTATACATATATATTTTGATCGAATTAAATCAACTCAATCTACAAAATTCATATATATACGTATCTATATAGTGGGAAATAACTTCACGAACTTATTTTGGACAACTATCGACAACACCCAACAATTTGAGAGCATTTTGAGTTTTCCTCCAATTTTTTTGAATGGTTGAGCTGCTGCCCGATTTGTTTAGATAATGAACTATAGCCGACGACATAAAAAATGGTCGTCGCCTATAGTTGACCATATCGTCGGCCTTTTGCCAAGCTGGTTGTCGAATATAGTATAATTATAGCCGATGATGAGTTTTTACTATAACCAACGATCTATTTTTGTGCCGTCGGTTATAGTTTTTTTACCGACAATAGTTTTGTACCGTTGACTGAAGTACAATATAGCCGACAGTTGAAAATGTCGTCGGCCTGTTTTCCCTCTTTTCGTTGGCTATAGTACTTATACTGGTAGTGAGGGTTCATAGCAATTCTTACGTTCAAGTTTATTTTAGGGTTTCTCAAATATGTTTTATTAGCTTTAATCTTATAAATTCAATCCAAAATAGGTTGTTTGCGATTCAATTTTAAATTTATTAAATACATATTTTTATACAAAGTTAATTAAATATATTGAAGGACTGGATTACTTTTGTATGTTAGAAATTTTTCCATAAATTAATAACAAGAATTGTTTATATGACATGTCAAGCCACGTCAAATTGAGGCTTACACATCATGGCCCTATTAAGGTCCCCTAGCATTACTCTATACGTAATTTCCAATCCTTATTTTTTACGTCAGTCGATCAGTGATTAGGTCTGTGTTCGATCTACTTTTACGGAACAATCAGATGCACATTTTTACTGTTACCGTAAGTGTTTGACGTTGTGTTGCATTAAGTACATAATATTATTTTGGATTTCATTTGTATTTGTAGGGTTCTGGATTAGATTAAACTCGCAAATGCTTTTATAGGGTTTAAATTAATGACAATGCCATATTTGTACCTGGAAAATGAGGGGTTCTTTTGGTTTGAGGCCTCTATATTCTCTCTACACCTCTATTATTTAGAGATATAAAATCACTTAGAGATAATAGTTAAAAATTAAGAGCATCTCTAATGGGCTCTCTATCGAAGCTTCTTAGAGCATCCGTACGGACAGCGGTTTGCTCGAGGACAAGGTGGGGCAAGTAGTTACCAGCATACTCATTCTGCCGCTGAATCATCTCCAACCATCAATTTAGATAATGAAGAAGTGAATGAGACACCTCAAAGCCACGTGGCCGCTCCCTCGAGTCTGCCTAAACCAATGGGAACCAAGGCGGCAAAGGAAGCGAGACGGTAAAAGAAACAAGGTAAGACTCCTATTGAGCAACGAGTTGAGGTTTTTCATTCCATTGCAAGTGACCAAGCATCGTGTCAATCCAAGAGGATAACACATAATAAAAGTGAGCTTAATTATTACGCGGAGTACATATAAATTCAAAAGTGGAATGAAGCAAGGGCGGACGAAGACTTACGATTGAAGAAACAAGAGGAGGAAACAAGGATCATGACAATGAATTTGGAGGCAATGACCTCAATCTCGAAAATGTATTTTACTAAGAGAAAACTAGCCATCCTTAATGAAGGAGAACCTAGTCAAGATCAACATACC
This sequence comes from Geum urbanum, assembly GCA_946800695.1. Lineage (NCBI taxonomy): Eukaryota > Viridiplantae > Streptophyta > Magnoliopsida > Rosales > Rosaceae > Geum > Geum urbanum. The sequence continues at coordinate 48,702,668 of OX327011.1, forward strand.
GATGAAACATATTTGGATTGTTATCACTCAAGTCGCGTGCTCTTTCCATAGTAGTTATAGTATTGTACTAAGAATAAATCTGGGCTTGCCTCGTCATTTTATGTAATTTATATTTTCGGGAAATAAAAGTACAATTTATTTATTAAGATGAAATTAAAATACACGTTAAATTAAAACACATACTGAAATTAAACTCAAGCTTAATAATTAAACATAAGCTCAATGAAAACACATAATAAAATTAAACACACATATTTAGGATAATATTTAGAGTATCTCGCCGGTTTCCAACCTCCAATTGTGCTTCACCAAGTCCTTCTGAAGCTCTCTATGTATGTAACCGGATTCGAGATCGGCAACACTGTCGTGAAACCGGTGTATATTGGCTCCATCTCTACTAATTAGCTCAAAAAGAATTCAATTTTCTTGTGCATCTACCGACCCATCATAAACCTGGAAAGCCCTCGATGAGTTTTGCATGTCACCTTCATCCTCATCCTCATCCTCCTCATCCACGTACTCTTCCTAAACAATCATGTTATGCAATATGATGCAAGCTAACATGATGGTAGTCATTACCGATTTGTGGTGTAATGTACATCTATGACGAATAATTGCATATCGAGATTGTAAGATGCCAAATGCCCTCTCCACATCTTTTCGGTATGCCTTTTATTTCTTTGCTAAGAGTTTATCTTGCGGCGTCTGGAGATTGAAAATTATTTTGACGAATGTAGAGTACCTCAGATATATTCCGTCAGCCAGATAATAAACGTGGTTGTACCTCTCTCCATGGACTTTGTAGATGACAGTTGGGCCTCTTCCTACAAGGATCTCTGAGAACACATTCGATAGGTGAAGCACATTAATGTCATTTTTGGCTCCAGGCCACCTGAAGAAACTGTGCCATATGCACGTATCATACGAGGCCACCGCCTCCAGGATTATAGTTGGGTGACCTTTTCGACCTGAGTATGCCCCTTAATAGGCGTTTGGACAGTTCTTCCACTCCCGGTGCATGCAATCGATGCTTCCAATCATACTTTGAAAGCCTCGGCGTTGGCCTTTAGCTAGGGAGGTCTACCGGTGTTGGATTGCGGAGTTATTTTGGACCATAGATTTGATACACTTGGCTGCAAAAATCCTTCATACATTTTAGGGTAGTCGATTATCCCATCATTGTAATTTTAGTGCACTGATCCGCGGCTGCCCCATATGTCAACATTCGCAGAGCACCGGTCAGCTTTTGTTTGGGAAGAGGCCCTAGCAATCCAGTGGTGTCTGGTCTTTGATGCCAAGATTGGTTGTTGTAATACCCCAAAAATTAGTATAATAATTTAGATTATTGTATGACTCGTTAAACTTAGAAATCACCATAATTTAGTTTGACCTTAAAGCTTTTATAAAATTCGATAAAAAAATTGTCTGGCTAAGACAATGTATAAAAACGAGCTATAGAGAAATATTAACGGAGTGGGACAAATGGTCCAGTGGATACTCAAGTTCAAGTCAGGTACTCCCTGGTCTTGGGTTCGAGGCCACGAGCTGGAATCGTGAAACATTCTATTTTATAGGTTAGTAAAAATAATAAAAATATTTTTACTCCAGTTAGAAACGGTAAGAAACTCTAATTCCAACTAGCACTACCGGATTTTTACCCATTGCCGGCGACTTTTATGTCGCCGGTAATGTTTTTGGACATTGCCGGCGATTTTTGCCGGAAAAATCGCCGGCAATGTAATTTATTTTTTTTTCGAGACATTACCGGCGACTTTTAAGTGAGTCGCCGGTAATGTCTCGATGGTAATGTTTTAAAAAAAAAAAAAGACATTACCGGCGACTTAATTTAAGTCGCCGGTAATGTCATTACCATCGAGACATTACCGGCGACTCACTTAAAAGTCGCCGGTAATGTCTCGAAAAAAAAAAAAAATACATTGCCGGCGATTTTTCCGGCAAAAATCGCCGGCAACGTCCAAAAACATTACCGGCGACATAAAAGTCGCCGGCAATGGGTAAAAATCCGGTAGTGTAGCCGATTTTCGGAAATAGAATTTTAGCAAAACGACCAAATTTTCCTTGTTCGAATCTCTTCTCCGAATCGAACTTTGTATTTTAATATTGAAATTCATACTTTTAGAGGTCATGCTCATATATCAATTTGGTGCTAATTATTATTGGTTGATATATATATATTACACTACATTACACTTAATTAGTAAAACCACACATTTTCACACATCACATTACATATTGCATTCACATGCATACATAATCACATTTCAACATTTCAATCAGATTTCCAAACACATTACTATTATTTTTACAAGTGCATTTTAACCCTATAATTAGTAGTCCAACTATTCCATTGTCAACTTGTCTACAAAAGTCTACAAAAAATAGTTATGAATTTATTTCCCATGTCTCCTCCCATGTCTATATAAATCACCCTTGAGTTCAATCTGATTTTTACACCATTTCAATCTTCCCCTTACGTACTGATTTGAAGTCCTCCCAAATTTGCAATGCAACTCCCCTAAAATCCCACACCAAACTACCTTCCTTCCAAGTACTTTAGTAGTCAATTCATTTGCTTCAAGAGGGTCACTTGAGTTAATCAAATACCTCTATCAACTACTAAAATTCTTGAGTAAGTACATGAGTACATTCCTATACTTCTTTATATTTAAGATTACATCAAAGTGCATAGCTAAGAATAAAAGAGAAATAATGAGCCTTAGTGTAAATTTAATATTTTCGTTTCTGTTAAAGTTTTAATTAGTCAAATATTTTTACATATTCAGATTCTACACAAAAAGTTATTCAACTTTGGCTTTTGAATCACTTAAAAAGTTTAAGTAATGAGAAAGTTATGGCTAAAACAAGTTTTGCTAATTTTTTCCTAAATCATGTTCGAAACCTCTTAATGTGCTCTTAACTTAAAATATTCATATCTCACTCATTTCTTAACCAATTTAGTGTTCTTTATATCGAAACGAAGCTTAGGAGTTCAACTATCGATCAATCTGGAAAGTTTTAAAGGCATTGATTAATACTTACTAACTAATTAATTCGTACAAATGAGCTTAATAGCGAGTGTAACCATTTTTGGACAGTTGCTAAACATTTTGTTTCTGGACTTGAGAACTTCCTACCGAACTTTGTGATTATTACCATTGGATTCCTCTCGAAAAACACTTCGAGATGGTATACTCACTTCTTTGATTTGAACATAATATGAATTAATTATAAAACGAATCAAATAGAGGATTTCGGACGGACTACCGCCAAATAATACTTTTGGTCCAAGGATTAATAATTTTATTTTCTGCATTTGTACTTTATTTTTATTTACTTACTCGTATTATTTACTTCTTAAGTTTGATTTGGGACTAATGGAGGATTTCGGACGGACTACCGCCGAATGAAACTTTTGAACCAATGATAACTAATTTTTATTTCAAGTTTATCTACTTAATCCCTCTATCTTTTTACTCTTAAATATAATTTGGAACAAATGGAGGATTTCGAGCGGACTACCGCCGAATGAAACGTTTGGACTAAAATTGTTAATTAATGAAATGCGTTTAAGTTTAATCTTTCTTCCTTTACAAATTCTATTACGTATATATTCATTACAAAATTATGATGTAAATATATATGGCTGTCAATCGGTACAAACAATTCGGTTATTAGGCCGAACCGAAAATCGAATCGTATTTTTTAATCGGTTCGGTTTGATTCGGTTTTCTTGATTTTTTTACAAAAAACCGAATGGTTCGGTTTGGTTTTTTTTTCCGGTTTTTTCGTTTTTTTTTCGGTTTTTTTAAATAAAAAAAAACTTTCTAAAAAAAATACTATTTCTTTCTATTAGTTTCGAAAATTCGAAGATTTTCATTAGCTACTTTTTTTAATAACTTTGTGAAAGTGTGAAACATAGTTTATGTAAAATCAAAGTACAAAAAATATAATTAGTCACAAATCACACATTCAAAGTTTCAAACCATAGCAAATGGCCAAATGTTTATCGAAAGTTTACATCACAAATTCAAAGTTTCAAACATCAACAAACATAAACCAAAGTCCACACTCCATAATCCAAGTTTAAAACAATCTATAGTTCATCTAAATAAAAATACAATACAAATATCACATAAAAACACTCAATTGAATCCATTCTCAAACTATATTCAACTTGTCCACCATTCTCACTTTCTTAGCTAGAGAGTTTTTCTTTGGCAACTTAGCATTCCTTTTCTTAAACCCACAAGAACCCCAATAATCATTGTTAAGTATCAAACTATGGCCTATACCAAATACTACTTTCATATGGGACAAAGAGAGATATTCAACAACATACCTAACAACATCAAACTTAATTGACATTTGTAAAACAACGTCGTTTTATTCATTTCAGTTCAAACGATTCGGTTCTGTTTTTTCAATTTTTTTGGAGACGAAAACCGAAACCGAACTGAATTTTTCGGTTCCATTCAGTTTTTTTGTTTTTCGGTTCAGTATTTGTTCGATTTCGGTTTTTTCGGTTACGGTTCGTTTTCGGTTCGATTTTTTTTTTCGGTTTTCGATTCGGTATTAACAGCCCTATAAATATATACTCTATGATCTATATACATAGTCTTAATTAAAGACTTGTTGTGATCGTTATGGTTGAAGTGTGAAGTCAGGTGTATAGTACGAATTAACTCGTGCTTACATGAATTGCTGGTAAATTATTTTGTTATTGTGGGAGTTAGCCAAGGGCCCTAGTCCCTTACAGATAGTGCACTATTATACTATAAGGAATGAATTGTGTCAAACCGGGAGTATACATGCTTTGGCAGGTGGCTTTAGAATGTTGTGGCTTTATATGTGTATTGGTGTTGTGAGACTAAGCACATGATTTCTTTTGAGTAATTACCAGTTAATCTAAAAGAATTCACTTCGGAAGTATTGGCGTGTTTATGTGTAGATGTGAAGTTATACAAGTATATGTATATATATTATGTACCTAATTGTATATATTACAAAGACACAAGTATAAGTATAGAAGAATAACCGGTTTCAATATTTCACCTTTTTGAATTGGTTGTTCGGTTTGATGTTTCTTAGAGATAATTTAGTATATGTTTGTAAGTTGTACTTACTGGGTCAGTGTGACTCATGGTACTACATCTTTCTCCTTTTCAGGTGATGAGTAGAATGCTTGGGGAAAATGGGATATGTCGCCTACTAAATAAACGAATTATTTTCTACTTGTATTTTGAATTGAATAAATGTAATGACTATTATTTTCAAAAACTTTGGTATTGTAATATTAGCACTTTCTCTTTTCAATAAATGTAATATTCAGACACCTTGATTTTTGAAATTATTTGGGTTTCTTATTCACATCACAAATCCTTACACCATATTTCAGTATAATACTGGCCCCAGATTTGGGGGTGTGACAGTTGTGGTTGCAGAGATCCATCATGATATTGTTGAATCGATTTCTGCTCATCCTATACCGCCAACGAAATTCTGCCGCCTCGAAGTTGGGACGTTCGATGAAGTAATCCTCCATGAGATTGCATCCCCTAGATAGCCTCTATCGTGGATGATTCAGTTTTTTACCGCGACATGAACCGCTTGGTCGTTGTGGTTCATCGTCGTCTTGTGCTTCCGCCATGACCATCTGATTGATGAATGGTTGCTGCATATCGTCATCCTCTTCTTGTTGACGCTGTCTCCGCCTGAAAAAATTGTGGAAGCTGAAAAGATCTATCAGAGTGATGAACAGGGAAATATTGCTAAGTGTTTAGAGGAACGAGTTATCTGCTCGGATTCTTGTAGATGATGTGAGTATAGAATGAGTGATAGATGAACGTTTTATAGCCAATTGTAGATAACCCGATTGTTGAAGATGAACACACGTGTCGCATCGTCATTGGACGAAAATCAAACCGGAAATCTGGTTCCATTATTTTGTCGACAACGCTATCTCGCAGCGACACGTGTCGCATTGTAATTGGTCGAAAATCTTACCGAAAATCTGGTTCTATTATTTTTTCGACGACGCTATCTCGTAGCGACACATGTCGGATCGGCATTGGTCGAAAATCTCACCAAAATCTAGTCCAATTATTTTACCGACAATGAAACGTGGCGGTGACACGTGTATATTTTTAATTTGTCAAAAATCTTGTATAATTACTACCGATAAAGACACGTGTCACATTATTATTGGTGGTAAATCTATCCGATAAATAATTTTTAAACATTTTACAACATAACAAAATCGATTTGTTTGAAGCAAATAGTGGATGTGTGTGTGCAAAACTTGATTTGCTTGAGTAAATTTTGGATATATTTTGCTTCGCTCTTATTTTGCTTCTTGTTCTGCCTCATGAGTGCGAATGCTCTTAGAGCATCTCCTGCTATAAAGTTAAGTCTATACTTTGTTTCACTAAAAAACTACATTGTAGCTCACTCTTATTTAACTTTTACTCCAACAATAATAGCTATTTGTAAGTTATTTTTTAGTTTATCCTCCACATGTCATCATTTTTATGGTTATTAAATGATCAAGATACACAACAACCGATTATAGTTTAGCTTAAACCTACTTTTTCTCTCTACCATAACTAAATATAAATACAAAAAATTATAGCTCAAAGTTATTATACCTATCTTGTCAGGGATGTCCTAAATATTAGAGAAAAGGTAAAAGAAAATTCACTTTACTCAATAAGGAGACGCTGCAATGAGAAATTTTTCAGAGAACATGCGTCAGTTTGTTGTGTTGGACTGAAAAATTTCTCCGCAATCAAACCCAAAATCTTGCTAAGCCAACATCCATGCGCCACGCGACACTTACAAAATCAAAACCTTCACCAACATCACTACTGTCATTGCTGTATATAATATTATAATATTACCATACTAGTGACTGGTGTGTGAGTCATTCTTGGGATTTGGCTTCATTATCATTGAGATTTGATCAAAATAAATTGACTGACTGACTCAGCTAGACTGGAAAGAGTGGCATTCTGATCAAAACATCCCTTTGAAAAGTGACATCCCTTTCATCCGTTTGTTGTTTTTTCAGACCATTTTTCTGAGGCTCGGTCTGGAAATCAAGAGCCAAACAAATCCGATCATACATATATTGAACCCAGTCATCCACCATGAACAGGATTCTGAGTAGCAGAGAATTCAGAACCAGAGTCCCTAAAACAGCCCTGAACTGGTTCAGTTCTTCATTCAATCTCGCAAGGTATGAAATATATTGTAACTTTTTTGGGTTGGTTTATATTGCGATCATGATTATTGGCAATATTGGATAATGGGTCTTCTTACATGTGATAAAGTTTTAATCTTTTGTACTCATTTGTCAGGTTGGGAATGGTTTAGGTATTAAAGATTAAATTTTGATTCAATGGTTCATTTTGTTTCTGTATAATTTTTGATGTACATTTTGGAGTTAGAACTCAATACGTGCAACATAAGAGGTTTAAGTATGAGTACATTGGTGTGATGCTTCTGTATTAGTTTATATTATATGCGGAAAAGGATTGGTCAAGATTTGCCATTGTTGTTTATTTATATATTGTGGAGTTTTACAGGGAATAATATTTCATGTGTTATGACAGATCTGCTCATTCTTTACCATTTGCAACTGTAGAAGCCGAAGAGATATCGGGTTCTTTGCCCGCTGAAGTACATAACTTAGGTAGGTTGTTATGCCTTTGAGTAATGCCCAACTCTCACAATAGTGATCAGTTTTGGAGTGATTCATCGAGTGTAATTTCATGTAGTTCTGTTCATTTTGCATATTTCAGTTTTATTTCCTGTATAATTTATGGACTCCATTGAAGCTAATGTCATTGGAAATATAATGTTTGATTTTTAGTGAAGGGTAAATGGACGAAATCTTCCGCATGGAACACTATTGTGGATCCATTAAACGGGGAACCATTCATAAAAGTTGCTGAAATTGATGAAACAGGAATTCAGGTATGCCAGTTGATTATAGTGGATTAGTGGGCAAGTGTCCTTGTTGCTCTTTACAAACCAATCATCCTTAAGGCTGAGCCTATGTATTAGGTAACTTAAAACCTCTGATCATAGTACTTTAGGGACTTGTCAGAGTCTTTCTCATCACACTCTAATCATATCAACACTTTGGGTACTTATATGATCTGTTTGTATGACTGTGTTAACTGTTGGACTGCTGTTGCAGCCGTTTGTGGAGAGCTTGTCCAAGTGCCCCAAACATGGTCTTCACAATCCATTCAAATCACCAGAGAGGTTCGTGTTTATTGTTTCTGTTGCGTTATCCTGATTAGGATTTTTGGGCATGATTTATTGCCTGATTCTCAAACATCAACTATTTCCATTTTTTTTGTTTGAACCTGAGAACTGATATTCATAGACTTCAAACAAAAACGATGACTCAAAGACCCTTTATTGTAGGTATCTCATGTACGGAGACATCTCTGCAAAGGCAGCTCACATACTTTCTCTGCCAAAGGTAATAAGTTCACAGTGAAAAGACAATGTTTTCTTTTTCACCTCTTTCGTACAGTACTACAGATTAATGCACTTCAACTGGTTGATGTAAAGTTGTTGTATTTAATGTTTATATTGTATGGCTTTCAGGTTGCTGATTTCTTCACCAGATTAATTCAAAGAGTTGCTCCAAAGAGTTATGCGCAGGCTCATGGTGAAGTGTATGTAACTCAAAAGTTTCTGGAGAATTTCTCTGGTGATCAGGTACATTGAACATACACATCAGCTTGAATCACTATAATATTTTAAGTGAAATAGAAATTAATAGATGAAATACTGCATATAGATTCCAAGACTCATATAAATGCTATCACTTGCATGAAATTGGACTTGTTTACAAAATGCCTTTCAGAAAGTCAAGCTCTTTCAGCTTGTTTACCTCATCTTTAACACATGTGGCAGGTCCGCTTCCTTGCAAGGTCTTTTGGGGTGCCTGGAAATCATCTTGGACAGCAAAGTAATGGGTACCGTTGGCCTTATGGTCCTGTAAGAAATTTTTTTCAATTATACTTTATCTATTAAGAATCATTATATTTAGAACGCACAAGTTTTGGCAGTCTTAATTGGTGCTTCAGTCATTAGTTTCATGTTTTGATGTGCAAAAGACTCTTCGTGCAGGTTGCAATCATTACTCCCTTCAACTTTCCACTAGAAATTCCCGTACTTCAGTTGATGGGTGCACTGTATATGGGTAACAAACCAATTCTAAAAGTGGATAGCAAGGTATGCTAGTAGATGTTCTTTAAGTTCATCGGCATTATAAGTTCGTCACACCACATTACAATCCAGAGAGATAAAAGTATTATTTGCAATTTTTCTACGTGGAGTTTAACACGTTACTGACTGTAGATAACATATTTTCTTGGTAGGTAAGCCTTGTTATGGACCAAATGATGAGGCTCCTTCATTACTGTGGATTACCAGTAGAGGATGTTGACTTCATCAACTCTGATGGGAAGACAATGAACAAGTTATTATTGGAGGTTGATATAAACTATATACTGCAACATTATCTGCAAATGTATTTGAATTTTCTTATTTAAAACAATAAAAAATGATTGTAGGTTTCCTCATATATCAGCGTCACTTATCTACATTTAAAAATTCACTCTATTGTTTCGACAGGCAAATATACGAATGACCCTCTTCACTGGTAGCTCAAAAGTGGCAGAGAAGTTAGCTGCTGATCTGAAGGGACGTGTTAAGTTAGAAGATGCAGGATTTGACTGGAAAATCTTGGGGCCCGACGTTCAGGAGGTTTCTTGAAACAGTTTCATGCTTTTTACTCTTATCTTTGTAGTCAGTTTTCATTATTGATTTCTGATTTTGGCTTATGAATGTTAGGAGGAGTACGTTGCCTGGGTGTGTGATCAGGATGCATATGCATGCAGTGGTCAAAAGTGCTCTGCACAATCGATCGTCTTCATGCATGAGGTAAGTGCGCTTCTCATGTATATTCTCCTCTAAGCATAAACATGGGTAGAATAATAGTCTCAAATTAACTAATATGAAGTGCAACATTGAAGTGTGATATCTCCATACATTGAGTTAAAACTCTACCCAAATATTAGGATAGTAAGCTATCAGTTTTGACTTTTGAAAAATGTCATTATTCACCAAGTTGAACATTGTGTGCGTGGGTTTGGTTGAGTGTTCTCTATTTTTATGCAGAACTGGTCCAAAACTTCACTTCTATCCAAAATGAAAGATCTGGCTGAGAGAAGGAAGTTGGATGATTTAACGATTGGCCCTGTCTTAACAGTAAGTATGCCACTTGTCTCATTTTGTACTCGCATTGAAACTTATCTCATACATGAGCTTCTGTTGGTGCAGGTTACAACTGAAACAATGCTAGATCATGCAAATAAATTGCTTGAGATACCAGATTCAAAGCTACTATTTGGAGGCGAACCTTTAGAAGATCATTCCATTCCATCCATATATGGTGCTATAAAGCCTACGGCAATTTATGTCCCTCTGGTAGAACTGTTGAAGGAAAAAAATTATGGACTTGTAACAAAAGAAATTTTTGGGCCATTCCAGGTAAAGAGAAAAGACATGCAACTTAAGCTCTTCTTTGCTTAATTGCTAAGTCCATCTCAAAGTAACTGCACTGACCTTATTGTATTTGTTACTAGGTTGTCACTGAGTACAAGAAGGACGAACTCTCATTGGTTTTAGATGCTCTAGAAAGGATGCATGCACATTTAACAGCTGCTGTTGTATCAAATGATCCCCACTTTATACAGGCAAGAATTCACTTCCGCCCTATATCTTTATTCTATACCTACTCACAGATTTCTGTTAGTCTGAAATATATGCTCGACAGTTTTACGCCTTCTACAAGTATAAACCTGAGCTCTGCACAGGAATTTGAACAGTTTTCTTTACTTACTCCGAAACTCTATTTGCAGGAGGTTCTTGGCAACACGGTAAATGGGACTACTTATACTGGGCTGAGAGCAAGAACAACTGGAGCTCCACAAAATCACTGGTGGGTAACCAAAAAAATCTTAAAACTTCGGTTACTTCCATGATAACATTGCAATGTACTTATGCATACCCAAATGATGGTTTTGACAGGTTTGGACCAGCTGGAGATCCGTTGGGCGCTGGCATAGGGACCCCAGAAGCAATAAAGCTTGTCTGGTCTTGCCATAGAGAAATCATCTATGATATCGGTCCAATGCCAAAACAGTGGGAACTTCCACCTTCTACTTAAGTCATTAGGCACCAGAGTTCCAGAAGAGATCGGCGAACAGCTGGGGGGAATTAGTGAGCAAGCATCTAGCTATAATGTTCAAATTACAGCTATTAGTAGCTCGGGGGGTTCCTAAAGTTTATAATAAAAGGTTTTTGTAGTTCATTCCCCTTGTTTCATCTTGTAATATTTTAGCTTGTGAGCAAAAATATTGGATCAATACATGAAGATTATTAATGGCGTCATTAGCATATACTGAAGTTGATGGAATTCTGAATCCCATACTTCCATTATAGCATGAACTGATAGTTGAAACCAGGATAGTTGTTTATATCCATAAGTTTGCAGATGAATCATAAATGCCTTACATTTTGAGCACCCTCATGAAGATGATCAAAGAGTTAGTCAGTTGATGTCAAACTCTGGCCACTCGGCACGACGATTTGGCTCGATGCTCATGGTGCAGTCATGCTTGTTCTTCCCAAACGGTCAGGATGTTTCAGTTTCAAGTAGATTCAGTGATTGCATGTACTAACTGAGTTTCACACTACAAATAAATGTGGTAACCAAATGAAACCCGGGACTGCATTTGTATATCAACACCTTCCCACCGACGACAAAGTCGAGGTAGAAGTATTGGCGTGTTTTATTTAATAAACGTAGGCCTTTTTCAACCTTATGAATGCCATGACCAAAGCCCAAAGTATCTTCTAACTTTTTAAATGGGCCAGGTCCATAGTACTTAAAACCCTATTCTTCTATCTCATTCTGATAGGTGCTTTAGTCATGACTCTAAACTTTTTATTTCCAAGTACTTGATTATATATCTGTATTTATCTTGTGATTAAAAAGTTAACATAAATGTTCACATACGTATATTTTAGACTTGTTCTTGTGTTTACCAATAGTAGTAAATATGGGAAGGACTTGAGAATAAATTAGTTTGAATACTTATGTGACAGAAATTTGTGATACATTTAAAAAAATAAGCTACAATATAAAGTTTGTTTTATTTTCTTTTTATTTTTTTTGTAAACATAAAAACGAATAAACATACATCATTTCTAATCTTTCAATAACTATAGTTTTTCATGACACTTTGTCAGTGATTGATAAAATACATACTCATTATTTACTGATCGATAATCAAATTGAAAATACTTATCAATCGATATACAAGCCACCAGATAGGTCAATGTGTTTGTAAAGAAAGTCTTTAAAACTCTTCATCAACAACCTCCATATCCCGTGCAGAATGGTCTCATCATTAGACATGTCAATGGGGTGGATCCGGACCGGATCAACCTAGATCCGGATCCGTTTAAAGAGAAAAAAAAATTAGACTTGACTCGTCCCGTTTATCCGACGGATCTTTAATAATTAAATCCGAATCCGGATCCGGTGGATCAACGAGTCAATGGAGCGGATCCGGACTCGTTTATCAATATGCCAAATATTAAATTTATTTCTTTTATCAATATATTAATTATTACCAATATGTCATATAATCTCTTTACATAAACAAAATATTTCATTAAAACAAACTAGAGAGACAAAAAAAAAACTCCATTTACATCGAGGAACTTGACAATAAACAATTATTTTGGGTTTTTAATCTTTTAATTTATTAATAATTTTATATAACTTTGCTAAAAATATTTATATTTTATTTTTTTTAAAGATAATTTTACATTAAAATTATTTCATATATGTAAATAAAAGTAAATTATATAATAAGTTAAAAATAAATAAACGGGGCAGATTATAAACGGATTGAATCACTTATGATCCGGATCCGATCCGTGAAATAAACGGGTCTGAGCCACAAACGGATCAATGGGTCCAAAATTTAGATCCATATCCGCCTAATATGTACATGTTTGGATCAAAACCCGCCCAATTGACAGGCATACTCATCATCATGTTTCTTTCCTCTCTTCTTCTTTTTATCTCATTGTACAATCTTGAATTGCTCCTTCAAGATCCATGAACGGATTAACTGCATCTCTGCCCATTTTTAATTTCAGGGTTTCTCTAAATTTGAAAGTTATTCCTTGGTAGGTTTCCATACCAAGGCTCAATCTAGCTATTTAAGTCTGTAGTGTCTACCAATTTCGCCATATCCCCTTTTTTGTGATGTGATTAGTTTTTTCTTTTTGTTGGTATCGTTAAAAACGCCATTGTATTTTTATGTATTGTGATGAAATATTGTTGGCTTAATTTTTTTAAGTTTTATATCGGAGCATCAATTTATATTGGTCACTAATTTTGAGCCTTGGGTGGACATATGACTGCCCACCGTAAGGACCAAGCAGCAAAGGTTAACCAAGCTCAGGCGGCTTCAACTTCTCAAGTGGCTTTGAATTCAGCTAAAGTTAACACAGACCACCAGCTTTGGGGTGCCACCCTTATTTTGGGTTTCAGTGACCCAGTCGAAGTGGACTTCTTGAGAAAATAAGTTATGATATGAGGATTTTTTTTGTTAGTAACTTAGTATCGCCATAAACATTAACCATCATTTTATGTATTGTGATGGAATATTGTTGGGTTATTTTTTTAAAGTTTAATTATGTCAGAGCATCAGTTTATATTGGTTTAATTTATTTTTGGCTTGTGATTAACAAATTAAACAGAAATGATAGTGTACATATGATTTGAATTTGTCTTCTACTTACCTACATTGATATGACATTTCTTTTAGGGGGCGCAAAAATTATCTACTATAGGATTAAAGTTAGTAACAATACAGAATTTCACCGGATTACCTGGCACACAAAAGAAAGAAATTCGATCGTACCACTACACTTTCACACAGACCCTAGACTAATAAACCAAAGTAGCGCAAGTACCTGTCAATCTTAAGGGCGCACCACTCCTTAATTAGCTAGGAACCTCCTTCTATTGCTCTGCGCTCCGATGCAACGCCTCAGCATCTATATCCGCTAGTAACATAATTGCAGACTTCTTAGGCGATACCTTCTTCATGTCACCCCCTTTAGGGCCAATACTGGATTTGTCCCTTTTATTATTTGGGTGTCACGCACCGTTATTGGACGCTGCCAAGCCCTTCTGGTCAGTCACCATCAAATCCAGTCTAGGGATATGAAACGAGACCGTGGAACTTCCACCATTCCCCATTCCTGCCACGAACATGATAACAGCGTATGAAGACGACACCACAACCCTTGCAGGTGCATTAAAATGTGACGAATGAACTTCAATAATGGCACCTGACTTTGGATCTTCCGGTTTAGCTACTTGGAAAATAATATTCTCATTAGGGGGCCCACCCAAATAGAGGCCGAGACTGTTATCGGAGTAGGGTTTGACCCGCTAGTCTGAGCAGGCAGTAAAACATCGCCTAGGGTCTGGTGGGGGATCCCATGCACTAGCCATCTTTCCCAACCAGACCCCGAAGCCGCCACTGGCTTCTCTAGCTCCTTTAGACCCGCCTCTACTTCCTGCGGTGTCTCTGGCTTTGGCGGTGGAACCCTAAGAAGTTCTGAACAGCCCGAATCTCTGTGCTTGAAAGAACCACAAACTCCACAAAATCCTTTCAAACGATCATATTCTATCATGACATCAACAGAATAAGCACTACCAATGTGAAACGTAGTACTCACCACCAAAGGCCAGCGGATGTCAAAATCCACTAGGAGATTCACTTCCAAACGGTGTGAGATAAGGAGCAGATCATGGTTACAATAGCCGCCCAAAGCATTTCTTATCCTCTTGAGGCATTTCACTTTGAGGGCTGCTGCAGCAATTCAGCCCGACATCGGCCTAACAAACCCATGCAGAGCACCATGAAGCCGCAATCCGACATAGGTCAGAAAAATCATCAAAACTCTCGACACGATGATCTCATGGTGGAACCATAAGTTATGCTCTACAGCCTTTTTCTGATCCGCCTCAGATCGGAACTTACATATAATAAATATAAATTATATATTAATTTAGTTTTAATTTTGACATGACTGAACCATATAACTGGCTACGGCGGAACAAAATTTGCCGACCCTCCACCTTCTCTCGGTCATCAGACCCACTACTCTTTTGTTGCCATGTGTGTTTGGTAAAGTAGAGCTTCACAGCTGTACTCTTTATCAAAATTATGGTTGAGAAAAATCTCGAACGTGACACGCGTTGATTAGTAAATCTGATGACCAAGAGAGGGTGAAGGTCGGCAAATATCGTTCCGGCTACACCACCACTTTGGATTGGAAGCTTTGCACAATTTGAAAACGAGACTATGTACTATCCTTAAGGTAAAACTGTTCAAAGGAAATCGTAGACAATCTAACAATTTTGATTCAGTGCCCCAAGTCTACCCTCTCTCTTTTTTTTAAAAAGGATTTAGGGGAGAAAATGTGAAGCTTAAACGTGCAAAAATGTTGGCGTGGGCACAAAACCCAAGTCTACCCCAATATTGGCGTCACAGTACAAAAATGTGCTTCCATAACCAAATGAGGACCTTAACACCAACGACTAAGTCGTGGGGAGAACTATTGGCCTTTTTTACTTTTTAGTGCAGTGTGGGCCTTTCTCAACATACTGTCGTGGCCCAAATTAGTAAACGGGCCAGGCCCATACTACTAACTCTTTTAAACCCCCTGCTTCTTCCTTCTCTTTGGTCTTATACGACCTAAAACCCTTTCTCAAATCTGCCGCAACCATTTTAGCTTCACTATCAATCATCTCAGCTCTCATCTCCGGTAAGTCTCTCCTCAACTCTTCCCTTGTTTTATATATTTCATAATCATAATCTTTGGTATTCATATTAGTTCATTCTCTTTCTACTTCAGTTTCGTTGCCCAGATGTCGTTGCTCGAAGTGATCACCAAGGCTTTGGTTGAGTCCGAATCGGGTCATACTTCATCGGAATACCCTATAGTTCTTAACTCAGATAAAGTTTTTGCCAAATTGAAACGCAGACTCGATGACCCAAGTCCTGCTTCAGCTGCAATTCCACTTGAGGGTTGGAAAATTCAGAAGAAGAGTTTGAAGGTCATTGAATTGGGTAAGAATTTCACTGCCCAGCTTAAAGAGAAGCTCGAAAACCCGGTTGAGTTTGGTAAAGTTGAGTTCTTGGAGATGTTTACTTCATTTCTTGAGAATATTAGTAAGACAACTAAGATTTGGATTGACGTTGATTCATTGAGTCATGAGTATTTTCGGGTTTTGCTCGAGCAAGTTAGGGGTTGTTTGGGTAGATATGTTATGGATTCGGTGTTGGATGCTTGTGTTGTTTTGGAGGATTGGGAATTAGTGAAGGTTTTGATTGCGAGTGGGTTTGTGTCGAATGAATGTTACAAGAGTTTGATGCCGGTCATTGTGGCGAAGAGGAGGTCGAAGTTGCTGTGTCAATGTGTTATGTTTGCTTCTGATCTTGGATTGTCGGAGCTGGTTTTGATCCTGAAGTACTTTCTTAGTGTGCCGAAGGATGCTCATGCTAATAATGCGGAGGTGAGGAGGGAATGGGAGAGTCAGGCCTTGTTGGCTGTGGAGAGGGCCGGTGATATGACTCTTTCGGCGAAGAGGCTAAGTGTGGCAAAAGATGCTGCGATTTTGCTAATGGTGGTGTATGATGGGTTCTCTAGCGCGGAGCTCTGTCTGCATTATTTGTTGGCGTCAAAGAATATCGATGAGGTGTCACTGTCGTCTGCGATTGGAAAGTTGAGTGGGAAGGAGATGTTGAGTTTTCTTCGGTACTTGGGGAAGTGGCTCAAGAAGTACAAGAGGTTTCCACAGGCAGGTCCGTGCCACAAGGCATCGGTAGCAGTGGGATTAGGGGCGTGCGACTGGGTTCCTAAACTCGAAGACGTTGTGAAATGCATTGGAGTGGTGCTGGATGAGAGTTACTCTTCATTGGTGTTGCATTCGGAGTTTCACAAGGAGCTGAGGTCTATAAACGAACTCGTTGGGTCCTTGGCCTCGGAAGCGAGGCTCTGCTGCTCTGTTGCCACCGTAGTGGATAAGTTGAAAGCTGAATACTACGGTTCTTTGGATGACCTGACAGCTGAATACTAGGGTTCAGAACCCGTAGCCATCTCATGGTTTTACATCGATATATTCTTTGAGTTTCTTCACAGGAATTCGGGGCCTCATGAATACTATTGTATGAAGATGGAATTTTGTTATGAATGAATTTTTGCAATTACTATTTGGGTTTGAACTCTTGATGTTCATGATGAACATGCTGGCCTTTCTTTACTATCACTATTTTTCTCTTTGCTTTGGTAGCCTATAATATCTGTTACAAAGTTAAAACCATATCATGAAATGAAAGAAGAAAAGGAAATGAGAGTAGAAAGTAGATACAACTGGGGCATCAACTCAGCTCTATTTAAATGTGAGTTAGAGTAGTGAAGATTTGTCCAAGTATATAGGAGCTACGGACATACATGGGATTTATACAAGGAAAACTAAAGATTATCTTGCATCGACGTAACTTCTCAAAGGACATAGCTCTGTGTTGTTTCTGCACACATCTAAGTTGCCAAACTTGATCGGATGAAAAAAAACGACCATAGAATAGCATGCAATCAGAAGCCTTCTGTTAGTGTGAAAACTCGCTCTGCTAAAGAGGGTGGCAACACCGATACAGCTTGTTCAATTTCCTGGTAAAATTACAAGTAAGAAGATTAACATTTTCGGATAAAGAAAAAACAATAAGGAGATTAACACTATTGATGACAGTGCTATGACATTGATCTACCTCCACAGTGTATCGAGCTGAAAAGTGAATAAGAAGAATTGCTTTGTTTTTGAACTTTTCTGCGTGATTAATAATCTGAATAAAAAGAAGTCAACTGGTGAGAGGAGACAAAGCTAGATAGTCTAAAGATTTTGGAGACTGAACCTCAGATAGATGAAGGTGTCCAAAGTCTCTTGCATGCTCCACTGTAATAGACTCATTGAGGAAGGTACTCTGCAGGAAACAAGTTTAGTGTTCTTACTGCTCTAACCAAATAATAGCCTCATCGATGCTCAACAACTTACGACAAGCAACATACCTCCATGACAAGAATCTTTGCCTGCAGCACATCAGCATTACTACTGTCAACTATGAAATCAGAAGTGGTATCTCCTGTGAAAGCAACTTGAGGATCTATCACAGTGTTTGTAATCTGCAAATAAGCAATCCAACTTGGTCACTAGAATGATGCAATATAAGCAAAAACCAAATGAAGAGCATGAAGCTAAAACCATACCATCTCAATGACAGCAGAAATTTCTCAAGAAAAAATTTAAAATCAGGTAGCACTGATGGGGAAAATGAGCATACAAGTAGCTTAGATCAGATGCCAAAATATGGTATATCAGTATGTATGACAATCAAGACTCACCTCCACTTTCGACGATCTCAACTTTTTAATTGCAGTCCCCGATAGGCCAAGATACTCCTCCTTAAGTTTTTGTTTAATTGAGTATACTATATAACCCTGGCACATATAATGCATTGCCAGTTAATACTTAAACAAATCGCCAATAGTTATTGATCTCCAAAAGAGAGAGCGATATTACTTATATAGCATACCTGACTAGGTATTCCATGATAAGTTCTAAAAGCTTTTACTTTGATATCCTTTCGTATGTAAAATTCTTCTCCTGCAAAGACGAATTGCCTCAGATAAACTGGAAATCCAATCTACAAGGAGGGCTTAAGAAACATAAGTGTCCTTGGTGAATGAACTTAATATACAATCAGCAATTACCAACATCCAAGCCAATCAGATTATACTTCAGCTTTGACTTGCCTAATTTTCTATGCGCATCAAAGAGTGCATCCACATGTTCTTTTATACATTTCGGTACAATAATCGTTGGGGGCTTCATCTTGTGCAACCCGCGAGTTGCAACATACATGGGCAATCCTCCCTAAGAAGAAAACAGCAACATTCCCATTAATCAGATCCTGATCAACAAGAATAAAGGTTCATCCAAACAATTTTTTTTTAAAAAACACAAATTCATCTTAATGCTCAGCACTAAACCAAGTTCATCTTCTTAAACCCTGTAGATTACAATGCTAACCATCAAAAGGCTTGAGTTTTTTGCTCACAATCATTATCTAAGACAAAATTCAACTTCTCTATGTTTTTACATAGAAACTAAGAAGACCAAAGTACTAAGAAGACATTCAGGAATGCAATATCACCAAAAATCAGCACCCAAAGTGTAAACTACTAAATCACCAGACAACCAAATTCACCAAAGAAGTAATCTTTATCATTCACAAACACAAAAACACAAAAAACCCATCAATATAAACAAGTTAGTGAAACAAGGGAGAGCTCATACAATGTGATCCATGTGGGCATGTGAGATAAAGACGAAGTCTTGGGATATAGCTCGTTGTGGGCACCGTCCAATATCAAATGCCAAGTTCAGAGAAGGAAATATTACACAGGTTTCATGGCCTCCAATCGATAAACCGTCAACTGGGTACCCTTCAATGGTTAAACCCTTTGCTTTCTTTGAGCTTTCTGGGTTGGGATTGTCTTGGACTTGGGTAAAGTCTATACCTAAAACTCCGCCCATAGTAGACTAACCAATGAAACAACGAATGAGAAAGAATAAGATGGTCTGAGTCTGAAAGTTAGGAACTTTAGATGAGACTTAGAGTAATGAAAAAGACTCGACCTTTACTTGGCTATTTGGTCAAGAACATTTAGAATTTAACAATTTATTTATTTTCAACAAGAAAAACAAGGATGCAAAAATTCAGTTTTTGTTTTAGTAAATACTAGCAGAAACTCACGTCCGGATGTGTGTGGAGGAAAGAAGAGAATAAAACTAAAACAATGTAATTGTTTTGTTAATTTTTTTCCAATACTTATACTCTTTTATCTCTTGTTAATTATTTTATATTAATTTAAAGCTATAAAAAAGAAATGATATTTTTTGAGTTTTTTAAAGTTCTACCTTATAACTGCCGTAAGCACTGTTTCTTTAATTAATAGAGATTGTTAGGGACTAGGTCCAGGCCCATAAGTCTAAGTCGGCCCAAATGTCACTTATTGTCGTATTCTTAGTCACAGCTTACTGTGTTTCTCTATATAACTAGTAGTCGAGTTCATTGTAATCCATCGATCAATATAATCAAAATTTTAGTTTTCTTTCTCTTCCTTTTAGCTTTATTTTCCTATTTTCTTCTCCGATGACGTTTTACGGTTACGGTCCCGGTGGGGATCCTAACAAATATACTAGTTCAGTTTTCTACTACTCTAGAGCTTGTTTCAGTAGTACCAAGAACCAAACTACAAACTAAACAAAACTGAACACTTTAGCTTTGATGATGCTTCATGCTTGTCAGTGTGACCAAAATAAAATTCATACGTAGTCAATTATAGTCAGCTAGCTAGTTACAGGAGGTAATATAACACACGCTTTAGGCTTTAGCTTCAATGCTTCATGAAGGCTTTGGAACCAATGATCTAAGAGCAGGTTCAAAATGCTTGCTTGCAACATCAGGCGGCGGCGCATCATCTCCAGGAAACACAGGGAGCCCCTTTTCGCGAAGAGGCGATGGCTCGTTGTAGCATACATTCCACAGAGAGTCTACTAGCTCCCTCTCCTCCCTACAAGCTTTAACATCATCAATTCGCGCATTAAGAACTTGCTTCAATGTCTCATCTTCTCTGACTACTTCAGTTTTCCATCTAGCAAGCTCAACTAGTCCCTCGAGTGCACCTTCGCGCACGTCTACGTCTGTACTAGAGACAAGTTGCACCATTAGGCTTGGAAATCCTAGCTCACTTACAATGTCGCAATCAGCGAAATTTTCTCCGAGTATCGGCTGATCAAGCCAAGGGCTTTCCTTTGAAACCTTGCGCTTTCGGAAGCTAAACCTTCTTTCAAGGCTGTGTATCCATTTTTCGCTTGGCGAAAAGCAGCGACATTCGGTTGATTGTCCTGGATCAAAGAGGAGACTGCACCTTGAGCTTTGGTTCGGACACTTAGACTAGGGTCTGATGTGAACAAAGAAAAAAGACACTCAAAGCCGTTTGCTTCCATAACAAGTTTCTGGCACTTTGGATTGTTCTGCACCATAGTGGTCACAACTTCTGCAGCCTTTGCTCTAATATTAGCAATGGAGTTCTTTAAGTAACCAAGTAAGGGCACTAATCCGCCGACTGCGTGAAGGTCAATAGCAATGTCAATAGACTCAACATGCTCTTGCAACTCGTCTAACAAGTCCTCAATGTCAGCAGGAGTGACTCCTTGCTCTTCCAAAACATGTTCCGGAGTTTGCATTACTAGAGAGATCTCCTTCATTCGCTTCACCACGTCGATGGTCTGTGCTTGCATTGCTTCCATGAACCACTTGCGGTCTTCTTCGCCCAAACTTCGGTTAGGACGAGTCCCATCGGAATGAGCTATGCTCCACTACAGCAATCCTTCCCAATTCGGTCCGCCGCTAGTCCCCATTGTTGTGTTATATGCTTTGAAATCTCTTCTTGAAAAGTAACGAGCAATTGATTTAGCGTACCAGGGTGGTCTATTTATTCAAAGGCTTCACAAAACCATAACAACCATGAAAATCTTATTCCTATGAGATCAAGGAAAATGATTTTATTATTTTCCTAGTAGATTTAGCCTACTTTCAATTAGTTTCAAAAGAATCCTTAGACTGCTATGTGACCTAATGCGACTTGGAAACTAGTAATGGAACTCTAGTTCGTCCGAAGTCTCTCTATTCCCAGTGGATTGAGGAAAACCGTTTAATTTCCAGAGAAATCTTCATCATATTTCTGCTCATATATTATAAAATTTGCAGCGAAATCATTATAAAGTAAACCTGAAAATGCCATGAAGATGTTTTTGACGCTATGTGGGGACTTAACTATAACGCTATCTGGACGTGAGTATGACGCTACTATATATAAACGAGTGGACTTTGTTCTAACGCTATAACAGAACATGTTTAAACGTCTTCCTCCTGGAACTGGGGACAAAGTCCGACTTACCTATGACGCTATGGACTGTCTATATAAAGAACCTCATCAGCAAAATCAGTTATATTCTCCTTTCTCTCCAATCTCATACATCCTTGCAGAGCTTAGAATAATCTTGCAGCAGATAGATAGATCAAGAAGCCAAGATGTTTGGAGGTCAATCTATCTTTGGCCAAACCAGCAGCACAACAAGTACCAATCCTTTTGGTAGCACAAGCCAAACCATCTTTGGCGTCCAGAAAACTAGTCCCACCGGAATTGCACCGTTCGGTGTAGCTTCAACTCCTAAAACACATTCTGGATTCAGTGCATTCTCAACCACAACGACACAACGGTCTCAACCAGCAGTAGGAAGCAATATCTTTGGGGTTCAGACAACAACACCATCAGTAGGGAACACTGCAGCTTCAGGCGTTTTAGGCCAAAGCTTGGGAAGTAGAGTGGCTCCTTACAGAGCTACAAAGAACACCAGAGATGAGAAGGAAAAGAATACAATATTGCATACCATAACAGCAATGAAGGCTTATGAGCAGAAGAGTATTGAGGAGTTGCGATTCGAAGATTACCAATTGGGAGATAAAGGTGGTAAGAATAAGAATCCGGTTGCTTCAAACACTAGTACACCACCATCTACAACATCATCATTTACGTTCCCTAAGCCTTCTTCAAATCCATTTGGTCCAAAATCTACATCGTCTCCTTCTCCTCTTTGGCCTTCTTCATCAATATTCAATACTCAAACAACCTTTCCCTCACCATCACCATCTACACAAACGTCTCTGTTTTCACCAAACCCTCCTAGTCCATCTCCCTTCACAACACCAACGCCATCTACACAACCATTTCCGTTTTCTCCGAATCCATTTACTACATCTCCCTTCACAACAACACCATCTACACAACGGTCTCCTTTTTCTCCAAAGCCTACTTCTCCATCTCCAATATTTACAACAACAACAACATCTACACCACTGTTTCCCTTTTCACCAAACCCTACTACACCTTCTCCATTCACAACAACAACACCATCTACACAACCCTGTCCATTTTCTCCAAACACTACTACGCAATCTCCCTTCCCAACTACAACACCATCTACACGGCCGTCTCCGTTTTTTCCCATCTTTACTACATCTACTACTACTACTACATCTCCCTTCACAACAACAACACAACCGTTTTCTCCAAACCCTACTACTACATCTCCTTTTACAACACCATCTACACCATTGTTTCCATTGCCTCAAACACCTTCAACCCTATTCAAAACACCTAGTACTCCTCATTTGCAGCCCTCTCAGCCTCTTCAAACTAATACCACCACACCCACCACCAACTGTTTCAGTCCCACACAGTCGCAGCAGCAGCAGCAGCAGCAACAGCAACAGCAACAGCAACAGCAACAACCAGTAATAGTACTAGTACCTGCTACAAATCCCTTTGGAATCCCTCGAGCGACGCCTCAGATGTCCTATGGTGATGTTCATCGGTATGGAATTTCAAGCATGCCTGTTGTGGATAGACCTGCGCCGGCGCCTGTTAAGTTCTCATCTAAGTTGACCGCTAGGCACCTGATCAGGCCACTTACTCCACTTAGTGCAAGTGCAAGAAAGTACAATGCGTACAAGAATGAGACTAGTAATACTCATCCCAAGGTACCTTTTTTCCAGTGATGATGGTGATCAAGAGTTGAAAACGTGGAGAGTTGATCAAGATCAAGAGTTTTAGATTGACTCGTTAGAATAGGACTTCTTGTAGCTAGGTTTCAGAATATGTAATGTACGTTTCAAGTTTCTACAGCCACATTTGGTGAAGAACTCTAATGTGTTTTTGATTTTGTGTTAATGTTGATTATGAATTAGCTAGATTTTGTAAACAAGTTACTGATATGATGTAATCTTTACTTGTAGAGTCTTCTGTCACATAAAAGATCCAATATTTTGAAGAACCAATCCATTGTTGTTAAATAACCAAATCCAATATTTATATATATATATATCAATGTTTCCAGGGGAAAAAAAAACTTGAAGACGAAGAACTTGACCAAGTTGAATACAAGGAGTTAGTGCACCTGGATGTAGAAAAATCCACTCATTCAACTATAATTCCTTATATTCTTGGGAGATTTCTAACAAACTCGTTCAAATTTTTTCATATGTGCTATATAAACTTACACTAATTAACTAACTTAATCAACACACCCTTTAGTAACAACCATGTCAAGCGAGAGACACTACTATAGTATCAATGTGTCCCAATCTCAAACAGTCGACGAAACCTTCCTCGACTGGACAAAGTTCTCATCCCCACCGGACCTTCTTCGTGTCGAATTCAAGCTCTTCGAGTCCGTCGAAAGCGTCTGGGTTACAGACGACTGTGACGTGGGTATCATCCATGACCAAGTCATTAACTTGAAATGCGAGAAACCAATGAAGGTTTCTCGGGCCAAGCTGTTCTCGGAACCTAGTAGCTCGATCATGTGTGGCGTTCTTTCGGGGATACCTGTACCCGAAGATGAGCAGCCACATATTATTCGACAAATTTATCTTGGGATTAATGGTGTTCTAGCGGAGAAGATGGTTATTCGTGGCATGCCTGATTTTGTTCTGGACATATATGATGTGACTCTCAAGTTGCAGAACATCAATGATGATGAAATTTTCTTCCGGAAACGAGATTGATCTAGCTATATATGGCCATGAACAGATCATATTATATATGGGTGTCGATCGATCAAGAGTGCTGCTTAATTTGAGTACGAGTGTTTCGTCTCTTGGGCATGCATGCATGCAACTTATGCCTTCTAAGTTCTAACTGTTACTCTTCATATATATATATATATTTGATGTTTGTAATTTCTCCATGAAATATTTTTCTAGAAAATGAATAAAAGGATGTACTAGCTTTGCTAATTACTTCTTATTTCAAATAATTTATCAGCTCGATTGATTTCATGATTATGAACAGTTTGTTTGGCGCGCCTTTACGCGGGTAACATTTATGAATAATATTTTTCCGCGTATTCATATCTTATGTCTTTACGTGGGTATTAATTTGAATATATTATAAACGATAATACCCTCATTTAATTATTCTCTTATATGTTCTCACGAACACTTGGCGAAGGCAGCACTAGGTCAGAGAATGTTAGTGTCACCCTTGAGATTTTAGGGAAGAAAAAAAACTTATATATATTTTACGTTAGATTATTACTTTCTAACTATATTTGCCTTGAAAACTTCTCATATCTCTCTCTCTCCCTTCACTTTTCTCCCCTCAAAGTTGCCCTCAACCCCTCACTTTCTCTTTGCAATTTTCCCTCGATTACCTCTCTCTTAATTAGTCTGTATACCATAATCTTTTACATAATGATTATTCTTTAAAAAGAATGAATTATTGACTTACAACTAAAACTATATATTATGGAACTCTTATTTTGCTAAAAAAAATATTAAAGGTGAAAAAGAACAACAAAAATAGTTCACCATACCTGAATACAATTTCTACCTCGACCACTGCTCACGCACATTTCTTCTTTCTTTTGTTAGCGAAAAACACACACCAACACACCCCATAATCCTCATGTTGAGTATGATAAGCCAGCCGATAAACAACAACACAAGCTGAACACTTTTTCATCTGAATTTTCCTTTTCTTTATCTTAATGTTGTAGATAAATTCAATTTTTACAAGCCTACAAAAGACGCCCACGGTAGCTTTAGTGAGGGCGCATGTACTAGAACGCCTTTCGCGGTCTTTTTTTCTTTTTTTTACCTCCAAAGCCTAAAGCTTTGAGTACGTTTTTTTTTTCCCACAGTCAAAACTTCCACAGTCCCAAAATCAAAATCCCAAATCAAATCAATCTTCCTCATTCCAAATCAAAACCCCAAAATCCTAAATCAAATCACTCTTCTTCCACAGTTGCCAACAATCCTCTCACAAATCCTAAAGTCTTAGAATTTTTTAATGGATCCTCACCACCACCACCAATGGCGTCCCCGGCCTCCAATCTCCGCCGCGATCTGCCCTATCTGCTCCGTTCCCCACTTCCCATTTTGCCCTCCGCCGCCTCCACCCTTCAATCAAAACCCTATCTTTCCTCAAAGATCCAATTTTGATCCGTATTTACGTCCTCCTCCTCCTCCGGCGGCGGCTCCCTGGCCCAGAAACCCTAATTTCGTTGCCAACTTTCCGCCTTCGCAACCTCCGCCGTACGGAAACGGCTACGTCAGCGACGGAGGAGATAGGAGCTTCAAGAGGCCGAGGATCGAGGATTTCGGACCCGGGTCGGGTTTCGCTAACCCGAACTTGAGGGAGGATGAGCGGAGGTTGAAGCTGATTCATGACCACGGTGGTGTCGATTCGGGTTTAGGGAGTGATCGGGTTGCGAAAATCGAACCGATTAGGCATGAAAGTAGTAAACTTGGTGTTGTTAATATGCATAATAATAATAATGGTGTAATTCAAAGTAAAACTAGTAATGAGGTACAAGGTTATGGAATGTCAATGCCAATGCCGAGGCATTCCGCGCAGTTTGGTGCCTCGAATGGAGGCTACTTCCATTGGCCGATTAGCGGGCAGCCTCCGCTTCCTGTTTCACCGCCACCGCCTCTTCCGGTGGACCCTCCGCCCCCGTCTTTGTTGTTTCCTCTACACGGTGATGGCTCCTCTCCAACGGTGTCTTCAGCTGGGCAGCCATATTTGCATAGTAAGCCATTTTCACATGCTTCTAGTGGATATGTTATGGAGGTATAGTTGGTTTTACTTGGGGTTATGTTTCGTGTTTTTTATCATGCATTGTTGTTAGGGTGGTGGCATTTTCTCTGTATTGGGTTTGTTCTGATGAGTGTTTGTTTGTAGTTTCCGAAGGAGTCTCATGGTTTCCATCAGACATTACCAAAGCCGTATTTGGGGGAGGGACAGCCATTTCCGCGAAAGCATCCATCTTTGGATAAGCCAAAAGTCGTTGATGCGACCCACATATTTAAGAAGCCACATCGAGGCACCCGCCCTGATCATTTTGTCATCATCCTACGCGGACTTCCAGGTACTAGATGTCGAATGTCATATGTGCAAATGGGGTTTCTTGAAATCTGTTATGTGTACAACTGGGTGATCTGAATCCAATTGACTCATGGGGAAGAAATGTTAATGAGAATAATGCTTAAATGGTTGTGAAGAGCTTATAATCAGATTAGAGTCTTCCAACACATTTGATGGATTGATTATTGGCTTATTGCGGTGTGTTTATACTGTGACATGGATGAGTTTGTATTGTAAGCATAATGAAAGTAGCTGCAGGCAGCTAGAGATTTTGATGCGAATCCATCTCAAGTCTTTGACTTTTTCCATGATCCTGAAAACTTATAGTGCATTTCAATAACAGGTAGTGGAAAGAGCTACTTGGCAAAACTTCTTCGTGACCTAGAGGTTGAAAATGGCGGTGCTGCTCCAAGAATTCATTCCATGGATGATTATTTTATGACAGAAGTTGAAAAGGTTTGTTCTTATCCATTTTATTCTTTTAATTCTTTAATTTTTTTTGGGTTCTTGAGAGAATATAACCTGGCATGTTATTATTTCCGAAAAGGTGGAGGAAGGTGATGCTTCAAAATCTTCAAGTTCTAGAGGCAAAAAGCCTGTAATGAAGAAGGTGATGGAGTATTGCTATGAACCTGAAATGGAGGAGGTAATACAATACAAACCTCAGAATTTGGTTTACTATGCGTATAATGCTTTTAGTTCTTGCTATTATTAGGTCTGTGATGATACCTTATTCCATATGGAACTGTATCAATTACTGAAACTAATCATGTTGTTGCCACAGGCTTACCGCTCAAGTATGCTGAAAGCATTTAAGAAGACCGTCGAGAATGGTGACTTTACCTTCGTAATTGGTATTTCAATACTAAACTCTACCTTCTTCTCTTGTAGCCTGTTATCTTGGGTTGGGAGTTTCTTAGATTTTTTGGATAAAGCTACTTACAAATTCTGTGTACAGTTTGTTTGGAATGCCCAATGATGTATAAGATGTGTGTCCTTTGATATCAGTAGCTCACTCTATTACTGGTTATAGCACCAGCTTTGAGAGACATATCTCCATGAAAAACCTTTGTGCATAAGTACCTGCTTGAATTATCACTCAGAGTGGATGTCATTCTTTGTTATTATATTAAATATTAAAATTAAGAAGTGATTAAAGTTAAGTGCTAGAGTTCAAGTACATTTAATAAGCAAAAGTGCTAGTGGATGATAGATTAGGTGGTGATGCAGTGCCAATGCACTGTTTTCATTTTCACTAACTACAGAATGCAGTATTATCCGGAAATTGACTTTTTGGAGGTGTTATGTGTTCTTCGTCTTAGTGGATGACCGCAATCTGCGGGTAGCTGAGTTTGCTCAATTTTGGGCAATTGCAAAGGTATAGCCTTATATCTCTCTTTCTCAAATCCTCTGCCATGTGTTTTGAAGTGTCAACTCTATATTTGAAATGTACTCACCGTGTTCTTGAGGAACTGAGTGGTGGTGCCATGTTTGGTATACCTTGTCCATTAGAATTGTTCTTAGGCTCTAGAGAATTAGTAAAAAAAAATTGGTATACGCTATCCTAGATTAGAAGATGCTGCCGTTTATTGAAAATTTTCAAATATTGACCCAATGTCATGCAAATTGTGGAAGCAATATTTATTCCAAACTCCTTAACTTTGATGACTAGTTGTCTAGTTGTAGGTAGCATTATGTCTATGTCAATTCCATAAGCTTGTTTCTTTGCTTTGGGTAAATTAAGTTTGAGTGCAGCTTTCTATCACTGGTCTTCTTGCAATAGGTTTGGTATATTGTATGTGTGATTCCTATATAAAGTTTCAAACTCTTTATGTGGGTAGATGAGATAATTTGATGCTCTGCCTAGACGATTCTGATGACCCCTTTGATCTATTTTATGTAAACTACCCTTGTTTGTCTATATAATATGCTCATGAGATAGACGTTACCAAAGAGACATTGATTACTCAAGCTAACTGTATAGGATTTAGTGATATAGATTCTATTTCCCTCTTTATCTTCTAGATTTCAAGGTGGAATTTGATTTGAGTAACATTTGTTTTATTTCGTTGGTCTGGTGCTTCACTGTGAGCCTGCTGACCATGTAAGGAAGCTGATCAATCCAACAACTATGCCTGAGTTAATTTATTTTCTCCATCTGGAGACAAGTTTCTTTCTTTTATTGCATTGTTACTCTCATAATCACATGAAAAAGGACACTGATCTTGATCATAGTTTACCCATAATGCTGGTTGATCATATAGTGCTGTATTAATTGTCTTATTAGTTTCTTCACTCACTGTTGTATATTTCTTGCCAGAGTTCGGGATATGAAGTATATATACTAGAAGCACCATATAAGGATCCTGCAGTGAGTATTTGCATAAAAAATATACTCAATTATCCTGGTGAAAGTAAAATTTTTAATGAACCAGTGCTTGCAAACAATAAGCTTAATACCTTGCACGTTGTCATTGGAAACAGAACATCTTTAACCTTTATGATTGTTCTTTAAGATTGTTTTTTGTTGATTTTAGGGCTGTGCTGCTAGGAATGTACATGGATGTACTCAAGATGACATTCAGAGGATGGCTGGGCAATGGGAGGAATCTCCATCCATATACTTGCAAATGGATGCCAAGGTTTGTTATCAATAAACTTTTTCTTAGGTTAGTATGGAGAAGTTTGAAGCAGACCCCAGTTGTATCAGGAATGAAACTATCACATCATAATGAATCTATGCCTAGGCGAATTAGAGTCTTGGAAAGTTGTATTAAACTTTGACTTACATTTGATTCTGGGCTCTGGTTTAATACTGTTTATTGCTTGCTGGACAGTCATTGTTTCATGGAGATGATCTGAAGGAAAGTGGTATTCAAGAGGCAAGTTTATACCTATGACTCTACTTTTCGTTTTCTTTGATTTCTTACTCAGTGGTGTGAAGCAATACTCGATTTGATTGAAATCTAAAGCTCATTGTCACGTCTTTTTTTTATATTTTGATTTTAATATGAGGAAAGTTGAATTCTGCAGCAGTGATATGCATACATAAATAATGTTATATATGAATTATAATTCATGTGGTTTGATGAGGATCCACTTTTTATCGGATATCTACCAGGTGGACATGGATACAGAAGAAGCGGATAATGACGTCACACCTGGGTTGCAAGAGAGCAAGTCTGACAAGACCATTGAACTTCCTGCTGCTGAAGATGGTGAGCCTGATGGTATATTTGGCTTTACTAGTTCTATTACTAATAGTGTATGATCCTACAAAATAAGTTTGAATTCATCAGGTTTATTTAATTTGACGCTGTAGGTTCTTCAAAGGATATGAAGAGCTTGGATGTTGAAGAAGATTATCCAAGAGAAGTGAAAGAACTAGGAAGGAGTAAATGGTCAGAAATAGCAGATGAAGATGATACCGATAAATCTGTAGTAGTGAAGGGCAATGCTCTTTCTGGACTGATTCAAGCTTATCACAAAGAAGCAAAGTCTGTATGCTGGAGTGACCAGGTATGTCTTATCAGATCCAACGATTTGGTGATGCGACTGCTCCCATGTTTTTACTTTTTCGGGTCTTGTTTTCTTGTGGCGTTTAATTTTTCCAACTTTGCTGTTTTTTCATCAAGGTTGGCAATACTGGGTTTTCAATAACAGCAGCCAAGAAGGCAAATGTGTCGCCTTTGGTGATTGGTCCAGGCGCTGGATACAACTTGGTTAGCTACCTGCCTTGCATAAATTTACTTGAATAATCAAGATATTACTACATTATGTCTTTCATGATATCCGGTTAATCCTTAAGAAGTATGTTCACACATAGTTACACCACCCTTCAATCAAATGGTCTTATTCTGTTTTTTTTTACCATCTGTAGAGGTCCAACCCCTTACCTGAAGAAGAGAACACAGTTGTAAATCGTGGCAGTGCTAAATCAAAGAAACAGAATGCATTCCAAGATCAGCTTCGTGCAGAACACCAATCCTTCAAAGCAGCTTTTGACCGGAGGCGACATCGGATTGGCGGTCTTGGCGGCTTGGAGGACGAGTAAAAAGAGCCAAAACTTTGTCCTTGCACTAGTAGTGTTAATGGAATGTCAATTTTCCTGTAACTGTTGCAAATCGCCATTATATGTACCAAAACATCTTTGAATTATAGTGAAAGGAACCTTTGCAAATTGGAATCTCGATCATCTCTATTAATTGCTTTTGATGTAGATTACTTTGTACTACTTGTACACTGTTCTTTTTTCTGATAAGACTGCTCTATTTTTGATAGACTATCAAAAATAGAGCAAGGCTAGCACGTGTGAGTGTGTGACCTTACCCACCATCCATGTCTTTGTTGTCTCCTGTTTATGTTGTCACAAGAAGTCGAGTCTCTTTTTATATATATATTGGCTAGTACAACACTATAACCTATCATAATTATCTCCCCCATTTATCATTGGAAGCTGAAAGCTCAGAGCTCTCTCTCTCTCTCTCTCTCTCTCTCTCTCTCTCTCCCATGGCTACTGGCTCTGCTGCTCGCTGCTTTGCAGGTTTCATGGACTCAGAAGCAGCCAAAAGCTCATCAACCATTTCAAACAGCAGCAGCAGCAGCAGACAGACCATTCATTTCCCAAACCATGTATGTTCGTTCCTAGTCTTAACATGTTTGTAAACACTTCAGTCTTCACTTGTTGTTACACAACTAAATATATATGTTGTGTTGATGTGACTCAGAGGAGTAGCAATCATCAACGTTTGTGCTCACTTTCGATGAATGGTTGTGGCCAAGGAGAGCAGCATCACCACCCTTTAGGCACCGTCCAAACACGTTCATTTGCTGCGGTTCAGTCGCCGTCATTGGCCGTGGAGACACTCAGCTCTGCTCTTTCTCAGTTGAAAGCAAACCCTCCTCCTTTCACTTCAGGCATTATTCGTCTCCAAGTAAGCATACAACTCATCATCTTTCTTATCAAGAAAGCTTTAAACTTTTAGAGCCAATGGGCTTCTGCCACGTGGTTTGGTGGCTAATCCAAAGCATGGTCATTGCATATTGGCCCATTACATTCATATCATTTGATTTTTTGTCAACTAGCCAAGTGGTCTTAACTTGTGTATGAAGGTACCAATTGAGGAGCAAATTGAAGCCATAGATTGGCTGTATGCTCAAAACAAACTCCTTCCGCGCTGTTTCTTCTCCGATAGAGCTCAAACCGGAAGTTCTAAGCTTTCCATTGATTGCATCAATGGGAATGGTAATGGCCACAGTCCAAAGACGCATAACAAGTTGGTCAGTGTTGCTGGTGTGGGATCTGCAGTCTTCTTTCAGGACTTGCATCCATTCTCATACAGGCATTGGAAGTCCTTAAAGAGGTGAATGATTTATATAGTTACTTTTAATTAAAAGTTTGAAGGTCAAGACTAAATCTTTCGTTTCTTTGATGGAAGGTTCCTGTCTACTAAATGTCCGCTAATTCGTGCGTATGGGGCGATTCGGTTTGATGCAAGAGCCAACATATCATCTGAATGGGCGGCCTTTGGTTACTTCTATTTTATGGTTCCTCAGGTAGATGAACAAGTGTTGAGTTGCTTTGGTTGCAGTTGTAAATTTCATGTTTCTCTTCAAGTTATTTATACCATCTGCTGCTAGATACTGAATGACAGGTTGAGTTTGATGAGCTTGAGGACAGTTCAATACTAGCTACAACTATTGCTTGGGACAACTCACTCTCATGGACTTTGGGGAATGCAATTGATGAACTGAATTCCACGATGGACCAGGTTCCAATCTAACTTAATTTGAAGTAAACTGATTCATTAAGATGTTTTTTCCATGCCATCATTTTTATACGAATGCTTGACAATGCAGATATCCTCCGCTGTTCTAAAACTACGAAAACAAGTTCCTTCGACTCTAATGCTAAGCAATAGTCACATCCCAAGTAAAACATATTGGGATCTTGCTGTCAATAGAGCTTTGCAGAAAATAAGAAGTGATTCCCAACTTATTAAGGTAGTAAATAATCCAAGTGTCAACCTTTTTAACCTTTACTGTCTTTCATTTAGTAACACATCATTCTTGTCTTTGGAACTCAGGTTGTTCTTGCACGTAGCAGCCGAGTGATAACAGCTACTGATATTGATCCTATAGCATGGTTAGCTTGCTTACAGGTACTGATCCTCTTCAAGTTGATTCAGTGAACTTCCTTTGTGTGAAATGTGTAGTGTCCGGTATCAAGTTACGATGAGTGCATCTGATCTATAACTCGATGCAGGCTGAAGGTAAAAATGCTTATCAATTTTGTCTCCAGCCACCTGGTGCACCGGCATTTATTGGAAACACGGTAATTGTCTTAGAATGAGATTGCATTCACCGCACAGTGTAGTAGTAGTACTACTCTTCCTAGTGATGTGATTAGATTGTATTTGTGAATAGCCAGAGCAACTGTTTCACAGAACATGGCTTGATATCAATAGTGAAGCTCTTGCTGGAACTCGAGCTAGAGGTAAATCGCTGTCTGAAGATCTTCAAATAGAACTCGACCTACTTTCCAGGTTTATCTCAATCTAAAAACTTCAATTAGTTGTCACCTGCTGAATAGCAGCTTTTTGACACTGATATATATACTTTGCAGTCCCAAGGATCACCTTGAGTTTACTATTGTACGAGAAAGCATAAGGAAAAAATTAGAGGCAAGTTTTACTATACAGATAGGAAAACTATTTGCATTTCTTTATAGGGGAAGATTACTTATCATTCTTGTTTTCACAGAATGTATGCAACAGTGTACAAGTTGAGCCAAAGAAAGAAATCCGAAAACTCCCGAGAGTCCAACATTTATATGCTAAATTGTCTGGAAGGTTAAGAAGTGAAGATGATGAGGTAGAAGTATTACATTTCTTCTGCATTGCATATATATACTTGAATGTGTCCACTAGTATTTCCTCACTATTCTGTTCATTTTTCAGTTTGAAATATTAAATTCTCTTCACCCAACTCCAGCAGTTTGTGGATTTCCGACAGAAGAGGCACGAGTTCTTATAGCAGAAACAGGCATGCCACATATCATAAAATTGTTCTCTAGTATAAATTCTTCTGTTCTATCACAACTAAACTTCCACACATGATTTCTTCAGAAGTATTCGACCGAGGGATGTATGCTGGTCCAGTTGGGTGGTTTGGAGGAGGAGAGAGTGAGTTTGCTGTTGGCATTAGGTCAGCCTTAGTGGAAAAGGTAAACAAAAAACTTAGGATATTCTCAACTACATATACTAAGTGAACCCATAGCACTGACATATGTGGATCTTAGGGTCTCGGTGCATTGATCTATGCTGGAACAGGAGTTGTGGAAGGAAGCAATGCATCATCAGAATGGGATGAACTGGAACTCAAGGTTTCACAGGTGTGTAGTTTAGACTGTAAAAGAGTCAAGTTACATTGTTTATCTATGCAAAACATTGTGAGAATAAATGGTTCATTAAACTTGTAGTGGTCTAACCAAATGCTGCAGTTCACCAAGATGCTTAAACTTGAGGTACTTTCAGAGATCTAAAGCTGATATATAGTACGAAACTTCGAATAGTATCTACTGGAAAAGAATTGAACTACAAGAACCATTACAGAAGATGGAAGTCAAGTTGCAGAAGGTATATATCCAAGTATATATCTTGACTAGAAGAAAGAAAAAAACAAATTAAAACAAGCAATACAATCAGAAATTTATCCCTTGTATTTATTTATATATTGTGTAAAAAACCATTCCTAAATTGAAACTACAAAGCAATAAGAGTGCGGCATTATTTTGTATCTGTTATTTCTCTCAGTACGTCTACTGCTACAAACTTCTGTTGTCTCCAACAGGGTTCACTTTGAACTTCATATGAACTAACATGGCTTGCCTTTATGACATTTGAGAGGTCCCCCGAAGCGAGTGAGCTTGGGAATCGGTGTTCCAGATTCAGTAAATCTTGCTCCATTCACCATAAGATCTCCTTCTGATCTCCAGTTCCAATTTCTCCACACTTCCGGACCTGTATTGACTCTATTGCAGATCTAGAACCAACAACAAAAAACATACACCAAACACCAGCATTATAAGTTTATAACTAGCACTAACTCAAACCGCGACGCATAGGTAAAGTATCAAAAATTTTAGGTAGAAATGTACCTCTTTGGCTGCGAATTGTTTGGCGCAATGTAGCGGTTTCCTTGACTAAGTATCTTAGGATGGCTGCTGCCGCCGATGGCATACATAATCCAGTGAGTGTAGTCATTGTTGACAACATGGAAGAAACCAAATCTGCACCTCGGCATTCGCTGTATCAATCCTTGTCCGAAATGATTGAAAGCTAGTGTTATCTGCATAACTTCATCCTTGACGAAGGTGTCACTTGAACCAAACAACATCACCTGCATCCATCAATCCACAACAAATTAGTAACCTAAAGATACAACACCATGGATTATCTACCGTTTGATTGATACAGATCTAAGGACAGTTGACCACAACTGATCACAGAAATCACTCAGACACGCCATGACTTACATCGTTATGATTTGTAAAGTGACTGTTGGATATGGTAATGGCGGTAGACCTCTACCCTGCAATGGCATCTATGAGTCCATCGGCACATTTTGATCCCGAAACATGGTCTATCCAAACCCTTGAAGCCCCAAACAAGGAGATTCCATCGCCGTCGCTAGCGGTACGCACTCCAATATGATTCCACCAGTCCCTAACATGCCACCTTTGCATGGTACATTGGCACGTACATGAAGGTTAGAGATGATAATGTTCCTCACGTACTGCTACGTTATTTGGCAACCACCTTCAACGTGCACATTGTGCCCCCTTGCATCGATGGTCTTGTCACTAGGAGCAGGAGCTCTTGTTTTAAGGTTATCTTCATGTCGCCAGAGAATGTGATCCATAGAGGTCCAGGTTGAATCGCAGCGTGGCGCAACGTTCCAGGTTTAGGGTTCACCGGATCTTTGTCTCCGGCCTCTTTGACAATGTAGATAGGTCCGCCTTTGCCTCCGGTGGTGCCACCAGCAAAGCCGAGAGCACAATCGGCTAGCCTCTGGCGATTTTGCTCCCAATTTGGATCACATCTCCAGCAAGCGTCCATTGGGTTTGTAACCATGCATGGACCGTCGTACTTATGCCTCAAATTCCTTCTTGTGTCGTTCGTCCCCTCCAAATGGCTGGTACGGTCAAACATCCATGCATTATATTATAAACTCGTGATGATATGAAAAGTGTGTTATATATAACTGTTTCCTAGCTAGACGAATCAACGTAAAGAAGGACGGAGCTAAGTCCAAGTTCGGCCTCACATCGGCCTCTAATAAGAAGATTTTACCTCAAAAGAAGACGATGCGTCTTCCGGTGGAGATGACTGTTGAAGACCTTCGATAGTCCGTCTCTGATCCTAATAGATATGGTGTCCGGATAATTAAAGAGTGGTATCTTTTTTAGTCTCTTACTACTTTGATTTGTTATTTCTGGATATTATGGGCTCCAACGCAGTAGTATTATAGTAGTTAAGGGGTTTCAATTTGTCAGGTCGAGAATCCGGTGAAACTCTATACTACAGTCATTGATTATCTTTTCGCTATGTCAAAAAATAAAAACGGTTTGTGTATGATTCTACTGCTTCGAGTGTTTTCTTCATAGTGTCCAGAAAGCACTCAAAGCAGGATCGTGAATATGAGGAAGTGCATTGGGGAATCTTCACATATTCGGATTCGGATTTTCTCCTAAAGCAAAATACCTAACATCCACCTAACCCACAAATCTCAGCCGCGTGATTTTATGGACGGCTAAGATTAGTTTTCTTCTTTTGTTCTCTCGCTACCGACCTGCGCAAAGTACTCTCTCCCTCTCTTTGTCAGGCAAGGTGGTTACAGTTCAACATTCAACTTACCATCATTCACTCGATGTCGATGTTCCTCCGCAACTTAACGGGCTCCGACA
Source organism: Geum urbanum (assembly GCA_946800695.1). NCBI lineage: Eukaryota > Viridiplantae > Streptophyta > Magnoliopsida > Rosales > Rosaceae > Geum > Geum urbanum. The sequence goes on from OX327011.1 coordinate 48,739,890, forward strand.
CCGGTCACAGAAAAATTCATTTCCTGCTCTCAAGATTCGAGGATGACAAGGACGATTAAATTATATCCCGCATATCTTTTATCTCCAAATCGTACTTGCTGTTAATTTCTAGGATTATGAATTGCTTGATTGAATTGAATACACTGTTTTCTTAGGTTGATTTCATTATCGGGGTTTCCAAATTTTCTGGGTTCATTGGGTTAATGTTAGAATGTTTATCATTGATTAAATAGTTGGTGTACTGGCTCTCTGATGCTATCATGGGTATATTCATGATCATAGTAATTCATGATAAAGATGAGCAAGTTAATTGTTGCAGACTTTTTGATTCATATGGTGAGCTTCTAAATCTCTCAGGTCATGAATTTTCTGGGCAGAGGACTCGATACATCTTCAAGGGAGAAGAGTTTTGTGTGTCAGCAGTGCAAGAGAGAACAGAACTTTAGATATAATCATATCAGCACATGAAATCGCACGGTTAAAATTTGTAGGTTAGGTAGATGTCAGGTACTTTGCGTTAGGAGAGAATTCAGATCCAATCTTCATGGAGTTATGTTTCAAATGGTTGTAGCCTTGCAGGAGATGGAAAGAACTGAAAGCACACTCATGACTATTGGTGGGTTCATTCTCACGTTATAATGTAAAAACCTCTATAAATAAATAATCTCATACTAAAAAAAGTTAATATTTTAACGAGATTATTATTTTATCAAAAATTAATTAATATTTTAGCGAGATTATTATTTTATCGATAAATTAATTAATATTTTAGCGTGATTATTATTTTATGGAGAAATTATTAATTTATCGTTATTTATAAATATTTCATATTTAATAAAAATTATATAGTGTTGGAATCTCTTACTAATTAATTAATGAAAGAGATCATTGAAAGAACCCGCATGTTGAAGATGATCATGGTCTAAATAACAGTTATGCTATATTGATAGTTTCACGAAAATTGGTATTTGAGACAATAATTATGTACCTCGAATAACTTTGTGCTACAAAATGAAAAGAATTTACCAAAGATACGCGCGCGCGCTCATAGATGAATCTAAGGGAAATGGGGCTTCGTTTTAGTTCGCAGTTGAAATGGAGTTTAGTTCATTTTTTGTCAAAGTGTTGAGGTAAGGGTTGAGGTAGACTGAATAAGTTGAGGTAGTCAACCCGATATGTTTTGGTCAACATTAAATTACTAATTTCAGATGACATCATTTATGTCGTCTAAAATCCAACAAATTTAAGTCTCCATAACACGACATATATTATGTCGTCTCCATTTTAACTAAAAATCATCTAAAATATGATTAAGACAGACGACAAATATTATGTCGTTTATGATTTTCATGAAATAAAAAGAAATCCAGTGTACGATAAATGACCAAACAACGATATAAAAAAATTATTTGCCACCCCATGTTGACCACAATTATATGTGTGCATGTTGCCTTATATTCTAGTAGTGATGGCTAACTCCTCCTAGTTCTTTTTCCCTTTTAATTTCATTTATAAATTATATTTGATTTTTTTGACCTTTTTGAAATAGTAATAATATGGAACACACACCAACTTCTGCACAAGTGTACATTACCAAAAAACAAAACTCATGTATAAGTGTACGGGAAGAATAAATTACACGTTGATTTGAAGTACCGATGACAATTTAATTTTTTTATTTCGATAATTTATGGCGATACTCCACGTTGCGAAGCCAAAAATAGAGACGTTTGAAGTTTGACAGCTCAAGGAGGCTACGTACCACACATGACAACAATATCATCACCACACATGACACATTACAACAACATCTATTGACAGCTCAAGGACTATTACTTAATATAGAACACAATACAAACAAAGCAACAGTTTGATGAATATGGCAACAACGTTATCGAGATTCTTATCTGTCCCTCTGTAAAGGACCCTTAAATTACTACTTAAATCATACTTTGAACTCAGTTGAATTAGTGAATTAATATTGTAATCCATACACTTACATGTGTCCCTTAACAAATTTGGATCTAGCTAAAAAGACAGACGTTTGAGCTAGAAGTTTGACAGCTCAAGGAGTGGAGTCAAGTTTGACAGCTCTAGGAGTGGAGTGAACACAATCCAACTCTATATAAAGGCAACGTAAGTACGTATTACAACAATATCGAGCACCACCTTATCTCAAATTCCAAAACACAGAAAGAAAATGGGGCGTTCCAACATTATGCGTTTAGTTTCCACTGCCTTCGTCTTCTTTCTGCTTTTCGTAGCCTCCGGTACATCTCTAAATTTTGAAAATTGGTTAATGTTGTCCTCCAATCCAATCAGTCTATCGTTACATGAGAAGAAATGTTTTCTAAGAATGTTTTGGAAATGGTGTGTTTTGTGTGCAGGAATTCAGGGGCCAATGGTTGCAGAAGGCGAGTGCGAGCAACTGAGCAACAACTATAAGGGCCAATGCTATAGAAACGCCAACTGTGCTGCTGTTTGCAAAGTTGAGGGCTTTCCCAGCGGAATTTGCCGTGGCGTATTTAATCGCCAATGCTTTTGCCGACCTTGTAAATAATTAGTAACTACTTACGGATTAGTGGACTGTCCCATAAGCTACCGTGTGATATGTCAAACCAGATCATGAATAAGTTTGGCAAAAAATAAATAAAGATCACGAATAAGTTAAGAGCCTAATTCACAGGTGGGTTATTAATCTTAGTCTAATGTAAACTTCTGTTAGAAGACTTCGCACTGAATCGACACGAGGTCTGGCTATGTACGGATAGTTGTGGTTTAGATTGTTTAGTTTTCATGTTTTATGTGCAAATTAAAGGTGTGACGACATGAAATTCTAAGCATACGTTTTAATATATCTAGTGTTTTGTTTTTACGGATTCCAATGTTATTTGTTTATATCTACGTTTATTCCGGCTCCAGTCATATATCTACCAATTTTCTAGAACACAAATTGGAGTCATATTTGCACTTGCCACCTGTTAGGCTGGCTAGGTGTCTTGCTATGGCTATTGAGACCCAGGTGCTAATTCGAAAGTGGTCGATTACCCATAATTAAATATCGCCATATAACTGTAAAATATCACATAACATCATTTAATTAGTGATATATCTAAGTGCACGAGTTATGTATGAGAAATTTTTAGAATTGACACTACTAGAAAAAATTATTTAGATGCCAGTTATTAACCGCCGTTTGAAGCCTTTCGTATATGTCGTAAATTGGTGTGTCGTCTGATGATTGTATCAGACGACGGTTATTATCCGTCGTGTGAAATGACTTCAGACTACATAAAACTAAAGTCGTATATGTCGTCTTGAACGATTACAGAGATCATAAAATATGTCGTTTTTAAGGACTTTAAATGACATATAAGGAGCAACACAAGCTATAACGTACACTCTGCTTACTTGTCATATTAAGTGTCAAATATGTCTTCTCTCAAACTCTTATTATTTATAAAAAGTTATATGTCGTTTGAAAGTGTCAAATAGGGCACTCAAATGTGTGATATATGTTGTCTTAGTAAGTTACAGAGGTCATTCGTATGTGTGATATATGTCGTTGAAAGCTGTTTCCAATGACATATAGTTTTTATTTTCTGTAGTTTGTTTTTATTTCAAATGACATATAGTTTTGCCTATGTGGTCATATGTGTCATCCAATATTGTCACAAGTTACATATATTGCACAAATCTGGAGAGGCAACAATGCACAAGTATGAATACATCCACATATCTGAATAGGCTGCTCATTCAAGATTTTTCTTGAACAATTGAAGTTGTTTCAAATACACAAAATATTAGCAGTTTGTACCTAGCAATATCCACAAACTGCAACTAAATACCATATGAGCAACTAGCAGTTTGTACCTAGCAGTTTGTACACAAAAGATATCCACATATGTAGTAGTTTGTACCTAACAACATGCTGGTTTGGATGTCTACAAAATTTCCAGCAAATAGACTATAAGCCTAACTTATATACCATAAGCCTAACTTAGATACCAAAAGATAGATACTTGCTTAAATGTCTTGATTCAAGCTGTTAGCAGTGAGCAAGTTCTTTAATGAACAATGCCCACTCTGTTCGGACCTCATCATTTTGTTCAGTTGTGTAGACAAACTCATTGTGTTTATCCCAGATGTGCCACTGTTTAAAAAATGACAACACATATATAAGGCATACATCCAGAGGTTACATATATTGACAAGCAACATAATTACAGAATAATCAATACATCGAGTGGCATCCAGAGGTAGACATGCAGCTTATATAAATCAATACATCCAAAGGCTAGGGGTTATTTGCAGCATGAATAAAAAACAATCAATTACTATACCTTGGTGGTAAACTCAAAGTTTTTGTCCTCAACAATATCTTTCATGTATCTCATTATCCAGTAGCCGCATGAACTACTTCTTTTCTGCTCTGGAATGGCCTGAAATACATTAACGACATAACATTAAGTAAGAGCTAGCATCATATATAGTCTGAATATATACAAAGTGTGAGGGTTCTAGTTTACTAATCCCAAGGTTTCTCCAAAAAGTACTTTTCCCACTTGTTGATTTCTTGATTATATTCATGATTGTGTTACGAATTTGATACTAGAAAGAGGTGAATGTTGAACTGATGGTGGAGCAGCGTTGGGAAATATGTTTGGAGCTTGACGGAAGAGCTGCGAGACGGTGAGGTCTAGCTGGGAAACGGTGAGGCCTGGGCGTGCTTGGAGGCGGCGTCCTATGGTGGTGCAGAGTCCGAGATCTATTGTAGGCAAGGAGTAAAATATCGAATATCGAAGATATATCGACTGTCTAAAATATGGATATTTCGACGGAAATATCGATGAAATATCGATTCAATAAAAAATCGACGGAAATTGAGATAAATACATGAAAATTTGTATTTGAATTTTATGAGATTCTTATATGATTAATATGTATTTTGAAACTTGTAAATTATGTTTTGTTGATTATTTATAGAGTTTATTTGATTAAGCTTTTGGATTATTAGTGTGGAGGGTTTTGTGCTTTTGATTTAGTGCGATCAACATATATGTAAAATCAAAATATCGGATAAATTCGAAAATGTCGAGGATTTCGGCGATATATCGGAAAATATCGAATATTTCGAGAAATATCGGACAAAAGATATTGATATGTAGAATTAATATCGGGAAGTCCAAAATACGGAGATATCGCGGAAATATCGAAGATATTATGGATATTTCATTCCTTGATTGTAGGTCAACATCGCTGCTACTAGCGTGTGAGGGATGTGATAGGGTTTAGGAAAGAGGAGCATAGGTGCTACATGTGGTTATTTTGAGTAGAGGCACAAGGTGAGCGGAGGAGTGGGTGGCGGCGCAAGCGTGAGGAGGACTACCACACGCGGAAGCAGAACAGAGTATGAACGTCGCGCATAGAGAGTGGGTTTACTGATTTAGTGAGTAGGTTTTTTTTATTTATATAGAAGGGTAGTGTTGTCTTTTTATCCTTCTTGGTGGGCTGGACTCTCTGCTATTACGTTTTTGTGTTAGAGTCTAGTTCTTGGTTGTCTAAATTATGTTGTAATTAAATTTTTTGTATTTAATTAACAATCTTATTTTATCCTTGGCTGCCATTCCCATCTAAAAACCTGGTTTGCATACAAGAGCATCTCCAATCATTAAGTCATATATGGGGTGCTAAACTTATATATAGGATTTCAATTTAGCACTTTTCATTTAGGACTTCAATGTCTCTAATGGTTAAGGTTCTATAACAAAATTGTAATAGATGTGTTATTACATTTTATGTGTGGGTCCACATGCTAGAGGTGTTATACCAAGTCCTATTTAAGCACTTCATTTAGCACTTGAGTCTAGATTTTTAGCCCCTGGATCCTCAATTTTTCTCTATTGGAAAATACTTTTCTGAAAAGAGCTATAATTATAGCCCCTAGATCTTAGATCTCCACTCCATATATATACATACGTGTTACCTTGTTTTGCGTACAGCTACACACATATCGCCAACTTGTATCTATGTGATTTATGAATTGTCAAGATCAATGTTGAAGCAGAGGTTTTGCCGCCAAGGCAACTCGAAAACCACTCTGACTGAGCTTCTCGCCCTTGGTTGGCTAGCTAGCGCATTCGTTCTCGATCTTCAGCAGTACATACGGCACAGCCGCCGACACCAGCAAACTCAACCCATCTTATTCAGAGAGTGAGGACTCGGCACCGTGAGCTGCCACCCCAACTCGTCGCGGGGCGTCAAGACCTCCCTATCGGACAGCCTCTCTCGACGGCCACAACACCAACTGGTAGAAACATAAAGTGTGCGAATTGGTTGATAAATTGTGCACATTTTTAAAAATCGAACTGGTACTGTGAGAAAATAGATCTAATAGCTGCTACTGTAAAACTAACTCATTATTTTATGATTTTTATTTAAAACAAAGTTAGTTGCAGTAGTAGTGTTGACAGTAAAATCAACGTACGATGCCAAAGCTCTTCTAACTATTTTAAAAAACCATTGCACACACTTTATCAACCAATTCAACATACTTAAGAAATAGCAATATATTCCGCAACCAATAAAGATGAAACGTTCAATTATGCACAGCAATCGATCATGTATCTTCGTTTCAAGGATAAACATGTGTAAAAAATAATAATGCTTGGTAAATGCGTTGAAGTCCAAGGCTCATGACTCGATCTGTGTCATAGCAGATTGTAAAATATTTATGTCCTCTGTTGGATTTTTGTTATGTACGCCATATTTTTCGTGAAGTTAATAGTGTATCTCAATAATTTTTTGTCTAGTTTATATAGTAATTGTCTATTTGGTATGATGAGACATCTGCTTGTAATCAGGATTTCTTTGAAGACTTATGTTATGTTTCTCGGAGTTTAAATGTTATGTTCCTCTCTAGTTATTATTTCTAGTAATGAAATTCTCAGACGTGAGGATGAGCTCCTAGTATGACACTTTAGTAGATACCAAATTCCTTTACTAAAAAAATTAAAAAAAATGCTATGAACCAAATCCAAAAAAAAGAAAAGTTGACCTCTAGGAAAAAAATAATAAAGCAAAAAACTAGCCCAACCCGTCCAGCCCAATGAGCCCACTTCGCTTTCTCTTTTTAGCCCAACGCGTTTCCTCTACTTCCTTCATCTTTCTTCGCTGCTTCATTAACACAACTGTAATTCTGTGAAAGCTTTTCTCCGATGGACGAGGTAGAGCAAGAGGTAGAGACTCTCAAGAAGCAGTGGGACGACACTTATAAAACCGTCGTCGACAAAATCAACTCCATCAGTTCCAAACACATGAGCAGGCAGATCCATTCCGGGGGAAGAAGAACATAAGGTGGTTGATCAGGCGGCAAGTCAGCAGCAAGCAGTCCTTATGGAAGCTACCGATGGAGAGCCGCCGTCAGATGAAGAAATGCCTCCCAGCTCTTAAAATGGTCTGTAATCTCTATAGGGTCATCCCTGTAGGCCTCTTTCGCCGACTGGTCGGCTTCAATCTCTCGCTGCTGCCACACCTCATCATAATCGGCGATGTTCGCTTTCAACACCGGAATTGTTATTGCCATCAGAAGACATAACATCAGCAGCTTCAGCTTGCGATCTTGAGCTTCCATTGCCATCTCTCTATATATCAAAACTAGTTTCTTGTAACTAATACTTGTGCTTGCTTATAACTCTCTACCTTTCTATGTGTACGTTACCTAGTGTCTTCTATATTCCAGATTATACTACGAATATTGAGGGGGAGGTTCCATTGTTTTCTGGGGGGAAAGGAAATTGAAGTTTCGGAGCAATAATGGAAGAAGGTGTGGCTAAATGAAGCAAAGGAAAATGAGAATGTGAAGTAGGGCGGGAAGAGTGGAGAGCCACTTCACTATTGATGGTCCAAATTAGTATTTGCTTAATTTGTCAACTCTTGTGTATTCTCTTGTGGACATATGGATAATCTTCTAGCTACTACTTATGCGGTCAGTTCGAGATTTCAACATTACTGTGAAATTGTGAGGTGAAACACCTTCACAAATGGGAAGTGATTTTGTTTTGAAGAAAATGGAAGATACAGATTTTGGGCCATATTTGTGAGCTGTTTTTCATCGTCTAATAAGCTATTTATGCATTTCGAGTAAATCTGATTTCTTTTATGAATTTTGAAGTCGATAACAAAACCATCTCTAGAAAAACACTTTCATCCAACATATGTGATATTCGATTCACACTGAAATTACAAAACTATGCAATACAGTAATCAAGAATGGATGTAACCAAAAAATAATAATCCAGAACGGTGTGATATTGTCATTGGCCGAAACTAAAAGTATGCATACATCTCCGTCGCAAAGACACAAGCAGAGCTTGTTTTGGACACAAAGGAAAGCAAAGAATAGTCTCTTAGTTCTCCCACCTGATGAAATTAACTTGCCATTGCTGCAGTCCAATACAGAAAGTTTGGAATAAGTGAATAACTGTGCATCAATGATCAATCTTTCCCACAAGGAAACCTTTTCTCCTCAGATTATATAACCTGTCAAGACCATCACCACCTAAATCATTTCTAGCCATCGTCGACTCATAAACAAAACAAGCACAACAATAGAAACATAACATTGATGGCAACTGCTAGAGGAAGAACTTCAGGCATGGCCATGGGAGAGCGATTATCTACGATAGTGCCCACACGTGAAAAGATTGTCCCCGGTTCTGGTTGGTCAAAGGACTCCGAGAACCACTACCTTCTTGTTGATCTTCCAGGTATATATTACTGTTAGTTTTCAATCCTGATACATGCTTCTCACGACATGAATCTGTATTGACATTTTCCTTTGGCTCTTTTATTGTATCTCAGGTTTCGAAAAGGACAAGGTGAAGGTCGAGGTGGACATGGCAGCTGGACATCTAACAGTCACCGGAGAGAGGCAGTTAAACGAGAGGGAACATGTATATTTCGAGGAAATTTTTACATTGCCAGCAGAATCAGACGTTGACAAGATCTCCGGAAAGTTTGACAGCGAGATTCTACACATAACTGTGCCAAAGATTGTCGCAGTAGTCCAAGCTGATAAGGAACAACCTGAAAAAACAGTACAAGAAACCAAAGAGCCTCAAATAGTACAAGAAACCAAGGAACCTCAAGTAATGCAACAAGCAATGAAACAACCCGAAACAGTAGAGAATCAGAACAACATCCTAAGCCGGGCAGCCGCAGCGGCGACATCAGCAGCCGAAAGCGCACGCCAAAGAGCAGCCAAAAACATAGACACAAACCAAGCCAAGAAAATCTACGGCACAAGTGAAGCCGAATTGAAGAAGCTATTCAAAAATGCTCGCATATACTTCTCTCCGGAGAACATAAAAAAATGGGAAGACGAAAACGGCATCATACGAAACACAATCGAAGTGTTGAACAAGAACAAAGGGATCATCATAACAGCTGTAGTAGCATTCTCTTTGGGAGTACTAGTATCTCGCAAGTTCGAAACATAATCGACCTTGATCTCAAGTTCAAATTCCATCTATGTAATCTCTATAAATTTGTATAGAGTTATATACCATATTTGTATATAAAATCAAAACAAGCATGTACATGATTCATAAGCTTAAGTAATATCAATACTTATATTGACAAAAAAAATAAAAATAAAACTTACGAATTGAATTATGAGTGTCTTCTTCTTCCTCAGGACCTCAACCTTAAACAAAGCAATAACGCACTTGGATTATTTAAGGTGGAGATTCGTGAGGAAGAAAGGAGCACAGAGAGATCTGTGTTCGTCAAAAAAAGAATCACTATCCAAATCTCAGCTTTCAAAATTAACAGGGTAAATTAATTAATTATCTAGATCTCGATTAAGAGAGTAAATTAATTACCTTGGGTTCAAAACTCCGATGCTTTCTTTCTTCTTGTACCGATGTTTCTTGTTGGTTCTGTTTAACTGTTTCTGGGTTTTCGTCGGCGTCTTCTTCATTAGCTAAGAGCTTGCTTTCTGAGATAAAGACCTTAGTTTTCTATTTATTTACGAACGTGCCATTACGCGGTAGTGTTGCTGCTAAGTGCTAAATCATGGGATGGCATAGAAGTAATTAGAAAGAACTACATAGGGTATTGTAGAGACAACACTATTTGAAACGGGCTGGGCCTTTTTCTTTGGATATGTGTAATCTAGAACATTGGCAATTCGGTGATTTGGGTATGAGTATTGGTTCGGGCTGAGGGCTTTTCTTACTATATGGGCTGTGCATTATGGGCATTTATGCAATGCAACTAAGAGTTTTTAAATAAATAGTGAATGACTCGAATGTTATCACAAAGGTCCGGTGTAGCTCAAAATCATTCTCAAAGGATATGAGTTCCAGGTTCGACTCCTGGCACCGGAAATATTTTTTCGAGAGGAAACGAGAGCATTTTGCAGCGAACCTTGCTCTCAATTTTGGCTAAAATGGCTCTCAATCTTCAATTTCGTTGCTTAGTGACTAGTGAGGTTGGTGAACCGAGTTTCATAGATCGATGGGCCTTATTGTCCATTTGGATATGGTTCTCGAGATGCACAAATATGATGCCATCTATGGAGATTTAAGATGGAGGGAGTGAAAGTCTAAGTACCAATATGTCTAAAAAGTGTGTGACATTGTAGATGTTCTCTAATCACATAGTACAAGGGATGACGAGCGAAAGTTTTTGTACCAATATGTCTAAAAATTATGTGGCATTGTATATGTACTCTAATCACACAGTACAAGGGATGTGGCATAGTACAAAGGATGTCACACGGGTATTGGTAGGGGTGAGATTTGGGCAGTTTAGTTCGGTTTGTTAAAAATCATAATCAAACTGAAATATTTTATTCGGTTCGGTTCGATTTTTTAATTTTTGAAAGAAAAATCGTGATTATTCAGTTCGGTTTTTTCGGTTTCTTTTGTTTTTTTACATAATGCAATTTTTTTTAATAAATAACTAAAAAATTGTCTATAAAATACCTTTTTTGAGTTGCCTAACATTTTAATTAGCTTCTATGAGAGAATTTTACAAGAATTGTGTATAAAGAAATTAGAATTTTAGGAGTTTAAGGTTTTTATTTTACATATATTTATATAATATATTACAAAATATCCAAAATGATGTTATGTTATACATACTTCAGTTTTTTCGTTCGGTTCAATTTTATAAATTAAAAATCAAGATCGAACCAAATATTTTAATTTTTTTCGGTTTCGGTTAGGTTTGTATAAGGTCGCGGCTCGGTTTGGCTCGATTTTTATTTCAGTTTTCAGTTCCAATGTCTCACCCCTAAGTATTGGTATTGAGTATCGGGTGACCAAGAACTATGTACTATTCAACATAGTGAAGTTTTAGAGTACGATAAAGAAGTTTGGATTGAATGTTCTAGTTTCAACCTTAAATGTGAAATATAAAGATGGATAATATTATCCAGTATGATTGGTGTGAACTGGGTTCGGTTGAACTTAATTTTTTCCCTTGTAAATTCTCGTGGGGCCCATTTTTTATAAACACCCTCCATCTCTTTTGTGTGATTGAGAATCTGAGATTCATGCTAATCCTAATTCACTCAAGAACCATCCGATATTATGATAATAAAATTGTTATTGTCTAACTAAATTTAATTACATGATCAAATTAGAATATGAGTAGTTTTTGGGCATGTTTAGAACTCATGAATGGGATTGGTTAAAGACTTAAAGGTGAAGGAAGATGTGGGCACAAATCCAAGATGGTAAATATTCTATCTTTGGTCTCTTATTCTATGTCAGATGATGAAATATGAGACCCAAAAGATATGCTCCTGCTGCTCAAAACAGAATAGGCCCGTAGGGCATCAGGGAATTCAATTCAAAAACGACTTTATGCGCCAAGGATTGGATTCCTCAAGCAACCAAATTTCAGAAAGGTTCTGCAGCTAGCAGACAGACCACTTCAGCATGATGCATGGAGAAGCTTCTTTGGGATGCGCGCCACTTGCCAAAATTACCATTTTCGATTGTGATTTTTCGTAACATTAACACGTCTAAAACGCAAGTCATTTCTCTGCGTAGGGTTTCATATTAGACGTATTAGATGTTTTTTTGGCGAGACTTAATGCATAACCATTTACGTGGTTGCAAGTCATTTCTCATGAAATTGTGCAATTTTTTGTATTTATAACATTAGAGACTGAAAAGAGATTCATCCAGATTAATTAGGTGAATTCTTTAATCTTAATAAAATTTATACAATACCAAAATATCCAGGCACTTCCTCAACACTGGCACAATCATTGATGCATAGAAAGTGAAAAGCTAGGTGCATATATACAACACTTGGAACAAGAGAATTTTAGATTGTTTGACAAGGAAAGAGGAGGAGGAAAGTTAGAGTCTTAAGAACATCTACAGTCTTGTACGAGCAACAACTACTCGAGCAGTCGCTTGTCGTGTGTGTCAACGAGCGATCACCGGTTCTACACGCACCGTTGCACGTAATTTCTAGCGCTGCTCGTGCTATTCGCCGATCTGGTCTACCTCCCCTCTTCTTTGCTCGTCACCCACGTGCGTAGCCCCAACAATCCATGCTCGTGCAGCTGCTCGCCAAACTCATCAACGAGCGGTCGCTCTTTGATTTGACGGATCCCCCGTATTGCTCGTGCTGAAAAGCAGCACTGGTGCATATACTCTAAAAGTGTGATGACTGTGATCACTGTGATGTGTAGGAATATAAGAGAGGAGGACCAGTTTGAGCATAGGAAACAAAAGGCCCATTGATGCTGCTTTGTCATGCTAAGTAAAACCTCTATTCAAAAAATGTGGTGGATTGGATGCCTTTCACCAAAAGGGTGAGAGGCCTCGTGGAATCATGTGCCTTCTACCACTCTCCCCCTAACTATATCCTCTATGTTTCTTATGTCCCCTTCACAACAGATTCACTTAATTTGTTAAATTTCTTTAGTCCCTTCCTCCCAATCCCCAAATTCATTGGGACTACTATAAAACTACTAAAGCTCCCATTGTTAAACATCAAAATCTCTAATTAAACAATATTTGTTCATTTTGGTCTGGTTTGGAATCTGATTATTACACATTTAATCAACAATTAGTTATCTAATTATCTATATAACCAACCCAAACGAAAGCCACACATAGCAAAAGTGAATGAAAAACTTCTAGGTTGAGTATGGAATCTCATCTATAATGCTTCTTCCATTCCTTCCTTTATTTTTGTCTTAGTGTTACCAATCCATGTTTAACTCCCCATTTCCCCCTAAAAATCTAGTAAAAAATAAATTGCTACTAGCCTGACCGGTGTGAACATTTCGTCATTTTTGTGTGTGGCAAAATTGAAAAAATAAAATAAAAATACTCTACTGTTTTTACCACCATGCAGAGCATCAGCACGAGTTGCAGAGAGAACAGTAGCAGTGGCTGCGGCGCAACAAAATTCAAAAACCAAAACCCGAAAGAAAAAAAACAGAAGCAAAAAGCAAAAACCCATCACACACTCCTTCTCCGCTATCAGCGCAAAAACCCAGTCCCCCTTCTTTTTTTCCATCACCCAAAAACCCTCCATTCCTGTCCCATCACCATGACACCATGACCGGAACGTTGTCGTTTCAGCAACAACCACCGCAATCCCAACCTCAACCTCAATCAGAACCGCCGCAACAACAGCAACAGCCTCAGCCGCCACAGAGGGCGGTGAGAAAGCTCGTGGTGGAAGTGGTGGACGCACGCGACCTATTACCGAAAGATGGCCAAGGGAGCTCAAGCGCTTACGTGGTGGCCGACTTCGACGGGCAGCGGAAGCGGACGTCGACGAAGTACAAGGACCTCAACCCGGTCTGGAACGAGCCGCTCGAGTTCGTCGTCTCCGACCCGGACAACATGGACTACGAGGAGCTCGAGATCGAGGTCCTCAACGACAAGCGCTACGGCAACAACAGCAGCGGCGGCACGGCGCGTAAGAACCACTTCCTCGGCCGGGTGAAGCTCTACGGCACTCAGTTCTCCAAACGCGGCGACGAAGGGTTGGTGTATTTCGCGTTAGAGAAGAAGAGCGTCTTCAGCTGGATCAGAGGTGAAATCGGCGTCAGGATTTACTATTACGACGAGCTTGTTGACGAGGCTCCACCGCCGCAGGAGGAGCCTCCGCCGGAGAAGCCGGTTTTGGTGGCGGAGGAAGGGATGAGAGTGTTTGAGGTCCCCGGAGGAGGACATATGGATACTAGAATTTTCGAAGGCTGCTACTCGCCACCGCCGATTGTTGTCGTCGAGCAATCGCCGCCGCCGCCGATGGTTCAGATGATGCACTCGGAGCTGCCGCCGCCGCAGGGTTACCAAATGTCAGGTCATCCTCCGCCGCAGGGCTACGAAATGCCAGGTCATCATCCTCCGCCGCAGCAAGAGGTTCATTTTCAGCCGGAGGTGAGGAAGATGGAGACTCGCAGAGTGGCTACGATGTGCGAGAGAGCGAGAATTCCGAGGAGGCCTAACAGCGATTACTCTCCGAAAGTGATTCCCGCCAAGTTCGCGAAGGAGAAGGCGGCGGAGAGGATTCATCCCTGTGAGCTTGTTGAGCCTATGCACTACCTGTTCATCAAAATCTTCAAGGCGCGTGGCCTCACGCAGAACGAGAGCCCCTACGTGAAGGTTCGTACGTCGAGCCACCTCCAGAAATCAAAACCGGCGCTTCACCGCCCCGGAGAGCCGACAGACTCGCCGGAGTGGAACCAGACCTTCGCGCTCGCTCACAACCGCCCCGACTCAGCGAGCTCGACGCTGGAAATCTCAGTTCGCGACGCGCCTTCGGAGCAGTTCCTCGGTGGCGTCTGCTTCGACCTCTCCGACGTTCCAATCCGAGATCCGCCGGACAGTCCTTTAGCGCCGCAGTGGTACCGCCTCGAAGGTGGAGCCGGAGATCCGAATTCCGGCAAAGTCTCCGGCGACATCCAGCTCTCCGTTTGGATCGGAACACAAGCCGACGACGCGTTCCCGGAAGCGTGGACCTCAGACGCTCCGTGCGTATCTCACACGCGTTCCAAGGTGTACCAATCCCCAAAGCTGTGGTATCTGAGAATGACGGTTATGGAAGTGCAGGACCTCCACATTGCATCGAACCTGCCTCCGTTAACGGCTCCCGAGATTCGCGTCAAGGCTCAGCTCGGCTCCCAGTCGGCTCGCACCCGCCGCGGCTCAATGAACAACCACTGCGCGTCGTTTCACTGGAACGAGGACCTCATCTTCGTCGCCGGCGAGCCGCTCGAAGACTCGCTCATACTCTTAGTCGAGGACAGAACAAACAAGGATCCAGTGCTGCTCGGCCACATCGTCATTCCCGTGAGCTCCATCGAACAGCGGACCGACGACCGCTACGTGGCGTCCAAGTGGCTCCCACTAGAAGGCAACACCGGCGGAGGAGGTGGTGGCGGTGGCGGCGGGACATACTGCGGTAGAGTCCATTTACGCATTTGCCTAGAGGGAGGCTATCACGTGCTGGACGAGGCGGCGCACGTGTGCAGCGATTTCCGACCCACGGCGAAGCAGCTGTGGAAACCCGCCGTGGGGATATTGGAGCTTGGGATTCTCGGCGCGAAGGGATTGCTTCCCATGAAAGCCAAATCCGGTGGGAAAGGGTCCACGGATGCTTACTGTGTGGCCAAGTATGGGAAGAAATGGGTCAGGACCCGGACTGTGACCGAAAGCTTCGACCCGCGCTGGAACGAGCAGTACACGTGGCAGGTTTACGACCCATGTACGGTCCTCACCATCGGAGTCTTCGACAACTGGCGCATGTTTGGTGACCCCAACACAGAAGAGAAGCAGGACTTCCGTATAGGGAAGATACGAATACGTATATCTACACTGGAGAGCAACAGAGTGTACAAGAATTCGTATCCTCTACTGGTCTTGTCTTGTAATGGGCTGAAGAAAATGGGAGAGATTGAGCTCGCGGTCAGATTCGCCTGCCCGTCTTTGCTGCCCGAGACGTGCGCGGTTTACGGGCAGCCACTGCTTCCCCGAATGCACTACCTCCGCCCACTCGGGGTGGCTCAGCAGGAGGCTCTGAGAGGTGCCGCGACGCGCATGGTGGCCGCGTGGCTCGCACGGTCCGAGCCGCCGCTGGGGCCCGAGGTGGTGAGGTACATGCTGGACGCGGACTCGCACACGTGGAGCATGAGGAAGAGCAAAGCCAACTGGTTCCGGATCGTGGCGGTGTTGGCGTGGGCCGTCGGATTAGCTAAATGGTTGGATGATCTAAGGAGGTGGAGGAATTCTGTTACGACGGTTTTGGTGCACGTGCTCTATTTGGTTCTGGTTTGGTACCCGGATTTGATTGTCCCGACCGGGTTCTTGTACTTGTTTTTGATCGGGGTTTGGTACTACCGGTTCAGGCCCAGGATTCCAGCCGGAATGGATACCCGGCTCTCTCAGGCGGATACGGTCGACCCGGACGAGCTCGACGAGGAATTTGACACGTTCCCGAGCTCGAAACCGCCCGATGTGGTTCGGGCCCGGTACGACCGGTTACGTATGCTAGCGGCCCGGGTCCAGATTCTCTTGGGAGACTTTGCGGCTCAAGGAGAACGGGCCCAGGCCCTTGTGAGCTGGAGGGACCCACGTGCTACTAAACTGTTTATTGGAGTGTGCTTGCTGATCACTGTTGTGCTCTATGCTGTGCCACCCAAAATGGTGGCTGTGGCCTTGGGATTTTATTATCTCCGCCACCCGATGTTCCGAGACCCAATGCCGTCGGCGAGCCTGAACTTTTTCCGAAGGCTTCCGAGCCTTTCGGACCGGTTAATGTAGTAGAGAGGAATGAGAGTGGACACAAGACTAGGGTGACAGACAGTGTATCAAAAAAACTGTTTGGTATTGAAAGATGGGGTCCTTAAAATCTAATGACAATGTAAGGAGTGGGAAAAGTGGACGAGGAAAAGTGGGAAAGCTCTCATCATGTCTGTAATTTTGCTTGAATTGGTGGACTTGGACTAGAGAAACATACTTGGTATAAGAGAAAGGCGATTTGAGGAGGAAATTTTGGATGCCAGTGATGAAAGAGCTTTTGTTGCTTGTAATGATGTTTAGAGCAAAAGTATGAACAATGGAAAATTTGCTTTCTGGCATAATAATTTTTATATTACTTATATTTATGTGCGCTAAATTCCACTAGGTACTTGTACAAACACATTTGGTAGTTTGTTTATCAGCACAGTATTAAGGAAATTTCCTCTGGCCTCTTTGTGGCTTTCTCTCCTTGTCAATAAATTGTTATGAATCCCTTTACATATGCATGCACATTAGTTCTGCAGCTTAATTGTAACATTGCAAATGAGGAACCATTCCGGTGAAGAAGACTACTATGACATTGGCAAGAAGGCCAGAGGTTACAGACTCTCAAAACCATTCCTATTCTCTGTGTTCTTGCAGTGTTTTGTTAAGTTTTATTTGTATATTAACTCATCCATGTTCATTTTGATTTTGATTAGATCTTCTGCATAAGGACTATGCCCAACAGCCGCGAGCGCCAATTCATTTTGATTATCGAAGCCTCCACTCGAATATTGAGGTCTCATGCAAAGGTTAATCTGTCTTTCTGTGTAATGGTAGAGTCTATACTTTTAAGTTCAGTTGCTATAATGGTTTTTTATGACTGTGACTTGCAGTTAAGGATATTGTTCCAGGACTCAATACCATTTTCACTTTTTTGATGCCGAATTCTGGCAAGGTGAAGAAAAATCCATTATTTTCCAGCCGAGTTCTTGTGCCCCTAGTGCTGTTGTGAACTTGCGATAATAGACATTTTGGTAACAGGTGGAGGTGGAATACTTAAATGGTGGTGCTGGGATTACTGGAGGCATTGGACTGATACGAAATGATGCTCTCAGAAGATTTGATCCAATAGCAGAACTTTCAGGTGTGGTAGGGCGTGGCGCTCTTTTCTCACTCAGAACTGACCTTGCCTTTGACATATCCACAGGGACATTCAACCAGTTCAATGCTGGTTTGAACTTGAATAATGCCTTTGCTGTTGCTTCTTTATCCATGTGAGCAATCTTGCTTGTGTGCAATCTTGTTAGAATTTGGAGCAAGAGGAATTTGTAATGTTGCTGTGGTTTATATGCAGAGATAGGTTTGACACCTTGAAAGCCTCATGCTACTACTTGGTGAATCCACTGGCCAAGACAGCCATTGCAGCAGAGTTGAAACACAGCTTTTTGATCAACCACACTGCAATCACAGTCGGCGCACAGCATGCGTTTTCTCCCTCAACTCTAGCCAAGGGTAAAATTAGCACTCAAGGCAAAGTTGGTGCTCTCATACAGCAAGGACTGTGGGAAAAGATATTTCTATCTATTTCTGGAGAGTTGGATTTTACAGACAAAAAGCCAAATACTACTCCCAAAATTGGGATGTCACTGGCTGTTAGGATCTAAATGAACATCGTTGAAACATAAAAGCCAGTCACTATTTCTGTTAGAGAACCCTTTGGTTTGTATAAATATCTGAAATTTAGCATTTACTAATGGACAATAAAAGTGGGATTCTTTGAAAATTTGGTAAACTGGCCACAGAAAGCATTTGAAACTATACAAAGATCCAAGTATAAAAGAGAAGAACAGGCTCACCACAAATCTTAAAACGAATGTTATGTACTCTTTTTAGTGCTGCTGTGAACATGTGATAATACACTCTTCTAAATTTAATAAAATAAACATATAAATTCATGATCAATCTTATTTAACATGGCATGGATATGATGTTTACAAATTGGAGCGAGATAGATATATCAAATTAAAATACATGCCAAAACAAGTGTTACTTATTTAATATTGTTTTACAACCTTATACAGCTGAATAAGCTGAATACAACAACCACAATGCACAGAATAGGCTGCAGATGGGAGGTACATCCAACAAAATATACTTAATTTGCATCACGATTTCGAGCCTCCTCCAATATGTTTCTCCACTCGGATGGCGCCAACGGTGTTGCTTGCATCGCAGGGTCCAGTAAAGGAAGATGGCTGATACCTCCTAACTGGACACAATTAACAAGCCTGTAGTTAGTTTGACAGAATAGAATGATGACCAAAAGTATCAATGAAAGTAGTTGAGACTTTGCCTGAACTAGTGAAGGCTTTTAACGCAGCTTGAGTTTGGGAAAGGCATGCTCAGTTGGTGAAGCAGAAATCTGCACCAAAATGTTGGCAAATCTCTCATCCGATATTATCCACTCAACATATGCACTTGAGTGAAAGTATGTTGATACGGTTTCCATATTTAACCCTAAACAGTTCCACCGCAAAAGCTATGGTAGATAAACTTGAGTGAGTGATCGTTTGGGTCGATTGTGATAAACTTGAGTGATCGTTTTGGTCATTTTCCCTTATAAATCTATATAAAGAAGTATGTGCTCACGGACTCTGTAAACCATCTGAAGAAGAGAGGGAGAGATCAACAGAAGAATGACATGGAAGGATGCTGTGATAGTGCATGGGAAGTGGCTAAGCCCTTACTCAAAGAGAGTGGAGTTGGCTCTTAAAGTGAAAGGCATACCCTATGAATATGTGGAAGAAGATTTCAAGAACAAGACTCCAGAGCTGCTCAAGTAAAACCCTGTTCACAAGAAAATTCCAATTCTTGTTCACAATGGAAACCCCTTTGCTGAGTCTCTTGTCATCCTTCAATATATTGAAGATGCTTGGAAAGATTGTCTTAAAATTTTCCCAAATGATCCCTATGAAAAAGCTCAAGTTCTATTTTGGGTCGACTTTATCAACCAAAAGGTGAGCCTCTCTTCATTCTAAGCTCTTCACCCTAGTTCTTGCTTCTCTACTATTAGATATGAACTTGATCTTGATGCTTCAATTTTGTGTAAAGACTAAAGATTTGTGACTTAAAATGTGCATTTTCCAGACATTGTAGTGGCGGTGATCAAAACCGAGGGAGAAGCACAGGCGAAAGCCTTGAGTCAGGCGCATGAACCGTTGAAGGTGCTTGATGAAGGAATCAGGGTCTTCTTTCCAGATGGGAATCCGAATTTTGAGACCAAGAAGTTGGGGATGCTAGCCTTCTACTCTATCAAAGCAATAGAAGAAGTACTTGATCTATGTATTATAGACCAAGAGAAGACTCCACTCGTATACTCTTGGACAAAAGCTTTGAGAGAGCTGCCTCTAGTGTCAGAGACACTTCCTTCTCATGAGAAGCTGGTGCCAATTATTGGACCTTGGAGACAAAGTTTCATCAATCCTCCAGTAGCTTCATAATCTTAGTTAATGTTACCTTACTTTGGCCTTGGCATGCTCTTGTTGTTGCTGTTCTTTTCCAAGTCTACTTTTATATCTCAGCAATTTCTCCTACTATATATATTGCCTCATTTGCCTGTATGAGGACAACTAAGGAAATGAAATTGATGAATCTCTCAGCTTCTTAGCTTCTTGCACAAATAGGGATCAAATATATATACAGACTAGGTTGATTCCCGCCCCCAGGGGCGGTGTTACTAAACAGAAAAGAAGTTTTTGTTCACAGATTTGCAGAAAGTGTTTGAGCAAGGCATGCAGTCATACTGTAGTCAGTATTACATTTCATAGCTGATGGAATCATCTTTAGGCAAGTTAGAAAGAGAACATCAGGAATAACACCAGTATAACTTCCATGTTCCTAAGGAAAAGTACAAAACCATCACTAACAGAAGACAGTTTTGTGCCTATTACGCAGAATTTATCACAAAAAGATCATTGTTATGTCTCTCACAAAATTATTATCCAGTATAAGTATAACCCTTATTTGTATGTACATAAAATACCATGTAACTCAATCCTCATCTAAACAAAATATAAATCTTGCAACAGTTAGCTAGATATTTATGTTTCGCACGAAATCATGTTCAGATAATATTAGAGCCAATTTTCAATGTAACTGATCATTGGGCAAAGAATTGATATCTTGCTGCAGTCACACAGTTGTTCTACTCAAAAAAATCACTACTACTTTTGGACAATATATTGTGATGATAACTCAGTTAATTGATACAACATATATCTTCATGTTCTGATTCATGTTAGATTTAGATATTATTGTATGTTCGATACCATTATGGCTATGTCATTCAAGAACACTAACAGCATGTATGCTTCATGGTAAAATCAGTCAAGAATTTGTAGAACAAAGTGAATTTATGCGTCAAACATTGATATTAAGGTCCTAGGCAAAGACTCCATATATTAAGTATGTATCCAAGCAGCTAAAACTTAAGTAGCCCAACATTAAGAATCTGCATTCAATTGTTAATAATTATACATTAAGTCTGGTTTGGTGCTGTAATACAAAGAGATCAAGTCTTACAAACTACTGAAGGAATCATATGTTTGACGCATAAACTGAATGTATGCAAAGAGAAGAGTAGCAATGAATTTTCTGTGTATTTATCAACAGAACAACACTGTATATTTACCAAACACTATAGAAATTTTCTTTCACGCTGATACAAAGAGATCATAAATCTTACAAAGGGATTGAGATGCATGCAGGTTTTTCTTTGAATACTATATTTGTAGACTTTTTGCTTGTGTATCAGCGCATACACCTTAATTTGATTTATGTGGTGTAGACACATTTCTGAGCCTTTTCTAATTTATGTCATAAGTTCTCTTCTACAACTTACTCCGACTTATATTTTCCAGTTGTTGGTGCACTCATATTTCTTGTCAATTTTGTGTTCAGGATAGGAGGTGATAACAATACAGTGATCATAGGTCAACTGAAATAGTCAATGAAGTTGATCCATTTTATTTGTAACACAAACAGTATCGAATCCCGTTTCTTCTCTCTGTGTCTGGTTTAAAAGCAATGTATGAGGAACCCCAAAACCAAAACTTATGTCAGAATAAGCTCGGTTGGGTTACAGCAAAATATGCCCGGACATATAACACCAACATAGCAGACTCACTTTCTAGATAGAAATCATATGCTTGCTGATTGCAGGAAAAAAATGGTCTTCCAATTTCCAATACAAATTGTGACTCTATGAGATGACGGTTCACCCAAAGACCTATCATACTAACAACATGACATACATCCCATTATACTCCATCAAGTTTAGGCTAAACACGGTACGAAAGTCGTAATTTAGAAAAAACAAAACACTAATAAGACTAAATAAAACAATAGCAATCCAGAATGACAGCATATATGCTCTAGAATATGAAAAGAAAAGAAAAGATATCCATAGAAAATATTCAGCAAGGACTAAAACTCAAGAAAACGCCAACATGATGTCTCCAACAACCTGAACACTATATTCACTAACCATTTTACAGTGTCTTCAATCTAACTAATACTCTTAACAAAATCTTGAGATACTATTTGACTCTGCTTGAATTTGATTCAGGTAATCAACTTGAATATGCATGGACTGTAAACCAATTTGAGAAAATAATTTTCTAGTGTAAAATAATACAAATCAAACACAGTAATGTTAAGGTAAATGTTCTACTTTATAACTGAAATGACATGTTAGGTTATAAAGTTAAACTCAGCAATTGAATATCACACAAAAACAGCATAGAAGGGCATACGATATTAACTCAATTCATTGGCAGTCTGGATAAACTATATCTAAGATCATCCAATGAAGTCAAGAATCAATTCATTACTAACAACATAGACATAAAGCACTACTACGTTGTAACACTTAAACATAGGACAACTTACAATAACTTAAATGAATATGCAGTAGTACATATGCTAATTAACATTGAGATGAAATAAGAAATCTAATAGAATCAAATGTCATCCTCCTTAACAATTTTACAAAGTCTATCTACAATTTTGTCCATTTTGTCTAGCATAGACATAATATTCTGCACATTCCATACCGCTTGATTGAGAACATGGCATTGATTGTCAAATCTGGTCTTCATCTGAAGCTGCAACTGGCAAAGCCGATCGATAATCTAAGAGATGGATACTTCTGTCATGGGCCGCGCCCATTCATCTGATTGTTGGACCTCGTTTATCGCACCGCTGCGTGGCTCTTGATCCATGATTGCTCTCTGTAAAATCTTCTGAACGGAAAACGAAGGTAGATCTGCTTATATATGTTTCACCTTGATCATGCAAAGACAGAAGACAAAGGTAGATCTGCTTATACTTGAACTCAGAGACTCAACAACAATGTGAAATCTTACATTACCAACCAAATCGATCCCAAAATATTTTCAAATTGATCAATTTAAAGGGCATGCAGGACAAAACGAAAACAACAACATGGCCATGGTTATGCACTCGTAAATTTCCTTATCACTGAAGGGTTAAAAATGTTATCAACTATTCATTATGCATTTTGATTTAACAGTACAGGATCACAGATAGAAACGTATGAAACTATTAGAGCCAGTAGCTTAAAATTTCATATGTGTAAACAAATGAAGATAAAAAATTCAGAAAAAATTCAGCAAATGTTACGAAAATCCTCATACGGTTAATCCTCTTCTATTCTCATTGGATGAGTTCTAGTTACAGTGAATCATTTCTTAATGAGAATCACAGATAACAGTATCAATCACACACTCCCATCACAGTTACCCATCTTTTCATATATGCAAGGTTCACTGTAACCTCACATCAACATATTAAAAAAAGATTAGCATGAGAAACTTACTAATATCAAGCTCGTAAAACTCCTCTAAACCCAATGGATACGATCTGCAACTAAGCTATTTCTCTCTCAATTGAAATCAAAATCGGATTGGAGATGGCTTCAAGACTCAAAATCAAACTCTAAACAAATCGAGAGAAGCGAAACCAAAAGTGGCCCTACACGGCTTGTTTTGTCGCTGCCCATACTCATTACCCACTATTTCTAGTTTAAGAAAGAAAGAAAAAGAAAAAATGTAAGCTACCACAGTAAGTGATTAGCCAACATACATTATCAGTTGTTTTCTAATTGCAAGATAATCTCATACCAGGATTTTGTGAAGGCTTCAATTCATTATTCAATTTGTTTGAACTATTTTCTTTGCAGCAGATTAACACACAAAAGTTGAAAACAACGCAAGGATTGTTTATGCATAAAAATTAGCATGATCATAACAATAGCAGTCCCACCAACCTCAAGGAACCCACAGTAGAAGTTTTGTCCTGACGGGCGAGCATGATAAGAACCATCCATAGTAATATAAGGTGGACAATATGCAGCCCCCAGGCTTCTGCAGCACCAGCTAACACATGCAACCTAAGATTGACCAAAAGAAAGGTATCAACACATTTATAGAACAGATGAATACTAAACTATTGAAGGTATTTCTCTTATATAAAAATTATACATTGAAGCCCTCACACAGAAAAAAAAAAAGTCTCCAAAATCTATTCTAATCACTTCTCTTACAAAGGACAAAATAGATAAAATAGAATTAAGTTCAACTTGACCAAACTAAGTTACGGAAGAGAAAGAAGGTGAATGAAAATGCTCTAACTTCACAGAATTGCTCACCCTTAATTGGAATCACACTTGAAGCACTGTCAAGTTTTACTTTATTATTAGCTGCATTGGATGAGTGAACAGCAGAGCCAAGACAAAACGCAACTAAGAAGCAACCACCACTCGGAAATAGTATTTCAGCTCTGTTGATTCTATCATCTAAGAAGTAATTCAATGTTCTGCCTACTGCATTTAGAAAAAGAAGATTGTCACAGTAACTTCAAAATACTGCAAAATGTTACAGCAAAATAGCACAGTAAATAGAGACCTATGACAACTATGATGCCTGAAGTGATCACTTATGTCACTGACAAACCTACAAAAGCACAGGTATACTGTGTGGCTAGATTTCCAAGGCTCAGGACTATCCCTCCCGCCATTGTGAATAAAACACTGGACCAGTTATCCTGCAAATGTCACCACAAAAAATTCAAAAACCAGGTGGACCTGGTACTTACTACAGAAACTACACAATACCAAAACTTCTGTAGAATCATAATGGTTCCAGAATTAGTAGGATGGTCTGAACTCCAAAAATAAAATTCAAAGTAGGAACTCACATGTGAAAGTTGAGTTAGAAAATTGGGCACCTCAGGTGTACTACTACCTATCTGACCAAATGTGAAAGCAATGAGTATAGTAATGTAATCAAGGATAAAAATTCTGAAACAAAATAGATGGACCTGCTGTGATACGCGCATCTACTGGTTTTAACTATATTCAATGTATCATACTCAGCAGAATTCAATGATACCAAGTAATGAGGCATGAATTGCAATAAGAAAATACCTTGTGAAGGAATCAGGAAGCCTAAGCTTTCTTAAAATAATAAACTGATATTAGAAGGATGCTGGATATACTTCTGTGGCTCTTAAAAGAAAACGATCTGACAAACAACTACACCTGCATGCACAGACATATAACTAATCAAATTACTTCATATTTCAAATACATCATACTAATCAAAGTCCTCTCTTACAGCTGTAATACCGATATGCATATCAAATCCAACAATAAAACAATGTGCCTTAATCCATACACTAATTGAAGCAAATGGGATGAAGTCTCATTTGCACTGAGTGACCCGGTTTAGTAATAGTGTTTCACGTTCATCATGGAGCTACTTCTACATAAGATGAACACTGCAAAAAATGGAGAGTATAGTAGGATCAATCTCACAACCAAAAACTTCATTTTGAATATATTAGCTAGCCGAGAGGAGATTGTATAGTATGTTTGTTATGATTTGAAATGGATCCTTGATAGACCCTAAATTAGATTTGATGCTAAATGGTATTACTCTCTCATGTAGATATAACGTCATCATTCACCTGCTAGTTTAGCAGACCCTAAATCAGATTTGATGCTAAATAGTATTACATCAAAATCATTTAGTTAACAAAAAAAACACAAAACCCACCTGAAACCAACAGAGAACTGGTACCATGCTGATGTTGTTGGCGAGTTTGGAGAAGCGACAGAGTGGCGAGGGTTGAGGAGCAGAGCGCCATGGCTGCTTTGTCGATTTCTCGAAATATGCATAGATGGAAGCAACGATAGAGCTTGATGTATAAGTGAACTTCCAATTGCCGGAGCTCGACGTTCTCGACTCGATCGATCAGGATCCTAACCTCGAAGAGTCCTGAACACAAAAACCGAAATCAACGAAGATCAGAATGTGAGAGAGAGAGAGAGCGAGACGTCTATGTAACGTGAGAGTATATGATCGAAGCAGAGGATCGAAGCAGAGGAAGTGAAGCCAAGACCACCCCTTTCTCATCGGACCCAGATTCAAAAACAGGTTGTGACAGCCAGGAAGCGGAAAAGAGCAAATGGGTCTTTGGAATTACAGCGATTCTTGCTCAGATTGGTTCCCATTATCGCTTCAAGCCTCAAGATTTTGCCTCAGCCGTTGGATATGGTGATCGAGGAAATCGGCGGCGGAGATGGCGGCGGCGGAGGAGGGTTGTCGAAGGGTTTTGGAGGCGGAGACTTTGATGGGTTTGGAAGAAGAAGAAAGAACCAGAAGAAAATGACATCACATTACATTATATTGAAGAAGAAGAACAATGAAACTAAGTAGTAGATATCAAGCACTATATATACTCCAAATCAAAAGATACTTACCGAGCCTACTTGCACTGATTCTGATTCGAAGCAACCGAGTTCATCTCTTCCATAAAACTCACTCCCAGCTCCACCCTCCTCATCTTCTTCAGATTACTAATCACAGCTCTATACAGATACAACGAAGGCCGAATCTGCCTCTCTTTCATCTCACCAAACAACTTCAAAGACTCCTCAATCTTCCCTGACCTCCCCAACCCATCAATCACTGCACTATAGCTAAGCAAATCCGGTTTCACACCCACTTCCACCATTTCATTAAAATACACCAAGCACATTTCAACCTCCCCGAACTTCCTCACATGGTTGATCACTGTATTGTAAGAAACCAAATCTGGGCCAATCCCAGCCTCCTTCATATCCCCAAACATCCGCAGCATCTCATCGGTGAGTTGTGGTTTTGGGTTGTTGTTTGGGGAGAGAGATTTGGAGAGCAATGTGGTGCTTTGGTTTGGATTGTGTTTTAGAGAGGCGAGAGAGAGGCGGATGAGAAATGAAACTCATCACAGAAGAACGAAGATTTTTGGACGGAAATGCCCCCTTTGAACAGTAGAAGTAACAGTGAAACCCTGCTTCACAATTGTTAGATAGTAAATATGCCACCAATTTGAGACTAGAAACTGAAAGTGCTTGGACATATAATACCAAGAAAATTATGTACTCATTTGATCGAAGCATGGCCGTCTTCGTTGATAAGATAAGAGCATTCTAGCTTGATTTGTTACATAATTAAAGGTTGTTCCGGAGGGTTGCCTTGAGTACATCTATAGTGTGCGAGACACTTGTCACAATTTGTGTCGCATTAGACTTAATTGAATAGTGCACGAGAGAAAGTTGACCGTCAATTACTCCTTTGCATATTTGTGCTCTGTACATTGTAGAATTACTCGTGTTGCCTCGTAATTGACAGTCTTCTTCTAAAAGGAAACTTGGCTTATGGGGCATAATCTGTTTTTTTTATCTCTTTAAAATAGGTAACTAAGTATTCTTGGGCGTCTTGGCCTAAGATTGGATGATCTTTGATGGTGAAGAGATAAGATTCAGGTGGTAAGATGTTATTTCGGCTAAACCTAGCTTGCAAGAAAAAAAATTAAAGTGTACGAAAGGAAAAAACTCTCTCTTAGAGAGAGAGGCTCTCATTTTAAAGAGGAAGTATATAATAGGAAAGAAAGCTTTGTTTGGAAAGTAGTAATTTGAATTTGAATAGGACTCAATGCAAATGTTATATACGCTCAAAAAAATTAAAAAACCATGTCTTTATCTACCATAGCTTTTGCGGTGGAACTGTTTAGGGTAGATTTAGATCGCCCAAATGTAAAAGGCGTGTCTTAACTACCCATCAGCCCCCCAATCCACGAGCAGTTTTTCGGCCTCGCCGCCTCACACTGTTTTCGTACGGTCCAGCAAATAGTAGATGCAACGAAGGGTAGTTTCGAATTTTTGCAGAACATTTGCAGGGGCAGGGGTATGAAGTTTTAAAAATATGGCTTCCTATTAGCTGGGCCTGACCATTAGAATGGTGAGGCAATCTCACCCAATCCACGAGAGAACTCTTTCTCAGTAGTACAGTTGTAGTATTAATAGTGTTACCCATGGCAATTAATAGATCGAAGAAGTTAGTTAGTAGAAGATTAAGATGAATTTGTTGCAGACTCTGACCAGAAGGACACCACCGGTGTGAACCAAATGGAGATTGCTTGTGGAAGCATGCGATAACTATCTGAAATCACCGTCGCCGGTGAACCCACACTCAATCTGTTTATTGAAAAAGTATGAAGATCCCTGCCTCGATCCGTATTACAATGTGGTACCACATAAACCAGAGACCGGTGTTCATCTGAAACGGCTCTTGCCTCTTGCCTCTTGCCTGGTCCCACAATCCCATAACCACCCTCAAGAAAGTCAAGATCATCCGGAATCTTTATGTAAAGATCGATTATTAATCGAAGCGATGTATTGGCTCCACAAGAATCACCCAAAAATCGTAGCCTACAACCTTCCCTATCTAATCACCCAAAAAAATGCTATCTATTGTTTATGCTTAATTCGTTTTGAATATTTTTGGGATTAATTTGCAGAATAATTTTGGAATTAATATGCATCCATGCTGCTATGTATGCTAACTTTAATTGTTAATATTTCTTATATCAATTTATACTGCAATTCAAGTTTCATCACCTATTTTTTTATTGGGAAAAACTATTGTTTGTCACATAAGGCACCGATAGAGATCAATAGGAAATGAACTTGATGAATGGTAGTTAATCTTTGCAGAGTGAAGATCGACATCTTTGGAGTGACTTATTAGTGCTCTTAATTTCATGTATTATGAATGTCAAACATACTTCTAAGTCCTAACTGGTAATCTATGCTTGTGTATATTTGTGATAATCAACAAGTATACGTCTAACAAATTGTTGTTGCACAGGCTATGAACAGTTTTTCAAAGACTTGGGTGGCTCTTGCAGTTCTACTAATAGAGTTCTGCCTAATCTGGTGAAGTGGTGTATATGGTCTTCATTCCAAAAAAGAAGAAGTGGTGTTTATGGTATAGTAGAAATTGTTCTGTAAATGATGTGGTTTTAGAACTCTCCTTTTGGTTTTAGAACTCCGGTAATAATATGGTTTGCTAAAAGCATATATGCAAACTTGGGTGCTGTACATATATTCTTGAAATATCCACTACTACTATATCTGCAAATTAATCTTGGTGAACGAATACATTCAAAAGTTTTAGAAAGATGTTGTTAACTTCGATTATCTTTAAGTCGTTGAGTTTTCAGTTCTCAATTTCTTCAGTTTCCAAAGCATGTTCTCAATATCCTAGCTATATGTCATTGAACAAATTATACTCTCAATTTAGGATGCCCACTACTTTCCTAGCGAGAATAGGATTGAAAAAGACTTTCTTAATAACAAAAGACCATTCTGTAACAAAAGGCCAGAGATGCCAACTATTTTCCTAGTAACAAGATGAATATCAACGATTGTTGTCTTGTTGGCTTTGCGTCTCGTAGCTGCCTCGTTCATGTTGGATCTTTTCTCGCTCTTCCTCAAATGTCAACGGATATCGGCACAAAGGACAACATAGCTTAATCTTCAACCATGACAGGATGCAGAGTTCATGATAATGGTGTAAACAACGCAAGCGAATAACTTCACTATCACCACCATCCCCATAATCAAAGTCGTCCTTACAAATAGAACAAGTAGCATAACTATCATTCCTTAATACCAAACGATCAAGTCTCATTTTCTCCAAGTTTGCGATGATGACGGCGGCTTTAGATCCTTGAAAATATCGAAACCTTTTTAAAACTGTCCTGACATCGATAGTGGTCTGATGTATGTCTACGTTAACCTGAAATATAGCCACATTCGACTCAACCACCTCAGTCACTTTGGTAACAATAATCTGCTTCTGTTCAAGTTGTTCTGGAACATCCATGGTTCCAAGGACCTCATCAATGTTAGAATGTAGCTCCGATAGAGGAACCATAATGGCTCGTTGAGTTACGAGGTTTTCTGGAGGAGTAAACATGTCAAGAACACGAGCATCCTCTGTCATTAGATATGTGTTGGTTGACCTGTAGAAATTGAATTGAATCCGAAGATGTTGCTTATTGTCGAGCAAGGCTGATGGCGTGTTTGTTTCACACTGAGCTTGGATATTGAAAAATTTGAAGCTGTCGCGGGGAGCAGTTTCGTAATTCGCCAGAAAATCTGCATAATCCGACATACTCGAACTAACGGTTATTATGGTTTTTGGTTGCAAGCGACACACTATATATACTTCCTTAAATCGACCCTAAATCTATTGAGAAAAGGAAAGAAAATATAACATACTAGCTTCTCCCAGAAAGCTTAGAGAAAGCTAGGATATGCAGATTTTTTTTATTTTCTTGGAGAAAACAGGATCGACTCGTCTCTACTATTCATCCCTGATACATGGCGAATCCCTGATTTGCCAACGCCACCTTCATGCAAAATACGTGCCTTCTCTCCGAATAATCCACACTATTTATTTGCATCCTTGTAAACTTATGATTTTCACTGCACATACCAAAAATTCCTCCACCGTCCTCCTCTTATTTCTCTTGTTACCCTCTGATAAGTGCTCACACTACCCTTTAGCTCATATCACAAACCACTAAACACTATACAGTAACCTCACACATTTTCCACACTCACATTCCACCTTATCTTCTATAATGGCAAAAAACCCCAATCTTGGCCCAAATGGAGAGCTCCATCTTACCCTCCCTACTGAGGGTGACGGCTAGGGAAATGAAACCCTCCTGGTGGGTCTGATGATTTCCAACCGTAATATTCCAGTCACAACTGTCATCGAATATCTTCATCGCGCTTAGACGGGAATTGGTTCTTTTAAACATCCAAACTTTTGGCAGGCTCAAGATTTACATCATCTTAGCTCCACATGTCGAAGCTGCACAACATGTCCTTACCACGGGTTCATGGAACATTGATGGCCATCCCTTTAGTCTCCATCAATGGCCGGAGGCAATCATAATCGACCAAATTCCGTTGCACCGGGTGGCTTTCTGGATCCAAGTTCATGGAGTCTCACCGAATGAAATGACTAAAAAGGTGGCTCAGTTTGTAGGCTCACAGGCGGGAATCGTTCTCGATGTGGAAGACCCTCCGACTCTTGATGGATGTCGCGGTTTCCTTCGTGTAATGGTTCATGTGGATGCACGAGAGCCCATGCTGCCTGGGTTTTGGCATCAACCCCCTTGTATCCCAGTAATCACTGGAAACAACCCAGATTGTCCTGAAGAAATCACAATGGTTACCCCAGAGGAGGTTTGGCTTGAGTTCAGGTACGAACGTTTATTCGTCTTTTGTTATAACTATGGTCGGTTATGACATGGACAGAATACTTGCCCAAACCCTACGTCACAATCTGCTCATCGTTATGGGAATTGGATGGCGGAGATTCCAGCTAGAAAAGTTGTTCCAGCACCCAACCCTAACCAGTATAGCTGGGAAAAGTTCCAAAATCAGTGCTTTGATAGTCGGAGAAGAAGATGGGACAGCCGGAGAGAAGAGGCGGAGTGGGAGTGTTGATTCCATATGTCAGAAGAGAACCGACACAGTACACAGCGGAATGAGTCTCACTTCAATGCACAACCTGCAGACCTAGATCTGACATCGACTTTGCATGGCAGGGATATTCTCAGGTCAAAGCAGCTCGGCAGCTGGGCCTCCTCAGCCCAATTCACCTTTTCTACCTTCTGAAGTGTATGAGGCCTCCCAATTCCCTTCCAACCCACTGGATTCGATGGACTATGTGGACAACCTAACATATATTGACATGGCTATCTCTCTCTCCTTGCAGGATTTGTGCCCCCAGCCTCCTCTACACATTGATGAATCTTTTGCTCAGGCCCAAGTGGAGGAAATGCCAAATGTGGGAATTATGGTTCAGGAAACGACTTTTAACCCAAATACAAATCAACCTTTGCTGGACTTTGCTTTCATTGACCCAACTCACATGCTAGAAAATTCTCTTTCCTCACCTCAACTCCCATAGTTCACCCCAAAAGATCATATTCATCCGATTTTGGAACATCATTCTCATATCCTTGAACCAGATCCATCCAACACTACTCTTCTCAAATCCTCTATACAATCTCAGACCATCACTATTACCAACACAACCTCAACGACGGAGAAATCAGGCATCCTTAATCCAGAGACAACCACTGTCTTTCAATCTTCTCAATTTTTTGTCGAAACAAGTGTGGAGTCTAGTACTCTGGGGCCTCTTCGATCTCTCGCACAACAGTTGCAGCAAGTACAGATTAGGAAACGGGCCATCACTGAATTGGAGGAAAATCTATCTCCAAACAAATGGAGCAGATTTGCAGAGGTTTTGGAATCTATCCTCGAAGAGCCTCTTCCACCTGCTTCTTTGACTTTGGAAACTGTCCAGCCCCCTCCGACTGAGACTCCCTATTCAGATATCACAACTCCGACGCCTCTTTGCATAGGTTGATCCTGCACCAAAATTATTTCGGGAGGTATTCGTGGTAAAGAAAGAGGCAGTGGAAGCAAAAAGAAAAAAACGAGTGGTCATGGTGAAAATTCTCAAGCTATAGAAGTTCAACCTTTTCCTATACCAACTCTTTTCCTAGCCCACAGTCCCAATGAAGGTGTTCTAGGAAGCATCATCTTCGATCAAGGAAGTCTGGATTTTGGGGATGTTCAGAGCCCTCCTCAGAGACTCTCCCCCACAAATGGCATCGGTAGCTGGCCTGCAGCTACGGGTGAGCCAAGAGGCTACTCTCCTGGAATTGTCAAGGGCTTGGATCCTCCTTGAAACGGCAGGCCCTTCCCAGGCTTTGTCGAAAACAAATTCCCCATATCCTGTTTTTGTGGAGACAAGGCAGAACGAAGACAACATAAAAGAATGGAGGAGTTCGTTGAAGTTCTCTCAATACTTCTCGGTAGAGTCGGTCAACACTGGTAGTGGACTGGCTCTATTTTGGACCAACGAGGTTAAGGTCGATGTTCTTGCCCACTCTGTCAATTTTATAAATACAGAAGTATGTTTTGTTTCTGAAATTTTTTTTGTAAAATAACCTGGATGTATGGCACTCCATATGAAAATGAAAAAAAAGTCATTTTGGAGTTTGATGTACAACAGGTTTCCTAGCTCTACTAGGCCTTGGTTATGTTGTGGTGATTTCAATGAAGTTTTATGGTCTTATGAGAAATGGGGAGGTGACTCTCCTGCAATATGGAGATAGAAGCTGTTTCATGAGTTTATTTCCCATGCGCAGCTTATTGATCTCAAATTCCAAGGCCCTGAATTTACTTGGTTCAATTTTAAATTTGGGAATATTTACATAAAAGAAAGGCTGGATCAAGCTCTGGAAAATGTGCATTGGTACGCTTCCCAGAGAAAAACTCAGGTCTTTCACCTGCCAAAGATTGGTTCGGACCATAGTCCAATTTTGGTAGATACCATGCCCGGAAAGGAAAAAATCCCCCCTTTATTCCGTTATGAACATTTCTGGAATCTGCATTCGGAGTGTGCCCAGACCATTCAAACTTCTTGGAAGTCCTCTTACTCCATGTCACCAATGCATACTCTTCAGGCCAACTTAACAGGTACTAGGGTGGCTTTAAAAAAATGGAAAAAAAAATTGCTTTTCCTACTTCACACGCAAAAATTAGCTCCATTATTTTGGAATTGGAGACTCTTCACTCTCACGACCTTCCAAATGCTCAAATAATCATCAATGGAGTACCTGAATCTCTGGATGAATTGTGGAAACGTGACGAAATTTATTGGCACCAGCGTTCTCGTATCTCTTGGCTCATTGCTGTCGACAAGAACTCTAGGTTTTTTCACCATACCACCTTGTAGAGAAGACAATAACAAAATTCTCAGGCTCAAGGGAAATGGTGGAAGTTGGTTAGATGATGAGAAGGACATTGCAAGGGAATTCCAGTCTTATTTTCAAACCTTATTCACACCTGATTTTCCTCTACAAGTTCTGGCCATCCTTGATTGTGTTCCTCCTCTGGTTACAGATGATATAAACCATTTTTTGTTGGCTCCAATCTTTATTGACGAAGTCAAACAAGTTGTTTTTGATATAGACGCTCTTAAATCTTCGGGCCTAGATGGATTCTAGCTCAGGTACTTTTTATCAAGCTCATTGGGATATTGTAAAGTCTGTGATTCTTGATTGTACCAAACAACACCACTCTTCCTACAGCCTTCTTCCCTAGTTGAACCAAACTTATATAGCTCTCATCCCAAATGTTTTGAGTCCTGAACTTACTTCCCAGTTCAGACATATGGCCCTCTGCAATTTTTCTTATAAAAAAATTATGGCTTCCAGATTAAAACCCTTAATGCCTCAGCTTATCACTCCAAATCAGTCGACTTTTGTCCTGGACAAACAAATCCAAGACAACATAATGGTAGCCCATGAGATTTTTCACCTTCTCCATTTGCAAAAAACTGGGGACAGAGGTTTCTTTGGTCTCAAGCTAGACATGAACAAGGCTTATGACAGGGTAAATTGGGATTTTCTTCGAGCTGTTCTTCTCAAATTGGGATTTTCTCAAGTTTGGGTAGAGTTGGTAATGAACTGCGTCTCTTCTATGTCATATTCAATCTTACTGAATCGAAAGCCTGGGATTCGGTTGTCCCCACAACGGGGCCTGCAAAAGGGAGATCATTTATCTCTTTTCTTGTTCTTGTTTGTCAATGACATCCTTTCTAGGATGATTCTTATTGCTTCACATAACAAGAGTCTTTCCCCCTTCACTACTCCCTCTGGAAACACCGAGATAAGTCACCTTTTCTTTGCTGGCGACTTTTTTTTTATCCTTCAGGCCTCAACTCTAAACAACTCGCATCTACAAAGAGTTCTTGCCTCTTATTGCTTGGCTTCAGTACAACATGTAAATACAGAGAAATACTATATCTTTTTTAGCCATAATACTCCTCTTACCTTGAGAAATTCCTTCAGCTCTGGTCTAAACATGTCTTATGTTGAGGATCCCGGCAACTACCTTGGACTCCCTACAATTTGGGGACATTCGAAGGAAAAGCACTAGGTTACATTAAGGATTCTATCAGAAAGAAAACAGCTAGCTAGAAACAAGCTCTTCTAAACCAGGCGGGTAAGGAAGTTCTCCTTAAAGCAGTGGTTTTGGCAATCCCAACATATCCAATGAGCTACTTCAAATTTCCAAAATCAACTTGTATAGAGTTAAATTCTATTATGAGAAACTTTTGGTGGGGAAACTCTGCATCTTCTGGTATCCACTGAAAAAGTTGGTTTTCCTTGGGATGTTCGATATTAGAGGGAGGGCGTGGTTTCCGTGACTTCCAAGCGTTTAATTACGCCCTCCTAGCGAAACAGGTGTGGAGACTCGTCCAAACTCCCAACTCTCTCAGTGCTCAGTTCTTCCAGGATCTTTATTTTTCCAACTCCTCTTTGCTTACGGCTAAGAAAGGAGTCAGGCCTTATTGGTTATGGTCAAGTATCCTGGTGGGAAAAGACCTCCTTATGAAAGGCTCAAAGTGGTCTATTGGCAATTGTGTCTCAGTTGATGTGTTTAAGGACTCGTGGATTCCTAATCAATCTACTTCATCCGGCATCAAAAGTTGGGACATTAATTAATTGGCAGTCCCGATCTTGGGATCTTCACTCAATCGCTCCTCTCCTTTCATGTGAGCAACATGATCAAATTCAGGCTATTCCTCTTCTTGATCCCAGTACTCAGGATAGTCTTATTTGGCCTCTCAAAAAAATGAAATTTATTCTGTTCGCTCGGGGTATCATCTACGGCTTACGGCCACTCCATAGATTCCTTCTAAGTCTGCACAATCTTCCCATGTCATTGATGTGAAGCTCTGGTCCTGGATTCATCGTATAAGATCTATACCAAAAGTAAAGATCTTCCTTTGGAAACTTGTTCACAATATCCTCCCTATTAAGAGGGCTCTCCATCAAAAACATATTTCTACCTCTTACTTATGTCCTATTTGTGAGCTTGACAGTGAATCAATGGAGCATGTGTTTTTCTACTGTAAATGGGCTCAGGAGTGTGGTTCTCTCATCAAGTCAATTACAAAGTTGACATTCAAGCTATGTCTTCAATTGACAGATGGTTTGAAAAAATATGTTCTATTGAGGCCACTGGCTCTTTATTTACACACATTTTCTTCATTTTATGAAATATTTGGAAATACAGGTGTAAGTTTGTCTACAACCATGCTTTCAGTGCCGCAACTAAATTCATTGACCTCAGTCCCACAACTCATGAGACATCATCTCCAGCCTCTCCCCCTCTCTAGAGCTCTTCTCTTAATTGGACTCCTCCTTCTCTAGGCTATCTCAAGGTTAATACAGACGCGTCGTGGTGTTCAAAGTCCCTTTCTGCAGGTTTGGCTGTGTTAATTCGAAATGAATCCGAAAAAATTATGTCAGGTCTTTGCTTTTGCGTGAAGGCTTCATCAATTTTGGCTGCTGAAGCTTTGGCTCTCCTTGAAGGTCTTACTCTTCTTCTCTGCTTCCCCAACTTCCTAGCTGTTGTATCCTCGGATTTGGCTCAATTAATTAAGGAAGTCTAGGTCTCTTCTTCTTCCAGTGACTAGAAAGCAAGCAATATCTCTGGCTTTGGGCCAGCAGATCGGCTAACCAGGCAGTAGATTTTCTTGCCAAGTTAGCTCTTAGAGAGAAGTGTCCTGAGGATTGGCTCCAATCCCTCCTTCCTCTTTGTGTGACATTTTACTCTTTGATGGCCTCCCTGGCCCTCCTTTTTCTGTTCTTCGCTAGTTTCTTTCTTGTGTTTGCTTTGTTTTTTTTCCTCTTGCCAAAAAATATATTAATTACTACTCTATTTGCATGGATCAAAATAGAATTAATGTACAAGAAAGAGGGGTATAGATTTTCTCAGTTTGTCATTTTTTATTTTGTCACAAAGAGGCCTAGAAATAGGCCCATAAAAAGAAAACCCCCAAAAAAGAGCTCACCACCAGGCCCGTGAATTTCCATGTTGTGTTGTGTAGTGTTCGATGATGTACATCGAATTAGCTTGATCTTCTTCGTCTACAATTTTCGTGAACATCGTTAGTCACCTTGAACCAGCACCATTCCCACCGTCCAGATCACATGAACGGTTGAGAATTCTAACTACTTTTTAAAATTTAGTCTTAGTTCAAGGTTGAACCGGTTCATATGGGAACTTCTCCAAGTGTGTATATAAATAAGATGAAAACTGAAAAGTGAGAGTCATAAAAAAAATGATAATGAAAGTTATGCCTTTGTGTTGTACATTGAGAAATGCGTGATGGACAATTAGGTTCATAATCATTTTCTTTATCAATACTATCGGTAATGTTGTGAATTATAATCACGAGTGCATTTTTGCTCTCCTAGTTAAGGTGTGAGCATAACATCCTTCTAGGGGTCATCATTGGTTGGGTTGGACTGGCCTCGACCCTAAATTTAAGACTTAGGGCTAGGCTTGGTCAATGGTCAACCATAACGAGGTTGGGCTGGGCTGGACTGATGCCACAATTTCGAAGCCTTAGCCCGCCCATTAAGGCTAGGCCAATGAGGCTAAAGAGATGAGATTAAATTTAGAAAAATTAATATATAAAAAATTTAATGTATTATTATTATTGATATATTCTATTTATTTTGAATATACATCTTTGTGTGAAGAGAAAATTGAGAAAAATAAGAGAAGAAAATGAAAGTATAAAAAAAAAACATGATAAGAATCATAAATCATATTATGTTTTCTAATAAAAATGGCCAAAATTGACCAGATTAGGCTGGGCATCAAGGCTTTTGAAGTGATATAAATATATTTATATATTAATTACTTTCTTTATTTAAAAAAAGTCTGGATTTGACGAGGGTTATGTGGCAGAGGCTGGGTTAGGCCAAAGAGGCTCAAATGGGCTGGGCTGGACTTTAAATGTATAGCCCATACTCTACCCTAAATTAAAAGAAGCTAGGCCGGCCCGTTCCCAATTAAGGCTGAGTTAGACTTCCACCTTAGAGGCAAAGCAGGCTAAAACGAAGTTCGAGACTGAATGGCCAAATAAAGAGACCTACATCCTTCTAAATTTGTGCCACCTAATAATGGTGTAAACTCATAGTTAACCATTTATATACATATTTATATTTTTTATTTGTTTAATTATCAAATGATCTATTAAAGAAAGAGAATTATAATTTAACCGAATCAATTACTCCATCATCACTAACCCTTCTTGAGCATCACCAAACCTTCTTGCCGCTGCAACATCAAATCAATTAGTTTCCAACATCATGATGTTCATATACTATTTAGCAGCTCCTCCTAGTAGGACTAGAAAAATGTACCTACCATTCATATATAGGTTGCGGACCCGCCGCGCCGCAGACATCTTCAATCTTCCAATACTCACCATCAGTCTTGCATTTCTCAAAGAAATCAGCAATCTTGTTGCTGGACTCATCACCGTTGTTGGGATTAATATGAAACCCTGATCGAGACTCCATCAACAATAATCTCAGCCGGCCGGCCGCCTTGGTTCATTGCCTCAATCACTTTAGACCAAAGGCTTCATACAATGCAGGCTAGGCTGCACAAAAGCTCCCTTGGTACAATGCAATGCAACGATACAGCTCTCCGTTGCGATATCTGTCAGTTTGAGCGGCTATCCACCATGAACTGACCATTAAGTTGATGTTCTTTCAGCTACTTCTTCTCTGTCTTTGGACTTTGATGGATCAAAGAAACCTCCTATGACAAGATTGACCAACTTATGGCAAGGACTCTGGCAAAAGATGTTCCTGTCTATATCTGGAGAGTTGGATTTTGCAGGCACAAAAGCCAAATGCTACTCGCAGAATTGGATTATCACTGGCTAGCTATTAGGCTCTAAATGAACATCGTTGAAATAAGAGAACCTTTGGTTTGTATAAATATCTGAAATTTAGCATACACTAGTGGCAATACGAGAGTGCGATTCTTTGGAAACTTGATAAACTGGCCACAGAAACATTCTTAACACTAGAAAAGAAAAGGTGAAACTATACAAAGATCCAAGTATAAAAGAGAAGAACAGGCTCACCACAAATCTTAAAAGCCACATTTACAGCAGCACTAACGAAAAATAACTAAGATAGCAAGAAATCGAAAAACTAGAACACTGTGTACACCCCTCCCATATAGACCCTAAGGATGAATTGTATATCAGAATCAAGAAGTTTGTTGATGTATCAGGTGTGAGAACCCTGAAGAAGTCCATCGCGGATCTGAGAAGCTACATCTTTGACAGCACCAGGTCCATGGGGAATGAACACGGCAGAGGACTTGGAGCTAGCACCGATTTCCTTCATGGTGTCAAAATACTGTGTGACAAGGACCATGTCCATGACATCCTTTGCAGTGGTCCCTGGAACATTGACCGCAAAGCCCAGCACGCTGTCTCTCAAACCATCAACAATTGCTTGACGTTGACGAGCTATACCCAGACCAGAAAGATACTTGGATTCAGCTTCACCCTCAGCTCGCTTAATCTGCAAAATCTTTTCAGCCTCTGCCTTCTCGTTAGCAGCCACCCTCATTCTTGCAGCTGGAGAGAACAAACAGGAAATATGGTAAAGACAACTGAAACTGAACAGACCAACCATGCTAGGTAATATATAAGCTAAAAAGGAATTTGATATTCATGAATATGACTCATACCAGCATTGATTTCATTCATTGCACGTTTGACATGTTCATCTGGTTCAATGTCAACAATGAGAGTTTGTACGATCTCGTAACCATAAGCAGACATGGCCTGCAATGGGAGCAACAAGGTCACTATCAAGCTAAATTCAGAGTTCACGTGTAATTTAGAGTTCAGTATTCTGTAGACATTACCTTCTCGAGCTCATCTTCCACAGCCTTTGCAATTTCATTCTTTTGCTCAAAAGCATCATCCAAAAGGAGCTTTGGAACACTGGCTCTAATCACTAATAAGGCAGAAAAGATGTACTCAGAAAACTACAAACAATTCTCATAGAAAGCATAGATAAGTTGTATAAAACGGTTTCCAGGTATTTAGTTTATCAAGAAGGATGTAGTTATACCATCAAATACATAAGCCTGGATTTGAGACCTTGTGTTGCTGAGTTTGTAGAAAGCATCATTCGCTTTGTCTGCCAGAGCACGATATTGGATGGATGCAACGACATTCACAAAGACATTGTCCTACAAAAGTATATCGAAAATTACTCAAGATGAACATGACACAGTATGGAATGAATACAATGTCAGTGTTCTGAAAAAACATTTACTTGTCAGAAAACATAAGGGACTGAAAATAGTTAGTATTCAAAAGACATGCTGTGACCACAAACGAGATGAATAAGCCACGTCTACTCAATTATATAAAGATACCTTTGTCTTGGTCTCACAGCGCACATCCAATTGCTGCAGACGCAGAGAGAGATGGCCTGCAACCTGATGCCCAAGAAACCAAGGCATGCAATGGCACCCTGGCTCCATAACTTCCACAAACTTACCGAATTGTTCCCTCATAGCCACTGTGGACTGATCAACTTGAACACAACAGAATAGATTACCCATTTTCTCTTCAATATGGTACCTTCAAGAGATATACATATAAAATCAGTTTCTAGAATAAACATTCAATTCACACACAGCGTTTATTTGTTTTTGTGTACGAGTATGGTAAAGAGGTAGGATCTCTAATTCATATGCAAGCAAAACAATACGGCAACAGAACTGAGGAATGAATTTAAGATGGAACTAAGGTCAACACTGCTCCTTTCCAGCAACATTGATAGATAAGTCATACAAGCAAGAGGTTTAGTATTGCAAAAAACATCAAACCGATCATAACATCCTATGATGGATCACGAACTTTGACACCCCAATAGCTATATGTTCATGCAGAGAGAGACACTTACAGTTAATAGAAGAGGGAAACAGACAAGAGAGCAAGAGAAGAAGAAAGAAAGAAACGAGACAGCCTGAACAAAGACAAGACTTGCCACATATATTTATAGATTTACAAAACAAACGAGCTCAGGAAACCTCTTTACAATTGTTACAATCCAAAAGGAAGAAGCATAGACAAATACAGTTTAGGTTCTACCTCCCTCAGGCAATAAATAACAAACAAGCAACAAACCAAAAGTCAACACACAAAGATACCCGAAAAAAAACACACTATGAATACAAATATCCAATGCTATGAGCTGTAAAAAACATGCTGCCGATCACAGCAAATTGTAAACTCCTACCAAACATCACAATACATGCTTAAAAATAATCGTCGAAAAAACGAAACATTCAAGGCACCACATAGTATACTGATCAAGATACAACCAAAGAAAATACACAATATAAAATTAATATAGGATTTTGACACCAACAACTAACAGCTCGGACCACCTCAATTGAAGTTTCTTCTTTTATCTTAATATCAGTATCATTGTTTTTATATTATTCAAATTATTTTTGATAAAACCAAAGACTCGATCTTTATGCGTCGCAACCATTCCGTATCTTCATAATCAAATACCCATTAACAAATTCACAAAAATAAGCAATACCCAGAACTAGTTTTTGGGTTTAATAAAGATAACACCACAAACACAAGATCAATTTCGTCAAGAAAGCTTAGCCCTAGTTCGAAAATTTCGAAGAAACTCATAAAACAAAATCGGAGAACTAAAACGAAAGAAGAAGCGAAATTTACCGACTCTAAAGTTGACGAAGAAGATTGACCAAGGATACTATTTGCTCTGTGAAGAAACCGCGAAAGTGAGAAGAAGCTGTGTGGGTTTATGAGATCACAGAGAAAAATACTGGTTTTTATAATATTTGTTTTTTCTTTATTTATACGTGAGTTGGCCAATGAGAGATCGCCACGTCAATTGGGCGCGAGGAAATGCCCTGCTTTGGAATATTGGGCCCGGTCCAGTACGTTTCTTGGCGCCAACGTTTTTTATCTTCTTTTTTTTTCTGAGAAAACTATTGTGTTCTCTTAATTTTTGGGAGATATAAAGAACCTAATGTAGGGGTAGTAATTGTTATGTTGTAGTTCAAAGAAAAAGAGACTCGAAAAAGAAACTAGACAACACAAAGTACACACTATCAACGCTAAAATAAGAACGAGAGCTAGGCGATAAATAGATATTAACAACTTACCACAAACAAGTAAAGTTTTCTTTCTCTTCGATGTAGATGGTGGGTTATGATTTGGAGTATATTGTGCTTGAGAGCAGATTAATGCTTTATATAAGAGCTTAATGTGAAAAAGATCCGACTTGGTGTCCCCTCAAGGAAGCCAATAGCAATACAACTCTACCTAAGAATCTTGCTAGGAAAAACTTATTGATCAATTAGATGTTAAGTGAAATTCGTAGTTATTTGAAAGTACTTTTCAACACGAATTGAAATTATATTTGATAAATGTTAATTATTGTGATCAACTTATGTCTTAAATCGTTACTAATCTTATAATTCTGTATATATACTTGTCCAATTCTACATACAAATTCATTGTAGACTACTTAAGAAAAAAAAGAGTTGTAGACTCTAATTAAGAATCTTGCTAGGAAAAACTTATTCATTAATTATAAGTCGCGTGAAATTCGTAGTTATTTGAGATCACTATTCAACACGAATTGAGTTTGATGAATGTTATTTATTGTCAACCAGTGTATTGATCTTTATAGGGAAAATGGCTACGAAAATCATTCAAGTATGATACGTTTTAAAATTTGTTCACTCAAGTATGACAAATATCACTTTGCTCACTATTGAATGACAGTTTACTCGCTTTGATCATTCAAATATCACTTTGTTTACTCATGTATGGCCAATTTCTTCGGTTCAGAGTGATTAAAGTGAGTAAAAGTGTCATTCGATAGTGAACAAAGTGATATTCGATAGTGACCAAAGTGATATTTTGCTCATTCGATAGTGAGCAAAGTGATATTTGTCATACATGAGTGAGCAAAATTTAGAACGTGTCATATTTGAGTGACCTTCCTAGTCATTTTCCCATCTTTATAAACTGTATATTTTTTTGTCCAATTATACATACAAAACTCATTCGTAGATAATTAGATTTGACATGAGGTGTGATCGATTTTTTTTTTCCAATTTGGGCATATATATATAGTTTCTTAAGTAGATAAACCTATCATCCCATTCAGCATATTGATTGGTGGATATGGCGTTGACGTTGGATTACACAGACGAAGCAAAACCAAGCAACCAAAAGCTCCATCTCCTTCTTCTTGGTCCCATGTGGCATTTCAAACAACACAGAGCTAGGTGTCGTCATGGGCCGGGGCAGGTCAGGCCCAACCTCATTTTTAAGGCTTAAGGTCGGGTCGGGTTGAGTTTGGTCAAAGTCAATCTAAAATGAGGCCAGGTTAGGTCGAGCCGAGGTTGCAATATGGTAGCCCTTACCCGCCCTTAGGGATGGGCTACATGGGCCAACAAGGCTGGGTTGGGCTGGCCTCTATAGGCTGGGCCGAATTAGGCCATACAAATAAAAAATATGAAGAAAAAAATTCTAACATGATCGATGATAATAAAATCTCTTTCCGAAAACTACTTAAATACAAACTCCATATTCCATAATCATCAAACCCATAATATACAAACAAACTCAAACACAGATTGACCAAATCGAAGATCCAAACCCATGAAGGCAACCAATGAGATAAGAGATATCAAGAGTGGTGTTTTGTCATCAAGCGAAACTCAATCAAAAATCTGAGATCTTCTG
The DNA here is from genome assembly GCA_946800695.1 of Geum urbanum. Lineage (NCBI taxonomy): Eukaryota > Viridiplantae > Streptophyta > Magnoliopsida > Rosales > Rosaceae > Geum > Geum urbanum. The sequence goes on from OX327011.1 coordinate 48,783,817, forward strand.
CCATGCCGCATGGATGTTAGGAAATTGAAGGTTATGTAAGCCTCGCAAGGTGCTCTTCGGTGTGAATCTAGATTATGATGATTTTGTTAGTTCGAATGGGGTTGGGTTTTGTGATGATAGAGTACTAAGTTGATTTGTTGTAGAAAATGATGCCATGGTGGTGACGTTGTTTTGGGCAAGGATATAAAAATAAGAAAGGAGGCAATTTCATGTGGTTGGATTTTGTTGTAGTCTTGTAGAAGATGGTGGTGTTGTTCAAAACCAATTTTGGTGAGCACATCAGAATGAAGAGAGAGGGAGGCGGTCGAGAGAGAGAGGTTAGGTCATGTGTTTTGATTAGTTATAATTTTTTTTTTTATTTTGTTATATATATATTAATTATTAATTTTTTTATTTAAAAAGAGGCCGGGCCGGATTGGACTTTCGAGGCCGGGCTGGACTAGGCCAATGGGGCTCAAATGGGCCGAGCCATGAGGCTGGGCCGGTCTTCAATTACACAGTCTAAGTCCTACCCTAAATCAAAGAAGGCTGGGCCGACCTGCCCTAACATAAGGCTGGGCCGGACTTTGACCATGAAGGTTGGGCGGACTTGAACGAGGCTCGAGATCCAGAGGCCAAATGATGAGATATACACGGAACAAAACTAGCTATAGGAATTGAAGCAAAGCTTAATTAGAAAGTAGTGTGCACTTATCCATGGTTGTGTTCTCTGCAACCTGTACGAATGAAAGTCTCAACCACACCAACACCTCCTTCCTTACTTCAAAGCATTTCTCCGGTTACGCCTCGCCGATGCGATCAAGAACCTCCACCATCGTCAACATGGCACCAAAGAAGAAGGTAATGTGCATAGTTAATTTAGCTACGTAGTTTAATTAGTACGAATGACATGCACCAAATTAAGAAAATTAGAGCACTTTTGTGCAGTGACGTAGCTAGGAAAGTAATTCAGCAGTGTCACAATTGAAATTTTAAATTAATATAATTTTTTTTTAATTATGTTACAACTCATTCTTATCCGACAAATTCTAAATCAAACACTACAATTGGCTAGATAAAAAAATAATGAATAACATTGACAGCAAGGATCTTCAAATAATATTGAATCCTATTTGTTTATGGAACCGTTGATACGTTCCTTTTTCATCGTTCTAAATCAACTAATCAATGTTGGGGATTCTAGCCGTGTCACTTTGTTATAAATTTCATAACTCAAGTTTTAAAAGTCAATTTTCCTAGAACTTGTTGACTGTATCTCATAACTCAAGGGTATCATTTGACACTCCAGATATGATATAGCTACGTCATTGCTTTTGTGTACGTATTTATATGTTTATATATGTACAGGTGAACAAGATCGACGGAGGGTGGTAAGCAATGGTTCGGTGCTGGAATATTCTTCGCATGGTCGGAGGTCATAGAAGTGGACGTGTTCAAGAAGCTGGAGAAACGCAAGGTTCTCAGCAACGTCGAAAAGGCCGGGCTTCTCACCAAGGCGGAGGAATTTGGGCTGACTCTCACGTCCATTGAGAAATTGGGCTTACTTTCCAAGGCCGAGGACTTGGGCCTGCTCAGCGTGCTCAAGAATGTCGCGGGCTTCCCTGCCGCAGGCCTCCGCGGCCCTGCCCGTGTTAATGGCGGCGCTGGCGGCCATAGTGTTGATACTGGACAACTCGGCAGCGTTGGTGGCTGTGCGGTGGCTGGTTTGCTTGGGGTTGGGGCTGTAGGGTTGTTAGTGGGCTCTGTTGTATTGGATGGCTTACAAGAAGCTGATTGAGTAGACACACACACATGCTTTGTTTTTTCTTATTTTGTTTCTTCATATTGCAATATAAAGTGCATCTTTACATTAGTTACCAATGGCAAAGCTAAGAGTAAAAAAGTATAATTTCTCAGCTGTTTTTGGATCATATATAAAAAAAAATATCGAATTACGAAAAACAATGACAACATACAGATACTTACATCATGTATCGATGCGTTAATACACTTTAAATTTTTCAATACTTCTACTAATGCATAAATAATACAATCGAGCATTGACGCTAACTATAGTACTAAGTTGACGAAAAATGACTCATATAATGTCGACACTTCATAATTTCTTGTGGAAAATCAGCTTGATTCATCCTTCTGAGTTGGATTTTGAAGTTCTTTCACATCGTCATCGTCATCGTCATCGTCACCATCTAGCCCCGTTGATCTGTACTTGTAGCGGCTAGCCCATATGAGATAGTAGATGAAGTTCATCCCACTCAAAACACACATCAACCAATAAAACCTCTCAAGATGATAATGATTCAAGTTGGTTCCCACCAGCCAAGGTCTACTATGTCCATATGCACCAGTGACACCATTGACGATGTTCACAAGCAATGAGCTTAGGTAGTACCCCATAGCCAATGAAGCCCAAGAGAGAGCTGTGGCCAGAGACCTCATGCTCATTGGAGCTTCGGTGAAGAAAAACTCCATCATTCCAGCCAATGTGAACAGATCAGCTGAGCCTAAAAACAAGTACTGCATTGCCACCCAGAGAAATGTGACAGGTAATGACTCACCGGAGTTGAGCAAGCCATATTTGGCTGCGACGTCTTTTCTCTTGGTCTCGACTAATGCAGCTACTGCCATGGCGATGATGGAGAACGTTAGTCCAGTCCCAATTCTCTGCAAATGAGTGATCCCCATTTCGGTTCTGGTCACTTTTCTTGTGAAGGGGACAATGACGTGGTTGTAGAGCGGCGCAAGGATCATGATGAAGACGACGGGGAAGATGGGGAGAGAAGCTGGTGGGACTTTTAGTGATCCGAGGTTGGTGTCCATGGTGGCTGCTTGTTGCACTGAGAATGTGGATAGCTGAGCAAGGCAGCAGTTTAGCATTATGGTTGACATAAGTATTGGAAGTATTCTCAAAACTATTTTAACCTCTTCCACTTGTGTCACAGTGCATTGTAGCATTGGATGGACAGGTTTAACAGTCACTGCTTTGTTCAAAAACTGGAGGCTTTCTGTTAGACCTCGATCTGTCCCTTTTTCTTTAGCTCTAGTATTTGTATGATTTGTATGACAAGGGACTGTGGGGACAGCATTGCTAGTACTTCTAGCTCTGAAGTTATTGTACACTGCTGAAGCCAAAACCTGTGTTTATGTTCCATGTCGCGCATTAGTTTGGTCATTATAATGGATGTAACAAAAGTAAACTTTACTAGAAAATGTGAGTATTACCTTAAACATGGTAGTGATGGGACTTCCGGCAGGAACTTTGGTCCGGTATGTAGGAGAGCCGAGGAGGAAGAGTGGGATGGAGATGAGAATTGTTGCAGTGGCAATTCCGAAACCCCATTGCCAGCCTTTGTTGTCTTCAATCCACACCACAAAAGTAACCGCGACAAGTGCACCACAAGAGAGGCAGAACACATAGTAGTTGAAGAATGTTGATCTCTGCTTCCTCCCTTGTGCAGTGGTCTCATCAAACTGTTCCGCGCCGTGTGGTGGAAGAGAGCCTTTTATTCCTCCAACTCCAAGTGCCACCAGATAGAGGCCTGTAAATAACATCACTGTCTTGTCGCCATCAACTTCCTGGCATCGATTGTCTGTGCTCAATGAAGTGCAGCTCGGTGGTTTCAGTGATGGTAAATGAGCTTGGATTGTGAGTACCAATAAACCCTGTTGCATCAGTCTAAATTAGTAAATCATGTTGACAATGTTGTCCTTTATTAGGCCTTAAATGCGTGGACGTAAACTCACTATGAATTCGATTGCAGCACTTATCAAATAGATGCAGTAAGTGGTGAAGAAAGCATCGGCTAAAAAGCCGCCGAGGAGAGCAAGGAGGAAGGCTGTGCCCATGAAATTGGTGACAATGTTGGCAGATGCGGATGGAGAGAAATGCATGAATTTCGACAAGTATAAAACAAGGTTGCTTGCATTGGCCAAGTAAGCCAGATTCTCCAACACCTCCACCACTAAAAAGTATTCATAACATGGAAAGACATTCGTTAGATATACTCATATAAGGATTATAAGCTCGTTCATTCTGAATTTTAAGACATTTGATTCGCAGCATATGATCAATGCAATGCTTACTAACCTAGGACAAAGGAAGCCGCAAGCATTCCACCATGGCGGCCTCTTATGGCCGGTTTGTTCCTCCAATCTACATAACCTTCCCATCTGCTCAAATGATTTTCTTCATCCTGCATCAATAGCAAACACAAGGTCAAGAGCTGAACTGCCGAAGTATGCAGAAACCAAGCTAGTTTATAAAGCGAGAAATCTCAACTAAAAACTCACCATCTCCTTATACTACTTCGAGGCTTATTTGTGGACTGGTGACAGAAGACTAGTTGAACAATAACTTAAATTTCTTTAGTTTGGAATGATAGAATGAGCCGTATATATAGACCGAGAAATGAGAACAACTTAAGGAGAAAGGTCTAGACTCCATGAAAATGACCATTCATTCTCCTGTAACTTCTAACCTTAAAACCATGATGAAGGTCTCTGTGGAGGGGTGATTTGGCCCTTAATTACTTTTAATCAAAAGTAATATAAGACTGTTGTCAGGGATAGCAATGTGTTGTTCTATTCCGATAACAGTTTATCAAAGTAAACAAATCGTGCTGTATGTAGATGAAACTAATAACACAATTATGTTTTTTTCTCAATGGCAGAAACCTCTTTCACTCAAGGATGAAAACTGTCAAATCTTTTCACTATGTAACAACTCTTTTTACAAGACTATAGTTCTGATAATAGCAAGTATCGGTACTATCCTTTCACTAGACTCGCGCGCTAGATTTAAGAGCTTCCATCTTGTTTTACAGAGATTTACTATAGAAAGATATACAAGTTTCAGACATGAATCTAGTTATCGCGCAACTAACTCACTATGAACACTTGAGAAGCTTGCAACTACCAATCCAACCTCATTGTATGCAAGATGTATGCATGAGTATAAATGGTGTTTTGTAAAGACTTTAATACAAAAAGATCAACACAAAAGAGGCTGTATAAACAGACTCAGTTTTAGAGAGAAAATGAACAATGACAATTTTCCCTACTAAGCAAAATAACAAACTAAAACCACCAAGGAAGACAAGAGGAGCTTGTGCCTTACATAGGCCAAATGCAATGGCCTTAGAAGAAAGCCAGCTACTACCAGCCAAGTGAATGAAAAGGAGTAATAAAACAGGTTTTAATCCGAGCCAAGTAACCAAAACTTGACAGCCACATAAAGGGTGTATGTACTTCTCTTCAAAAAATATCTTCACTTTATAAGAGATAAGGATGAAGATTAAAGATTAAGTTTGTAAGAAACAAAAACTTATCTTTCTATCTAAGTCACTTGACTAGAGAAGTATTTTCAAAGTGTTTTATAACCAGTTTGAAGTCGAAAGATTTTTTTCAGAATGAAACAAAACATTCCAGGGGCTTCAGGGATGGAAAACACATTTGTCATCCTCAGTGAAAACAGTGAAATGCATATGCATGCTTTTTACCTTTGAGACTATGAGGTTGTCATGATACGAGGTTGATGGTTTTTTTATCTTCAATCTTCTCTTGAAAGAGTCTTCTAATCCATGTTTTGTTAAGTAAGAGATATGTCAATAAATATCTACCTTCATTCTCCCCATTTGACATTCTTACACAAAACATATATTTTCATTTCATATCTTTGAAGAGTACCTGCATGTAGACTCTTAACCAAGAAACAAGTGAAAAATATCAAGCAGTAGAGATTTGAAAAATAACATCAAGTAGTTTTTGATACAATCAACAATAGCTCTTTGATAATCACTACTGGTTTTCTCTCCCCCTGTTTGTTACAGAACGGCAAAGGGGTTCCACAAAGGGGAAGCAAGAGAGAGAGAGAGGTATCAGAGTGAGGTGGAGGCTGAGAGAGGTACGACCATGGCAGCAGAGAGAGAGATGGGACAAGTTATTTTATCAAGTATAATGAGCCAGACCTCAACAATCAATTTTTATCTTAGCACAAGCTAAGAAGTACACTCCACCTATCAAAAAAAAATCCCATAGATATGATGAGTTTGAAACCAGAGTCTAATCATGAGTTCAAATAGAATTGATTTAGGCTCATGAGATGTAACTAGAAGAAACTTTGAGAGTTTGCCTTTTGCAAAGTCAAATATGATCACATCAAAACAATTTGAGCTACAGAACCTGAAATCAAGGGTAAAGTTGTCTGCTTTGTACTCAAAAGACTTGACAATCTCCATTTTAACAATTTGAAACACCATTTTACAGCTCATGGCAGCATATTTCTTGAAATGCAAAACAAGGTAAGTACTCCCCCTAGGTTAAAGCCTCCTACGAATATATATATATATATATATATATATATATAAAGGAGTACTAATTAAGCATGTAAGCATAAAGGTATATATAACACGTATATTGGGAGATATAACCGTACCTTTTTTGGAACATGAGTTTATAAATGTAATAAATTTCCTCAAAAGAGTTCAAGAAACTTTTGTTGTTTTGAGGCCCCCCCTCCCCCCCCTTTTTTTTTTGCTTTCATTTGCATGGGGGTAACTAAAAAAAAAATTGATGCTTTCATTTGCATATGTTTCAAGTGATGAAATTTGTCCTTATGTCCATCTGAAGAACCGTCCTCTTAGATTTATGTAATAAAGATGTTATCATTGACTCCCTGAGCGCATTACTCAAAAGGGCAATATGTATAACAAAGATACTCGGAGGATAACAACTTCAAATCCAGGAGAGGATAGAATGAATTTCAGGGATCCTCAAATGATTGACACCCATTTATAGATTTTGTTGGGGCTTGTATGTATATACATTTGCATAACACTCAAATCATAGAGAGACTAACATTTTTTTGAACAGATTAGTTAACTCATATTATGATTTTGTTCTTTCATCTTTTGCATAAAGAAATATCCCCCACTTTTGTGTATATATAAGTTTATGAATACAACCAAACTTAAATATATAGTAAAAGAAATAAAACGATTTTTTGTTTGTTTTATTTTTAAAAAAAAAACTATATTTATGTAGGTAAGGCAAGAAATTAACACAAGGTGGAGCAAATACCAATTGCTTTTCGAAGACTTTCAAAACAAAGGTTGTCAAGAGGTTTGATAAACAAATCAGCCAATTGTTTCTCAGTTGGAATAAAAGTCATCTCAAACAAGTTATCCTCTACTAGGTTTATGATAAAATGATATATGATCTTAATATGTTTGGTACGGGAATGTAACACAGGATTTTTTGAGATATTTATGGCACTTGTATTATCTCAAAACAAGGTAAGTGTACCTTGAGGAAATCCATAATCATGTAGCATATGCTTCATCCATAACATTTGAGTGCAACAACTCCTTGCTGCAATATATTCTGCTTGGGCAGTGGATAGGGAGACAGTTCTGTTTCTTGTTATGCCAAGACACTAGGTTATTGCCAACAAACAAACTTCCTCCTGAAGTGCTTTTTCTGTCTGTAGCATCACCAACCCAATCAGAGTCTGAATATCCTGCAATTTCAATGTTAGAGTCAGTTGAGTACATTATACCAAAATCAGTTGTGCCAGAAACATATCGTATGATACGTTTGACAGCTTTGACATGAGATTCTTTGGGGTTAGCTTGGTAACATGCACAAACTCCCACACTATAACATATGTCAGGTCTACTAGCAGTGAGGTAGAGAAGACTCCCAATCATGCTTCTGTAATATGTAGGATCAGTAGCAATTCCTTCAAGATCAGCATTGATCTTACAGCTTGTTCCCATGAGATTTCAAACAGGAGAAGATGTCTCCATGCCAAATTTTTTAACCAAAATTTTGGCATATTGAGTTTAAGAAATGTACAAGCTGTCTTCTCTTTGTTGCACCTGTAACCCTAAAAAATAGCTGAGCTTACCACAATGGCTCATTTTAAATTCCTTCTCCATTGTGTTAGTAAAGGTTTTGACCAACAAATCAGAGGTAGAGCCAAAAATGATATCATCAACATAAACTTGAACAAGAATAACATTTTTAGAAGTACTTTTAACAAACAAAGTTTTGTCAATTGAACCTCTAACATAACCATTATCAATGAGATAAGAAGATAACTTGTCATACCATGCCCTGGGTGACTGTTTCAATCCATAAACAGCCTTTTTTAATTTATGAACATGATCTGGATGACTGGTTTCAGGAAAGCCTGGAGTTTGTTTGAGATAAACTTCTTCTTTAATGTCTCCGTATAGAAAAGCACTCTTGATGTCCATTTGATATAGAGTAAATTTCAAATGACATGAAATAACCAACAAGAGTCTTATTGATTTTAATCTTGCAACTGGTGCAAAGGTTTCATCAAAGTCTAAACCCTCAATTTGATTATAGCCTTGAGCTACTAATCGTGCTTTGTTTTGGGTTATAGTGCATTTTTCATCAGTTTTATTCTTATACACCCACCTAGTTCCAATGATGTTCTTGTTACTAGGTCTAGGTACTAAATCTCAAACATCACTTCTTTCAAATTGGTTCAACTATTCTTGTATAGCTGAAATCCACTCAACATCACATAAGGCCTCTTTGATATTTTTTGGTTAAACAATAGATACAAAACCAAAATGTGATATGATGTTCATATCTTTTCGAAAACAAGCAAGAAATGATTGAAAGATTGAGAAATTGCTTGCAATATTTTGTGATGCACTTATGGTTTTTATTGGTTCAAAGATATTACCAATAATATCTGAGGTTGAGTGATCTTCCCTTACTTGTCGAGTTCCTGATCTGTGGAGATGCTGAATAGTAAGGGTGACATCTATCCTTGTGCTGGCATGGTCAGTTTCTGGTTCACGTTCATTTCCATCATCATCAAATATGAGATTTTGATCATCTACGGGAATTTTCTTTTCAGCTGAAGGAGATGAGGCAGTGACAACCTGATCAACAATAGAAGATGTATGAGTACAAATAGGACCATCATCAATAGAAACATTTATAGTTTCCATAATTTTGCATGATCTTTTGTTATAAACTCTATATGCACGACTATTCGTTGCATATCCAAGGAATACTCCTCTATCACATTTAGGATCAAATTTTGTGAGGTAGTCTCTATCATTGTAAATGTAGCAGATGCTTCCAAAAACTTTTAAGTGAGAGATGTTTGGATTTCTTCCTCTCCAAAGTTCATAGGATGTTTTATCTATTCCTGTTCTGAAAATGACTCTTTTTAGAGTATAACAGGCATTAGATATAGCTTCTTCCCAAAACGAATGTTGTAGATCTGCAAAATTAAGCATAACTTTTCCCATTTCAACCAGAACACGATTCTTTCTTTCAACAATCCCATTATGTTGAGGGGTGATAGGTGCAGAGAATTCATGAAAGACACCATATTTATCACAATATTCACGAAAGAATGCATTTTCAAATTCAGTACCATGATCAGATCTGATCCTAGTGATTTCCTTATCTTCAGAAAGTTTTTCATTTGAAATTCTTTTAGTAAGATTGAGATATTGTTCAAAAGTTTCAGTTTTGTCAGCTAGAAACTTGACCCAGGTAAATCTTGAAAAATCATCAACAATAACAAGTGCATAAGATTTTCCATGAATACTTTGAGTTTCAATTAGACCAACTAAATCAAGAGTTGGTTTAGCATTTAAAGAAGTATGAGAGATACGAGTAAATTTACAAATTTTACAATCACCACACATACCTTCTGGTTTGCCAGCAAGTTTTGGCAAACCCCTTACCACTCCCTTGGTTGAAAATTTGACCATGTCTTGATGATTTAGATGACATATTCTCCTATACCATAATTCCAACATATTTGAAGATACAAGTGATCTAAAACATATTTCAGAGGGAGAATTTAGATTTGCAAGAACACAGTAACAATGTTATTTTGTTCTGTCACCTTTCATAAGAATTCTTCCTTTTTCATCAAACACAAGACATCTAATTTTATAAAAAATCACAGAATCATGTTCATCGACAATTTGACTTACACTTAAAAGATTGACTTCCAATCCTTTAACGAGAAGTACATTATTAAGATTAGGTAGACCAGAAGTGTTTACAATTCCACATCCAATGATGCTAGCTTGAGCACCATCACCAAAAACAACTTTTCCAGATGGAAAAGACTCATTCATTGAGGAAAACCAATTTTTGTTTCCTGTCATATGTTTGGAACATCCACTATCCATGAACCATGAATCAGACTTTCTTGCAGTAAAGGTTGTAAGAGCAACATTGCAGATAGCAATAATCTTATTATTTTTCTTGGGTGAAGGGATAGCACATGAGAAATTACTTATATGATCTTTTTCATCATCTGAACTGTTTCCACAAAGATCCCAAGGTTTTTGATAGCTAGGAAAAGGTTTTAACAATTTTGAAGTCCTTTCAAAAGTATTTCTTTTCTGATATCCAGATGTGGGGATGGTAAGAATTTTTGCTATCTTTGAAAGTTCTTTGACAGATTTTTTCAAAGAAGATTGAAATGAGGAGATTAAGTCATTTTGATGAACATTCTTTGTCTGACTCCTTTTCAACTTTCTACAAAAAGGTCTGATGTGACCAATAACTCCACAATGATAACAAGTTGGAACAAAACGTTTAAAAGGTTTTTCAGATTCAAAATTTTGGCTTTTGACAAAAACAGTAGGTTTTATGGGTCGTGAGTTTTCACCTTTCTCATAACCTATACCAGATTTATTCTTATCAAGTTTGCCAAGACCACATATTTTGGTCAATTTTTCTGAACCTATGTTAAACTTTTGAAACTGTTGTTGAGATGCATCTAAAGAATTTTTTAAATCAAGTTTCTCTTCTAACAAGGTGGATACAAGTCCAATTTGAGTGTCCAAGCTCTCTTGAAGACATTTGACATTATTCTCAAGACATGTTTTTTCAATCTTCCATTTGGCTTTTATAAAAACAAATTTTTCTTGAATCTCAAATTTTGTCTTCTCACTTATTGATAGCTCACTTTGAAGAGTTTCAATTTTAGTGATCATAGACGTAGATGCAGCACACATTTCTGTATACTTGCTATCCAAAATATTTTCGGATTTACTATCCTCTTGGGAGTCATCCAAAATAACCGAAGCCATGAAAGCAATTGTTTCCTCATCATGTTCTGAATTAGATTTTGGTTTGAGGAATATATCATTTGAGACATCATTGCTTCTAGGATTTCTAGAGCTAGAATATGTTTTAAAACTTTTTGAAGAATTTTTGGATGAAAAAGAAGGTTTTCTATTTTTTAGGAACTTTTCAAACTATTTTGTCATGTATGCACATTCTTCAATAGAGTATGAAATGTTTTGATCAACATCAGATTCTTGCTTAACTAAACTAAGAGCAATGGTTTTGTTTCTTCCTAGTTTAGTTCTCTTAGCTTCATAATTCTTTAAATTACCAACAAACTCATCAAGAGAGTAAGCCGTCATATCATGGAATTCTTCAATAGTGAGTTGTTTAGGAGCAAAATAAGAGCTTACAAATCTTAAAAATTTAGAAACAATAACTTCTGGTTCAAAGGGACTTCCCAAGCCTTGACATTGGTTGGTTATGCTAAGTAGTCAACTATGATAATCATTAATAGATTCTTCTTCTAGCATAAATATTTGTTCAAAATCAAGAGTCAAGCTTTGGAGTTTTTGAGCTCTTACCTTAGAGTTTCCTTCATGAGTAGTCTTTAATGAATCTCAGGCATCTTTAGCCATTTGACAATGAAGGATTCTTCTTCTTTCTTTTTCTGACAAGACTGAGAATAAGCTATTAAGAGCCTTAATATTCATTCTTGCTGAAATTTTTTCTGCCTCGGTCCAAAGGGTTTTGGATTTTAACTCAAGTATTTCTGGTTTGTCCAAAGATGAAATCTTTGGTGGAGTGTATCCATCATCAATAACATCTCATTGCTTTCCATCATCCTGCGACATTAGAAAAGAAGACATTATGATTTTCCATTGAAAATAATCACTTCCATCAAAGAATGGTGGAACATTGATGGAAGTAGAGCCTCGATCCATTCTCGGCTCTCAGAGGATCTCAACAATAAATTTAGTGGCCGCTCTGATACCACTTGAAGGTCCCTGTGGATGGGTGATTAGGCCATTAACTACTTTTAATCAAAAGTAATATAAGACTATTGTCAGGGATAGCAAGGTGTTGTTCTATCCCGATAACAGTTTATCAAAGCAAACAAATCGTGCTGTATGTAGATGAAACTAATAACACAATTATGTTTTTTTTCTCAATGGCAGAAACCCCTTGCACTTGGGGATGAAAATTGCCAAATCTTTTCACTATGTAACAACTCTTTTTACAAGACTATAGTTCTGATAATAGCAAGTATCGGTGCTATCCTTTCACTAGACTTGCGCGCTAGATCTAAGAGCTATACTCCATCTTGTTTTACAGAGATTTACCATAGAAAGATATACAAGTTTCATACATGAATCTAGTTATCGCAAAACTAACTCACTATGAACACTTGAGAAGCTTACATCTACCAATCCAACCTCATGGTATGCAAGATGTATGCATGAGTATAAATGGTGTTTTGTGAAGACTTTAATAAAAAAAAATCAACACAAAAGAGGCTGTATAAACAGACTCAGTTTTAGAGAGAAAATGAACAATGACAATTTTCCCTACTAAGCAAAATAACAAGCTAAAACCACCAAGGAAGACAAGGGGAGCTTGTGCCTTATATAGGTCAAATGCAATGGCCTTAGAAGGAAGCCAGCTACTACCAGCCAAGTGAATGAAAATGAGTAATAAAACAGGTTTTAATCCCAGCCAAGTAACCAAAACTTGACAGCCACATAAATAGTGTATGTACTTTTCTTCAGAAAATATCTTCACTTTATAAGAGATAAGGATGAAGATTAAAGATCAAGTTTGTAAGAAACAAAAACTTATCTTTCTTACTAAGTCACTTGACCAGAGAAGTATTTTCAAAGTGTTTTATAACCAGTTTGAAGTCGAAAGATATTTTTCAGAATGGAACAAAATGTTCCAGAGGCTTCAGTGAAATGCATATGCATGCTTTTTACCTTTGAGACCATGAGGTTGTCATTATACGAGGTTGATGGTCTTTTTATCTTTAATCTTCTCTTGAAAGAGTCTTCTAATCCATGTTTTGTTAAGTAAGAGATATGTCAATAAATATCTACCTTCACATGACATGACAGTTTCTACTTTCTACCCCTCAAATTGAGAGAGAGAGGGAGTGAAATTTATCTTCAATATCATTACAAGAAATAATGAACGTAAAATCAGAACCAAAACTCTCACGATCGTAATCCGAACTTACTAGAAATGGATTTTTTTTTTGACAAGACTAGAAATGGATATTAGATAAGCTAATTATGTTCCTCACTTTAATAGAATAACAAGTTGCTAATGAGAAGCACAGTAAACAGGTGTAGGAAGGTGATTTTACAGTGGGCTACCAAATGCGAATTCAGGAACCAATGTGGTGTTAGATGATTGCCTGAAACAAACCATGCTTGCAGTTCTTGTCAACAACGAGAAAAGATCTGAAAAGAAGCAGTACAAATTAAAAGCTGTAGGGCTGGAAACATAAATGTGGTCTAAATTTTATGACGTTCTACATGAAAGTAATGCAGGAGTGTAGCTTTTCGTGCAATGCCGCACAGCCAACTCACAACCAATTGCACTGGCCACTCCACTGGTAGGACTATTAGCACTAAGCTCAAATTTAACTCTAAAAGAAGAAAAGAACAGGAGATCGGATGAACAGTTTTCAGTTTCCTTCATTTTGGGGCATCATTTTCCGATGCACTGCCAACCAAAGCAGGCCTGAGAGATAATGGTTTCTTCAAGTCTCTATTAGCTTAATTAAGGTATGTCGAATTGGGACTCATTTCTAAAATTTAGGTTTGATACAAAGAGTAATTCCTATCATGACCTTTTCTATGGTGAAATCCAAATCCATCCCGATCAATTTTCATCTACATTGTTCATGTGGTTTTGTCTTTTGGCATGCTTCCATGTTCTTATAGAGCTTTCAATACAGGACTGAAATATGCTTCTACTTACTACTAGAGACATTCGACTTGTACTATTATGTACTGTGTAGTGGCCTAATCATACTACTGGTGTTGCCTTGTAGAGAAGGTTACCTTCTGAGCCATTCATATACTTGATCACAGAAATGTGTGACAGTACTCTCTCGAAGACAGATGCATTCGCATCGTGATCTTAGAGACCTCCAAATTGGGTGGTTGATAGCCGTTTCAATTTGGTAGTCCTTACAGGCCAGCATTTACTTCCATGCATTGCCAGTACAACTAAGTATCCCCCTCTAGCTTGTTGGAAATGAAGGACACTTGAAAATAAAATGAATGGAATCTAAGTTAGAGTAAGTTTCTCCATCTTTGGACACAAAGTGGTAGGCTTAATTGGGATATAATCTGATGCTCCATAGTCAAATGTAGGTTTTTCAGGTTGCGTTTTTGTCAGGGAGAACATAAGAATGGTAATGCCCATCTAAATACTTGAGATTTGAGAATATTCCCTAGCTAAGTTTCAAAAAGTTGAGGCCAATAAATCTACGCAGGTTCCAGCAATGTTCGAATTTAGAAATGCAGATAAAAGAGGAACCTTTTGATACCCTTCACACCCTTTTTCCTATCATAACATCCGTTTATATCATCGTAATTGATTCTTTGATCCAAATTTATCGGTTCTGCATATGGATGGAAACTTTATAAAGTATCAGTATCTAAGGAGTCCTATGAAAATTGTAATGATGAAATATATTAGGCTAAAGCATATATTTTTGGCATTGTTTTCTACTGCTTTGCTAAGTAATAAGGAAAAGGGCACTGACAAAGAGGCATTTAGATTACCAGATAGATGTGTGCTTATCTCTTTCCATATTGTAAAGCAAATGAGAAAAAGAGAGAATGTCTTTGTGAAATTGTGGCAATCGCTTTGTCACAAATCAATATACAGGACTACCCCATGTCCAGACATGAGTGTAATATGAGTTGTCTTTCTCACAGAAAACTAAAAGTAAAGTTAACATCTAATTTGGAAGACTCTAGTCTTCCATTAATCTAATCACATGTTAATATAACTATCAACACAAGCACGTTTATCCTAATCATTCATTAATTGATGCTGGTGATATGTAATTACTGGTTTGAGGTCTCATTTCAGGTAAGACTACTTAAAAATGGAAAGCTTGGTGTTTTACTAAAATGATAAGCTTGCGGTTTATACCTATTCGACATTCTAGAACCCTTAGAAGGGTTCCGTGTGTTGACTCAAAATTCTATTGTTTACCGCAGTCACTGACAAAGTTGCGTTTCCTCCTAGTATATGACTCTTGTATTGGCTACATTGTAAGAAATGGCAAGTTCTAGATCGCTCTAGTGGAGTTTTAGTTACAGGTCATGTTCTACCAGAAATGTGTCTCCTCAATTGCAAATGTCCTTATTGGTAGGACTAGCAGGATCAATTATGATCCAAAAAAACAGCAAATTTGAAAGAGTAAAATGAGACGTATAAATAGTAAGGTAGTAAAGAATGAAGAACTTAGAAAGCAGTATAATAAGGTCTTCAGTTTTCCCTGAATTAGAAAGAACACAGAGAAATATTCATAAGGGAATAATGTAGTGGCCAACATGAAGAATGTTGAAACAAGAAGCTTTGCAGGATACCTGATTACCTGATGTACTGTGCTCCTCAAGTGTAAATGTTCTTTCCTTTCAAAGATTATGCAAGCCCTCCCCTCCTCCACACAAGTTGGAATTGGCACTTGCAAATTTATGGTCTCAAATATATTTGACATTGTGAATAAATAATAGGGTAAAGTATGTACATGACTTGAATTACAAATTTTTATATGCGCCACAAATCTCATGATCAATTTTATTCTCTAGTAATGCTAATTTAGAAGGTATGAATAGGAAACAACATAAACCGATCAAACACGTGTTTTTATATTCACTCTCCATTAAGATCAAAATTACAAGGCAAAGATTGAATACCAACTGCATTCAAGCAAATTAGAAAATCCAAGCAGAATCAACTCTGCTTGGTGCAAAGGAAGAAGGATTTTGCTTCAGTTCTACCCAAAAAAAAAGGTTTGCTTCAGAGTAACCAGCTGCATTGGGCTTTTATGAAGAACTCAATCAAGGGAAGTGGATCTGGAAATTTGATTCTATAAGGGCTTTGGATAGCTCAAGTCTAAGACCAATAATGGGCTTGCTTCTATATAGCAAATTTGACACAAAAGGTACAGTGACCTAAGCTAACTATTTTCTAGTCTTGATGGTTGAACTGTTGAAGGAAAGAGAGTTCTAACTTCTAACAAGAACCTACCCAAGAAAAAACTATATGTGATCTCGATAAAGAAATCAAATGATTCTGGACAATATGTATCTCTCAACTTGCACCAGCAGAACTAAGATTATGAGTACAAAATTGAACATAGACTAGCATTACATTTTATAACGTGTACAAAAAATACAATAATTATAAACCTCACCGGAGTAGATAGCCGCCGACCACGCGCCGGCCGGTAGGGAGACCAAGAGAATAAGATATCTGCGGCCATGGGCCACCACGGGGGGACCCTCACGTGGGCCCCGACAACGTTGAAATCCGAGCCGATAGAGTGGTAGAAGGGAACTCAATGGAGTACTCTTGACTCGCCCGAGTTTGAGTGAGTCAGCTGTTCCTCGTCGACTCGGTTTTCATTGAGATCACGGGGAGAGCTAAAATCCGAGTCGCCGTGAAAGCGACTGCTTCTGCTTCGACTGCTGTGCCTCTCTATGTGCCTCGTTTTCGTCCACATAAACCCCACAATCCCCTGGCAATTTACTATTGTAGCCTTACCCATATGTTCCACCGCTATGATTTAGTCACAATTGCCCAACAATCTATTTTATGAAAATGAAAATTCTTCATACTTTAGTTTAGTTAGGAAAGAAATTATAAATTTCTTAGTTTGTAGTTTGCACGTCTTATTTTCCTTTTTTGAAAATAATTCTCCCGGTCATCAAGGGGTGTTAACTTTGAACTAGGTACTACTCGGTCTAATTTAGTTGAATTTCTGATAACTAATTGAAGTTTGATTATTACGATGTTCAACAAAATTACACAACATATTAAAAGAGTTTCTCAAATACTCAAAAAATCACCATTTAGTATTTGTTACTAACGAGTGCATTCTACACATATGTGCATGGTAGAATTTGTCGAGGCTTTGGTCATGAAAACTTGTGTATCACTGGTATAGATGCACATCCTAGAATAACCTGGCGTTGAGAACCAATAAAAGTATAAGAACTATCAAAGATCATGTAGGACAAAATACAATAACAAAACAAAAGAGCCTAGTAGTCTAACAGAAATTCAATACCAAAATGGGCCTCTTGATCTCAATTGAAAAAACCAAAGATAAGAAGGAAAAGAAAATAGAAAAGATAAAGAAGTGATGCTCCAAAGACTTGTGAAGTGATGCTCCAAAGACTAGTGAATGTGATGCTCTCCGCAAGGAAAGGGCACAGTGGTAATTATGGCCTCCCTCACTCCCGTCCATCTTCTACTATATTACCATCATCAACCTCAGAGCTTCAGAACACTTGGAAACTCTCACACTCTGTTTCTCAGTTCCTCTGTTTCTATCACAGAGTTTTCCATAGAAAGCTTTACTTGTTTAAAAACCCAAGAAGGTGATAGAACCTCTCTTTCCTCTTATTCTGAGAGTTATGGGTGTGAGCAGCCGTTGTTCCCACACTTCCCACATCACCGAGATCATCATCACCAGCTTCTTCCGCCACAAGATGCCCTAAACTCTGTTCGATCAACTTCGTATCATCTTCGTCATTTTCAAAACTCAGCTGTGATGTCAGAGTGAAAACCAAAGCTTAATTAACAAACCTAAGATAGAACCAAACCAATTCAATTTCAATGAGTTTTAGTCGTCTACTTCAAAACCAGAGAGGCTCTTGTTCTTCCGAGCCCCCTCTCAATTCTCCCTTCCTTTCTGGGTCTTCTAATAGTTCCTCTGCTTTTCTAGGTATATAACTCTTTGATCACCTCGAAATATTTCTCAAAGTTTTTAAGCTATGAATTTCTCATCTGATTGTACTTGTTCTAGGTACAACTGCCATGATGAGTTTCAAAGACGTTCGCGGCGGAAGTAATGGGCTGAAGAGATCTCTGTATCACCAATACGAGCACGAAGAAAATATTGACGAGGAATACGACGACTACTTCCATCAACCTGGGAAGAAGAGGAGGTTGACCTCCGATCAAGTCCAGTTTCTCGAGAAGAGCTTTGACTTGGAGAACAAGCTCGAACCGGAGAGGAAGATCTCGCTCGCGAAAGACCTCGGCTTGCAGCCTAGGCAGGTCGCGATTTGGTTCCAGAACCGCCGCGCAAGGTGGAAGACAAAGCAGCTGGAGAAGGACTACGATGTTCTTCAAACCAACTTCAACACTCTCAAGACCGATTGCGATAGCCTTTCCAAAGAGAACGACAAACTAAAAGCTGAGGTATATTACTATATATACACATTTGGTGATCAATCTCTATTGTCTTAACCCTTTTGCTTATGAACATGTTGTGTTTGATTTGTTCAGGTTCTTGAGCTCGCAGATAGGCTGCGACTCAGAGATCAAGAGAAGGCAAACTCAGAGCAATCTTATACAAACAAAATGCCTCAAACACCACAGCAGATGCCGATTACTGAATCGGTGTCATCCGAAGCTGAAGTATCCAAACTCTCGGCAGCTAAGGAAGATTTCAGCTCAGTCAAGAGTGACATATTTGATTCAGATAGCCCACATTACACCGACGGTGTTCACTCTTCGTATGTTTTCGAACATGACCAGTCTGATCTCTCCCAAGATGAAGAAGACAACAGCTTGAGCAAGACCCTGTTGCCCCAGTACATCTTTCCAAAACTAGAAGATGTTGATTATACAGACCCTCCTGTAAATTCGTGTAATTTCGGCTTCCCGGTAGAAGATCATGATCCAGGGTTTTGGTCCTGGTCTTACTAGGAAAACCTTCTCGCGTTGTTATATATCCATCGTCTTCCTCGGTATGAGTGACAATAAGTAATGAATCCAAGCTAGCATCAATGGCACCCGATCGATCCAGATATGGTGGTTGGTTTAGATTTCAATATAAAAGACATGGTGGTTTTTTTTTTTACCCTATTTGTAATCTTTTAAGGAATTTGGGTTGTGATACTGTTTCATGTACCATTTTTGCATGCAATGTAATTAAATAAAACTTTGTCTATTTTAGCAAAGCTTGATGTGGAACATGTAGACCTGCTTGAGCTTCTTTTATGATCTAGTTTCCACTATCAGCAGTGCAATGAGCTGTTCTGTTCTGTTCTGTTGGTTCGATCTGATCTGATCTGATCTGTAATACTGAAGCACAGTGTCGTGCAAATGCATACAAATTCTGGTTGACTTCCGTATTGCATTGCAAGGATGGAAAAATCTAGCTGTATTATTTTATTTTTTTTGTCTATGAGGATGATGAGAGCAAGTATCTAATAATGGTGTTATTCTTTTATTTATTTTCCCTAGCTTCCTTGCATTGGGGTTAACTTCACGAGTCACTTACAAATTTATTTCCCTTGCACGCTTTGAATTTAGACCTAGTTTGACGATGCTATTAGAACCGTGTCTGTCTGACATTATATATCGAAGAAAATTATTGCAAAAGTTATATCTGAAATTTATAACTGTAAATTTTGAATATCAAAACTCTAAAAACAAAGTAGAAATAAATATTAGTCTAAAAACATTGTCTATACTCTATACGTACTCACCAAAATTATATAGTTTTACTCGATGTAGATATATTTGTCACTTTCATCAATTGTCAAGGGCTCCTGAAAATAGAATGAACAAGGCATATGCAAACAACCCCAGTAGCCCAATCAAATGATAGTGATGTTGCTTATCTGCTTGAGAACTAAAATCCTTGGCCAAATTTATATGAAGGTAATGTGTTTTAGAGGACTTTCTCTTGTGTGATCATTTGATAAAAGTTGGCGAAGCTTTTGAAATTAGCAAATAAGTGATTGGATCTGTTGGAAACAATCTTATATTACCTTCACTTTTCAAGTTAATGACTCCCATATCAGTCTAATTTATATTTTTTATTGTATTGCATTTAGAAAGAACAAACAATTATGTAATATTTAGCGAAAACCATTCCCATTGCATCTAGGAAGGCTATCAATTATTAACCGATTTTACACTAAATTAGTTCACGGCGAATCAAGCAAAGATGAGAAACCTTAGCAGAGCTCTGCTAGGGCTAACAGAGAGTTGCCGCCCCTGGCGTCTAGCAGCCCTCCACTTCCAGTAGAACTCAGATTCGGCCAGGTTTTGAGGCTCGAAGGCACCCATCAGTCGAGGTCACTCTGATCTCTCTTCGGTCTCATCCACGCGAACTTTCTGGTCAGTCTTGGTGAGGCTTTTCATTGTCCCTGCAAGGTGTTATTGGGCGGATGTGTCCTTAGATGCGGGTAGGTCAAGGCCACAACGAGCCCGACTCAAGGGGGCTGGGGTGGAGTTGGGATTCCGATTTGGCAACTTTCCGACCAGATTTGGATGCCTCGAAGGTTATGGGATGCAATGTTTGAGATGGGACTGCTCAGTAGGCTTGCAATTTCCATGGAGCGGCGTGTTGTACGATGTGGTCATGTACATTGTAACTGCATTATTCAATATATTACCTCATTTTTTTTGTCGAATAAGTTATTTTGGAGTCAAAAGAAAAGGAAAAAGATGTGTAAACTTCATTTCATCTACATTACGGCACACACATCTGGCCCACTGCGTACATGACAGCTGTCCCCTCCTTCGAATCACGAGGCACTTCGGTAGATTTGATGCCGACCATCCATCCAAAAGCCAATCAATTGGGGCTCTGCCTTGTAGCAACCACGTGTACATGTCTGATCAAATAGATCATCGATCTCCTGCCAAAATGCATATCACTATCGTAGACCCCCACCCACCGGAACCTTCAGCAAGCTGGGTCGCGAACGACGTGAACGACATGACCACGTGGCAGGCAATCTACCATCTGATTGGAAAATGATCCAACTACGAGGGACCTACCACAAGTTCATATTTTAATACAGATTAGGAGGGTGGGGGGGGGGGGGCATTGAAGGATGGGTTTATGGGGTCAGTGGATGCATCTGTACCATATCGGAGATGATGTCATACGGGTCGGGTTGCTTTCTGGGGACCCGTTCCCCACATGTCCATGGGCCTTATGTCCTTTTCTTCACTATTTTATATTTTCGTTAAATTGGCTTTTGGTTTTGTAAGGATTTGTTATCTTTTGTATATTGGGGGACGGCTTTTTGGAAATGGAATGTGTGATTGGCTTTGGTTAGATCTTTTTTGAAAGGGTTTTCAAAGCTGGCAATGCTTTAGATTTGATATTGTTGCAATGTTTATGCGTGTTGTATTTCATTTTCATTGAAAGTGACTAATAGAAGAAAAATATAATTTATGAGTAGTGCCCAAAAAGTAACATTTGGCGTCAGATTTGCAACATATGCTCTCCAATAAAGATGATCAATTAGTAACAATTATTGATTCTTACCAATTCACTTTGATGTGTAATTGTACGGGAGAATTGACTCGATATATTTCTTTTCTTAGTTATTCGAGCATGAACTATTTTGATCAACTAATAAACATGCACGTGTTTATTATCCGATTTTTATATTGTAATTATGACTCGGTATATTATATTGTCAGTTTTAAATTATATTTTATGAAGTACATTTATAGAGCACCAAAATCTAATTTTAGTATGCGCGCTGAATTTGCTACTAATTATCTTAAAAAAAAAACTCATGCACTAATTATATATTGAACAATGGAATTGATATGTACGTTGTTGTCACTACTTTAATATAATATGAAAACCAATATTGACCAAAAAGAAAAATATTACAGTGGTATAGCACAGCATTCTTCAGCCTTGTATATGGGAAGAGTTCTACGAATGTTGTCAAAAATTGCAAAATTTCCTTTGAGTTCCTTTGAGTTTTGCTACATATTAATTCTATGGTCCATGGCAACATTGGCAAGCAGATATTTCTATTTATGATGATATCAACTTTAGAACGTGGAGCCATCAATTCGATTAGGACCACTCTATGGAGGCGTATTTTAGATAACAAATCTTTACAGATGATCAATGCAGCTGGCGAATCGAAAAAATCAAAATTTGAAGTTCTCTTTCATGTATAGAACCATCGCTTGCTGCAAGAATTGGAGCCAAAGAAAAAGGGTGAGACTGAAACTCATGTGTTCTAGCTATGTCTCTTTCAAGTGTTCAACCAACAAAACCATAGAGACAAATATATCAGTAACTTACGATCAAGCAAAGAACAATGCATCCGGCAGCACCAGGGAAGAAAGTGTACCAATAATTCAGGTGATGCAGCTTCGCTCCGTCGATGAACAGAATCGGCAAGCTTGCAGCTGCATCAATGGATCATAGTATGAAGTGAGAACTAGAGCAATTAGAAAGTTTAGCTAGAAATGACATGGTGCTCGTTTGAGATCTTACCTGGTGGATGCGTAGAACGTGTGTATATCATGAAAGCAATGGAAGCAGCTAGGGCACAGCTCCGGGCAAGCCACCCAGGGCCTAATACAGTATATGCCATGACTCCTATAGCTGCACAACCAATTTGTGCCATGAACATGTTGTACTTCTGCAACACCATAATGTTTAATAGAAAATTAGCCCTACGTACCAAGTTAAAAGTTGGGCCGACCTTTACTAAAGGGCAGAAAAGAGGCCCAATAATTATTCCCTAAATTCGAAGAATATTCGTTTTGATTTAGTGTATAAGACACTTTCAATATACATATATTGCAATCTCACATTATGAGATTTTGTTCCCAATAAAGTTATGAAGCTACTAGCTACTTGTTTGTTTTGTTACAGATAACGCTGTGATTTTTTTATTGTTATACATATCGTCGTTTTAGTAAATCTAAATCGCAAGTGTAATACTAATGTTTACTCTAATTAGACAAAAATTACAAAATCAAGAACTTGTATCTTAAAAAAACAAAACGAGAAAACCAAACTTACCCGAGCTCCGGGTGTGTTAGGAGTGGCAAAGAGGACAGCACAAACAGCTCCAAGAGGTGCAATTGTCATCGAAACTCCTCTTGGCGATAACATCTCATCTATTCTTCCCAATATTGCCATTGCCGCAAACGCCCCTATACACACAAAAAAGACGAAAACTGTTAATTTCAAGTTAGACAACAACTACGAGTAATTCTACTGTGTGTGCGGAACACAAAATGTTTGAGTTACAAACCTGCAGAAGGCCAAAGAATGTCGCTGAGCGACGGAGCTGAACCACCCTCGGCAGGTTTCCATGTGTCCCACAGCGGCGCACCCACGTTGCTCGACGCCACAATCCTATAACTCCGAGAACTACTGCTTCTTCCTCCATTTCTCGTCCTAACGCCGCTGAAGTTGTTGCGAAATCGGAACGCAATCGAAGAAGAAGACAGAGAAGAAGAAAAGGGGTGCAAAGATGTAAACAATGCCGGAGTTGCAGAAGAACTAGTGCTAATCCTCAGCTGCATGTCTCCCATTTTCTTAATCGGAAGCTCCGCTCCGCCGCGTCGTCACGTTTCTCTGACGACTCTGAGAGCTCCTTTGTAAATATTCACGGTGGCTATGGGGGATCGGTCGATCTCTTATGCGACAACAACTGTTTTTAGGGTTGACAAAAGACAGACCAAGATGGCCTTTTGGCGAGGTCGAAGGGGCATCAATTCCATGAGAGAGGACCATTTTCCGTTCTTACCACACAAAGCTTTATATCGACAAATTCCAAAATTTAGAGATATATATGGTTTAATATATATACTTGTAGTCTACTACTCGATTACTTGTAACCTATAACGCTGACATTTTGTGATCCACAGAACCAATCATATGCAAGATAATGGGCATTATTAGTCTCTCACTATGATCACACGAGAAGTTGCAAGCACTAAAACCAAACTACATCATTTCTTTATTGATGATGTAGTGATTAATGTATTAATACACATCTGTAAAGAACGTAGATTTGTTCTACACGGTAGTTTTAATAATCGTATATTTGTTTTGCGTAAAGTTTATATTGTTATAGATTAAAATATCGTATATAACAATTTATATATTGTTTGATAATCGTGAATCTGTTTTATGCGAAATTTATATTATTGTAGATTATATTTTTTAATTGTCCAACTACATCTAAGAATTTAAATATTAATCCATTTTGGGATTTCTTTAGGACAAAAAAACCATAGTGGGAATCTAAATTTAGAGTTTAAAGGTGTGTTATATCAAATTGTATGAAGGGAAGAACTAGTTGAGGTACAAGTCCACTCATGTTAGGATAGCTGAGTAGGCTTGCATTAAGGCGAAACTGCGAAAGCAACTTATTAGGAAAGATAACAAAGTACATGGTGAGCTTATTATTGGGCTTTACCAACCCACCGACAGTCCAAGGAAAAGTGAAATTACTTGGGCTTATGACCAGAATAATAAGGCTAATATTGGGGAATAAACGATCCATCAACAACCAGATTATGGCCAGTAACGAACTCTGAGTCGTCACAAGCCAGAAACAGCACCGCCTTGGCCACAAGCTCCGGCGTCAGCACCACCCCTCTCAGCCGCGCGAGCTTCTCATAAGACTGCCGAACCTCCGCCACTTCCCTC
This sequence comes from Geum urbanum, assembly GCA_946800695.1. Lineage (NCBI taxonomy): Eukaryota > Viridiplantae > Streptophyta > Magnoliopsida > Rosales > Rosaceae > Geum > Geum urbanum. Next base: position 48,808,601 of record OX327011.1, read on the forward strand.
ACCTGACACGTCATCGGCGTCGAGAGCCCATTCGGTGAGACGCAGTTCACCCTAATTCCGTGCACCGCAAGCTGAACGCTTGCTGACCTCATGAGCCCTAGAACGGCGTGCTTCGACATGCAGTAGTCAGTTGCTTTCCCCATGGCGTGGTAGGATGCTACGCTGGCCGTACACACTACCCTCCCCTTCACGCGCCCATCCACCATCGCACGCGCCGCGTGTTTCACGCACGAGGCCATGCCTTTCACGTTCACCTCGAACAAACGGTCAAATGCCGTGAAGTCTAGATCAACAACTTTCTGACTTTGTATGTTCATCATCCCGGCGTTGCTGAACATGATATCTAGCCGTCCGTAGTTTTGGACCGTCGTCTCCACCATGGTCTTCACTTGTTCATCATCGGCTACGTCGCAGTGTACGTAGCTACAAGTGTTGGAACCGATCGATTCGGCTAGCTGACGGCCGAGATCGTCTTGGATGTCGGCTATGACCACGATGGATGCGCCTTGAGCGGCGAAGAGGCGTGCCGTGGCCGCTCCAATGCCGCTTGCGCCGCCGGTGATTATGGCTACTTTGCCTTCTAATTTGTTGCTCATGTTGAGGAGTTGATCGAGGCTTGAGGGAGTTGAGGCTAATCAACATGAGTAAGGAAGAGATGTATATTTACAAAGGCATTTTGATACAAATCACTTAATTAGGAAAGTCTCTTATAGAAACGCTTACTAGTTTTCTGTTGAAACGTATACTAGCGATATTATCAGTCTTTGCTGTCACGAGTGGAGTACGAGTAGACCCTTTTTTAATTAGCTAGGGAGAGCCAGATATGTGAGAGTTCAGATGATATTTTTGATATTTTTGGAGGAAGTTGGAATGGAATATGGAGCACCATCATTAGTCATTTTTCTTCTTCTTCAGTTGATAGGTAATTAATGGATCCCTGTTTCACTAATCAACGTAAGTTACCAACTTTAATAATGGACAATTGGAAAGGATTGTTTGGAGGTTGTTGCGACAACAACCAGATGTGTTAGTTTTCATTCTTAGAATGATGTATCTATATTCATATGCATGTTCCTCATTCTGAAATCTATATGTATGACATATTACCATCAAGTTAGTTGTGACGATCTTACTTGGAGGATTGCCTTCTGTCATCGAATTTTCTGATTTCATCAGGAAATCACCAATAGTAGTGCGATATTCTGTTAGAGAACGATGTGCATCAATAGAGACTTCGATCAAATTATATAGGTTTCTTAGTTGTTGACAATGACAGTTTCTTCCGCAAAGAAACTCTCTGTTAACATCTTAATATTTGAATTTCAATTCAAATGTGTAACTGCCTCTTAACGGATATACTTGCCTATTTTGATTCAAACTCAAACTCCATTCGTTCTAAGTAAACATAGTTGTCTGTATACATGACATAGTAGACAAAGTTCATTCCTACAAGATGCGGATTTTTCTGAGGTCGATCGCATCATTGAGGATCGCAAGCCATGTACATTTGAGTCTGTTAGTTCCATAACCATACAACATGTACTTCGTGAAGCGAATGATGTTCATAGATTATCACATCTTCCTAGTAGTATTAGAGTTGATGAGTTTTGGTTAGGGGAGGTTCCCGTGATTATTTGAGATGCTCTCTTTGAGGATTTCTAATTTGTAGACCGAGATAAAGGCATCATGTCCGGCGAGACTGCAAGATCAACTTTTTTGAGATGACGAAGTTTCATTGAAGGATAATAGTAATATAGAGGTTCACCAAATTTTTCAGCCTGATAATGCGAAACCCTATACCATCACTATTGTTAAGCACAGTTTAGTTACCCTAAACAATCAAACAAGAGTAGCACTAAACTAAAAAGGTCGGGCCACCACTCCTTATACGTCTAGGCACCATCTCTACACAGCCGAAGTGTCCCCCGATTCCCACGTGAAGTGTCGAAAAGTAGCTATAACTTTCCAGCTCAAACTCTTAGGCTCAAAGTAGTAGAGCCCAAATAGAGGATATGTTTTGTTCTTAGCAGCTTGGATCCAAAAATAGGCCCAATTTAGTAAGGCCCAACTTAGAAGATCAATGAGAGAACAGAACCCTAGCCGCCATGGCTGGGTTTGCTTCTCCCTGCGCTAGGAATCAAGCCGCCGGAGCTGCACGTTCTTTCGTCGCCGACCGGACACATCACCTCGCCGGCGTTTTGCCCACCTCCAAATTGCCCAAAGTCGCACCTTGGTGCTGGAGTCGACTCACGCCGTTCCATACAGACCCATGCCGATTTGCAAAAGCCAACTCTTGTCGATCTGCATAAACATTGCCTTAAGCCGTGCGCGGCGAGGGCGACGCCATCCGAGATCAGGCTTAGCACCCCTCCACCCTCCTATAAGCCTCATACGCCACAGCCACTCCGCAACACCTCCCTCGGTACGCTTCCGACACCGCTCGTTCACTCCCGCACCAAACCACCTCCACAAAACACTTCTCCGCCACAGGATCCCCTCCGGGGCCAGTCGGCACGTAGACTAATCTGGAACAAGCCGACACAAGGCGACCGAAAACCTAGGCCTCACAGCGCAAGGCACGATCGCATTCGCTCTCCGAAATGTACGGAGCACTCAGAGGACATCTCGATAACCACTTGCTGCGAGAGCAACTTATTGATAGGTAGTACCGTAGTAGACATTATTGGGCCTGTTTGGGATTGCTTCTTAGAGCTTTAGAATAACTTCTAAAAAAAATTAAAAGTGTTTTTAAAATCAGGAAGCATCTATCATGTGCTTCTAAAATACTTCAAAGTGCTTCCAAAACTCCACTAAATCATTTTCTTATTTTTCTGATACTTTTTTATTTTTAATAATCCAAAAGCGCTTTTAGTCATTCTAAAAGCAATCCCAAACACACCCATTAGCTTTAGGAAAGATAACAAAGTACATTGTGTGCTTATTATTAGGCTTTACCAACCCACCCACAGTCCAAAGAAAATTGGAATTACTTAGGCTAAGACATCCCAAGAGACTTGTTATTTCAAAAATAAAGTTAAAATTTGACTAATTATTTGTAAAAATGGGCTCTAATAGATGCCCTATACAAAAGGTAAATTTAACTTTTTGTTAAACCTTTTGTTATATTTATCTAAAGTAGAGAGAGAATTTAGCTTTACAAAAGACAAACTTAACTTTTTGTTAAACTCTTTATTATATTTAACTAAAATGGAGAGAGAATTTAACTTAAAAGTATCTATTCCCATGCTTGAGAGAGAGAAACCATCTGTATAGACAGTTCTTTTTGTAAAAGATGGAGGTTTCATCTTTTTAGAATAGAATGTAAATTCAAAATAACTTGAAAATAATTTTTACTATTAGAATACAAGTCAAATAAAGATAAACTAACTATAACTTTTTAACGAATATAACTTTTAAATATAACACTTCTCTTGGATGCTCTAATATTGAGTAATATTGGGGAGTATACGATCCATCAACAACCAAATTATTGCTAGTAACGAACCCCGAGTCGTCACAAGCCAGAAACAGCACTACCTTGGCCACAAGCTCCGGTGACAGCACCACTCCTCTCAGCCACCCGAGCTTCTCATATTTCTTCTGAACCTCCGCCACTTATCTTCGCTGACACGTCAGTGGCGTCACGATCCTATTCGGTGAGACGCAGTTCACCCTAATACCGTGCACCTCAAGCTGAATGCCTGTTGACCTCATCAGCCTCAGCACGGTGTGCTTCGACATGCAATAGTCAGTTGCTTTGTCCATGTTGTAGTTGGCTACCACGCTGGCCGTACACACGCCGCATATTTGACACTGGAGGCCATGCCTCTCACGTTCACGTCGAACAAACGGTCAAATGTCGTAAAGTCTAGGTCAACAATTGTCTGCTCTTGTATGTTATTCATCCCTGCGTTGCTGAACATGATGTCTAGGCATCCGTACTTTTGGACCGTCACCTCCACCATGGTCTTCACTTGTTCATCATCGGCTACGTCGTAGTGTACGTAGTTGCATGTGTTGGAGCCGATTGATTCGGCTAGTCAACGGCCGAGATCATCTTGGATGTCAGCTATAACCACCATGGATGCGCCTTGAGCAAAGAGGCGAGCCGTGGTCTCTCCAATGCCGCTTGTGCCGCCGGTGATTATGGCTACTTTGCCTTCTAATTTGTTGCTCATCTTGAATTGAATAGTTGATCGAGGCTTCAGGCTATCAACATGAGTAAGGAAGAGATGTATATATACAAGGCATTTCGATACAAATCACTCTATTGAGGAAGACTCTTACAGAAACGCTTCCTAGTTTTCTAACTTTTCTTTTGAAACATAAACTACTTATCAATCTTTTCTGTCACGAGTCGAGTGTTAGAACATATAAGCAAACAATACACATGCTAAAAATAAGATATGAATTTATGCAAGTGTTGCTGACCTGATGATGATGTCATTCATATGCGAAAGACACAAGTCTTATGTTCTCTCTAATTCATTATGCAGTCTACAATGGGGCTAGACGATTTGCTTGATTAATTATGAGAATATGGACCTGGCTTTATATAGAGTTAATGATCTTATAATCCTATCCATAGTCAGATTCCTTAAAGATCACAAATTCAACTCTCCGCAAAGCATACCATACTCCATGTCTAAGTGAATTACAATAATCCACATGTGAATAGATTTTCTAGATTATAATCACAATTCTTTATAGCATGTAATCCGGATTGCAATACATTACATAATCTTTAATTCTTGTTCCTTAAATAACTTTATATTGTGACTAATGAAATTCCGGAATGTATGATAGTCCAAATAAAGTCTTAAATTCTCCCACTTGGACTTTCATACTAGTTTCATTAACCAACAAATATAAGATCTACAAGAACTGAAATGACCCAACCCCGATTTAGTTCCCTAAACCGGAATCGAACCCCCTCGAAAACACGAACCAACAAAAACCGTAGAAATTTTGGCAGAGTTTCGCTACTAACGTAGAATTACCATTACCTGCACGCGGAAAATACACTTCATCCTATGCCACAAAAAGCAAACCGTTGGCACCAATCCCATCCGGATTTCTCAATATATCAACAGTAAAGTAAAACAATAAATATATCTATACTTACTGAAAATCCGGAGTAAAATCATATAACATATACAATAGGAAGCTCAGAGCGACTTCTAATACATAATCATATACGCATACCACAGTAGGTAGAACAATAAACCTACTGGATGAAACAAAGTAGCTCGAGCACTATGCCTCCGACCACGACGTGCGACACCAGAGCCTGAACTGCAAACTGGGCACGGAAACCGAAAAGCCCAGGGGAAAGGAAAATAAAAACGTTAGAGTGAGTGCACGAAAATAAACATAAGCCTTTCACCAGTTATATACACAATCAATGTAAAACAGTGCGAGTTCGGAAAACATAGATATAAGGAAGTTGTCGGGCGACCTCTCAAACCCGACGTTAGGTGAATCGCTCAAACCTGACGGTGATAGGCCAGGGGACCTCTCAACCCTGGCGGCATACAGGGGTCCTCTCAACCCTGCCCAGAGGACCTCTCAACTCTGGTGGACTACCGGTGATCAGCCGAGTAGTCGAAGCATCGATGCAGTAATGCCATCACCAATAAATATAAAACAATACCTCCAAAAACAATACATATCACAATATCGTATAACGTAAATATGAAAATCATAAAATCCACGAACTCGCAAATCAACTGTGAAAATATAAACTTGTCCACTCACACGCTAGCGTAACGCAGTTCGCATTAACCAGTGATCCGACGGAAAGTCCATCGCCACATGAACGATCACGAACACCTGATTATTCAAAAAATCCATTTCTCAAAGTCATAACTCGACAATACAAATCAAATCACGAGAAACCACCGTTCTCGGAAACATGTAATTCAAAGTCAACAAATCGTCGAAAATCCAAATATGTACACCTCAATACCTCGCTGTACTTTCGGACGCTCAACTCGAAAAACGAACCTCCCCACTGCTATCGGAGCGCGATTTCGAGTCAAATAACTTGCAACTTGTCGAAAGTCCAAAAAGTCAACCCGTTGACCGTTGATCGCCGTCCACGGCGACGCCGCTGCCAACCTGAGAATTTCGCGGTGGAGAAACCCCTATTCCACTCAAAATCGTCTACTGAGCAACTTTGTCAACTGCATCGAAGGCCAATTCAATCTCTAACCTGTCCAATTTCACGAAAAACCGAAAGTCCACACAATTTTCAAATCAAGAATTCTCCCTACACACATCAAATTGAAACTCCAAACCAACGTGGTTAGATTCGTGGAGTGGAGAGCTACAAAACCCAGTCAATTTTGTAGTTCAACACGGCTGAAATTTGATGAACCCGATTACCTCAAAAATCTCCATTTTTCTTGCCGGAATCTCTCCCTCTCCGGTGAGTTAGGCCGTGGGAGGAGGCCGGTGCTAGCTTCAGGACAACAAGGCGGAAAGAACGGGACCAGAACTAGGCCGTGAGGTGGCCGGATTCGGCTCGCCGCCGGCGAAGCCGTGGAGGTCACCGCCACCGTCGCACCTCCATGGTCAAATCGAGTCAACACGGTCAAAGAACAATAACTCCAAGTTTGACTTTCCCTTTTAGGCAGGTTGCTATTTAAAGATTTCCCAAAACGGAAACTCATAATTATCCATTTTAACGAACTTCAAACGCGCGTAACTTTCTCGTCGTATATCCGATTCAGATAATTCTCGCGGCCACAAACTCGTCTCAACATATTCTTCCAATATCACCCAAAGTCAAACACATCGGCCAAACGGATAAAAATTCAACTGTTCAACCAAACACACAATTAAACCGACTAAACAATCACAATCGGAAATAATCACAACTAAATCTTCGTAACTCAAAATCATGCTCTGGAAGTTCCCACAAACTCAAAATTAAATTCTGAACAACTTCCGTGAAGAATCCAAAGCCAAATTCTCGTCCGATAATTTAGTCGCGAACAAACCTGCCATTTAAATCCGTTTTCGACGAATCTTCAAATATTCATAACTAATTCTTCGGTCGTCCAAATAATGATCTGGAACCGCCCACGAAATCATAATCACACGTACAACGACTCTCGAGAAGAGACCCAGCTCCAATTTTCGGCCAATAATTTAGTCGTTAAGAAGCTTCGACGATTAGAATAACTGTCGGACAGCTGCGACTATGCGATAACTCACGTATACAGCTAATCATACTGTTGATTCTGGTCCAGGTCGTCAGAAGAACTCCTCCGTGATCACTTAGTATTACATAATATTGCATAATCTATCCTCAAGACTTTCACAATATAACCACTGAAGACGAACCATAGAAAAACTAGCATTGATATCTCAGTAACGCCAGCACTCTAAGATCACAAAGGCAGTATTATAATTATGTAAGCCCCCAACAAACATGAAATTAACATATGAAGTGTCTGCACTGTAATTTGATACTTTATACTTTATATATGGTCCTCTTTATATTTCTGAAAGTCAGAACTGTATATGCTTCAAAATGAAGCTCCGCAAAATCTCAAAGAGATTCCTGATCTTCCGCTCACTGTCAAGACGACAGCTCAATATAGATCATAGCAGCTGCTCCTCATTCTTGTTAACCTGCAAAACTTGAAACCAGAAAATACATGCATATATGTACATACATAACCATAATATACTACAAACAATTATATACCATCTTCACCTTTCACAATGCAAACTTTACAATCCATAAAAAAAATACATCAAGAAATGAGTAGAATATATAACTATATGCTCCCACTAATTCAAACAACATTTAAACAAAATTTTAAGTTCACTGTACTGTTTAATCTTTATGACCTTGCCAAACATTCCTCAAAATAAAGCATAAATACTCATTTATGTTTCCTTAATTGAGTTCCAAAAGATCTACTTCATTCTGTATATGTACATCATAGGGCTAAACAGCTAACAAACATGCGTACGTGAAAAACTCAAATCATACAACAATTAAGAGCAACCAGAGTATTCGAATTGAAACATAAACTCACACGTTCCAAGTTATAAAGACAAATATTACCTATCTATCATATATAAACAATCCAACTATACTAGGACTTTTAACCAATAGGTTTATATCACAACCTTTCAAAATAAGATAGACATTAAAGCACTGCTGTCAAGGAGATGTAACTGAAAACAAGAATTAATCTTTTACCTCAAAACAGAAATCTGCAGAATAATCGTACTTCATTTATAAACTCAAGTAAGATGCAAACAAGCTTCAAGTACAACGTTACTTAACAAATTTAACCAACAAATTAACTTTCACACGATCTTAGAGAAAGAACAACAGAACTACAACATGCTTATAATTTAACCTTCTAGCTTAAACTCGAGCATTTACAGAGAACATGGAATTATGTGTTGTAAGAAATCAATGAATTATATCAATTGAAAATTTAACAAAAATGAACTAGAAAAAGTTTACACATCTGTAAGAAACCAAAACACTCAACTTAATAAAATAGCTGAAACCAGCTTCTGTTATAATCACAACTACAAAAATTTGAATCCTTTCTCATAGAAAGTACATAGAAAATAAAAAACAACAGAAAACAAAACAAACTGCTACATTCCTTCTCTAAAATTTGACTAGTTGTTATCCTCCTCCTTTTGAATTCGATTCCTCTCTTTGCTAGCCATGCTTTATACTTGTGACAATTTCTCTTTAGATGTCCAACTTTTTCACGAAAATAACATACAATATCATTCTAATTTCTATACCAGTGCTCTTTAGGATGATGAGACCTTCCAAAAGATGATGAACCTCCATGGCTATGCTTGACTACAGGTTTCTTCTCACTTAAGTTCTTTGACTGATCCTTTGTCACTAGATTAACAGTGGCAACATATTGTCCATTTTCTTTTCTAATCATATCCTCTTCTTGTACATTGATGGATATAAGCTCATCAATGGACCATTTATCTCGCTGAGTATTATAGGTGGTAAATAGCTAACTAAACTGAGGAGGGAGAGAATTAAGAGCTAAATATACCAACCAAGAATTTGCTATAGGAACATCTAGAGCCTTCAATTTTTCAGCGATATCTATCATCTTCAAACAATGTTCTCTCACACTTCCATTACCATCATATTTTATGGTAGACAAGGAATACATAAGGTTAGAAATTTCAGCCTTATCACTCTCTTTACATTTTTCTTCTATGGCTTTAAGGAAATCAACAGATTTTTCACAAACAAAAATCCCCCCTCTAATCGTATCCGACATTACCCTCTGCATAATCTTTATACACACTCGATTGTCGTTATGCCATTTTTCAATTTTGTCTTTTTCTCTGTTGGTGCTAGTGTCCGTAGGTGGTTCAAGCTGTCTAAGAGGTAGGTCAATTTGTAGGAAACCTAAAGCTATATCGATATCTTCTTTCCACTTCTTAAAATTGCTACCAGTAGTATTTCGATTTTTGTCATCTGACCCAAAGCTGAAAATAAAAAAATAAAAAACGTAACCTTAGTAAGCACTCTTAACAATTCATACATTTTGTAAATAAATTATGCATGAATGTTCTTTATCAAGCAATAATCCTTATATATGTAACCTCAATTTGCAGTTTACTTAGTGCACAACACTTGTGAGCAAGAAGATACAGTAATCCTTTAGTTTCTTTATCACACAACTGAAAGTCTTAAAACACAAATTTTATGAATATCTCATTGCTATGGCTAAAGAAAAATACTCTGACCTTATGTGTCTTAATGTCTCCGTAATGTGCCAATTTTATACCTTACTAATGAAATTTTATAACCTTCTGTGGAAGAACATTCAATAGCTTAGTGTAAAACTGCAATATCAATCTAAAATTTTGAATTAGAAACCAACAATGTAACCATTGTGGTGAGAAACATAGTTAAATCTCTAAAACTAGATTGAAGTTCTGTAATGATATTTGTTGACCCAAAATCTTTAATTTTAAAAAACTTTTGCAGCAGAAACATAAATTTGAAAACATTTTTTGAATAAATAAGATCATCACAAGAACAATTATCTGTAGGAGGATTAACTTTATACTGTAGTGCTTTATGTAGATTTCCTTAATGAAACACTTTCCTGAAGAACAATTCAACGTTAAAGGATCAAAGCTAAGCTTGCAATCCTGATAGCTAGCAATCAAACAATATCAAACAAGAAATCAGACAATTACATACACTACCAATCTAACAAGAGCATCGATTAATCAGACCTATAACTTATAGCTTAATAAAAAAAAGATCAAACACTAATGTCTAGAATCAATTGCAATAGAGCCGAGATTAGAAGTTGTGTACCTTAAGCAATTTCCCACATAATCTCGCACAAGCCAATATTTATTTATTTATCGAATTTATCATGCATCACCCAGATCAAAAAATCAAAAAGAACAAGATAAACTTGAACAAAATAATAGAAGATGAACTCACGATGCAGAGTAATGAAACTGAGAAAAGAACGCAGAAGACAAACCACTTCTTGCTTTCTTTTGAAAAAACTAATGGGGTTGGACTCCTATGTAAAAAAGTCGTACATCCTTTCTACCTTTTTTTATTTTTAATTCGTTAGTCTAGATAATAATGAGATGCCGAAACGCGTTTTTTATTTTTGATTTCTAGATGCATATGATCCGATCTAATACCACATGTTAGAATATATAATTAAGCAAACATACACATGCTAGAAATACGATATGAATTTATACAAGTCTTACTAACCTGATGATGATGCTATTGATAAGCAAAAGACACAAGTCTTATGTTTTCTCTAATTTCTTATGCAGCCTACAATGGGACTAGACGATTTGCTTGATTAATTATGAGAATAGGGACGTGACTTTATATAAAGTTAATGATCTTATAATCTTACCCATAATCAGATTCCTTAAAGATCACAGATTCAACTCTCCACAAAACATACCATATTCCATGTCTAAATGATTTACAATAATCCACATGTGAATACATTTCTATGCTCTGCTAGATTATAATCACACTTTTTTATAACATGTACGTACTCCAGATTACAATATATTACGTAATCTTTAATTCTTGTTCCTTAAATAAATTTATACTGTGACTAATAAAATTCTGGAATGTACGATAGTCTAAATAAAGTCTTACATCGAGTACGAGTGGACCTTTTGTTAATTAGCTAAGGAGAGCCAGATATGTGAGAATGCATATGATATTTCTGGAGGAAGTTGGAATGGAGTATTGTTAATTGTGAAGACAACTTTGTGGTGTAGAGAATTCTAGAAGCTAGAAGATTAATCAAGAAGAGCGGTGATGGTGATGATGAAAAACATCTAGATAAAGCTTGATTAATAAAGCTAAAGAATGATGTCGGTGAAGTAAGAAGAGAAGCAATAGACTAATCAAGAAGAAATTAGAAGAAATGAGAAGAAGTAAGGCCGGTGGGTGATGAAGCAAGAAAATCAGAGACATCTAGAAATGATTAGGTCGGTGGAGAGTAGATGCTTCACGAATGGGATCTTGAGTCGGTGATCTCTTCTATAAATAGAAGAGCTTGCTTCTTCCCGTGGAGTATCACAATCAAGCCTAAAAGCCTCTTTGAAAACCATCATCCCATTCTAGTTAGTAAACTCCTCTAGTGCAGAAAGAGTTGTAGTGTGCTTATAGAGAGAGTTGTATTCTTTTGTAATCTCTATTCTCCCAGTGAAATCCTCCTACTTGCCCGTAATTTTTCCCCGATTTCTTTTGGGATTTTTCACGTAAATCTTTGTATCTCCTCTTTTACATTTTTATTTCACATCTCGATTGTGTATTACTTTCTCGCATAGCTCCTAACAAGTATCGAGCACCATCATTAGTCGTTTTAATTTTCTTCTTCAGTCGATGGATAATGGATACCAGTTGTTTAACTAATCAACGTAAGTTATCAACTTCAATAATGGATAATTAGATGTCCAACCCGTAATCAATAGGGAGAGGATCTACTGTCCAAGAAAAACTCAATCTTAATTCTGTGTCGTGCTTAATATGTTGCCATGTGTCCTCGCTACTAACGCCAATTTACCATGTTACTTATAATTTAATAACTAAAATTCAAATAAAACTTATATTTTGTGGTTGCTTTCTTTCTTCTTCATTGGTTTTTCAGTTCTGCGTGAGCTCCTTCAAAATTAGACCCAACAAGTTTACAAATCAATTTTCTTCCTTCCTTCTTATGGGAAATGTAATTGACTTAATTAGAGGAATGAGTTCAATTTTCTTCCTTTCATCTCGCCATTGCAGATTGGTGATTCTTCATCCGAGTTCAATTTGATTAGAGGAAGGAGTTCAACTCAGAAACCATTTTTTGGTTTTCAGTAGAGATCAAAATAGTGACTTTGAATAAGTTAAGGCTAAATCATCTGTTGAACTATGTGGTATTTCAGATCAAATAGGACTCTTTCATAAACCTTTTTTTTTTTTAGTTTCTTTGAAGTCAAATATGAACGGAGTTCAATATGATTATGAACGGAGAGTTTTTTGCAAGTCCCTAGCAATGAATGTAGTTGCAGTCATTAGTGTTGGAGGAGCCAACACACAAACACACACACACGAGAGAAACATCACCGCCTTCGCCACGATCTCCGGCGTCAGCAACGGTGACCCTTGAAGCTTTTCATTCAGCATAGGTTTTGTCATTAGTATTCCTCGGCAAAATGAACACCCACGTAGGTTTTAAAAATTAACCAAACTTAACATTAAACTTTGATTTTAAGGGAGCACGTTATTGGCCTCAAAATTCATATATTGTTTGAACATTATGCTTATTGTCTGATGGCTTCGCATAGGGTGGGCGGACGAATGAACTGGCTCACTTGGTATTCGGTAAACTAGTCAATATCTATATTAATATACATAAATAAGAAGAAAGAACTAAGAACATCATTCGATTAGTCGCTTTGGCTGTATTAGTCGACCGAAATGTATTCAAGAAAAACAAGCGATACAGTAGGTATGTTGTCCACTCTCCAATATATTCAAGGTTCAAGCATTTGCGTTCGTCTACATGACTACATAAAATCAAATAGTTTTATTAATATAATAACAATAACAACAAAAATCGACGTTCATGCAGGTCTTACTTTTTGATCGATCTCGATCAATATTTGTATCCTCCATCCAGGACCAGATTATGACCATTCACAAATTGAGAGTCATCGGAAGCTAAATAGACGACGGCGTTGGCCACATGCTCCGGCATCATCGTCTGGTTGGTTCCTCTCAACGCAACCGACGGCTGCAGCTCCTCTATCTCTTCCACACTCTTAAACATAAAAGTAGACGGATTTATGATCTCCGTCTTAGTCGGCCCAGGGGATACGCAGTTGACGCGTATCCCGTGCTTGCCCACTTGCATGCTCGCGCACCTCACTAGCCCTAAAATGGCGTGCTTCGACACGGTGTAGTCGGTGAAGATCTCCGACCCTTGAGTGGCCCCAATACTGGCCGTGCATATAATGCTACCCCTCACTCCGCCTTCCACCATGGCCCTGGCCGCGTGCTTCACACTCGCCGCCGAGCCCCGTACGTTGATCGCCATCAGCCTGTCGTAGTTGGACAAGTCTAGGTCAAGAACGTTCTGCATGGACTTGCTGAGTACTCCGGCGTTGCTGAACATGACGTCGAGCCGACCGTGAGTCTGGACGGTTGACTCGACGAGGCTTTTGACTTGTTCCTCGTCACTCACGTCGCAGCGGAAGTAGCTGCAGTTAGCGCCGATGGAAGCAGCGACGTCCTGGCCCCTCTGGTCCTGAACGTCGGCTATCACCACTGCATGCGCGCCGTGTAAAGCAAAGAGGCGCGCAGTGGCTTCGCCGATTCCGCTTGCACCGCCGGTGACTATGGCAACCTTGTCTTGAAGCTTCTTCTTCAGCGTGGGTGCTGTCATTTTCTTTTGCCGCGAACTCAAATAGTGGTGTATTTCCGTAGATCGATTTGAGAAGGCAATTCTGCAAATTGTTGAAGACTAGGCGTGTCTTTTTATATGCGAGCAATGACACCTTGCACCACGTACTAGGGGTCATAGACACTCATAGTCAATTGGTTATGACGTTATGGCATGGGGGCTATTTTGCACCGATCAACGTTGATAATCTATACACTTTGATAAATGTTGTCGGCTATGATATTTTTCAGCCAAATTCATATATTTAGTCAAATACAAATTCATGCGCAGCTACATGGGCGTAGTCAACTACGTATTGAATTGTATACATATAGGAGCGGGAATAGCCATCAAGCTTAGTTAAGAAACATTGCATCTAAGGGCCTTATATATAATATAGCACGATTATTCAAAACAATGGTACTACTGTATTATTTGTAAGGGCCTTATATATAATATTTAATACGTACGCGTACAACGTTATTATGTATGTTGGCGTAAATTTAATGTACTTATTGTATTGTATACATAGGAGAAGGAATAACCATCTAGCATAGGAAACACCTAGAGTTTAAGATAGCACGATTATTCAAAACAAGGCTACATTATTATATACATGTACGATAAACAATGATAAAAGTACGTAACATGTGAGTCAACATTGTACACATATTACAAGTTTTAAGTGTTTAACCACCCTTTACCGTTGAGTTCTATCTAAGGAAGATAACAATATGTGTATCGATAAAGAAAGAAAAAAACATAACACCCTATATATGTTAATTTTCTAGCTGTACAGCTCAAGTGAACATGATTCACCGTAAATCATTTTCCTATACACACCTACAAGAATACGAGGTCAACAATGATGTTGTGGAGGGTGACTGCGGGCCGGCTAGTTTCCGTTGGTGTTGATGTGAAGACGAGGTGGTATATTGCTGGTTACTTCAGATCGATGTCGGCAGAGTTTTTATGGTCACTTGTGGTGGTGAAGGGTGGTCCTGTATCCTTACACGAGGTGACTCCGACCAGTGGAGGAGCCGTCGACCTGGCAGTAGCCAGCAAGCCAGAGGTTGGCATCCCAACGAGGAAAGCAGCCCATTCTAAGCCGGTGGAGCCGTCAATCCGTACTACAACAACCCTAGCCTTTAGGGGTTGGAATGGGCCTAGGCTTTGCTGGGCTGGTCTTTTGGTGCAGGTAATTGGGCTGTTCCTTTACATTGATCAGTTGGGCCAGTTAATTTGGCTAGTTCTGATGCAAGTGTATTAAAGTTTTGGGTTCGTATTTGGGATCTAGGAATCAAACATGGAAGCAGCTCCGGAAAAAGTCTCTACTCCGATGATGTTTTAAATTTTCACTTTGGTATTGCAATGGTTTCTAGACTTGTATTAGCATAAGCCCTTATTTTAAGTCTTGCTTTGAACTTACAATTGGTCCCGGAATAGGTAATGCATCGTCCCGGGATCCGCTACGTCATTTGTTACGAACTTTGAGATTATTGTTAGTTTCAGATATTTGGTTAGGGGCAACAGCGTTGTTGTTACGTTTAGTTAGACTACGATTTCTTTCTCTCGGCTCCCTTCAGTGGGTAGTCGTGGTTGTATTCGATTATACTTTCCCTTTAATGAGAGGTGACGTCTCACGTGATTCTTTCAAAAAAAAATTACATGGACATATATCTTTTGTTATTTTTTATTTTAAATTTTTTTCTCAATTACATACATGGGAACTTTCCATCTTCTAGTTGACTAGATTTGGAAACCTTGAGATCCTTGGAGCAACGCCGACCGTAATTAGCCAAACTTTCTGTAGAATGCACTTTAAAGAAACTAAATTCATGTTGAGAGTACGCACTTTAGACGTTACTAGTTTTCGATTGAAATAAAACAAAAAACAAACCCCCCGGTTGCTAGTATGGTCGATCAAGCTATCATTAGAAAAAGTGTGATAGAACTCCACCGGATTACCCGGCTTGACGAAGAGAACCTCTAACATATTCATATGCTAACAATCAATGTGATGAACACACAACTCTAGACTAACAAACCAGAGTAACACAAGTAACTGTCAAAAAATCGGGCGTACCACTCCTTAGCTAGCTAGGTACCTTCTCTATTGGGTTACCTTATTAGGCCATCATTGAGCTCTAAACTGCATACGTCGGATGCGTAGCCTCTCTAGCCCGGAAAATGCATTGTTCTGAAGAGGATGGGGAAGATCCCAATGAACAACACTCTTCTGGGCCACTAGGAATGTGGTCGGAAGTAGCTCAGACCCGCGAAGCCTGTGATCCTACAGGGTTTGATTCAGTTCGCTCCGTTGATCTGCTTCTTTTTCCAAGAGGTAGATGCCTCACCTCAGGTCTTCGAATTGCCAATAGTGGTGGAGGTAGGATCACGTTGTTCCATCAATTCGCTACCTCATCTATTCGGTTACCAGCACCCTCTCCATGCGCTGCTTTGATGATGTTGTTCTGATCCATGCCCCACATAACGTCTTCCTGACGAATGACGTCCTCGGCCTTCATGTGGGTCTTCAACTTCCCGCATTTTTCAGGGCAACCACCGTCCTCGACGCCGAGATGGCCGTAACCCATACAGTACTCACGCAAGGTGATATACTTAAATTCATAATTTTTCCACTGTTGGTGAGTGAAATCCACTTGTGCTCTAGTCGTGAGCCTCTTCTCCAAGTCCACTTCAATAAGGATATGAATATCCTTAGTTCTTTGCATTATTTTGCGGTCCAGATCAATGCACCGACTCGCATTGTTCCCAATCTTATGCCACCAGTCCCTTACCGTTAGCTCGCCATCGAGATCACCTTCCACAATGTAAACCCTAATCCAGACCTTTGCCAAGGAAACCAGAACATATTGCACCAGGGTGAGTCCTTCGAACTGTTTGACAAGGACTATCACATGCTCAAAGAACCAGGGACCTCAGTTGATAGCCCTACGTAGATCCATTGGGCTCTTGAATCCACCAATAAATCGATCAGGAGTGCACCTTCATATACTTATGGCGCTTGTACCTACCTCTATGGGAATGTAATATTTAGAAAAGTTTTTGTCATTTTGTGACAACATATTCCTATAAAAGAACATAATAGTCCTAGGATACTAACCTTCAATTGTCAACTGCTAAATCTTTTTTTTTCTTCAAACTTTTGGATGTGATGAGATAGATGTGAACCGCACAAGAATGTGCGGATGAAACTTGGTCTCATTTTATTTTTGACGAAGTGAAATCATAAGAGCATATATGGTCATATGCATAGTTGGTCAACTTGGTAATGCCTTGTTTCTATACCCTCCAATTCTAGGTTCTAAACCCAACATCCACATTTTACAAGTTATTCCTTTCTATTGCTGTTATTTTCTCTCATTTAGATATACGGATTCAGGTCAAAATCAAGTAAAGAAATTCTAATTTTTTTTACATAGTGCATGTATTATACGATTTTCGTACCCAACGGTTAAATTTGTAAAATGATTATTCTTTTGTGATTTAGTTTCATGAATACTTGTATTTACATATAACCAATACTAGCTAGTAGTCATATGAGAAATTTTAGCAATATGATAAATCAAAATGGTCAAATGAGAAAAGAGTTTATACATATACATCCACCCAGCAATAATAACTAACGTCTAAGTTCATTTGGACCCGGATAAATGAGGTCAAACAATTTTTGAAAGACTTCTATATCCTTTGATGGATTATGCTCATTTTTCAATGGGAGTAGCTAAATCGATTTTTTTGGTCAATTTTTTTGACAAGGTAAGATAAATATTGTTTCTACCGAATTTCAGTAGAGGTACGAATGGGGTCAATTTGGATGGTCTGAGCTGTTGCGCGTGTGTCGTCCTTTACCTGTTGTTAAGAGTAATACACCCAACGGTCGTTAGAAGTCTTGACGGGTTGTTCCCGCCTTCGACTCTCCGACGCTCAAGTTAGTGTATGAAGCGTAACAATAGTATTGGTTGAGTAACGGGCGTACCTTGTAACTGTCATAAATGTGTTGTATATATTGGCGGTTTAGTATGGGGTCTTTTGTTGCTCTTCGATGTGGGATCCTGCTTGTTTGTTCATGTTCTGTCCTGGTACCTTCCGTTGTTGTTCCGAGCGCGTGGGCTTTCAGATGGTGTTGCTTCCTTGTTTAAAGTTGAAGCCTGTGTTGTTGTCTTGCGTTTGGTCCGAGCTGTGTTGACCTGTTTGGAGTGACTATGTGTGCGACTTTTGTGCATTTACGGTATCACATACTAACTAGTCCCCCAAGTCCCCAAGTCAAGGGAATCAACTCTTGATTGGGGAGTTGCAAGGCTTTGTCCAGGTTTTGCACACGTGGTCACTCGAAAAAAGGGGGGGGGACCTGATAACCCCGAGTCCCCCAAATCTCCGATAAAGAGCTGATTTTGAGGTCGAAAGTCGAAGTGTCGTGTCGTGGGGCCTCGTTCCGCAATGGTGCGGTCCTTGGTTACTGTTCCGTTATTGGGGTAGATTCTGAAATTTGATGTTGCTGTTTGGAGCTGCTTATATGGCGACAAGTGATGTTGCTACTCGTCCCACGATAGCGCGAACGTTGTTGCAGTTCGGCTATCGGTTTGGACTCTGAAACCTGATGTTGCTTGTTTGGAGCCGCTTACGTGGCGACAAGTGATGTTGCTACTCGTCCTACGATAACGCGAACGTTGTTGCTGTTCGGCTATCGGTTTGGACTCTGAAACCTGATGTTGATTGTTTGGAGCCGCTTACGTGGTGATAAGTGATGTTGCTACTCGTCCCACGATAGTGCGAACGTTGTTGCTGTTCGGCTATCGGGTTGGACTCCGAAACCTGATGTTACTATTTGGAGCCGCTTACTTGTTGGGTATTGCTCTGTCGGGTGGATGCGTAACGGGAGGTCTCAGACCTGTCCGTTGGCCCCGAACGATGGTGCAGATCATGATGGCATCAACCTTGCCCATGATAGCGCAAGCATAACTACCACTTGCCTATCGAGTGGACTCCGAAACGATGTTGCTGTTTCCGAAGTGGGCCCCTCTTGTCTTTTCATATTCTGACCTTTTTGTCTTCGTAACGGTTATCTGTCGCTTGGGGTGATCGTGTGTCAGACGGTTTATTTCAGTTGTTTACTGCATGCATGACGCGTGGCGCGCCGAATTCGAAGTGGTAGGGTAATTAATTTTGGCAGAAGCGCGTGGGGTGCGTGGGACACGTGTCGGCATCTTGTGGTCGGAAGCGCTGAAAATAAATGGTTGGCGTTTGCCTAGGGTTAGAATTGTTGCGTATAAATAGTGGTGCTTTCACTTTCACCTTTTTACACTTTGCTTGCTGGAGTTGAAACTTTGCGTAAACGTGCTCTCGGATTTCCTTGCTATCAATCTTGGTGCTGCTTTGCTATCTCGTGAATCTTCATCTCATCTCTTCAAAGGTAGTGTCTTTGTTCTTGTTGCTTTTCAAAAATTGTTTTGTGGTGTATTATTTTTGTACTTTTTTTGGGGTAAATTTTTTGGTTTGTGTTGCTTTTTGTGTTGTAATGTAAAGAGAATTTTTGGGCTTTTCTGGGTATTGGGAAGAACAGCTTCAAGTTCTTGGGCTTTTGTTGCTTTTTGATTGTTTGATCAAATTTTGGGTATTGGGAAGGGCTGGTACTCATTATTGGGGTTGCGATAGTCTACACGTCCGCCGTATGGCTTATCACCCGTTTGCTTTTCTCTTAGGATCATGGAATTGGTAGCTGTATCCAGTAATGAGTCGCCTCCGTCAACCCCTAGGTTCCGTATAGGGTCCCGGGTTTTATCCGATAGTGTTTCGGACTCTTCGTCTGATAGCGTACTGAGCGTATCCCCACTGTCCGTTAACGCCAGTAGTGCTTTACGTAGGTCATCAGTGCCGAACATGAAGCAGCCTGGGTCAAGTGTGCCGAACGTTGACGCGTCTTCCTCTTTTGGGGGATCAGATGGGTACGTCGTGCTCCCACGTGGTTAGCAGGCACCTGGGGATGTCCTACCCGTTCTTCCTTAAGGCGGGCCCGTATTGTGGTGATTGGCGGACGACCAAGTGGTGTAGGAGCCTGAAGGGTCCCCGTCGGTGCGGGAGATCGAGCGGTGGTACCGGGACTATCACATCCCGCGTACGGTGAAGCTGGGGGCACTCCGTCAGGATGAGTTGTTCACATGCCCTCCGCGCGGCCATGTGTGCGAGAGCGAGTTCCAACTGAAGGCCGGGCTGAAGCTTCTCCTCCATCCATTCTTCCAGTATACGCTTGCGCTCTTCAATATCACGTTAGGCCAATGCGGGCAACACTGACGCGCGTACTGATTTCCTTCCACAATATTTGGAAGCTGAGTGGGCTGCAGTTCCCCACACGAGCGGAGATCGGGCACTTCTTCTGTTTGAAGTATTCTCCTCGTATAAAAGACAAGGGTACGATGACGATTGAGCCCCGGACGAAGTGGTAGCTAACGGAGCCCCCTTCCTCGTCCATAACTTGGCGTAGGTATCATTGTCTTGTCGGAGGCGAGTGGGAGTTCGACAAGCTGGATGATGCTCTATCGCGTGGGCGGGATCAGATACACCGGGTCCCCGAGTCTTTTCAACTGCTAGGTGTGATATAGTGTAGACTAACGGCGGTTTCCTTGTTTGAAGTTTGTATCCGTTCTTGCTAATACGTTTGTGCTTTTTGCAGACCAAAGTTCGTATCCCCTCACCCGTTTGGAGGAGAAGCAGTTGGCGCGAATCAAGTTTGCTTTCGACTCCCACCCAGACGCGCGAAATTTCTGGGCAGCCAATCACTGGGAGCTTGTCGAACGTTCTAGTCTCTCACGCCCTCCTGGTATGTATCCTTCCTGTTTATGGAGTTTGACTACTCCGTTTGTGTAGGTTGTTGGGCTGCCCCTTGTGTATATTTTTTGTTCTACCAAGCAGGATGCTGCCCACTAGCGTATGTTGGTGCTAATGGAGAGGGCCCAGCAAGCCCGCATGGTCGTCGAGGACTCGAGCGGCCAGTTAGTGCACGACAACACTCCTCAGGGTGTGATGCATCCCCCCAACTACAACGAGTACCTGGACCCGGTACGGGAGGGAGATGAGGATGTCTAAACCGTGGGCGCGGCTGCTTGAGCCCCAGCCGTCATCCCCGAGGGATGGGCTGAAGAAGTTGCCCCCCGATGCTCAGAGGGGAGAGGGCGTGCAGGCCCGAAGGGAGCGCCTCCGGCAAGAAAATGAGGCGCGGAGCAGAGAGCCCAGCGAGCGTCTCGTTGAACGCATGGACATGCACGTTAGCCAGGGCAAGTCTGCGTCCACTCATACGGGCTCCTCGAGGAGTTCGTTTGAGATCTCCCCCATTCATCCGCCTGGAGAGGCAGATGGTCACCGGTCCCAGACCTCGGCTAGGAGGCTAGATAGCCAAGGCACCTCCAGTCGCCCGTTCAAGCGCTCTCGGGGTCCGTCCAACGAGGCCTCCCCTGCCGTGACTGTTGCGGTGGCGGGTGAAACAGTGCTCTCGTCAGAGTTCATTGCTCGTATTAAGAGCTGCATGGGTGCGGGCATTGAATCCCTCCAGAAGTGGCGTCAGCTGGGCACCGACCCGAGCAAATCCCTCAGTGCAACGTTTGACACCTGCACACAGCTCCAGCATTAGCTCTTCCTCATCAAGGGGCTGGAGGGGTCAATGCTGCAGACCACTATGCTGTCGAAGGCGAAGGCCGAAAACCGGAAGCTTCAGGTTGACGTGGGCAAGCTGCAGCAGGCTCTGACCAAGTCTGCCAACATAGCCAATCAGAAGATTGCACGGGTAAATGAGCTTGTGTGTGAGGCCGACCAGCTGAGGAAGGACTTGGGGGAGGTGCAATCCGGGGTTGCCATCCTGGAGACCGACCTGGCCACTCTCCGATCGTCCAGCGGTGCGCGAATAGCGGAGCTGGAGCGCGAGTTGGCGGAGTACCTGGGAAGGGTGGGGCTGATGCTGTTGGGACCAGCTAGACTTTTTTTTTTGCTTTTGCCTTGTACTTTCGCGCCTACGTGCGTTTGATGTATTGTACAACTTCTGAATAATATATCTAAGTACATTTTGTTTCGTTTACATTGCTTGTCTGAGTGCGTTTGATGTATACATATATTGCTACTGGCTCACAACAAAACGTACATATACAAAAGTTTACAATCACTAGATTATCGTGCGTTTAGATTACAAAACGTGCTCAAACGCAGGTAGATGAACACTTAGTGAAAATACTTCCTTAGATGCTGTGTGTTCCATGGATTGCCTATCCTTCTTCCGAACATGTCTTTGATGTAATACGTACCCGGACTTGTGACTGTGTTGATGACGTATGGACCTTCCCATGACGGGCGTAATCCCTTGGGCTTTGTTTGCATTGCTTTCATGACCCAGTCCCCCAGATGGAGTGGGCGCTCCTTCACACGTTGGTTGAATAGTCGAGCGACTCGCTGCTTGTTCGCGGTATTGTGAAGGTGTGCCGTGTTGCGCCTTTCTTCGAGGAGGTCGTTGTCGAGTCTGAGCCCTTCGCCATTGGTGGTGGGGTCATAACTTTCGATTCTTAGGCTTCTGTATGTAAGCTCGAGTGGTAGTACGACCTCCGTTCTGAATGTGAGGCTAAACGGGGTTTCTCTTGTTGCTGCCGTTGCCGTAGTTCAGATTGACCATAGTATTTCGGGGAGTAAAGTGGGCTATCGTCCGTACCAAATGTCTCCTTTCTTGATGAGTTCAATCTTCTTCTTGATTCCTTCCTTGATGATTTTTTTGCTGCTTCTACTTATCTGTTTGTTTGTGGTGTGCTGGTGATGCGAATATCAAATTGGTACCTTGCCTTTTGCAGAATGCCTTGAGCTCGTCGTTGTGGAATTGCGGCCTGTTATCAGTGATGATGTTGAGCGGGGTGTCGTAGCAACAGTAGAGGAAACGCCATAGGAATCTCTTCACCTTTTCAGTTGTGATCTTGACCATCGGTTCTACCTCGATAAACTTGGTGTGGTAGTCAATGATGACTATGATGTATCGATATTGGCCCTTGGATTTCGGAAGCTCTCCGATGAGATCGAGTCCCCACTGTGCAAACGGAACAGGAGAGGTGAGGATCGATAGGGGAACCGTGGGCGTGTGATTCTTGTGTGCGTATAGTTGGCACTGATGGCAGGTCATGGTGATTGCGGTTGCATCCGCGTGGGTGGTGGGCCACCAGAATCCGCAATAGAGTGCCTTTTGTGCGATGGATCGTGCTCCCGCATTGTGGCCGCATACGCCCGAATGGATTTCCATGAGTATCTTGTCGCCTTGCTCCGGTATAACGCATTTGAGGTTGGCCCACGTCTTCCCTTGTCTGTATAGGCTGTCGTGCCGGATGCTGAAGTTAACCGCTCGGGCTATGATGTTTCACGCCTGGGCCCGGTCTGCTGGTAGTTCGCCCCTTGTCTTGTATTTGATGATCGGGTCTATCCAATTGGCTGTGTGTGGTTCGATCGTGAAGATCTCTTCTGGCGTTTTTGTGATGCTTGGCCTCTTAAGCACTTCCACTACTCGTTGCCCCGGCTCCTTATGTACGGGCGATGTTGCTAAACAGGCAAGTGCGTGTTGCTTGATGTTTCTTCCCCTTGGGATGTGGTTGATGTTGAAGTACTTGAGCTTGCTTAGCATTGTGCATATGTGGTCGTGGTATGCCGTCATCGTCTAACCATTTGTCTTGAAGTCGCCCCAGATTTGGTTGACAACTAGCTGTTAGTCGCTGAAGATGTTGATACTCGGGGCTTCTGAGTTTCAGGCTAGCTGTAGACCGGCAATAAGAGCTTCGTATTCGGCCTCGTTGTTTGTTGCCTTGAATTCGAATCTTAGCACATACTCTGCTCATACGCCCCCGGGCTCAGTGAGGATTATCTTAGCCCCACTTGTGTTCTTGGTGCATGACCCGTCCACGTAAAGGTTCCATGGCGATTCGGGTGTTGGGGGTTCTTCCTTGGGTGGCTCCGTGCTAACGGGAGGCGTCTCGAGGACGGGCAGTGTCACTATTGGCCCTTCGGCCTCTGTGTACTCATCTATGAAGTCTGCGATAGCCTGGACCTTTATTGCTGTTCGGGGCGCGTAGTAGATGTCGTATTCACTTAGTTCGACGACCCACTTTGCCAGTCGGCCACTGTGGTCGGGCGATTGTAATACTTGTCGTAATGGGACGTTGGTGAGGACGTGGATGCTGTGAGCTTGGAAGTATGGCATGAGTTGCCTTGCAGCTGAGACGAGTGCAAGTGTCACTTTCTCGATTGTAGGGTAACGAGTCTCCGGGGGTGTCATGCCATTTCCGGTAAAGAAGACTGGCAATTCGGAATTCGTTTCTCTTCGGACTAGGGCTGAACTGACAGCCGTTAGGGAAGCAGATAGGTACTGGTAGAGAGCTTCTCCCTTCACGGGTCTGGACAAGAGGGGGATTAAAGCGAGGTACTGCTTGATTGATGCGAATGTTGCTTCACAGTCGGTTGTCCAAACGACGCATCGCTTGTGTGTCGTTCGGAGGGCTTTGAAGAACGGTGCACACTTGTCAGAATAACGAGAGATGAAGCGATTGAGGGATGCCAGTTTTCCCGTGAGGCTTTGGAGTTCGACCTTGGTCATGGGGGGTTGCATGTCTAGTATTGCCTTGACCTTTGTTGTTGAGGCCTCGATGCCCTCCTTGCTGATGATGTATCCAAGAAACTTACTTGTTGTTACGCCGAACGTGCACTTGGCCGGGTTCAATCGCATGCTGTTCTTGATTAGGAGTTCGAGCACGGTTCGTAGGCAAGGTATGTAAAATCGATAACATCGACAATATTTCACCGATATTTCGATTTTTTGAAATTACCTGAAAAATCCTCAAATATATCTCTAATTTTTTTTGAATGTTTCCGAATTTTTATCGATATTTCCGATATATCCCCGATATTTCCAAAATTTTCATAAACTTTTCACATTTAACACTTAGTTTGGTAAATGTCCAATCTTCACATACTCAATGTCTAATCCATTTTTCACGTGGCATGTCTAATACATGCAGAATTACATGGGAGAACAATCATTTAATGATTATTCTTCACAATGCACAAATGATTATGCACAGGGAGATGGAGAAATGTGACGACCCGAACTAGAATCAGTACAGTAATCGGCTTAATCTATGAGTTATTGCGTAATCACAGTTTTCCGTAAGTTAATTGATTTGCCGGTTTTGATCACGACTTAATTATCGGGCGAGAATTTGAATTGAGTCTCTTCTCGAGAGTTGTTGTACGCGTGATTTCGAGTTCGTGGGTGGTTTTGGATAATTATTTCGACTATCGAGAAATTTGTTATAAATATTTGAAATCGCAGAATTTCGTCGAGTTTATACGTTCGTATTGAGTTATCCGAAACATGGATGTGTTCCGTTTTGGACCGTCGATCGTTCCAAGCCGCGAGTATAAATATCGGAAATTGTCGAAAAATTGTCGAAAATACTGTTTGGAAGTTTGACCGGCGTTGACCAGTCTTGGGTGCGTTGACCCGTGTTGACCAGAGGAGAAAAACTTCACCGTCGTTTGACTCGCTGGCGACCTTCTGTTTCCAGCCACCTCTGGTTTGGACTTTGGTATATTTCGATTCCTCTCTTGATTTGCTATTTTTTAGCACTTGGAATTGGTTGAATTTATGTTGATTTTAAGGAGAAATTGTAAGTTGAAATTTGGGATTTTCCGGCCGGATTCGAGGTGGTTCGACGGTGGCGTTCCGGCCACAGGGTGGCCGGGGATTAAGGGGGTTCGACCCCTGGGGCCACGGCGGAGCCTTTGGGTGTGGCCTCGAGGGCCGCCTTGTGCCGTGGACGGAGATCGACGGAGGAACAGCTTCGCCGGCGGTGTGAGATTCCGTGGCTTTCGAGCTGCTTTCCAACGTGTGGGGCCGGAATAGAAGGTTGACTCAGTTGAGAGAAGTGTTGGGCTCGATGAGGAGAAGCTTTGGCGAGCTTGGCCGCCGGAAAATCTCTCCGGTTGACGGTGCGCCACCGGCGGCGGCGACGACGGTCAACGGCGGAGCTCCGGCGACCCGTTGACTTTTTAGAATTTGATGATTTTTATGTCGTTTTGCTCGTATTCGCGCCCCGATCATCGCCTTGAGGTTTTCGAGTTGATTTGTGTATCGGATTTTTAGTCGAGGGTTTGTGTGGAGATTTCGAGAGTTTACGCGAATACGTCCCTGGGTCAGGGTTCTTCTCGTTCTCGTGGGCATTCGGCCTTTCGCTTCCCGCCCGTGATGTTGTTGATGGTGCCCCTTGTTCGTATGTCCATTGCCGGGGGTTTTGCATTGGTTGCTCAGAAAACCAACGTTCCTTCCGTGTGCAATCGCTCGATTTCCTTGGCTAAGATTTCACAATCATTGGTGTTGTGGGTATTCGAATCATGAGACATGCACCACGTTCCCATGTTGTTCCGCATAGGGGCGATGCCGGGCGCCCTAGGTATGGGCGGGCGGATTTGTCGTTTGTTTTGCTTGAGAACTTCCTCGTTTGTGCCCTGGGTGTTGGAGAAGACTGAGCGTCGCTGGTGCGGATCTCTGGGTGGTGGGTTTCGTGGTGGTGAGCGCTCGCGATGTCTCTGCTCATACTGCTTGTGGTTCCTGTGTTCACGATAGTGATCTTCGCGCTTGCGGAACGCGGTGGGCTGTGCTTTCAGTGGCGGATTCTTGGCTGTATGGGGGGACGACGGGTGATCTTGTGTGTAGCCGTGTGTCTTCGAGGTCTACGTCGTGCTTGGACCTTGCGCTTCGTATACGTGGGTTTCCACCAGTGCCTTCTAGACGATCAGGTCGATGATCTCGTCGTACCCGAGGTGGTCCTTTCTGACCATCTTCTCCACGAACGGGGTTCCCGTCAAGTTCTCTAGTAGCGCCGTTTTTGCTACGTTCTTGTCGAGGTTTTTGCACGTGTTCGTAAGAGCCCTCCATCGGTTGATGAAGCCGGATAGGTTTTCATTGTCCCCCTGATGGACCTTTAGTAGCGTGCTGGTGGTGTTATACTTGCCCTGTAGCCGGTGTCGCTTAAGGAAGCATTCCGTGAGTTCATCGAACGAGCGGATGGATCCCGTTGGCACCTCGTAGAACCAGTTTCGTGCTTCTTTCGCCAGTGTCTCTTGATACAGGAAACAGAGGATTGCATCCGAGTACCGGGTACCTGAGGTGGCGGATTGATACTCGTCAATGTGCGTTCGCGGGTCTCCTTTCCCGTTGAACCTGCTGATCTTGACGGTTTTGGGCCGTTTAGAGCACTTTCACGAGGTGGGCTGCTGCTTCATCCTCCATTAGGTCGTTGATGCTGCTGATTGCGTCGACGGGTGCGTCTCTCATTTTTTGGCTTTCGAGTGTGACGTGGTCCTTTTCCATCTTCGCTGCTACGGTTTCGGGTGGTTTACGATTGCTCGCTTCCCACAAACGGCGCCAATTGTTTCTACCGAATTTCGTAGGAATTTCAGTAGAGATATAGATGGGGTCGATTCAGATGGTCTGAGCTGTTGCGCGTGTGTCGTCCTTTACCTGCTGTTAAGAGTAATACACCCAACGGTCGGTAGAAGCCTTGGCGGGTTGTTCCCGCCTTCGACTCTCCGACGCTCAAGTTAGTGTATGAAGTGTAACAATAGTATTGGTTGAGTAACAGGCGTACCTTGTAACTGTCATAAATGTGTTGTATATATTGGCGGTTGAGTATGGGGTATTTTGTTGCTCTTCGATGTGGGATCCTGCTTGTTTGTTCATGTTCTGTCCTGGTACCTTCCGTTTGTTGTTCCGAGCGCGTGGGCTTTCGGATGGTGTTGCTTCCTTGTTTAAAGTTGAAGCCTGTCTTGCTGTCTTGCGATTGATCCTAGCTGTGTTGACTCGTTTGGCGTGACTAAGTGTGCGACTTTTGTGCATTTACAGTATCACGTACTAACAAATATAAATATCAAAAGAATGTGCATGTGTGTCTGGAACTTATTCTTAAATTAATTTTGATGGAGTGAAAATTTGCGTTTTACTCGCAAGAGCACAAGAGACACGTACAAGTGTTAGATGGACAGATGCAGGTAAAATTAAGTTGGAAAATTCAAATTTTTTTACAACGTGTGTGTAGAATGTTTCAATTGTTGCATCTAATGGTCAAATTCATAAAATGTTACTATTTGGCGATTGGGTCCCTTGGCAGTTTTGTTTCACACAGGCAAAATAATCTGTTGTCAATTTTGTTTAACTGTATGACAGTTTTAATTTTTACTCTACTCTTTAACAGTATTTTTAATTTTTAACAATTTATTGCCCATGTTTTTGCATTAAGCCACCAACCGTTAAAAGACATCCTACAAATATTATTGCCTTTTATTATGCGGGATCCATATTTATTTTTATGTCCTATTTACTAACTCTGCTAAGCAAGGCATAATCTAAGAATTTGGGACCTGAGGCGACCTGAGGCGAGTATGAAAAATTATGTCATATAAGTATTCAAATCAATCTATTCTCACGTTGTTCTCATATCCACAAGAAAAACTTCAAATTATTCGTACACCAACATTTATGTTTGATCTTGTTAATTACAAGCCAAATGCGAACTTATAATCAAGTACTTAAAAACTAAACCAATATAAATTGATGTTCCGACATAGTACATAAATAAATAAAATTAACAATATTCCAACACTATATATAAAAAGAAAAATGATGTTCATAACTATACTAAGAAAAAAGAAAATAAAACAATGCTCAGATCATAACTGTTGAAGTAGAAAAGTAGATACGCAAATAAATAGACCTAAAACTGTACTTTATTCATTGATAGATGGGTATATATAGGCATTACAATCTATTATAATCATTATCCCTATAATCAGGAATTGAGAGAATATCTACTTCTATACTAATTAGGACAAGACACACTCCCCCTTGTGTCACGATCCTAATTGATGATGCATAACATGTTGCCCCACTAAAATCCTTGTCAAGCTAACAAAAAAACCTCTTGGGTAAAATTAAAATCTTGGTCTAAGGGAAAAACAGTACAACGTATCAACTACAAAAGTGACCACATGTGATGTAGACTCCCCCCGATGTCTACAAAATGAACTTCCTCTAATCAGTAACTCAATCTTGGAGTTCAGACAATCTTCACATACCAATATGCCTCACATGTTTTGCAAATGTAGATTTGGGCAATGACTTGGTAAACAAGTCTGCAACATTATCTGTTGAACATACTTGATTCACATGTATGTTCAATAACTGTTGTTGTTGTTACAGATTGAAGAAGAACTTAGGCGATATTTGCTTTGTATGTATCTCAACTTCATTTGTTCAATGCAAACTGCATTGTCCTTAAAGATACAAGTTGGTGTTGTAGTAGTGGAAGATAATCCATTAGATCCTCAAATATGATGTATGATTGACCTCTGCTTCAGGTAAAGCAATAATCTCTTAATTATTCGAGGAAGTGGTAACAAGAGTCTGCTTAGTTGATCTCTAAGGAATCGCCATGTTTCCCATGATAAAGACATAACCTGTCTAGGATCGTCATTTATGTAGGTCAGAGAAATACTCAGCATCAGCAAAACCAACCAAGACATCACAAGGTGTCTCTGAGTATGGGACCACACTAAATTGAGGAATAGTGCTTGCAACTTGTTCAACTTTTGATGGATCAAATATTCCTTTCGATGGATCGAAGCCATGAATCAGGTCCGTCCATGGTGCATCCTTTGATGGATCGAGAATTCCTCTCGATGGATCGAATGGTACCTTCGATTCTGTCCAGGGAACATCCTTCGATGGGCCGAGAATTCTTCTCGATGGATCGAAGGCTCTGAATCTTGTATGTTGCGATTCAACCATCCTTGTTCTGGGAATTTCAAGTCTCTTTCTAGTTTCTTTGTAGGCAAAGAATAAATCTAAGTCAGTGGAACCCTTCAAGTACCTAAAGATGTGTTTTACACATGTCTAATGACTTTTCTAGGTGTAGACCGAGAAGGCATGTTTGGATGTGTGCACCAAGCTATATTTAACCAAACTCCAACCGCACTAAAATACGGAATCTCAACTCCAAATGTTCCTTACCATCATCATTCCGGTGAAATTGATCCTTTTTGGGTTCCAGACTGCAAATAACCATTGATGTGCTAATAAGGTATGCTTTGTCAATTTCCTGGTTTAGACATAAGCAGACTAGTGAATAAGAATTCAACCAACTCGATATACCATATCTAAACCACTAACAGCATATACTTAAACCAAGAGAAAATCAAGTCCTACCAAGGTCTATCATCTCAAACAACTTGTTCATCTACTGAACACGCATGGGCATAACTTTTCATTCTTGTATCTATTCCTAATCAAGTAGTCACTTAGAGTAGTGAACGTCTCAATTTGAACACATGAGTACTCCGTGGTTTAGAGTTACTTGTATTAAGTAGAACTATGTCAACCGACACTCTAATGTATATCTCTGAATCAAGATCCCCATAAAGATATACTATAACCACATCTATAAGCTCCATACTCAGTATTTTTGGACACTACCAAACTGGTAAGGTGGCAAAAAGTAAGGATGTCCATAACTAGAGAATGCATCTCCTCATAATCAATACTAAGGCGTTGAGAAGATCCTTGTACCATAAGTTCTTCTCATTGTTCTTCCAAACAAAAACTCATTTGTATCTAACTGGCTTACTATTCGGTGGTTATAGCATTATCATATCGAAAACTTGTCATTTGTAAGAGAGTCTAGTTCAGCCTAGATCGCAACTTTCCATATCGGTCAATGTGCTCTATGTTGACAATTTGCAACAGAGCGATGTTCAACTTCATCATCGTTAATTTCTAAGCAACAGAATAAGTAAATGCATCATCAACGAACCTTTGATGGCCATCCATAATATCGCCAACAATTGTTTAACATGGTGAGACTTCTTTTTTTATTAATATCGTCATTGACTCTGAGGCGTCCCTCAGTGTTCGTCACTATCGACTCAGACACATTTACAGTCAAAAACAATCTTATGCATTGATGATGAGCAGTTGTGCCTTGATGAGTTGTCTTCTCATCGATAACTCATATATGGATTTTGACTGATACTACACCCCCACTATGGGTAAGAGAAACACTATCTTGCCCGGGTGTTAAGTTAACTTGCCCAGTTCCAGTGACTTCAACCTTATAGGATTTGCAGCATAGATAACTAATCTTGTCACTTACATAATATCAGTATTGAGAAGCAGAGAGAGTGTATTGTATTAAAGAATAAGGTATTGTAACAGAGTTGGTTACAAAAGCAACGAGTACAAAGCTTTATACTGTAGCTAAAGACTAGCCAGCTAGTGACAGCTATAGCACACAAATAGTGGTAACTAACACTGTAATAAACTGAGCAACAGTAATAACTAGCAAGTAACTAACGAAGCTAGATATAACAGCTTTAGTTAATACCCTTCCTCAACTTGACGATCCACTGCTAAGTTGATCATCAAGTTGCTTTTCCTCTTCATCTTTGCCTTCCTTGCTGCAATCAATGCTTGTTTTTGGAGATGTAATTAGCAAAATGTTCTTCAAGTAGGAGTGTTGGGGATAGCAATGTCCTTTGGTGAAAAGATCTTCAACCTGTTCATGTGTAGATACGAATTGCAGTTTCAAAGAACTAGACTTCACCTAATCCCTTATAAAATGTACATCAACTTCAATATGCTTTAGTTTAGAGTAATGTACTAGATTTGTTGCCAAAGCAAGAGATGAAATATTGTCACGGTACAAAGTAGGAATGTCACTGAGGCTGACATTAAGATCTCGAATCAATTGTGTTAACCATATTATTTCAGAAGTGGTATCTGTCATGCTTCGATACTCAGCCTCAGTAGATGATCTGGATACTGAATTTTGCATCTTAGAACACCAGGACACAAGAGACTGATTGAGCATTATAACAAAAACCAGTGGTTGATTTCCTATCATTGGGATCTCCAGCCCAATCAGCATCACAATATGCATGAAGTTGAAGAGGAAGTAAGTGTTTCTGAAAGATAATTCCATGATCAATGGTTCCCTTCACATAATTGAGAATTCTCTTAGCAGCTACATAGTGTTGGTAAGTAGGACAATGTAAAAATTAACCCACAGTGTTAACACTATAAGTGATGTCTGGCCTGGTGAAAGTCAAGTATTGTAAACATCCTACAATGCTTCTGAAGATAGGTATTTCAATTGATGAAAGCAATGTACCTCCTTCCTTGATAAGTTTCAAACCAGACTGGCTTGGAGTAATTTGAGAATGGTATGAACTTAAACCTGCTTTATGAATCAACTTAGCTGCATACTTCTTTTGTGATACAAACAAACCTTCGTTTGTATACTTAATCTCCAAACCAAGAAAATAGTGTAATAGACCAAGATTCTTCATATCAAACTCACTTTGCAAAGAAATTTTGACTTCAGATATCAAATTCTTAGAATTACCAGTAATTATAATATCATCCACATACAACAGTAGATAAATGATAGAGTGATCAAGCACCTTTGTGAATAGAAAGGGATCTGCATAGGAATCAGTGAAACCAATAGATGGCACGAACTTGGTAAACCTTTCATTCTAGGCCCTAGGTGCCTGCTTTAGACCATATAATGACTTCTTGAGTTTGTAAACATATAACTTCAATATTTCATCCTCAAAACTACTTGGTTGAGCCATATATACCTCCTCAGACAATGTACCATGCAAAGAATGCATTTTTGACATCCAACTGATGTAAATTCCAGCTAAATTTTGCAGCAAGAGCCAAAACCAATCTCACTGTAGTATGAACATGAGAGAATGTATCCTCATAATCAACTCCATATTCTTACGAAAAACCCCTTGTAAATAGTCTAGCCTTATGTCTAGCCACAGACCCATCAACATTCTTTTTTATTTTGAAGATCCATTTACAGGAAACTAAGTTCTTACCATGAGGTAAAGGAACCAACTCCCAAGTCTGCTACTATATAGGAGCATCATACTCATCCTGCATAGTATTTTTCCATACTGGACATGTTAATGCAGATTTGTAACTAGTAGGTTCAATCATAGTGAGATCTTTTGAGGGTTTGTCCAAAATTGACAGGAAACACTTTGGTTCGACAATACCACGTTTACTCCTAGTAATCATGGTGTGTTCATTCATTGTAGCATTTGTGAGACCAGCAATAGGATGAAGAACATTAGAGTCTGAGACTTGAGAGGTTGTCCTGGAAGGAGAGCATTCTAAAACCACTGAAATTCCAGTACCAGGCTGAGAAGCAACATTTAAAAAACCTTCATTTTCATCAAAGTCAATCTGAGTGTGTTCATTTAGATAAAACACAATGGTGATATTAGAAAAATCAGGAACATATGGTGTAGTCCATAATGGAGAGGCAGAAGATGGTGCAGTTGAAACAATATCAACATTAGAATCTATATCATTTGAAGATGATGTCCTCATATCTCCAGATGTAGATAACGACTCATTAACATTTGTTTCTATAGAGTTAGAAATCATACCTGGTGTGGAGACAAGGGATGGAACCAAAGAATGAGACTGTACTGCAACCTGTTGTGGAATTAAGGACTGTACTGAAGCTTGTGCTTGAGGTGCCACATGAAGTTCTGATGTCAAAACCTTTGTAGCATAAGGAAATACTGACTCGTCCAAGAACACAAGCCTATAGATAATGTACTTTCTTGATAAAGGTTCATAACATATATATCCTTTATATCCTGCAGCAAAACCAATGAAAACGCACTTGGCTATCTTAGGTTCAAGTTTGTTGTGCCTATATGGTGTCATCAGAGGATAGGCTGCACATCCAAAAACTCTGATAAGATCTACAGCAGGTACTTTCAGATATAGTTTTTCAAATGGTGAGATCATATCAAGAACAGGTGTAGGCATCCTATTGATAAGATAATTGGCCATAACACAAGTATGATACCATAAAGGATTTGGCAAAGAAGCTATTTGTAACAATGTCACTGAAGTTTCCCTTAAATGCCTATTTTTCCTTTCAGATGTACCATTCTGTTGTGGAGAATAGGGACAAGAAATTTGATGCTCTATACCCTTATCAGTAATGAATTGCTTAACACTATTTCTAGTGTATTCACCACCACCATCAGATCTCAAGCACTTTATAGTTTTGTGAAATTGAGTAAGCATAAAGACATGCAAAGACTGGAAATAAGCAAACACTTTTGATTTTTTCAGTAGAAAAATCTAGGTATACCTAGTACAATTATCTATGAACAATACAAAGAACCTATAGCCATCAATTGAATGATGTGGAGATGGCGCCCAAACATCAAAATATACTAGATCAAAAGGTTCACTAGTCTGAGATACTACAGTTTGAAAAGGTAGTGTGTGAAATTTTCCTAACAACCAAGGTTCACAGACTAAAAGCTCATCACTAGTACTAACAATCTCACATTTTTTTCAACATACTACTCACAATTGAGTTGAAAGCATGACCTAGGCATTTATGCCACAATGAATGTTGCACACACTTTCCCAAGAATGCAGATTGAGTACACTGTGGTTGAGCTTCTTGTGCTTGAGTAGAAAACTGAACAAAAGCTTTATTATTAACACTGATATCTTGAACTGTCTTCTTGCTTGGCAAATCAAATGGTATGGGATACAGTCCCTGATTACACAGTCCTTGATAGATGATGGTTCCCATCACCTTGTCTTGCACACACACCAAAAACTCATCAAACCAAACTCTGCAATTATTCTGTTTGCAAAGTTGGTAAATAGATAATAAATGAGCAGCTAATGCAGGTATTAAAAAAACTTTATCAAGTTTTAAAGACCCTAGCATTGCATTGACAATATGAGTGATGTTCTGATGAAGTGTAGGGTGCCAAATTGTTGAGAAGACTTATTTCACTTGTCATATGCTTTGTAGCTCCTGAATCTGCCAACCAGAAAGAAGAAGAGGGATTGTTGCTTGTGCCAGCATCATGAGATGCAAGTATTGCAGTGGGAACTGGTACATTATTGTTCTAATTCTGCAATAGAGCTGTCATTGCTTGTTGAAGAGCTTGAGTAAGCTGAGCTGGAGACTGAGTATAGAACTGAGAAGAGTTGGTGGTTGTAGGCATAGAATTGTTGTCAGAGAAAATAGCAGCATTATGGTTATTAGTATTGTGATGATTGAAGCCTCTATTGTTGGTATGGTTATGCTTATTGAAGCCTCCATTGTTGGTATGGTTATGCTGACTGAAGCCACCATTGCTTTGGTTATTGGTAGTGTTCTGATTGAAGCCTCCATTGTTGGTACTGCTACGCTGACTGAAGCCTCCATTATTGTGATTAGTATTCTGGGTAAATCCTCCATTGTCATATGAGAAATTGTTGCTGGCAAATTGATTCCTACCACCTTGATTAGGAAAGCCATTGAGAAAATTACATTGTTCCACAATATGATTATGCAGACCAAAATAAGAGCAGCCTCCACCATTGAAGCCAAGGTGACCATATGATGCAGATTGAGTCAGAATTCTGCACGTGCGAGCAATGTGACCAAATTTCCCACATGAGTTGCATTGAGAGTGACTAGCACATCCAAGAACATTATTGTTACCAAAGTTGTTCTGATTCTGCTGTTGTCCAAAAAATGACTGGTTATTTCCATTGTTAATTTTCACTGTTGTAGTTATTACTAGTGTTGAACTATCCATTGTTCCCATTGTTGAATTGTCCATTGTTCCTATTGAAACCACTGCTCTGGTTGTTTCCATTAGTAAACCTTTTGAAGTTGCCACTACCACCATTTCCACTGCTAGTATTGTTTTTATTGCCATTACCGCCTAACCTCCCACCATTACTTGCGAGAAAGCTAGCAAATGCACCCTCAAATAATGAGTACAAATTAGCCTCAACATTAAGGGACTGAGAAGGAGTGGAATTGACACTAGGATGGCTATTAAAACCAGGAGGAACACTTGGTGAAGGTGCAGCAACCATTGCAGTGAGAGGAGTTGGTGTAGTCTCTTCAAGACTCTCAGCCATGTCAGCTTCAGCAGCTCTTAGAAAGGACTTGAGTTCATCAATAGAAGCATTGGCATATGTACTACGAATCTGACTCTTATAATAGGTATAAGAAGCAGGTAAGCCACCAAGAATGGCGACAACCACATCTTTATCATCCAATACAACACCAATAATCTCCAAAGCATCACGAGCCTCCTTAACCCATTCCAGAAAAATCTCAATAGAATCTGAACCTTTCTTCAGTTTCTGAAAATTTGACTTAAGTTGTAGAATATTTCGCTTATCAGGTGTAACAAACTTCATACGAAGTGTATTCCATATATCACGAGCAGTTTTGCAACCAACAACACTTTTAACAGATGCGTCACTTAGAGTTTGACCAACCAAATTAACAATGGATTTGTCTTGAGTACGCCACACATCATAAGGCGGATTAGGATGCTCAACACCAGCAGAATCACAAACTATATTAGTAGGACAAGCAATTGTACCATCAACATAACCATATAGCTTCAAGCCTTCAAGCAATTAGGGTGCAGAGACCACAAAATTTTCAGCAAAAACACTCAAAATCTCAGCTTTGATCGAGGTTAAACAACACAAATTGACAATTCGAACAGTATGAACGCAGAGAAACAAATTGAAGATGATCTCAGTGGAGATTAAGCTTATCTAAGAAATCTGAGAAAAAAACTTGAGCTGAAAATGATGATGATGCAGATGATATGTATAAGTGATTAAGTTGATTGATTTGTGCGGAAGCCCCAAGATCAATGAACCTAGGCGATTGATACCATGATAGGATTTAGTATTGAGAAGTAGAGAGAGTGTATTGTATTAAAGAAGAAGGTATTGTAACAGAGTTGGTTACAAAAGCAACAAGTACAGAGCTTTATACTGTAGCTAAAGAATAGCTAGCTAGTGACAGCTGTAGCACACAAATAGTGGTAACTAACACTGTAATAAACTGAGCAACAGTAATAACCAGCGAGTAACTAATGAAGCTAGATATAGCAGCTTTAGTTAATACCAAAAGCCCCGCTGTCTGATCGCAACTAAGGGTAACCTTACCCACACCTCAAAAAGATCGGGACGTCGCCAAAATAGAAGTGTATCTCGCCTCGCACAGGATGCTGATAGGTGCATATTGATGCAACGTTTCTATGTTTAATATTACCTTATATTTAGTGTTTTTTTGTAATGTTTTCAGCATTTTGATAATGTTTATTTGTTTTATAGGTTTATGGAGAATAATGATTAAAAGATGATTTTATGAACTTTTCTGGGTCAACAAGAAGAATCAATGAGCTAGCAAGGAGTTAATGGATCAAGTCCAATGAAGGAATGGATTTTCAAAGCCTTCAGTCTTTTGGTTTCATCCCAATTTACGTATTAATCCAAAATAAATCAGCTTTGGGGATTAAATAAAAGAGGAACAAGTTCACAAGGACTAAGAGAGTATCACATGAGAGAGAGAAGAAACTCACGGCATACAAGAGGAGGAACTTCAGCAGCTCATCACATTCCATTCTCCACCATATTTTCGACATCTTCATCTATTTTCTGTAATTTTCTTTCATCTATTTTCTCTTTTAGCCTCCATGGTTAGCATGAAGAGCTAAACTTTATTTGTTAGGGGCTGATCGAACCCCTAGACATGTTTTGATCTTGAACTCCAGTGATTTACATAACTTTTTGATGAGAATTTATTCACTATTTTATCACCGTATGATTTCTTGCATATGTGTCTTTGGTTCGAAACTTAGATGTGTATGTTGGGATCTATTGTCTTGAATGTGTAGGTGACGATCAATCAGTGCATATTCTGTAGAGATGAACAGCTTAATACGTTGTGTGAATTAGTTCCAAGGTGATGCAAGGGCACTCATCCATAGTAGCTCTAGAAGTCTTGTTGTTATCTCAGACATTCTACAGATCGTAATGCCTTAGTTTAAGTTGATTTTGGACCGATCGAAGAAGTACCATATCTCTTAAGTTAAGATCAAGTTAAGCTAGGGTACATCAACCGGCTTAGCATGTCAAGAACGATGGTGTAAGGTGTATGCGACTTAATCACAACGTATACATGGGAAACATTCATTTGAGGTTATGTGAATTGATTGGGGTATATTGGAATTAATGAAGCTAGATATAGCAGCTTTAGTTAATACCAAAACCTCCGCCGTCTGATCGCAACTAAGGGTAACCTCACCCACACCTCAAGAAGATCGAGACGTCGCCAAAATAGAAGTGTATCTCGCCTCGCACATGCAGGTCGGATGCCAAGAAACGATCTAGCCTTGTCCGCCAAGTCAACAAAAATTTGAAGAGATCCAACCGTAGGATTGATGAACCCACACTGGCCAAGGGAGGAATCGACGCCAAGCAAGGATGTCCTAGGGGCAACGTTGGAGAAGATCTCCGTTGCATTTAGATCTCGGAGAGGTTGTGATCGTTGCATATTTATGCAACGTTTATGTGCTTAACCGAACCTTATATTTAGCTCTTTTGTTATGTTTTTAAGTAATTTAACATTATTATTTATTCTTAGGTATTTTGGAGATAAATGAAGAAAAAGGGCTTAAATATATCCTGGCGAGGAAATCTGGAAGATGCAGTCTTAGCGAAGGAGAGAGAAGCCCTTCTGCAAATTGGTTTGGCGAGCACGTGGGAATTTATATATATATATATATAATGGAAGTTGACTTGTGCTTGGACTTGGAGACTAAGAGTAAGACAAAGAAAGAAGTATAATTGAAGTGGATGGCTGCATGCATATTTATATATATCAAGTGGATTAAAAAGATGGGCTAGCACGTGAGCAACAAGAGGATGATCAGCTTTTGCTAATTATATATTGGTTTATATGGCTAGCGAAGTTCGATGGGCTAGCGAAGTTCGATGGGCTGGCAAGTTGCTAGCAAGGAGAAGAAGAGAAGAGTCCTATTATAATAATGAGATTAAGAAGAGATGGGCTGGAATTAGTGTCTTGCACGTGGGTTGCTAGCTAGGTTAATTAACCTAGCTAGTTTGGAACATATAAATAGCTAAGAAGAGAACGTACGCGGGGAGGACGGACGGAAAAAGAGCAAGGAAGCTGCAAGTTTCTCTATCATCCGTTTGTATCAATTTCTTTCATGGATTATTTTAGTTTAATTTCTGTTTCCATGAGGAGCTAAACTCCATTGTTAAGGGGCTGTTTTGAAGCCCCGTTCATGATATCTAGATTGCTTATGCATGTTAATTAAATTTTGTTTTTGTTATTTGAATGAGGTTTCTTTGTTATTTATACGGTGATGATTCTTGATTATGTATGCTTTGAGTGCACGCTTAGTATGCGTGTTTAGGAATCTAATTCTAAGAAAATTAATGGTTGTTAGTGATTATTACCTTCCTCAAGTTTCAATAGTAGAACCCATACATGCTTGGTATAAGAAACCCTAGGTCTAGTAAGACACAACCGTAGTGTACTTATGAAGCCTTGTAGATTCTCAAACCCTTTCTAAATCTTAATGCTTTTCTCTTAGTAAATTCGAGTCCGTGACTTCGGGTTCTTTGAGGGATAGACAATATTGATAAGCAGACCTTCAATGTTGTAAACATAAGGATTGGGTAATAGGTTGTGTTCACAGCTCGGGACCTTCCTGGGAGTCTTTCATTCATAACATTTGCATTGTTTAGTTAAGCATTTGTCGTCTAGATGGAGTGACGGTGGTGGATAACACTTCCCTTAACCCATTTTATCATTGATTCTTGTTTTACTTATACTCTGTTTTCAGTTTCAGTTTCGTAGTCTGTTTTGCACAATTTTGTTCGCCAACCAAACAAATTCCGATTGCATCGAAATTTCGCATCGAAGTTCGATAGGGTGTCTTTAGTGTCC
This sequence comes from Geum urbanum, assembly GCA_946800695.1. Lineage (NCBI taxonomy): Eukaryota > Viridiplantae > Streptophyta > Magnoliopsida > Rosales > Rosaceae > Geum > Geum urbanum. The sequence goes on from OX327011.1 coordinate 48,848,478, forward strand.
AGTGTTAATTTCGTAATTTTAGGTTGAGTCTAGATATTTTAATTAATTACGTTAGTGTCCCGTGGTCGAGTCTGTCAGATTTCTGACTTTCGTGTCTGTTTGTAGTTTAGAGTAATGAGTCTCATCTTTCCCTGTGGATTGACCCCTATACTATTGTACTGCATTGACAAGCATATTAAGTTCATTATAGGGTAATTTTGAGGGTGGTTAAACACTCGATCAAATTTTGGCGCCGTTGCCGGGGAAAGATCTAGTCTTTATATTCTAACGTGTCTTTTGTTTTCAGTTTTGTTTTGTTTTGTTTCATTTCTTTTGTAGTGTAACGTGTCTCTTGTGTGCAGGTACCTAGTGCATGCATACTCGAAGGTCAAGAAGAACTGAGCCTTTATTGCTTGATTTAGAGATTGAACGCTCAGCTAAGCAAAACCGGAAGCAGAAGAGGCAAGCAGAACTGGAGGTTGGAAACACGAGTGGCCCAGTGCCAGAACCTGAGATTGAGGTGGAAACAAGTTCAGATTCAAAAGAAGAAGTTCCTCAATCGCCACCACAAAGAGCAGCAATGGGAGAACAACCAAGAACGTTGATGAATTCCTTTGTACCTAGTGCTCAGGGGAATTCATCACCAATAGTGTTGCCGGCTCTTGGGACATATTCAGTGCCTCCTGCTTTACTTTCAGCCCTACCTCATTATAGGGGGGTATTTTCAGAGGACCCTCAGCAACATTTGGCTGAGATTGAAGCTTTAGCATCAACACAAAACTTACAAAATGTTGAATCTAATGTGTTGAAACTAATTTTATTTCCTTTTTCTGTGAAGGAAGGAGCGAAGATGTGGTTCAATTCTTTGGCTCCTAGGTCTATACAATCTTGGGATGAGATGAAGGTAACGTTCATGAAGGAGTATTTCTCAGCCCAGAAGACTAAGCAGTTGAAGAAGGAGATTAATAGCTTCATACAAAAAGATGGTGACATGCTTCATGAGGCATGAAGTCATTTCAAGGAGCTGTTGAGGAAATGCCCACCTCATGGGTATGATCTAGAGGACAGGATGACTTTCTTTTATGAAGGTCTGGAGCCAGCCAACAAGACAAGAGTGGATTCTGCATGTGGAGGTATGTTTATGTACCAAACAGGTCAGCAAGCTCATGATACCATAGAGAAATTGGCTGAGAACACCAAACAGTTCTATACAAGAGAGAGAACGTTGGCGAGCAAGAAACAGCAAGCTGTATTTGAGGTTGCCACCAACCCAGACATGGACAAGAGAATGAAAGCAATAGAGAAGAAGTTGGAGTCCATTTCTACTGCCATCAAGAGCCAAACGACATCATCATCATCTGTTTCTCAGGTATGTTCTGTTTGCTCTATGTCGGATCACACTCATGAATCTTGTCCTTTTATTCCTGAAGAAGAGCAGGTGAATTTTGTGCAACAACGTGCATCAAGAAATGATCCATTTTCAAACACATACAATCCGGGGTGGAGGAATCATCCCAATTTCAGCTATGGAAACACAAACAATGTGCTGAACCCACCCACCGGATTCAAGGTAAGACCTGAATATCAGCAGGTACAACAGCCGGTTGCAGCTCCAGCTCCTGATCCTATCATGGCAGTAATATTGGCTAGGCTAGAGGGGATTGAGATGCACAACAAGAACTCTAGCAAGGCATTCGAGCTTATGGAGAAGCAGCTAAATAGCTTGCAGCAACAGGTGTCAACAAGAGAACAAGGTACTCTTCCAAGCAATGTGGTTAAGAACCCAAGATCTCAACAAGAAGCTAATGTGATCACATTGAGAAGTGGAAGAGTGATTGAAGAGGTTGAGAAGCCTACAAAAAAATCTTTAGAAGATGAACCGGTCCTAGAACAAGTGCTACCATTTCCACCACTACTGCAGGATCAGGGAGAGAAGGGTGTACCTGGACAGAAAAATTCATTAAATGAAAAATCAGGTAAGTCAATTTCTGAACCTTCTCCTTCAATTCCTTTACGTGTTCCTTTTCCTGGCAGGTTGAAAAACAAGAAGAATGATGAATTGGAGCAAGAGATTCTAGATACATTCCGGAAGGTGGAAGTGAACATTCCGTTGCTCGATGCGATTAAGCAAATACCGAAGTATGCAAAGTTTCTTAGGGAACTTTGTACAATGAAGAGGAAGTTCACAGGGACCGAGACCGTGGCCTTGAGTGAGAAGGTGTCAGCGGTACTTCAGAGGAAGCTACCACCCAAGATGGGTGATCCTGGACGATTCACTGTCCCATGTACAATTGGTAACACGAACTTTACTGGGGCTTTGCTTGATTTGGGTGCATCAATAAACTTAATGCCATACTTTGTGTATAAAACTTTGAATATTGGTGCATTACAACAAACTGGTGTTACAATTAAATTAGCTGATCGATCTAACTGCTACCCCAGAGGTTATGTTGAGGATGTTTTGGTGCAGGTAGGTAAGTTGATCTTTCCAGCTGATTTCTTCGTGTTAGAGATGGAGGCAGAGCCTCAACCATCAGAACTACCATTGATACTTGGTCGTCCATTCCTACGGACCGCTAGGACCAAGATAGATTGTTTCAATGGTACCCTCTCCATGAAAGTGGATGAAGAGAAGATCCGCTTCAACATCTTCGACGCAATGAGGCATCCTAGCGATAATGATTTGTATTCCTGTTTTTCTATTGATACATTTGATAATTTTATGCAGGAATTTATGCAGTACTCGGTGAATGAGGATGAGGATGCGTTGAAGAAAGCGATTGAAGAAGGGGGGAGGAAATCTGAAACCTCCCCATGTTCTAAAGTGTGGGATGAACTTGAGGATTTGATCACCCAAGTTCGATCCATGAATGAAGAAGAAGAAACAATGAGAATCAGCTCAGCTGAGGAGTTAGTGATGGGAGAAGAGTACGATGATGTTGTGGCAGCCCTTGAGTCATTGCCATACATAAGAGGTAGTTCAAAATCTCTTCCTCTTCCTATTACTAATGACACGCTTCTTCCTTCCATTGTAACAGCACCAAAGCTTGAGCTCAAGCCTTTGCCTGAGCATTTGAAGTATGCATTCCTTGGAACTGGTGAGACTTTACCAGTCATTTTATCTTCAAAACTAACAATGTTACAGGAAGAGAAGCTAATCACTGTACTCAGAGAGTACAAGGAGGCTATTGGCTGGACAATTGCAGACATTAAAGGAATAGATCCAACATTGTGTACTCATAGGATATTCCTTGAAGATGGAGCAAAGCCAACGAGAGAACCACAACGTAGACTCAACCCACCTATGGTGGATGTGGTGAAGAATGAGGTTATCAAACTTCTCGATGCAGGTATTATTTATGCAATATCTGATAGCAAGTGGGTGAGTCTTGTGCAGGTGGTACCCAAGAAGTCAGGCATTACAGTGATTAAAAATGATGAGGATCTGCTGGTGCCAAAGAGAGTTCAAACAGGATGGAGAGTCTGTATTGACTACCGCAGGCTTAATGCCACAACCCGTAAGGATCATTTTCCTCTTCCTTTTATTGACCAAATGTTGGAACGTCTTGCAGGTCATGCGTATTATTGCTTTCTAGATGGTTATTCTGGTTACAACCAGATTGCCATTGACAGAGAAGACCAGGAGAAGACCACGTTCACGTGTCCCTTTGGCACGTTTGCTTATAGGAGGATGCCTTTTGGGTTGTGCAATGCACCAGCTACTTTCCAGAGATGCATGATGAGCATCTTTTCAGACATGGTGGAGAAGATCATCGAGGTATTCATGGATGATTTTTCTGTTTTTGGTGATTCTTTTGATACATGTTTGAATAATCTGTCCCTAGTTCTAGAGAGATGTGTAGAAAAGAACCTTGTGTTAAATTGGGAAAAATGTCATTTCATGGTTGAACAAGGTATTGTTTTGGGACATGTAATTTCTGAAAAAGGTATTGAGGTAGACAAGGCTAAGGTTGATGTTATACGTACCTTACCACCTCCCACTACTGTGAGAGAGGTGCGCTCTTTTCTTGGACATGCAGGTTTCTATCGCAGGTTTATCAAGGATTTCTCAAAGATAGCCCGACCTCTCAGTGCATTGCTCCAGAAGAGTGTGACGTTTGATTTTACTGAAGATTGTCTTGCTGCCTTTAACAAGCTCAAGGAGCTGTTGATCACCGCCCCAATCATCCAAGCACCAGACTGGAACCTTCCGTTCGAATTGATGTGTGATGCATCGAAATATGCTGTAGGTGCTGTGTTGGGACAGCGGGTTGAGAGGTTACCACATGTGATTTATTATGCTTCTCGAACCCTTAATGATGCTCAGTTAAACTATTCAACAACTGAGAATGAACTTTTGGCTGTTGTCTTTGCTTTAGAGAAATTTAGATCTTATTTGTTAGGAACTAAAGTGATTATTTTCTCTGACCATGCTGCATTGAGATATCTTATTGATCTACGCATTTTAGGCGTATTAATTAATGTGTTTTCTCTACATTTTTACTTTGATAATTGCTTAGTTTTATTAGTTTTAACTTATTTTGTTAATTTCAGGTGTTGACCAAAAGAGACGGAGTAAAGGAGTCTACAAGCACGCAAAACGCAATAAATCCGGAGAAGAAATAGTCCGAGGAATGGTCTTCAAATGGTTACTAAAATACATTCCCATATGGTGTCAAGAATTGGAAACCAAATGCCAAATGAAATGGATACTAAAATGGTGGACAAAAAGATGAAGACATTTCTCCTGCGCGACCCAGGAAAGAGCAAATATGGCGGAATATATGGAGCATATAATGGACGAATTTTTGAAGGATATTCCATGAAGAAAAATACCTTATTTAAGGGCCAAAATATGTGCAAGAATATGGTATATTCGGCCAAGAAGTATTGGGGAATAAGGAATGCAAGATTTGAAGATATAAAGATTTCCTTTTCCTTGAAGAAGAAGAAAACTGGGCAGTCAGGTCACTCAACTTCTAAAATCCGTAGTAAATTCAATTCAACTCCAAATATGGCGTTCATTATATGGATTTTATAGCCCTTTGAATAAGCTTTCCAATAAAACAAGAATCGGAATTTTCTGAGCTCTAGAACTCCCGGAAAAGACGTTTCAAGACAGGCTGGCAATTCTACCCGAGTACACTAGGAAAACCTAGTTTGGAGAGGAAAGTTGGAATTCTTCACCTATAAATACAAGAGCTCGGCCTCAAAGCAAATCATCACATATTCTAGGCCTAAGCTCTGCAAAATTACTCTCCACCCTCTCCCTCAAACACCAAGGCCGAGCACAAAGTGACTACACCGCCATCCACCATCACTCGGATCGCTTGCACACGTTAAGTCCATACAAGTGAGAACCACCATCCTTGGAGTCATCTACACCTTGGGAGTTTGCAGCGTTAAGCGGGATTTCTTCAAAGTGTAACCATGAACCCTTTACTCCGTAGTCATATTTTGTTCTTGTACTCTTTTTGTTTGACATTGGGTTTTGGTGAATACTTTTGGATTTTTAATACTTACTTGAGTTTATCTTCCATGTGTTTATGTTCTTAGTTTTGTTTGATGCATGCTATGTCTAGTTCTTAATGCGTTGGGTAGTGCGGGATGATTGTGTTTTAACCTTTCGCCTGGAAGTTATTCAATGATTCTTAGATTTTAAGGCGTTAAGCTTTAACCCACATGGCATGTTAATAATAAAAATTAGGAGCATAAATTTCGAAGGTAGCTTAATTAGGTAGAGAAAATTGGTTAGGTTGAATATGATGATCACATGTAAATAATTAATTAGGTTTTTGTCGAAAATGTGGTAAGGGTTTTTGGGATTTCCTTATGTATTTCCTTGTCTATGAGTTGATGCATGATAGAGTCCTAGGAATACTTGCTATGTGATTGACGTTTTTAGTTAGTAATTAGATAGAAAATTTAGGAAATTAAAATCAACTCTTTTATACCCCCCTTTTTACTACACAAGAATTGCATGCACCCTTCAATCCCCGGTTTAGAACGATACCCTACTTATCAATGCTACATCTACACAAAAAGGGTTTAAATTGCATATGGTTGAATTATGTGTTAAGTGTCTACTTTGTGTTAATATTTGATGCATGTTTCCGTCGTATCATTTTTTGGCGCCGTTGCCGGGGATTGTTAATTGTTTGTGATTTTTGTGTGTATATATGTAAATTTATACTTGTGCATATTACTAACCATTTTCTTTTTCAGGAATTTTCGAAGTATATATGCTAATTTTACTTACAAATTTTTGATGCTTTGAATATGTGCCTTAAATGATTTAATTTTTTTTTTTTTTCGTAAATAAATACATGTGAATAAATGTTAGTGTAAATTTTAATTTTTGTAAATATTAATCGCTGTTTGTATATATATATCTAATAATTGTTAAGCATGTTAAATGATAGTCTTAGATTTACATTGTTTACATGCTTGATTAATTAGGTCTCACTCCTTGGAATAGATGGTGCCTCTTTTTCTTGTTTATCTCCTTAACCCCTTATGTTTTACACATAAGGTTGAGGGCGGAGTCTACAAGAACTATGAGGGAGTGTGAATTCTTGAAAGTTTTGCTGAATGTCGGACATGGTGTCTAGAAACGGGTTATGACTGGTGACAGGTTCTGGATCTAAGAAAGACTTACACCAATAGAGTATATACCATTGGCCCGGTTAGCCTCGGGGTGTATTGTCGAAATTAGTCCTGCCTCTCGCGTTATCTCTATCCCCAACTGGCCATGTTTTTCGATTGAACCGAGGCTAAACAATTGAGAATTCATACTTTATCGCACGGGTCGCACGTCCTTGGAAAGACTGAAAAATCAATGCCTTGTAATCCTTGTAAATTTTTGGCGAAATCAATTTGGGACATGTGTGCTAAAAATCTCGAAAATTGTTGAACATGTAAAGGACTTTCCAACGTTGCAGGTACTTAGTTGCATTAACTCCCCTGCGGTTTCATGATGCTCGGATTTCATCACCGGGTACCCTAACCTAAGTGAAGTTAGGGACATGAGACCAATGGACGAGTCATTCTATTCATGATTGTTCATGTAACTTGGATGTTTTCTGCAGGTTCTAACCATTTTCTCTTATGCATTCACACCATTTTTATCATCTAGGTTGATCTTGTTTGATGCATTTAGTTAATTCTCATTAAATAAATGTGTGATACATGGTAAATCGAAGTGTGACATTGTGTGAAAGGTGCCCTAAGAACATGTCCAACGTGCAAAACAAATTTTGTGTGTTTATATACTTAAATTTCTCATTGGTTACTATATTTCTGCATCATTTGCATTGCATTTTTGTTATATATCATTCATTCATTCATGCATTACATAATTGCATCATCTTGCATCATACATTTAATGCATATCATGCATTTGCATTGGATTTGATGTTTGTTGAGTTTTGTAGGATACGAAGGAGGAACGTGCTCCAAGTGTTTTCATAATTCGCAGCTTCTGTCCAAAACAGAACAGTCAACTTTGAAAAGTCATAACTTTCAGCTCGTTTGGAGTTAGCACGAGTTCTTTATATGAATGAAAAGCTCGAGACATCTAGTTTTCAGTCATATAAAGATCACGAATTTCTGAGCTCTAAATCGTTTGGAATTCTAGTTTAAAGACACGGAGGTCAGAACATTAAGCTGCAAAGTGGAAAGAACAAATGGAGGAGATGCACCTTCAAGATCAGGCTGTTCCAAGAGCATAAATGAAGCATCATGTCTAGGCTATAAGACATTAAAAAACAAGCGCTTGTTGGGAGGCAACCCAATGGAGGATCGACACTCAGATTTGCTTTCTTTTCCCTTCCTCTTTATTAATTAGTGTGTTAATTAGTTAGTTATTTTTGGTGAATTCATTCTCCATGCTTGATTCTATATTTTTACTTTGTTACATTGAGGACAATGTAGGGTTTAAGTGTGGGGGAGGGGTTTACAACTTATTTGAGTCATAAATTGTAAAAACCGGGCGGACAATGAAACTTTCCGGCGGATGATGCCCTAAAAATTTTAATTTTTTTTAAGTTTTTCGTGGGTTTTTAGTTTTCTAAAATTTTAGGTAGTTTTTTGTGTATTTTAGTGTTTTTCAGAGTCTTAGGATGCCCTTAACTTGTCTATGATGATATTTTTCTGAGACAATTTCGAGTTCATGGCTTTCATATTATTAATTTTTATGGAATTCTTTTGTTAATATAGATGTTTTGATTGCATTAACATGTAGTAGATATAGATTGTAAAACTCGGTACAGATTTCGCATGTTAGAATAAGTTTTAAATCATACAAACCTAAAAGTGAGTTTTTGAGCCTACATTACTTCATTTGAGAGTGAATTTCGTGCATATGGTTCTCAAAAACAAAACATGCTTCATCTAATTACTTGCCATAGATTTTAATGAACTAGAGATTACTAGAACTTACTCATGTAGATTTACAACGCTTTTAAGTTGATATATGCTCTGATTTTGGATATGATTAAAGGCAAATTAGGTTACCACCACTTAAACCAAATGGCCTTGTGTCCTTTTGTGCGCACGAGTTGCGACACCCTTAGATTACCCCTTTGTGCCTACGTTAAGCCTTTTCTTTCATTTACCACATACATATCTAAACACTTAGCCTAGTGTAGAGTTTCCAACCCTTGTTCAAAGACATGGTGAAGGAGTTCGAAGCTAGCATAAAAGAAGTGGCGAAAAAAAAAGTGATGAAAGAATACAAAAGAAGGGAAGACTTGTCCAAAAGAGTTGATTGCCGAAATAAAAAGAAAGAAAAAAAAAATCGAGAGCAAAAGAAAAGAAAGAAAAGAAAAAAATGTATGAAAAAAAGCTCTCCAGCAAAAGTTCTAAGTGTAAAAGTTTGGACAAGTGAAGTTTAGAATGAAGTTATGGCCCAAAAAGATGAAAATTGGCCCCCGATCTTGAAGTTTGACACAAGAAGAAGTGTAGAAAGGATGAGCCACGAATTTGAAGAATTCTAAGTGCTAAACTAAGTCTTTGGAACGTTTTTACACCACCACTTATCTAAATTTCGAATGCCTTAGCCTTAGCCCCATTACAACCTTTCTAAAGTCCTTTATGATCCTTAAGATGAGTAGCCTTCAATTGGTTGAGTAAGTTACATGAGTAAGCATATGGTTTGGTTCAATTGTGCAAGTAATTATGAGGTATTTCGATGCAATACATATACATTTGAGTGAACCTCTTTTCATGAGTGAAAATATGATGAGTGCATCCATGTGAGATTGATTTAAACTTTTTCGAAGCATGCATAGCTTATAAATCACCATTGTTTTCATCTAAGTCTTACTTGTTCATGCATGAGAATATCTTTATTAACTCTTGAATTCCTTGTGCTTTAATTTTGTGAATTTTCATGGAATTTTCGAAATTCATTTGTTAAAGGGCTTAGTAGTATTTTGTTGGAAAATTTTGAGTCTTAGTTTAATTTAGTATTTGCTAAGGGACTAGCAAAGTTTAAGTGTGGGGGATTTGATCTACGCATTTTAGGCGTATTAATTAATGTGTTTTCTCTACATTTTTACTTTGATAATTGCTTAGTTTTATTAGTTTTAACTTATTTTGTTAATTTCAGGTGTTGACCAAAAGAGACGGAGTAAAGGAGTCTACAAGCACGCAAAACGCAATAAATCCGGAGAAGAAATAGTCCGAGGAATGGTCTTCAAATGGTTACTAAAATACATTCCCATATGGTGTCAAGAATTGGAAACCAAATGCCAAATGAAATGGATACTAAAATGGTGGACAAAAAGATGAAGACATTTCTCCTGCGCGACCCAGGAAAGAGCAAATATGGCGGAATATATGGAGCATATAATGGACGAATTTTTGAAGGATATTCCATGAAGAAAAATACCTTATTTAAGGGCCAAAATATGTGCAAGAATATGGTATATTCGGCCAAGAAGTATTGGGGAATAAGGAATGCAAGATTTGAAGATATAAAGATTTCCTTTTCCTTGAAGAAGAAGAAAACTGGGCAGTCAGGTCACTCAACTTCTAAAATCCGTAGTAAATTCAATTCAACTCCAAATATGGCGTTCATTATATGGATTTTATAGCCCTTTGAATAAGCTTTCCAATAAAACAAGAATCAGAATTTTCTGAGCTCTAGAACTCCCGGAAAAGACGTTTCAAGACAGGCTGGCAATTCTACCCGAGTACACTAGGAAAACCTAGTTTGGAGAGGAAAGTTGGAATTCTTCACCTATAAATACAAGAGCTCGGCCTCAAAGCAAATAATCACATATTCTAGGCCTAAGCTCTGCAAAATTACTCTCCACCCTCTCCCTCAAACACCAAGGCCGAGCACAAAGTGACTACACCGCCATCCACCATCACTCGGATCGCTTGCACACGTTAAGTCCATACAAGTGAGAACCACCATCCTTGGAGTCATCTACACCTTGGGAGTTTGCAGCGTTAAGCGGGATTTCTTCAAAGTGTAACCATGAACCCTTTACTCCGTAGTCATATTTTGTTCTTGTACTCTTTTTGTTTGACATTGGGTTTTGGTGAATACTTTTGGATTTTTAATACTTACTTGAGTTTATCTTCCATGTGTTTATGTTCTTAGTTTTGTTTGATGCATGCTATGTCTAGTTCTTAATGCGTTGGGTAGTGCGGGATGATTGTGTTTTAACCTTTCGCCTGGAAGTTATTCAATGATTCTTAGATTTTAAGGCGTTAAGCTTTAACCCACATGGCATGTTAATAATAAAAATTAGGAGCATAAATTTCGAAGGTAGCTTAATTAGGTAGAGAAAATTGGTTAGGTTGAATATGATGATCACATGTAAATAATTAATTAGGTTTTTGTCGAAAATGTGGTAAGGGTTTTTGGGATTTCCTTATGTATTTCCTTGTCTATGAGTTGATGCATGATAGAGTCCTAGGAATACTTGCTATGTGATTGACGTTTTTAGTTAGTAATTAGATAGAAAATTTAGGAAATTAAAATCAACTCTTTTATACCCCCCTTTTTACTACACAAGAATTGCATGCACCCTTCAATCCCCGGTTTAGAACGATACCCTACTTATCAATGCTACATCTACACAAAAAGGGTTTAAATTGCATATGGTTGAATTATGTGTTAAGTGTCTACTTTGTGTTAATATTTGATGCATGTTTCCGTCGTATCACTTATGACAAAGCAGGATGCAAAGCCGAGGTTGATCAGGTGGTTACTACTCCTTCAAGAGTTTGATGTGGAAATCAAAGATAAGAAAGGAACAGAGAATGTGGTTGCAGATCATTTGAGTCGGTTGACACATAGAACGTATGCGGAGGAGGATAAACTCCCTTTGCATGAGAGCTTTCCGGATGAGCAACTTTTTACTATCCAGGATTCTGAGCCGTGGTATGCGGATATTGTCAACTACCAGGTTTCAAAACTGGTACCTACTAACTTTACCCGTGCTCAGAAGGACAAGTTGAAGAAGGAGGCCAGATTTTATGTGTGGGATGATCCATACTTATGGAAGCATTGCCCAGATTCCATCATTCGAAGGTGCATACCCGAATCTGAAATTTATTCTATTCTTTCTTTTTGCCACTCACATGTAGGTGGAGGACATTTCGGGGGGAAGAAAACTGCACTCAAGGTGTTGGAGTGTGGATTTTATTGGCCTAACATTTTTAAGGATGCTCATGAATTCTACAAAGCATGCACAAGATGCCAGATGACAGGTAACATAGGTCCTAGGGATCAAATGCCTCAACACCCAATTCTTGTGGTTGAAATTTTCGATGTGTGGGGTATTGATTTCATGGGTCTTTTCCCTTCTTCTCATTCTAATGTGTACATACTTTTGGCAGTTGATTATGTGTCTAAGTGGGTGGAGGCAGTTGCCACCCGAACTAACGATTCTGCTGTTGTGCTCAGATTCTTAAAGTCCATATTTGCTAGATTTGGCACACCTAGGTACATCATTAGCGATGGAGGCTCTCACTTTTGCAACCGCACGTTTGCTGCGCTCTTGAGGAAATATAATGTTCAACACAAGGTGGCGACACCTTACCATCCTCAGTCCAGTGGACAAGTGGAGGTGTCTAACCGTGAAATCAAGAAGATCCTTGAGAAGACCGTAGGCCCTACCAGGAAGGATTGGAGTCAGCGATTAGATGAAGCTTTGTGGGCTTACCGAACAGCTTACAAAACACCTATAGGGATGTCTCCTTACAGGCTTGTTTTTGGCAAAGTTTGTCATCTGCCGGTCGAGCTTGAACACAAAGCTTATTGGGCGGTAAAACAGTTCAATTTTGATATTGATGAGGCTGGGATTCACAGGAAACTGCAGCTGAATGAGCTGGCAGAAATCAGGAACAATGCATACGAGTCCAGCAGGATTTACAAGGAGAAAGCTAAGGCTTTTCATGATCAAAATATCAGGAGCAAGACTTTTGTGGTAGGACAAAAGGTCTTGGTTTTCAACTCGAGGTTGAGACTGTTTCCAGGTAAGCTTCAGTCTAGATGGATTGGTCCATTTGTGGTTACTAATGTTTTCCCTAGTGGTGCTGTAGTTGTGAAAAGTGACAAAACAGGGAAAGTTTTCAAAGTCAATGGACATCGATTGAAGCCGTTTCACGAGTTGATGATGGAGCATATCGTTGAGCAAGTACCTCTCGAGGATGTGCCACAAGATAAAGAGTGATACGTGGTACCGTCAGGCTGAAGACGTTAAACTTAGCGCTACTTGGGAGGCAACCCATGTGGATGGAGAAGCTTGGCTGCCAGATTTGAATTCTTCTCCCTTCTCCTTTTTCTTTATTTTTCTCCATGTTAGTGTGATTTGTGATGTGTTATGTGTCTTATTCCATGCTTGTTTGATGTATTGCATGTTTTAGTTTTATCTTACATTGAGGACAATGCAAATTTCAAGTGTGGGGTGGGGTTTATATCATATCCTTAGCGTCTATGTATAAATTTTTCTTTATTTCGGTACTGTACAGTATGCTGTTTCGTGTCAATTTTTTGACATAGTTTGAGGTCTCGTAAATTTTTGAAATTTTTAGACGATGTTTTTACATGTGTCTAAATTGTGCTCTTAAAATTTCAGCTCATTCCAATGTATGATCAATTCTGTAAAATTCTTCCGAGGGAATGAGTCTCTGGCGAGCTTCGCATGTTGTACTGTTCAGTTTGATGTTTCGCGTGATTTGTTTGTCATATCTAGAAGTCTCGTAAATTTTTGAAATTTTTAGGGAATGTATGTAAATGTGTCGAGTTTATTCTCTCTAAATTTCAGCTCATTCCACTCTGTCATTAATTCTATATAATTCTGGCGAAGTGGAGCTGAGTCAAGCGAGCAACAGTTCTCAGTACTGAACAGTAACCTGTTCGTGTCATTCATATTCGATAGCTAGGGGTCTCGTAATTTTCTGAAATTTTGAGGGAATTTTTGTAAATGAGTCTAGTTAGTGCTCACGAAATTTCAGCTCATTTCGATGTATGACTAATTTTGTAAAATCCTAGCGAGCCTCGCTACACGTTGTTCGCGAGAGTGGTATTCTTGAGGCTGGCGAGCAAGCAGTCTGCTGTTTTGTATAATTTATTTGACATAGTTATAGGTCTCGTAATTTTCTGAAATTTTGAGGGTAGGTTTGTATATGTGTCTAGTTAGTTCTAGAGAAATTTCAGCCAATTACGATGTGTGATTAATTTTGTAAAATTCTGGCGAGATGTACTGTGCAGTACACTGTGTCTGGCGAGCTGCTCGCCTGATGTTGATATTTTTGAGTTTTTCTTTGTTTTCCTGGGGTATTTTAGTGTCTTATTTAAAAAATCAAATACAAAAGTAAAAAGTGTCAAGAAAAACATAAAAAGAGTCTTTGGTTTTGTGTCTTAGGTGCCCTTAACTAGTCCATGATGTGATTATATCTTCCGTAATTGTGACTGAAAGATGATCATGTTATTTAAGTTTCTTTGGTTAATTTTGATTTATGATGCATATGCGAATGTGTAGTGGATGTAAAAAAGGTTAACATGGTACAGATTTTTGGCATGCTTAAACTTTGTTGAGATTCATTTAACCTGTGAGCGATTGAGCCTATATGTGATTACACATGCTTTCTTTTTTGAGTGTCAATTGCTTGCCACAGATTAAGTTAATGGACTCTAGAATTTACTAGAACTTGCTCTTGTGCTTTTCAAAGCTTATAGTCAATACTTGTTTTGATTGAGGAAGTGATAAAGGCATTTAGGGGACACCACCATTGCAATATAAGCCTGTGTCCCGACTTTGTGTACACAAGATGTGCACCCCTTAGTTAACCACTTTGAGCCTACATGTTTAAACTTTATGTCATCACCCACATATCTCTGACCTTAAACCTTAGAATAGTTATATCTTTACCCTTGTTCTAGGACTTGGTAGAGCTATACATGAGACAAGTATGTGAAGACGACGACAATGTCGAGAAGTGATGCAAAGAAATAAGTGTGGGGTATCAAGCTAGTGTAAAAAAAAAAATAAGAATGAAAAGAAAAAAAAATGTGTGATGTCTAGCTTGATACCCGAGTTAACTGTTGATGAAAATAATGATGTGAAGGCCCAACAAGATGAAATTCGGCCACAAAAGTGAGAAAATTCATGGTTGTTAAGTTTGAAGAAGTCTCTTATTTGGTGCTCTACTGGGTTCTAGAATTATATTTGAATTCCTTATCCATTTATTCTTTAACCTATTAGCCAAGCCCCATTACAACCTATGAAAGTCCTTTTGATCCTCAAGATGGCAGCCTTTGATCTGTGAAGATTTGTCACAAGTGTAAGCATATGGTGTGGTCCATTTGGCAAGTAGTTGAGTTGAGTGAATACCTTAGACATACTTTGAGAGAAACACTTTTGAGAGCATATACCTGTGAGGTTGAATCTTGACAAGTTTGTTTCATGCTACAGCTTTACATTCACCATGATTATGTCTTCGTCCTACATATTACATGTGTGTCATGCATTGAAATTAATTTTCGAAACTTTGTGGAATGTTAATTTGGAATCACTTATCTTGGTGTTACAATTGTGGAAGATTGCTGAGACAATTTGTTGAGGGCGTTAGAGTCATGTAGTTAGAGTTTTGTCGAGTCTTTTCAGAGTCTTAGTTTAGTGTATTGCTCGAGGACTAGCAAAAGCTAAGTGTGGGGTATTCTGATCGTTGCATATTTATGCAACGTTTATGTGCTTAACCGAAACTTATATTTAGCTCTTTTGTTATGTTTTTAAGTAATTTAACATTATTATTTATTCTTAGGTATTTTGGAGATAAATGAAGAAAAATGGCTTAAATATATCCTGGCGAGGAAATCTGGAGGATGCAGTCTTAGCGAAGGAGAGAGAAGCCCTTCTGCAAATTGGTTTGGCGAGCACGTGGGAATTTATATATATATATATATATAATGGAAGTTGACTTGTGCTTGGACTTGGAGACTAAGAGTAAGACAAAGAAAGAAGTATAATTGAAGTGGATGGCTGCATGCATATTTATATATATCAAGTGGATTAAAAAGATGGGCTAGCACGTGAGCAACAAGAGGATGATCAGCTTTTGCTAATTATATATTGGTTTATATGGCTAGCGAAGTTCGATGGGCTGGCAAGTTGCTAGCAAGGAGAAGAAGAGAAGAGTCATATTATAATAATGAGATTAAGAAGAGATGGGCTGAAATTGGTGTCTTGCACGTGGGTTGCTAGCTAGGTTAATTAACCTAGCTAGTTTGGAACATATAAATAGCTAAGAAGAGAACGTACGCAGGGAGGACGGACGGAAAAAGAGCAAGGAAGCTGCAAGTTTCTCTATCATCCGTTTGTATCAATTTCTTTCATGGATTATTTTAGTTTAATTTCTGTTTCCATGAGGAGCTAAACTCCATTGTTAAGGGGCTGTTTTGAAGCCCCGTTCATGATATCTAGATTGCTTATGCACGTTAATTAAATTTTGTTTTTGTTATTTGAATGAGGTTTTTTTTTATTTATACGGTGATGATTCTTGATTATGTATGCTTTGAGTGCACGCTTAGTATGCATGTTTAGGAATCTAATTCTAAGAAAATTGATGGCTGTTGGTGATTATTACCTTCCTCAAGTTTCAATAGTAGAACCCATACATGCTTGGTATAAGAAACCCTAGGCCTAGTAAGACACGACCGTAGTGTACTTATGAAGCCTTGTAGATTCTCAAACCCTTTCTAAATCTTAATGCTTTTCTCTTAGTAAATTCGAGTCCGTGACTTCGGGTTCTTTGAGGGATAGACAATATTGATAAGCAGACCTTCAATGTTGTAAACATAAGGATTGGGTAATAGGTTGTGTTCACAGCTCGGGACCTTCCTGTGAGTCTTTCATTCATAACATTTGCATTGTTTAGTTAAGCATTTGTCGTCTAGATGGAGTGACGGTGGTGGATAACACTTCCCTTAACCCATTTTATCATTGATTCTTGTTTTACTTATACTCTGTTTTCAGTTTCAGTTTCGTAGTCTGTTTTGCATAATTTTGTTCGCCAAACAAACAAATTCCGATTGCATCGAAATTTCGCATCGAAGTTCGATAGGGTGTCTTTAGTGTCCAGTGTTAATTTCGTAATTTTAGGTTGAGTCTAGATATTTTAATTAATTACGTTAGTGTCCCGTGGTCGAGTCTGTCAGATTTCTGACTTTCGTGTCTGTTTGTAGTTTAGAGTATTGAGTCTCATCTTTCCCTGTGGATTGACCCATATACTATTGTACTGCATTGACAAGCATATTAAGTTCATTATAAGGTAATTTTGAGGGTGGTTAAACACTCGATCAGGTTGCAAGATCATCGCCACCGCCGCAACACTTAGAAACCCTATGATAGCCATTTGTCTTATGTTTACCATACTATAGTTATTGTATGTTAACATCACGTGAAAAATCATGAAATTTTCTATTCTATAGTAATCAAATATATTTACAATTGAATAATATAATTTTGGTTATAATTCAATATACTTTAATCCAAATATTGAGTAAATGTAAAAAATCAGGAAAGGAAAGTGGATTACGCTTCCTTATACATCATGACGTATGTTTCTACCGGATTACGCGCGGGACGCAATCTAGCAGAAGCAAGTACGAGCTCTCTTCTTCCTCTCCTCTCGTCCGAACGCTCGGGCTGTTCGGATGGTCGGGCGCTTTCTCTCCTTTCGGGTATATGGGTGTATGCGTTCGGGTATGGCTGTTAGAAGAATACAACGACAAACATACAGTCAGGGGTCGAGACGGGGTGGCCCGCCTTCAACGCTCTGATGCCTAAGTTAGAAGATGTATTGGATATAATAGTCAAGCGAACGTGCGGGTAAATAGTGTTTGATGCTTGGATTCGATTATTCCTTACCTGTAATAAATACCTTACATATATAGGTGGTTGAGATTGGTGCTCGATGGTGTTCTTCGATGTGGGACTGGTCTGGTTCTGTTGATGCGTGATCCGCACATTCGGGTATGCGCCCCACGGGCGCGTGCGCGCTCAGATGGGGTCGGTCATGTGAGTGAAGTTGAAGCCTCCCTGGTGGTCCTTCGGGTGGCGGGGTAGGTGTTGATTACCTGCTTAAGTGGATAAGTATATTTAATCGGATAACTAATGATGCAATACTAACAAGTCCCCCAAGTCCCCAAGTCAAAGAGACCTTTCTTGACTGGGGAGTTGAAAAGGGGTTCGTGCGATTAAACAAAATACTTATCCGATTGAGCAGTGGTGCGTGGTCCTGTAACCCCCAAGTCCCCCAACTCTCCGGTCAAGGAAGGGCTCGCTTGACAGAGTGGGTACCTGTGCGTCTGAGTATGTACCTGTTCGTGCGGTATTGTATTCTGGGCCCGTGGAGTTTGCCTGGTAGAGACCAAAAATGGGTGTAATACAGATATGTAAGTATGCGAATGTATGTTATGATGCGTGAATGTATGCGAATGTATGCCGTAGCGCCAACGTTGGGATGCCGTTGCGTACGTCATAACGTCAACGTTGGGATGCCGTTGCGTACGCTTGTTGCTCATATCCGTAACGCCAACGTTGGGATGCCGTTGCGCACGCCGTAACATCAACGTTGAGATGCCATTGCGTACGCTAGTTGCTGAAACGGTGGGATCAGGACCGTTCCGTACATGTGTTGCAGCGCGCACGGAGGGACGAACGCATGCCCGTGCCGCTCATCGGTCTTAGTGTGCCCAAGGAGGGGACGGACCGCACACCCTTGCCACCTAAGTCGGTGAGTCGATCGTTAATGTTACGCGCACGGAGGGGAAGAACCTCACGCCCGTGCCGCCCATCGGTTTAGCGTGCGCAGAGAGGAGTCGGCCCCATGCCTCTGCCGCCTAATCCGATATGCTTGCGCGCACGGAGAGGACGGACCCCATACCCGGAACGCTCATCGGTCTTAGTGCGTACAAGGAGGGGACGGACCCCGAGCCCTTGCTGCCTAAGTCGGCGAGTTGATCGTTAACATTGCGCTCACGGAGATGACGGACCCCACACCCGTGCCACCCATCGGTCTCAGCGCGCGCAAAGAGGGGACGGACCCCATGCCTCTACCGCCTAATCCGGCTTGCTTTACGTGTACGGAGGGGAAGGGCCCCACGCTCGTGCAACGTAACTTCTTCATTCGGCGCGTGTCCGCCGAAAAGGAACTCAGGCGTTCATCCTCTTCCGGGTTGCCCAAATGGTGTTTATACTAACCTGGTGGTGTGATGCTTTAAATTGTGGCGTGTCGCGAGCGCATGGTCATGCGGGTGGTATACGCGCCAGTCTGAATAGCGGGAGGCGTGACGTTCGTTGTGTTGTGGTGGTGCTCTGTTTGATGGGGTGTTTGAGGTGACATTCCTTTTGACTTGTCCTTGGGAACCGTTGTACAATAAATGCTAGTCGGCGTATTTAATGCAGGCGTGCCCTGGGCATTAAATGATGATGACGTAATAACTGCTCGAAGGTCAGGCATCAGGCGCGTGGGAGCGTGGGGTGTTTGCATGAATGACACGTGGCGAGTCGTGGGAGACTGTGCTAGGGTTTTGAAAACGAGGCGAGAAGCTGAAGAGTTGGCACGGTTACTTAGGAGGAGAAGTAAACCACCTCGGGGCCACGTGTCGCAATCTGACGGTGGACACGCGAAAATGGACGGCTGGCGTTCGATGGAGTGTTTCGTGTGCTCAGTATAAATAGGCCTTCGGTGTTGTCTTCCTTACCACTTTCATCTTTTACTGATATTCTGCCAAATTTACTCCACAAATTGTTCCTCTGATCTCTGTGTCCTTTCACTTTCTTGCCGGAATTCCTCGTCGACGTCTTCGTTTCAACTGTAATTTCCAACTTGGTGAGGCTCGAATCTATTTTTTTTTGTTTTGTTTGTGTTGCTTTTCTGTTTTGCTCTCGTCGGTTTCTGGGTTTGCGTCTCAAGAACATGGCGTGTTCTTGGGGCGTGCCTGGTTTGATTTTGTTTTGGGGTGGGTTTTTGATGTTTCTGGTAGGTTTTTTTTTGCTAAGTGTGGGTTTCGCATGCGTGCGTCTAGGAATGGAGCCAATAGAGATATCGAGTGGGCAATCGCGTGAGCGCATATACATACCGGGGGCGGGGTGGGTTAGTTGTGGTTCGGGTACGAGTGGGTCGAGTACATCGTCGTACGAATCCGTGTTGAGTGTGGCACCTCTGCGATACATCCCTAACACTTCTCTTGTGGTGCAGCCAATGGATCCTAAGCAAGCGCTCGCTGCCGCAGGGTTAGGGAGTGCGTCGAGGTCATCGGGCGGGTCTTCGTCCGCCTCTGGACCGTGGGGCGAGAATGACGTGCAGCAGGGGGCGTCCGTTCCCTAGTTCGCGGAAGGGGGCCGCGTACACTGGGTGCTGCCAAACGGGACGCCGGTCCAGGAGCCAGAGCGTGCGCCGTCCGTGAAGGAGATGGCACGGTGGGCATGCGACTATCATATTCCGAGCTCCGTGCGGCTGAGGATCCCTGGCAGGGACGACACGTTCACCCGCCCTCCGCACGGCCATGTCTGCTTGAGCGAATTCCACCTGAAGGCCGGGATCAAGCTGCCCTTGTACCCGTTCTTCCAGTACATGCTGGCGCTTCTGAGGATCTCGCTCGGCCAGTGCGGGCCCACGCTAACCCGCACGTTGGTCGCCATGTTCAACATCTTTCGGGTGAGCGGGATGGACCAACCGACGCGGGCGGAGTTCTTGCATTTCTTCCGTCTACGATACTCCACGCGCCAGAGGGACTCGGGGAACTTCACAGTGGAGCCTCGCGTGAAGTGGTGGCTGGTGGACCCACCAAGATCATCAACCTCCTGGCGCACGATTAGCTGCTTGGTGGGGGGAGATTGGGAGTTTGGCGCCTTCCCTCCAGAATACGCCGCCAATGCCGACAAGATCGATCGAGTCCCCCAGTTCTTTCATACGCTCGACACGAACGAGTATCCGCTCACGCCTGTTGAAGAGGCCCGGATAGCTCGCCTCAAGTTCTTGTTCGACCCCGCGCCCGAGTCAAGATACTTCTGGGCTGCGTGCCATTGGGAGCTCATCGAGCGCACGCGTCTCGCTAGGCCGCCTGGTCTGTGGGTCTTCGTAGTTGTCTGCTAGGAGTAGGAATAGAATAGAGTTTACCAAGTGTTGTATCTGTTCGCTAACCTTCCGTTCGTGTGTTCTGCAGTTAAGATGACGAAATCCAAGGCGACCGAGAAGGATGAAGCTCTCAAGCGCCGGATGGCCGCGTTGCTCTCCACTGCCGAGAAGGTCCGCAAGGTGGCGGATGACAGGCGTGGCGGGCTCGTCCTGGGGAGCGAGATGCAGGCGAAGATCCCCATCCCTGACGTGGCTGACTGCGCCTATCCCGTCCGAGGGCCACAAACGGACGTTCCCCGCCCGCCTCCGGGCAATGCTGCTGCCCCTAGGACCGAGCGGAGCGTGATCGCCTCCACCGCGAGAAGAAGCAGCGGCAGGTGGAGCGTGATCAGCGCCGGTCCGATCGGGTAAAGTAGAGGGACAGGCGGGACGCCGGCCGTACGCCTCCGTCTTCAGATCCACCTTCGAGTCTGGCTGAGGTTTCTGCCGGAGCGCCCGAGTGGGGGAGTGACGAGCCTCCGCAGAAGCGTGCGTGGACAGACACTCCCGAGGGTCCGCTCGCCTTCTATGAGCCATTGATGAACGCTATTACCGCCGCGGTGAAGTCTGTGAATGGGCTGCTGCCTCCGGGACCGCTTGTCCTGGATGATATGGACCGAGCGTACAACGCCTACGCGATGATGCAGCACAAGCTCTTCGGAGCGCGCCAGCGGCAGGCGAATGACCGGCAGGCGGAAGTGCTGAAGGCGGAGCTGCGCGGGCTTACTGAGTCAAATAGAAGACTACAGCATGGGCTCTCCAAGTCCAACGAGATGGCGGACCGCCAGCTTCGTCAGCTCCATGAGGCAGCTGAGCGGGAGGCGCTTCTGAAGGCGGAGCGGGACAGCGCTCTGGCCGCGGTGGAGGAGGCCAAGGTGGAAGCGGCGAGCAGACTGGCGGAGATGGAGTCCCGACTGATGGAAGCCGAACGCCAGGCTTGGACGAAGGAGCGCGTCCAACGGGCCCAAGCGGATGCGGTTGCTGCCTTCAAGATTTCTTCGAAGTTTTTGGAGTTGGTGGTCGCTGAGGCTGATGGTCAAGTGGCGGAGTTCCAGGAAGCGGTGTCGCCCTTCCTGGACTTGGAGCGCTACCGCGCCCACCTTCAGGCGCAGGCGGATAGGGTGTCCACCGAGCTGGAGCAGGGGCAGCCTGAGGCGGCGACTGGGGAGGCGGCTGGCGGGGTGGATGGAGCAGTAGAGTAGTTTTTCTTTTTCTTGTAATAGTGTAGGGCATTTTGTAACAGGCCTCGTGCCTTTGGAACATAATGAAGTGTCCTTTTCCTTTCCGTGCGTGTGCCTTTAGCTTCTATTGTTTTTTTTTGTTGGCATCTTTTGAATGACTCGTGCGTGCGTACACGCCTGACTTTTTCCAGTGGTACTCTAACCAAGTGTTATATTGACGTGAACAACCTCTCCCCAGTCCCCCGAGTGTCGGGCGAGTGGGTTAAGGATAAACGAACGCAATAATAAAATGAACTTTAACAAAAATACATCCCAACAAGATTTAATGAAATTACTTCCTCAAGTGTTGGATGTTCCACGGATGTCGTAGTCGCTGGCCTTGCATGTCTCTAAGGTAGAAAGTGCTGGCGCTTATCATTTCGTCAACGACGTATGGGCCTTCCCATAACGGGCGGAGTGCCTTGACCTTCTGCTGGATTGCCTTCATCACCCAGTCCCCCTGTTGGATTGGTCGAGCCCGAATACGTTGGTTGTACAATCGGGCGATCCTCTGCTTGTTCGCGGCGTTGTGGAGATGCGCTGTGTCCCTCCGTTCTTCTAGCAAGTCGTTGTTGAGTCGTAGCCCCTCATTGTTCATGCGTGGATCGTACCCTTCGATCCGTGGGCTCTGGTGGGTGATCTCCAAGAGTAACACAACTTCCGTTCCGAACATTAGACTGAACGGGGTTTCGCCCGTGGCGGCGTTGGCAGTCGTTCGGATAGACCATAGGATCTCTGGGATGATCTCGGGCCAGCGCCCGTATCCTGCGTCCCCAGGTTCGATATCTTCAATTTTCTTCTTGATGCCAGCCTTGATGATCTTGTTCGCTGCTTCTACTTGCCCGTTCGTCTGGGGGTGCGCTGGTGATGCGAACACGAGGTCCGTTCCTTGCCGTTTGCAGAAGGCCACGAGCCTGGGGTTGTTGAACTGTGGCCAATTGTCCGTTATGATGCTGATCGGCGTCCCGTAGCGACAGAAGAAGAAGCGTTCGACCTTTTCTGTCGTGATATTTGCCATGGGTTGGGCCTCGATGAACTTCGTGTGGTAATCAATGATTACGATCAGGTATCTGTACTGCCCCTTCGATTTTGGGAGCTCCCCGATCAGGTCCAGTCCCCACTGTCCGAACGGAACGGGCGACAGGAGGATGGATAGTGGGACGGCGGGCGTGTGGTGGTGATGCACGTGCAGTTGGCATTGGTGACACTTGCTTGTCAGCACCGTAGCGTCCGCGTGGATGGTGGGCCACCAGAATCCACACCGGAGGGCATTGTGTGCGATCGATCTGGCGCCCGCATGATGGCTGCACGTGCCCGAGTGGATTTCCTTCAGGATCGAGTTGCCTTTCGTTGGAGTGACGCACTTGAGGCTTGCCCAAGTCCTCCCTTGTCGATACAGCGCTCCGTCCCGTACGCTGAAGTTAGCCACATGTGTGATGATGGTTCTAGCCTCTCGCTTGTCTTCTGGTAGTTCTCCCCTTGTTTTGTAAGCGATGAGCACGTCCATGTAGCTGCTCTCGTGTGGTTCGATCGCCAAGATCTGCTCTGCTCCCGAGATGCTCGGTCGTCGCAATACTTCGACGATCCGCTGCCCTGGTCCTGTGTGTACGGGGGCCGTGGCCAATCGGGCCAGCCTATCCGCCTTTGCGTTGAACCTCGGCGTATGTGGTTGATGTTAACGTACTTGAATCCACCGATCAGCGTCTTCACGTACCTTAGATAGGCGATCATGGACTCCTCCTTCGCTTGGAATTCTCCTCCGACCTGGCTTACCACCAATTGCGAGTCGTTGAATACGTTGAGGTCGAGCGCCTCCGAGTTCTTGGCCAACTGTAGGTCCGCGATGAGCGCTTCATACTCAGCCTCGTTGTTGGTTGTCTTGAATTCGAACTTGAGGGCGTACTCCGCGTTTACCCCTCCTGGGCCGGTCAGGATGATTCCGGTGCCGCTCACCTTCTTCGTGCAGGACCCGTCAACATAGAGGTTCCACTCCGACAATGGTCCCTCCTTGACCTCCGGTTTGTCGGACGCCTCTACCGTCGAGCCATCGGGTACATCGACCGTTGTTGCCTCGGCTGCCATGTACTCGGCGATAAAGTCCGTCACTGCCTGTCCTTTAATCGCCGTGCGAGGTTTGTACTGGAGGTCGAATTCACTGAGTTCAATAGCCCATTTCGCCAGTGAAAGGACCCAACCCCGATTTAGCTCCCTAAACCGGAATCAAACCCTTTCGAAAACACGAACCAACAAAAACCGTAGAAATTTTGGCAGAGTTTCGTTACTAACGTGGAATTATCATTACCTGCACGCGGAAAATACAATTCATCCTATGCCACAAAAATCAAACAGTGGGCACCAATGCCATCCGGATTTCTCAATATATCAACAGTAAAGTAAAACAATAAATATATCTGTACTTTACTGAAATCTGGTGAAAAATCGTATAATATATACAACAGAATACTCAGAGCGACCTCTAATGTATAATCATATACCTATACCACAGTAGGTAGAACAATAAACCTACTGGAAGAAACAAGGTAGCTCGAGTACTATGCCTCCGACCACGACGTGCGACACCAGAGTCCGAACTGCAAACTGGGCACGGAAACCGAAAGGCCCAGGGGAAAGACATGAAAATTGTTAGAGTGAGTGGACGAAAATAAATGTCTTTCACCAGTTGATATATATGTTTAAAATAACATATGCGAGTCGAGATATAAATAAACCAAATCAAATAGTATACGAGGAGACACTGACTCCAACTCGAAAACAGAGCATGCATGGAAAATCTCACTGGGTCACTAATGGACACATCCGTGCTAGTACAGTCAGAATCACGGAGTCCCTGACTTCCACGTGATTCTAGCCAGAAAGGCCTCGGTTCCGGGGAAACGTCCCTCGCCGGTCAGGTCGGGGATACGCCCCTCCTGGTAGGCCTACCATCGGGGATCAGCCGAGAAGCAAGTGTATCGATACAACAACGTAACTGAGACTGTACTCTGTGTAAATCAAATCATAAACAGTTCGATGTATAATCATAAAACACATGCTCATATAATCCAAAATCTCATACGCATGCTCAAGTTCGTAAATCATATAAAAGACTCGCAAGAATTCCGTGAAAAGAAATTGTCCACTCACAGACTAACGTAACGCAGTTCGCGTTAACCCGTGATCCGGCGGAAAGTTCCTCGCCAAACAAACGATCACGAACCCCTGAATATTCACAAAATCCATTACTCAAAGTCATAACTCAACAATTCAAAACAAATCACGAGAAACCACCGTTCTCGGAAACACATAATCCGATTATGACAAACTGTCGGAAATCCGATATTCACACCTCAATACCTCGCTGTACTTTCGGACGCTCAATTCGAAAAACGAACCTCCCCACTGCGATCGGGGCGCGATTTCGAGTGAATTGACATGTAACTTGTCGAAAACCCCAAAAGTCAAACTTTGACCGCCGTTGACCACCGCCCACGGCGGCGCCACCACCAACCTGAAAATTCCACGGCGGAGCAACCACTATTCCATGCAAAATCACCCACTGAGCAACTTTGTCAACTACAACAAAGGCCAATTCTCACTCTAACTAGGTCAATTTCATGCAAGACCGAATTGTTCCCAAAATTTCAAATCCAAAATTCTCCAAGCACAAATCGAATTAGAACTCCATACTTACATGGTTAGAATCATGGTGATGAGGGCTACAAAACCCAATCCTTGTTTGAGCTCAACTTGGCTCGAATCGAAAACCACCATTAACCCCAAAATTCACAAACTTTGGTCCAAGGTTTCTCTCTCCACCGTGAGACATGCTGGAAAAAGAGGTCGGGGATGAGTAGAGGGCGTTGAGGCGAGTAGATAGCTTCCTCCCCCGTGGCCAGAGACGGCCGGACGACAGCTCGCCGTCGACCACCGTGGAGCACCGACGTGAATTTCCCTCTCTCCACCGAGTTGACTCGGTCAACTCGGTCAACACTATAAATGGTAAGGTTGACTTGCCCAAAACAGCAGGTTTCTATTTATAGGCCTTCCATTTTTGGAAACTTTTAAACACCATTTTCGGTAATCTTCGAATATCCGTAACTTTCTCGTTGTAATTCCGATTCCGATAATTCTCGCGGCAATAAACTCGACTCGACATATTCTTCAATTATCACCCGAAGTCAAACACATCGGCAAATCTGATAAAAAGTCAACGGTTCAGCCCAAACATATTTAAACCGACTAAATAATCAACAATCGGAAATATTCGCGACTTAATCTTCGTAACTCAGAAAAATGTTCCGAAAGTTCCCACAAGCTAGAAATTAAATTTTCAACAACTTCCGTGAAGAAGCCGAAACCAAATTATCGACCGATAATTTAGTCGTTAAGAAGGTCGCCATTATAAACCGATTATGCCGAAACTTCAAATATTCATAATTAATTCCTCGGTCGTCCAAATAACGATCCGGAACCGCCCACGAACTCGAAATCACACGTACAACGAATCTCGAGAAGAGACCCAGCTCCAATTCTCGGCCAATAATTAAGTCGTTATCAAACCTGGCGAGTAAATTCATTATCGGAAATCTGCCATTACTCGTAATCTCACGGACCAAGCTGATGACACTGTTCAATCTGTTCCGAGTCGTCACAGCCAGGCGGCCGCTGTGGTCGGGCGATTGGAGGATCTGGCGTAGGGGCATGTTCGTGAGGACGTGGATGATGTGCGCCTGGAAGTATGGCCTTAACCGTCGGGCAGCGGTGATGAGTGCGAGCGCCACCTTCTCGATCATCGGGTATTGGGTCTCGGCGCCCGTCACGCCCTTTCCTGAGAAGAAAACGGGTAGTTCCGTGCAGTCCTCCCTGCGGACGAGGGCAGAACTGACGGCTGTGAGCGAGGCGGCCAAGTAGATGTACAATACCTCCCCCCGGACGGGCCTGAAGAGGAGTGGGATCGACGCCAGGTATTCCTTGATCTGAAGCAAAGATGCCTCACATCCGGGCGTCCATGCGACGTCCCGGTTATTCGTCGTTCGAAGAGCCTTGAAGAACGGGGCGCATCTGTCTGAGTAACGGGATATGAACCTGTTCAGCGATGCGAGCTTGCCCGTGAGGCTCTACAGGTCTGCCTTCTTGACGGGCGGCTTCATGTCGATGATTGCTTTTACCTTGGCCGGCGCGGCTTCGATTCCCCGCTGACTGACGATGTATCCAAGGAATTTGCTGTTGGTGACTCCGAACATGCATTTGGCCGGGTTCAGCCTCATGCCGTTCCCAATGAGGACGTCGAGCACAGTCCCCAAGTTCTGGACGTGGTCGACCGCCTGAACGCTCTTCACCAAGATGTGGTCCACGTATACGTCCACAATGTTGCCAATCAGGCCATGAAACATCGCGTTCATAAGCCTTTGGTATGTGGAGCCAACGTTCTTCAACCCGAATGGCATGACGACGTAGCAGTATAGCCCCTTGTCCGTGACAAACGCCGTCGCCTCCTGGTCCTCGGGGTCCATGAAAATCTAGTTGTAGCCCGAGTATGCGTCCATCATGGATAGGAGCTCGTGCCCTGCTGTCGCGTCCACTAACTGGTCGATCCTCGGTAGAGGGAAGCTGTCCTTGGGGCACGCTTTGTTAAGATCATTGTAATCGATGCACATCCTCCATTTCTTGTTGCTCTTCAGCACCATTACAACGTTGGAGATCCACTTTGGATAGTCCACCTTGCGGATGAACCCGATGCCCAGCAATCGGTCTACCTCCTCGTGCATTGTCGCGTAATGCTCCGCTTTGTATGCTCGTCTCTTATGTTTTACCGCCCGGGCGCTGGTGCTGACGCTCAGCTTGTGGGATATGATGTTCGTGCTAATCTCGGGCATGTCTTTGTACGACCATGCGAACACCTCCTGCTTCTCCTTCAGCAGCGCGATCATCCGCTCGGCTACCGCGAGGGTCAACGATGCTCCAATCTAGACTGTTCTCTCCGGGTGCTCGGAGGATAGCTGAACCGTCCTCAGCTCTTCGCGTTCGGGGACAGGCGACACTGCCATCAGCCCGTCGCGCGGGTCATCCGGTACTTCCGTTCCTGGTGCAGGTTCCATGGCGAGGACCTCCTGCCTGTTCCAGGGCTTCGTGGCCTCTTCATAGTCGTATCCCCGGACGTATCCGTCTCCGTGCTCGGTTGGGAACCGTCCCAAGAGCATGTGCCCCGCAATGATCAGCTTTAATTTGTTGATCCCTGACCTCCCGAGTATGGCGTTGTAGGGGGAGGGGGTGTCCATGACGATGAAGTCTGTCCGGACCTTGCTGTGCGGGGAATCAGGGGCGCCAATTCTGACCCGAATGTTGTCACTCCCAATCGGATACGACGTTTCACCCGTGAAGCTGGCGATGCACTCATGATCCTGCGTCATCTTGTGTGCGGGCCTGCCGAGCGCCGTGTACGCGTCCAGGTAGATTACGTTCACGGGCGCCCCATTGTCCACCAGTACCCTCTTTACGAGGAATCGGTCAATGATCGCGTCGATCACGAATGGTAAGGTGCTGTCCTTCGGGCTTCCTTCCTCGTCCTCCACCGTGAAGCTAATGGTGGGCGCCTCCCTCTTTCCTGCTTTAGGCGCCCTCCCTGCCCCGATCGTCAGCATTTCCCTGCTCGAGCGATCGGGCGACGATATCCCCTCCTTGCGTTTTCCCCCGGATATCGTACTGATAGTCCCCCGGGTCTCGATATTTGCTTCGTGCGGTCGTTCCTCCGCCCTAGGAGGAGTGACCAGACCATCCCTCCGCATGTCCGCGAGGACTTTTGTTAGCATGATGCAGTCGTTGGTGTGATGGGTAGCGGTGTTGTGGTACTGGCACCAAATGTCCGGGTTCGGCCGACCGGGGCCCTCGCTTTCGACATCATGTTTGGCGGTGGGATCCGGCGTCGGTGCGTGCGAAGCAGTTCTTCGTTCGACTGTTGGTTGATCGTGTAGACCTCCTGGCCCGCCGGTCGGTACCATGGTGCTATCGGTAGACGGGCTCCCTGTTGTGCTGGTGCCCTCGCCTGGTTGTAGCGGTTGTTGTGATGGTTGCGGGAGGATGGCCTCTGGTGGTTCTGTCCCTGCACATCCCGGCTCCTCTTATAGCCCTCGGTTGGCTCCTCGTCATCTGCGGATTGTCGCGGTTGGGCACTTGCCTTCTCCGGTCTGTTGGTGCTGGACTCGGAGGTGGACCCGTACACCCGCGTCTCTACCAACGCCTTCTGTACAATCAGGTCCATAATCTCGTTGTAGTTGAGATGTTCTTTCCGCACCAGCTTTTCTACGAATGGCGTGGCGAGCATGTTGTCCATCTGGGCTATCTTGGCCACTCGTTTGTCAAGGTCCCTGCACGTGCTTGCGAGCGCCCTCCATCGGTTTATGTAGCTCGACAGGCTCTCGTCCATCCCCTGGTGGACCTTGAGGAGGATACTCGTAGTGTTGTACTTCCCCTGGAGCCGGTAGCGCTTCTGGAAGCTCTCCGCCAGCTCGAGGAACGAATGGATGGAGCCTGGCGGAATCTCGTAGAACCAACTCCTGGCCTCCTTTGTCAGTGTTTCCTGGAATAGGAAACACAGGGTCGGGTCCGAATATCTGGTCCCGTCCGTGGTGGATCGGAACTCGTCGATATGCGTGCGGGGGTCCCCACTCCCGTCAAACCGGGTGATCTTCGCCGTCTTCGCGTGGAGGTCTCTTCCCCTCTCCAGTATGTGCACCAAGAACGGGCTGACCCGGGGGGTGAACGTCCCACCCTGACCGGCAAACTTGTCCTTCCGTAGGCGCGATACTTCCTCCGTCAATTCTTCCATCCTCTGGAGGATTCGGTTGTTATCCGTCGGGGGTGGCGATTCCCCTCCTGGTGTGGGCGCGCGGGCTGCCCAGGCGCCATCCCCGCCGAACAGGTGTCTCTCTTCCTCGATGGTTTCTTGGGTCCGTCCGCGCTGCCATCGCGGCGGGCCGACGAGTGCGTCCAGTCGCTCCTCCAGCCTCTGCCGGATCTGACGCTCATCTGCTCTCTCGAGCGCTGCCCTCTGCAGCTCTCGGAGCAGGCCGTCGACGCGCTCCTCGCTGCTGCTCGTTGCTAGTTATATTACCTGCCGCTCCTGTGCGCCCGGGGGTGTTTCCCCGATGGGTGTGCTGCTGACGTTAGGCTCCGGGGTATGCCTGTGGGCTTTTGGTTGGTGGTGTTTATACGAGGTTTGCAATTTGTAAGTTTCCCACAGACGGCGCCAACTGTTTCTACTGGATTATGCGCGGGACGCAATCTAGCAGAAGCAAGTACGAGCTCTCTTCTTCCTCTCCTCTCGTCTGAACGCTCGGGTTGTTCGGATGGTCGGGCGCTTTCTCTCCTTTCGGGTATACGGGTGTATGCGTTCGGGTATGGCTGTTAGAAGAATACAACGACAAACAGACAGTCAGGGGTCGAGACGGGGTGGCCCGCCTTCAACGCTCCGATGCCTAAGTTAGAAGATGTATTGGATATAACAGTCAAGCGAACGTGCGGGTAAATAGTGTTTGATGCTTGGATTCGATTATTCCTTACCTGTAATAAATACCTTACATATATAGGTGGTTGAGATTGGTGCTCGATGGTGTTCTTCGATGTGGGACTGGTCTGGTTCTGTTGATGCGTGATCCGCACATTCGGGTATGCGCCCCACGGGCGCGTGCGCGCTCGGATGGGGTCGGTCATGTGAGTGAAGTTGAAGCCTCCCTGATGGTCCTTCGGGTGGTGGGGTAGGTGTTGATTACCTGCTTAAGTGGATAAGTATATTTAATCGGATAACTAATGATGCAATACTAACAACGTACTTTATGGTTTTTTTAAATACATTTCAAGAATTTATTTGCTCCCCGTCATTAAATTTTTTATTAGAATTAAACATAATTAATGGTGCAATTAAAAAGATCAGCATTAAAACTAATTTTTTTCCGATGAACAATAAATTAATTTCCTTGTAGAGTCATTGTTATCTAATGAATTATTATATATTATTTTTAAACTTTTAAATATAAAAAATTGACAACCATTATATATAAAATGTAAGATCGTCTTTTGATTGAATTAATGTGTCAAAGTAATAATGATGTGAAAAAAAAAAAGTCATGTAGTGTTTGAGGCGCGGCGCTCATTGAAGCTTAAAATTAGTTCTCAAAGTTTTAATATAAATAGCCAACTGAGGGTAACAACAACAAGAGAATATAAAGGAAGATCGAAAACGACTTGATTTATTAAAATTTCCACGTTGATGCTCATGCATGTGGATATTGATTATTGAGCGATGAATACGGATATCCATTGATCTCGATCAAGATTTGAATCCTCCATCCAGCACTAAGTTATGTCCGCTCACAAACTGAGAGTCCTCGGAAGCTAAATAGACGACGGCGCTGGCTACATGCTCCGGCAACATCGGTTCGCTCCCTTCCTTCATCCCAAGTGAATGTTGATTCTCTAGATACTCCTCTGGACTCTTAAACTGAAAAGTAGATGCGTTCATGATCGACGTCAAAGTGCCCGCTGGCGATACACAGTTGACACGTATCCCGTGCTTGCCCAGCTGCATACTCGCGCACCTCATCAACCCTAGAATGGAGTGCTTCGACAAAGTGTAGTCGGTGAAGATTCCGGTCCCAATAGTCGCGGCGGCGCTGGCCGTGCATATGATATTACCCCTCACTCCTCCTTCCACCATGGCCTTGGCCGCGTGCTTCACACACGCCGCCGAGCCGCGTACGTTGATCGCCATCAGCCTGTCGTAGTTAGACAGGTCTAGGTCAAGAACGTTCTGCATGGACTTGCTGAGTACTCCGGCGTTGCTGAACATGATGTCGAGCCGACCGTGCGTCTGTACGGTCGACTCGACGAGTCTTTTGACTTGTTCCTCGTCGCTTACGTCGCAGCAGAAGTAGCTGCAGTGATCGCCGATGGAAGCCGCGACGTCATGACCCTTCTGGTCCTGGACGTCTGCTATCACCACCGCGCACGCGCCGTGTAAAGCGAAGAGGCGCGCAGTGGCTTCGCCGATGCCGCTGGCGCCACCGGTGACTATGGCCACCTTGTCTTGGAGCTTCTTCTTGACCGTGTGTTCTGCCATTTCCCTAGAGAACTTGATTACTTAGGATACCTAACAGGTTGAAGTCTTTTGCGCGCTGTAATGTGTATTGTACGTGCATCTTATAGAACGCTAGCTGTTGTCTTTTATGTGTGAGCAGCGGCATCTTGCATCGTAACCTCCGTGGACATGGCTAATTTGTTTACGTTTATATTTTGTTATAGAATAACTTGATTCATAGACTTAAAACTATGCTGCATTTGTTTGTTTGTTCATATGCGGAGACTAATACTCGATCAACCTGGTCGATCGTACGTGTAATATATAACTACCCTATATAGTCTTTATACACAGATGAGATTATGTTAAACTACGAAACCTACCAATAAGGCGAACTTGTGTAATAGACTTATAGACCCTACTAAACCCTACCAATAAGGCAATAGGTATAGAAAAGCTTCCAACTGGTTTGTTCCACATCAACGTCGATTCAGCTAGTGTAATAGATTGTAGAACGTTGAAACAGTACATAGCTCCAAAATAGTTTACATTTATCACTTGAAAGTAATTTCAATTTAAGCTAGCTCATCTTCTGGCCATCAATAATCTTCAAGCAAAGCTGCTAGCTAATTTTATTGAAGAAGCTCATCTTCTGGCCAACATGTCCATTTTTATTCGATCACCGTCGTTAATTTCCACAACGTAATCCAAGTCAAAGTGTGTACTCAGATACTTAAGTTCAAACTATATAGCTCCTAGACGCAACCATTATCTATATATATTATTGACTTAAAGCTTATGGTTTCCTAGCTACTTGCCAAATACCAATTAATTAACTATATGTACGTAGTAATGGAATGAATGAATGTACGTACAAATGGTGACGATCAGATCATCACCGTAACTGTTAAGATCGATGCCGTTCGCTCGAGGCTGCTTCTTAACGATCCAATCAATACGTTGGCCTCTATTGTCAAACAGAGGGTACGTAAACAACTAAACATGTTGGAATGTAGCATGCACGTAAGCTTTCGTAATTATAATTAATCAAGAACAAACTAATTAATTTAAAATTTGGTGGGCCGGATATTTGACAATTAACCAAGACTAGCTAGTATTGGCTCAAGTAATCCTCCTTTTCAATATGACGTTGCTACAGTGCATGGTCAAGGCTCAAGACTTTGGGAAAAAATTTGCATCCAAATGTCAAAACCATGGATATAGGCATATAGCGACCAGCTAGTCATTGGAGAAGACTATAAACTCTCTGGCCATACGTAGAATACGAAAAGTGTACGTATACATGGTGTATGTACGTAGAAGATGAGCTAGGCTTGTGCCAAATATTAGGAGAAGGCTATAAGTCTGGAACCAGACTTTTACCAAACAAATCCCTGGTATAGTGATATATATGTAGGGTGGCTAGCTACTTGCCCAGCTACTTAGTGATATATATGTAGGGTGGCTAACAGTGACTCTTCAATTGAGGGAAGAGGTTAGAGTCTGAAACTCGGATCGACCTCTGCCAAACAAAACTTCCTTAAATTTGAGTTAACGTGCTGTCCATGCATGCTAGGTTTGGTATACTTGGGTTATCAGACGTCCTTGTCTCTAGGACTTGGGATTTCGTAGCTTCTGGGGCAACTATGTAAGCTCTTGAATGATGACTTGGGCTTAGTTAAGAGTAACAATATGAATAATAAATACAAAAATTCTTCACTGACAAGGAGCAAGAACAATGCACAGCCAGCGGGTGCAATCACTACCAAGCATCAAGAATTCGATTCCAGTAGCTAAGATATGATAATTAAGTAATTAATTAATTTACAAGCGTTGCCCCATAGAGAGAGGGGCAAAGACAACAAAGCATTATCTAACAGGGGCAATTTGTTGTCCGAAAACATCAATGATCTGAGTGGGAGTCGTAGAAATCACTTGGACAAGGTGACATGACTTCTTGCTCTAGCAACTGCAGTACCTGGTTCATTGATGGCCTATCATCTGGGTTTGCATCGGTGCACCTCGCAGCTATTTCGAGAATGGCTTCTAGACTTTCAGGATCTGCATCTCCTCTGCACTGCTTGTCGACTAAATCTTTCAACCGGTTCTCTCTCAGTAGTGTGTTCATCTACATATGAAGATTGTCAGATTGTAATACAGAGCAATGAGAGCATAATGCTTTTCTTTGGTTAACTAATCGACAAAGGAGCTTACCCAACCAACTACGTTTAAGCCTCTCTTGACAAATGTCGGATCAGTAGGTCTCTTTCCGGTCACAAGCTCAAGCAATAGAACTCCAAAGCTATATACATCTGACTTCTGCGTGGCTCTCCCGCTTTGCAGATACTCTGCACAAGAACACAAGTTGCTAACTAAATGATGAGAGATGGATTATTCTGTTTCTGATTGTTAGTCATATACATATAGACCATGTTGCTACCTAATTGATACTCGTATAAGATAGTTTTTTGTTTTTCGATTGCAAATTTGTAACACATGTATATACACAGAAGAGCATAATATGACACAGAGCACAGACCTGGTGCAAGATAGCCAAAAGTTCCAGCAACCACTGTGGTGACATGAGCATCCTCATCAACCAAAAGTTTTGCAAGACCAAAGTCAGAGACATGGGGTTCCATGTTTTCATCAAGCAGAATATTGCTGGATTTTATGTCACGGTGGACTATTTTTGGACTGCAATCATGGTGCAGGTATGCTATCCCTCTAGCAGAACCCAGGGCTATTCTTAAACGCACAGTCCAGTTCAGAGGTCGCTCTTCCAGACCCTCACCTGAAGGAGATCAACAGAATGAAAGTCATATGAAAGCACTCAACTTGAACACTCACATTGCAAAACTGCAAACACACAATACCTACCATGCAAGAAATCGTCTAAACTTCCCATAGCTACATAATCATAAATAAGAAGCTTCGAAGTTGGAAGCCTGCAATATCCTCGGAGGTTAACAAGATTTATATGCTTAATGCTGCCCAAGATTTCTAACTCCCTCTCAAAACCTTGATCTGATCCTTCCCGGCTTCTATCAATTCTTTTAACAGCAAATGTTCCACAATCATTCATTACCATTCGGTACACAGTGCCAAATCCTCCTGATCCTACAACATCCTCTTCATCAAGTGACTCTAACTTGTCAATTATCTCGCATGAAGGGTACGGAAGATCTCCATGGAAAGTAATTAGTTTTTTGCCTGTTAATAAAACGCAACAATATTTCAGCAACATTACTGTATGAGGTAGATAGATGGGTTAAAGTTCGGAAAGCATTCAGTTTACCTGCTTCTTGATTTACTTGCTTTGTTACTTCAGTATATTTCTTAGCCACTCTTTCCTTTTTCGTTAGTAACCGAGCCCAAAGGAAGCCGAAGAGAATGAAAAGTACAATTGCCATGGTGGCCATCACGCCAATAAGCAATCCCTTAAAGTAATGTGAAGATCGCTTGGCAGGGACTACAATATCCATAACGAGTGGAACGTAGTCAGTACAATGAATCCTACTTGGTACATAAGAACTTAAATCAAAGTGATTAAATAATTAAACGCTAGTTGTAGCTGGCAAGGTTTTCGTTTCAGTATACAGCAGATGAGAATAGACTAAAATAAATTACCTGCTGCATCATCACTTGCGGCATGTGGTAATACAGCAGGAAACCCTAGTGAGGTTCGACACCGCTTATTCACTTGTTGACCGCAAAGATCAAGGTTCCCAATGAACCTACACAATTTATGGGAAGTTCAGAAGAAGATCAACAAGATTAACATATGAGATTGCGCACCAATGCCTGAAACAACATAGATATTTTTTTTCTTCTCATTAATCAACCAATCATGCTAAACTTTCACAACCCAACCAATCATGTACATATATATGCCTATGATCTTGTTTTAGAAGTGTAAACATTTCTGATAAGTGATGGGCTGTCCATATGAATACTTACGACGTAGTTCCAAAAGTGCTCAGAACTCCAACGTCTGGTATTTCACCGGAGAAAAAGTTAGTGGACAGGTTCCTGAGACATATAGAAGCATTTAAACAATTATAGTATCGAGTACACCATCTATCTGAAAGGTTGAATAGCATAGATATTATGATGGAATATCATGGGGACTTAAACAATTATAGTATCGAGAACACCATCTATCTGAAAGGTTGAATAGCATTAGATATTATGATGGAATATCATGGGGACTTACAGAGAGCGTAGTCGTGACAAATGGCCAATGGATGATGGTATGGCACCTTTTAATAAATTGCTTGATATATCCCTGCATTTTCATTCAACAATTCATCATACAGAAGTAAAAGCATCTATTAAAGATAATTACAAATTGCTCAACTCTCATAGCACTCGAGTGAAAACTCAACAACTAACTGAAACCTGACAGAGGGGGTTAAGAATTGAGAATGTATGGAGACTTATGAAAGTGAAACGAAGAAAGACAAGAAAACAAGTCTTACAGTATGGTGAGAGAAGAAAGGTTTCCAATATCTGATGGTATACCTCCTTGAAGATAATTAGCCCTCAAGTACCTAATAGAAACGAAACTCAATACTCAGTTCTTTACCAGAGACCCATACATTACAATCTGAGAGAATACATATACAAAACAAAGGAAAAGTACACAACAGAAAGAAATGATTTCCACTTACAGAGCTCTAAGCTCAGCACATTTGGTAATCTCATTAGGAATGAATCCATGTAAACTGTTCTGATGAAGTGCCCTGGTTCACATTGGAAAACAACACCATAAGTAAAGCTGAAAACTGCAAACTTCTCAGCTACTGTCTTAGAAAGAAAAAGAAAACATGGGCATTGAATGAGTATTCGACTCACAGTCTCTGCAATCTACTGAGTTTACCAATGCTGGGAGATATAGTCCCTCCTAGTTGCATATAAGGTAGGTTACTGAAAACAACCCAATTCAAAATCAATATACATTGAGAAATAAAGTGAATTAGATTAACATTGAATCAGGAAATTGAAGATGGGTTTGACTTTGACACATACATAGCGCTGACTCTTTGGTCCTGTGGATGACAAGAAATACCAGTCCAATTACATGGTGACTCATCAGAATCTTGCCAGTTACTGAGAATGTTCCTACTGTCATTCAAAGTGCTTTTGATTTCCAGCAATATGATACCTACCATATTAAAACAGTAACAAAACACAAATCACAAATTTATAGCTGCAGAAAACCCAGATAAGTATATCTAAATCAAAACCCATTAAATATATGATATTTACAAGTTCAACATGAAAATCAAGACACCCAGCTCAACTAATAAAGATGAAACCTTTAACCCACTAGAGAAGAGAATAAACAAACCAAAATAGAGAAAAAAAACAAAACGAATTGGAGATTTGATTACCATCTGGGTTGAGAGCAAGAGAACAATGGGAGTAGAGAGTCGCTGCTAACACCACTGATAGAACCCAAAACAGAACACCCTTCTTCATTTTGCTTCACCGAAGAAATGGGAGTAATGAAAGCTTTGAACTTTGAACTACGAATGTCAAGAACAGTGAGTAGTAGAGACTAGTTAGAGTGAACTAGAAGCTGTGATGGAGGAGTGTGGGGTACCATTACCATGACACCAATAAACTAATCATATTTTTTGAAGCACGACCAGAGAGAGAGAGAGTGAGAGGGAGGGAGACTGCTTTTTTTTCTGCCTATAAATTATGAGCACAGTGAAGGACAGACCTTTTTGAAATATAGAAAGTTGTGCAAAGCAATAGCAATAGCCGTTGTTTCCAAATTTCAAAAAAATTGACTCTCTTTTTAGTTTAACAGCCTCATCATCTCTCTCATTTGAGTCATTTCAGCTCCCAAGAAGCTTATTATTGGCCATTTTCATTATTAGCCAACAAGAGGGAGCATACTCAAAACCCAGAAAATGAAAGAAGGATCTATCATCTATGCTTGTTGCTTACCTGTAATTTTTGGTGATTTCTTGTTGCCGTAAAAGAGGGTTTCATTGTGAACAGAGTTGGGGATTGAGTCAGTGAAACTGAGGTACTGCAATTTTTGAACATGTGTGGTCCCTGATCAGAGTGCGACAGATGCTGAACTGTACAAGCTGACCCTACAATATTATTACAGATTTACAGAGTAAATAGTAACTAGCAAGTCTCAAGGTTGGTATGGTTTGTGGGTTGAGACTTGAGACTTGAGAGTTTGGGCCGATAAGGTCAGTTTGGGCTTGGGCTTGGGCTAGATAATATACTCACAGATTCACAATGACACAAATATGATCAAACGAATTACTGAACTACATAACCAATGTTCGTCTAGAACTTATTAGAAGAAAAGTACACATACACATTTCAAAAAATGTTGAGAGGAAATACACAACTGTCGTTGATTTTTAGGATTATTATAATAGAAAATTACATATAAGGTTAATTAGAGATCATATTTCACACATAAGGTCATTTATATTTTTTATCCTAATTAATGTCTCTTTTCTTTATCCTTATTTTTTGTCTTTCTAATTTTGCCCATTTATATTAACATTTCTTTCTTCATCTTCTTCAAAATTTTAGAGAGAGAAATAATAGAGGACTACTGTTCTGTAACACAATGTAATACTGTTTTATATTGCAATAAACTACTGTTGTCTCTAATAAGCACTACTCCAAAACATTCAAGGTACTACTTCAAAACATATAAGTACTACTGTTCGCGGATATAAGCACGTTGATTTGGTTGAATGTGACAATTCGCGGTGGTCAGAGCTCAGAGAGAGAGAGAGAGAGAGCGGTGTTTCGCATAGGAGATGAGTGACGAGGTAGAGATCACAACGGAGAGGAGCGGAGACCGGTGTTTCGCATAGGAGATGAGTGATGAGGTAGAGATCGAAGCGGAGAGGAGTGACGACAAGCTTCGATGAGACCGTAGAAGTGAGGAAGAAGATCGATGATGATGAAGTTTCGACGACGGCAAAAGAGTGAGGGAGGAGAGTGATGGTGATGGAGGTGTGACGCCGGTGATCAGAGACCAAGGATTTTGGAGAGAGAGAGAAGGCACAATTGAAATGTGAGAGGCCGGGAGAGAAGGTTGATCTGGATTTTAATTATATTGATGACATAATTATAAATATTTTTAATTTTAAGGTTATGTTTGTTATAGAAGTGACCTGATTTTGAATAAAATTAGAAGATGACCTTATTTGGTATAAAACTTATGTAAGTGACCTTATATGTAATTGATCCTTATTATAATACACCTATTGCACGTTACAACAACGTTACTCACACGGCTTTAAAACATACGATGTTTCAGTCTGTTAAACGAAATCTCAACCCTATCAATTGGCATCTGATAGGGAAGATAAATCATCAGTGTTGTAGGGTTGAGTTGTTCCACCTGAAAATCCATCGCCAATAAAATTTGTTAAGGAACTCTATCTGAAGCTATGTCATAATGTATATAGAGCTTTCAATTCTTACTGGTATTTTGTAGATAAATGGTGCAAAAGTATTGCAAACTGTAGTCTAGCGAGCATGTTCCCTGCACATATTCTTGATCCTCCACCAAAAGCTTGATAAGCCCCAGCTCGATCTAACCGGTTCCTAATAAAGAAGACAGTGCAAACTTTATCATCATGATCATCGATCACTATATACTATATCAACTACTTCATTATTCATTAAAGAGATAACAGAGGTACTTTTAGGATATATCTATTTTTAGTCATTTTCAAGTATAGGGTATTAGACAAATTTTTTTTCTTCTTCATATTTTAACATTTCTACTGTTCAATTATTAGATCTATATGACTAGATCATTCATGTAAATTTTAACTAAAATGATAATCGTTAACGTATCGAATTAGATTAAATAAAGGAACGGATCAAATCTGTCAAACATGAACAATTCATACTTATAAACTTCAATTACAGTTTTGATCGAATACCTTAACGATCACTATTTTGGCTGAAAATTTACGGGGTTGATATACATATTAAGACATAAGATCTGAACGGTGGAGATGGTAAAATATAATCAAAAAGTTGGTGTAATATCCTATACTTAAAAATGACCAAAAATAAGTATATCTCCGTAAAAGAGTGTTGATTCACGTTCCATCGATCTGGATTGAAGCACATAAGGTCATCAAAATTCTCCGACTTTGTATGGAAATATCGAAGCCGCATTATTACTTTCCAGCCCTTTGGTACGGTATCTTATAACCTGTAAGAAAACTATCATGCATTGTCTTACAATGAGGAAACTAACACTACAAGAAAACATCACTTAGACCACGGAAACGTAATTGTTCCGTGGTCCAAATGACACTTGGACGATGGAGTATTCTCCGTGGTCCAAGTAACACCTGGACGACGGAGAATACTATCTCCGTCGTCCATGTTCTCACCTGGACCTCAGAGACTTCTCCGTTGTCCAGGTGAGCACCTGGACGACGGAGATAGTATTCTCCGTCATCCAGGTTCTCACCTGGACAACGGATTGACACGTCGTGGTCCGAGTGTCCACTTAGACGACGTACCGACACCTCCGTCGTCTAAGTGAAGCATTATATAAGGCCAATGCCAAACTCTCTTCCTCTCTCCGCTCACTCTCAACTGATTGAGCATAATCTCTTCCTGTCTTGATCAGCTAACGCCTCACGTGTGCACGCAATGCAAACGACGATTGACGTCGACCTAGTTAGCTGGCTAGATATATAGCACTATATATATCGATCTTCGGCTCCGACCATTGATTAATTTGCCATATATATATCGGAGAAAGCTAGGCAAGGTACGTACGCAGTTAATTTTCTAACACCATTAACGTAGGTTTATATATATATTTAATTGCATGTACGTTTGTTAAAACGCCCATTGTTAATAATTAATTAATTAGTACGTCTAATTAATATATAATTAATATATTAAGTTAGGAAATTGATGATCGATATATATATTAGTTAATTATAGAAATGTAGTACGTATATATGTATGGATGTTTTCAAATTTGGTTAATATTTAGTTAAAACGTACATACATGCATGGATGTTAGCTACACATATTAAAGTACGTAATTGATAGATGTAGATCGAGTACGTATAATTAATAGTCAATTAATTGACTAATATATATGTAATAATTAATTAATTATAATATTTTGTAGAAGAATGGACAAGAGTTGGATGAAGTTGCAGAATAGATGTGATGTCCGGTATATGGATGGAATTAGCGAATTTGTGAATTTTGTGATAGAACATGGTCAGGGAAAGAAACGTTTCAGGTGTCCGTGCCAGAAATGTCTTAATTGTCAGTATGTGGAGGTTAATGTTATGGTGCAACACCTGTACGAAAATGGTATGATGTGGAGTTACACTACATGGAGCGAGCATGGTGAAGCAGTAGAGTTCAGCTCAGCGGACTTCAGCTCAGGGTACAGTTACCAGGGTGCCTCATCCAGCGGCAGTGGTGCCGGCCCCCCTGCTTGCAACTCAACTGCAGATTTGGTCCATGATGCGTTTCCGGGATTTAGTCATGGTGGACACCAACACCAAGACGGAGGTTACAGTACCACTCATGAGCATGATGACACATTCCCCGCTGCTAGCTTGGCCACTGATACTAGTGAGATGGATAAGTACAACAGGATGCTACTTGAAGCGCAGACCCCGGTGTTCCCTGGATGTCGAGAGAATGTGTTGCAATATGTGATGGAGCAAATGAAGATAAAATTGAAGCACAAAATGTCAGTGAGTGCTTTTGACGAAATTCAGGAGCAAATATGTAAGTTGCTTCCTGATGATCACAATCTTCCTAAATCTCATTATAAGGTTAGAAATATCTTGAGCAGCCTCGGCCTAAAGTACAGGATAATTGACGCATGTCCGAATGATTATGTGCTATTTTACAAAGAGTAAAAAGATTTGGACTACTGTCCCGTATGTGGCCAGTGCAGATATGAGCTGAATATGAAGAGTTTGAAAAAGAGAATTCCTGTGAAAGTTGTTCGATATTTTCCCTTGATTC
This sequence comes from Geum urbanum, assembly GCA_946800695.1. Lineage (NCBI taxonomy): Eukaryota > Viridiplantae > Streptophyta > Magnoliopsida > Rosales > Rosaceae > Geum > Geum urbanum. The sequence continues at coordinate 48,890,418 of OX327011.1, forward strand.
CCAGATTGCAGCACATGTACATGTCTCTACACACAGCAGAGGCGATGCGATGGTACATAGAAAAATGAATAGATGACGATGTCCTGCGACACGCTGTGGATGGAGAGGGTTTCAAACATTTCGACAGAGAATTTGGAGACTTTGCTGCAGAGGTTAGAAATGTTAGACTCGGCCTATCTACAGACGGATTCAATCCTTGGGGAAGTAATAGCTCCGTCGTCAGCACTTGGCCAATTATTCTGATGTCGTACAACTTGCCTCCGTGGATGTGCATGAACAAGGAAATTAATCTCCTTACTGTACTAATTCCAGGTCCTAAATCTCCAGGGAAGTGCTTAGATGTCTACCTCAGACCTTTGATCGACGAGTTAAAACTATTGTGGGGAAATGGAGTCCCAACTTATGACAAATTCACTGACACGATGTTCACGATGAGGGCTGCCGTAATGTGGACGATCAACGATTTTTCAGCGTATGGGATGTTGGCAGCCTGCAGGACAAAAGGATATAATGGATGTCCTATATGTTTGGACGACGTGAACTCTAGTTGGCACGCGGGGAAGGTGTGTTACTTGGGTCACCGTAGATGGCTTCCTCACGACCACCCGTGGCGACAGGATGAAGCTCATTTCGACGGGACGGTAGAGAACAATCATAAATCCCGTAGTTGGTCGGGCGAAGAGATTTTAGAGAGGTTGAGCTATTTCGACTTTGGTGTGTTGACCAATGACGCGGATGTAAAGAAATGTAATCCAATTCCTCCACAAGATCTCAGCTATTGGCATCACAAGAATATATTGTTTGAACTCCCTTACTGGTCGAAGTTGAAGCTGAGGAACAACTTGGACGCAATGCACATAGAAAAGAATGTGTGCGACAGCGTGGTGGGAACAATTCTCGGTATTAAGTTCAAGACTAAAGATACTCCCAAAGCGCGCAAAGATCTGGAATCAATGAATCTACGTCGTCCTTTGTGGTTGAGGAGGGATAGGAAATGAGTGTACAACAAGATGCCAGTTGCACCTTACACAGTGAAGCCGACACTTAGACGTAATGTATTTCACTGGTTTAAGGGCGTTCGTTATCCAGCTACGTATGCAGCTACTATAACTGGAGCAGTGGACGAGGTACAACACAAGTTTTTTGGTCTAAAGACACATGACTATCACGTTATGCTGCAACGTCTGATTCCAGTGGTAATTCGACCATATTTGCCTCGTGACGTCGTAGAACCAATAGTGGCATTGTGCAGATGGTGGCAAAGGTTATGCGCCAGAGAATTAAAGAAGTCAGATGTGGTGGAATTGCAACAACAAATTGTGCACATCATTTGCAAACTAGAGAGGATTTTTCCCCCTGCTTTCTTTGACATCATGATTCACCTAATGATCCACCTGCCCGAGCAGGTGCTCATTTCTGGTCCGGTCCAGTACACTTGGATGTATCCTCAAGAAAGGTACGTACAACTAATTAATTATACAGGTTTTTTGATTCATAATTTGTTCCACTGGAGATTACTAGCTAGCTATATGTACTTATTCTTATTGTACGTTTGATTTGTAGACAGCTTGGACAGTATAAGTCATTCGTCAAAAACAGGTCGGCCCCGGATGGCTCCATAGCAAAGACATACCTAATGCATGAGTGTGTTACTTACTGCAACAGGTACCTCAAAGATCCACCACCTCCCACTGCCTCCGATCGCAGTGCCCGCATCAATCTTTCTGTCGTCACCAATGTCGTCCGACCGTTTAGAGGAGTATTAAAGGAATCGTTAACACGGGAAGAACTTATTGAGGCATATTGGGTAGTGTTGCGAGACTGTGACGAAGTTGAGCCGTACATGATGTCATACAGGGAGAGGCTTCAAGCGTTAAATCAAAAGAAGAGTTCGGCGTGGATTGAGAAAATGGTTAAGAAGAAGTTTCCAGATTATTTCTTCCAATGGGTACGTACGTACGTCTCGGTATTTAGTAGTTTATATACATATCGATCATGTTTGTAGAAAGCAAACCCTTATATTTGCCCATTTTCGCAGATGATTGATCTGCAAAAATCTGAAAACCACGGGGGGTGGTGGTCATGGTCAAAGCACTTGCTAGCAGGGAAGCCGATTAAACACTATATTTATCCCGGATGTTTTGTGAATGGTGTAAAGTTCCATTCATTGGCCCAAGATGAAGGAAGAAGAACACAAAACAGTGGGGTAGCGGTTAGGAAAGACAATGATCTATATTACGGGGCTATTGTATATGTGGTTCAGTGATAGTCGCATATTTATGCGTCTATTCGGTATTTAATTTGTTCCCTATATTTAGTTTATTGTTATTAATCGAGTGAATTAATTATGTTTATTTGTCTTTAGGTGTTTTGGAGATTAATAGAGAAAAGGAGATTAAATAATATATTTTGAAGCTGTTTGGCGAGGAACTGCCTGGCGAGGGAATATTAAGAATGAGGTGACATATGCTTGGCGAGAATTGATGCAGGAGAAGAGCTAATTTTATATATTGGTATATATGAGATTGCTAGCAAAAGGAGAGTACGTACGTTCTATGCGAGCAAAGTTGGTGAGAGAAGAAGTGGAAGTGGAAGTGGACTTGGAAATCACATAGGAATGAATAAATAAATAGTCATAATTGGAGTTTGATTGAAATCATGCACGTGATCAACTTGCTAGTCAATTAACCTAGCTTAAACATATATATATATATAGCAAGTGGGGGGCTGAAGGTAGACGTACGGCTGGCTTGCAAGGAGATTGAGAAGAGACAAAAACAGAGGATTCAGGCGAGCACAATTACGACGTCGCCAAGAGTTCTTCTTTCCCAATCATTTAAATTATTTTTTTCATGAATTCTTTGATGTTATTATTTAAGATTATGAGTAGCTAATTTTCCTTTGTTAAGGGGCTGCTTGAAGCCCCGTACATGAAGTCTTTTTAATACATACACTTTAATCTAGTTTTGCATATTTTATGAATGAGGTTTCTTTCTCTGAATGATTCACCGTATGAATTCTTATATGTTTGCTTTGGTGGCCAACTTAGTATGCATGTTAGGGTTCTAGTTTCATGAGATACGGGCGACTGAAGATAATTTCTTCCACCGGATTCTCTAGAGTGATACGCTGATTTTACCGTCGGGAGATTAAAATCCATAGGTCTAGCGAGACACGCCCATAGTGTACTTGTGAACCCTTGTAGCTTCTCAAACATTTTCTAGAACTTAATGCTTTCTTCTTTGTAAACCTTGGGGTCCATGACTATAGGTTCAATAGAGGGATAGATGTAGGGGAGGTCCATGACAAACCTGCATAGGCATAAGGATTAGGTAATAGGATGTGGTTGTAACGATCAACTCTTCCTGGGAACTTTCATTCATTGGATATGTGCATTAGGTTAAGTATGTGTTAGATAGATGGAATGACGATGGTGGATTGCATTCCTCTTAACTCTTTAATCATATAGTTTAAACCCATTTGCATTCATTAGCATATTTACTTTCAGCATTTATTTTCTGCATTAGCTGTAGCTTAGTCGATTTATTTTGGTAACCAAATCAACTCTGAATACCCTCAAATTTTGTGTGGTAGTCCACCACTATATCTAGTTTATTGTATCAAAATTTCGTAGCATTTGAGTCTGTCTAGCTTAGGTTCGCATACCATTAGTGTTCTGTAATCGAGTCTGTCAGCATAGTAGTGTGTTAGGATTTAGTTTCACCAATTCCTCATGTTCAATAACCCCTATTTATTTTACTACATTGATATATCCAGGTTATGAATAGGGTATTTTTGAGAGGTGTTAAACCGCCTTGTCAAATTTTGGCGCCGTTGCCGGGGAATTGCTTAATTCTAAGTCCTAATAGAGTCTTTAATTTTCAGTTTTGTTTTCTTTTCTTTTCTTTTTCTTTTGAGTCTTACTGTCTCTTCTGTGTGCAGGAGCATTGTGTATGCGTACTAGGCACACAAGAACCGCTGAGCCATTATTACTTGATCCAGAGATTGAACGCTCAGCAAGGCAAAACAGGAAGCAGCAGGGACAACGGTCCATCAACGTGAACAGTGGTAGTCAGCCTGAGCAAGAAATACATTCTGATACAGGATCTGAATTTGAGGAAGAACAGAGTATTCCAACACCACCACCATCACTAAAAAGAATGGCAAATGCAACCAAGCTGAGAGAGTTCTTCATACTGATCTACGCATTTTATGCTTGATTATTAATATCTTTCTCTCTACATTTTGCTTTGTTACGAGCTTAGTAAATATGTTTCTAACTTGTTTTATGTTTTTAGGTAGAAAATAAAGGAGAAATAATAAAGGAAGCGATTTGGAGCAAAATGTGTGCTAAGGAAGACGTTCCTAAATTCCGAAGAATAAATGGTCACGTGGAATTACATGGAGTTAATTGCATGAAGATGAGCTAAATTAGTGATTGCATGGCTTGCATGGTTTTGACATGAAGTGGTGATGCATGATAATTGCATGGTTTTGAAATGGACCTTAATTGCATGGACATTAATGGGTTGATTTGCATGGCATATATGGAGCAAGTGGATATATACATGGCTGAAACATAAGCATAATTGCATGGCAAAACGGAGGTATAATTGAGCAAAACGGCATGGAGCTAATTGCATGAAACGGCATGATGCATGGTGGAGCAATAACGGAGGCTTAATTCATGCATAACGGAGTCTTGATTGTAATAGCATGGCTGAAGCAAGTGGTGATATATGCTGAAACGGAAGCTTTGTTGCATGGCAATAACGGATGTATAATTGCATGGAAACGGAGAATAATTGTAGGTGAACGTACGGCACAGCTGAATCAATTTGAGTTCTCAAATCAACTACTATATAAAGAGAATTTTGGGGAAAGAAAAAGGGATCACTCATCTTAGAGCCAAAATCTTGTCCAAGAGCTCTCTTACTCTCCAAAACACTAAAAGTCTCCAAGGAAGCCGCCCCTCCACCACAAATCGTCGTCACCATCCTCCAAGGAAGACATAGCTTGGAAATCCCAAGGTGTCGTCCCCTCCATTGAAGCCGAAGGCATAGCTTGGCAATCCCAAGGTGTCAACGTCTTCTCCATTGAAGAGCATCTACATGGCTAGTCTAGGGCAATTCCCTGATTTGAAAGTGTAACCATGTCTTCTTCTCTTTATTCTTCCTTGTATGTATTTTCAGTTATTATGGATTGGTTTCAAGAAGTCTTTTGGTTAAATAATTCTAATATGTTTTTCTTGTATTTTATTTAGTGTTCTTTGAATTTAGTTACACATGCTTGTTGGCACTTAATGCTTAATTTGAATGCAGGGCAATTCCCGGTTTAGATTATGAAAGTGTTTGAATGTAGGGCAATTCCCAAGTTTGGCACTTTAACTATGGAACATGCATGCAAAACGTAGCTAAAAACTTAGATGCTAAATAGGTTGCATGAAATCGGTTAGGTTATTAAAGGCTAGGTAAAAAGATGAGTCGATCACTTGTATATGTTAGTCTTAGATTTTATTTTTGGTCTAGTAAGCATGTTTATGATTTTTATGTTCTTTAATTGTTTCTACTTGTCTATGAGTGAAACATGTTAGAACTTAGGATTTCTATGTGTGTTTACTTGCCATCTTTTGTCTTTTAATTTCGTAGATTAAACAAACCAACTTTGCACCCCCATTTAAACCTAGCATAGTTATGCAAGCACCCTCAATCCCCGGTTAAGAACGATCCCTACTTATCAATGCTACATCAACAAAGAAGGGTTTTAATTGTATTCGTGTTTGTTTGAGTGTTTAAATCAAGTGCTTGAAAAGACGCGAATCAATTTTGGCGCCGTTTCCGGGGATTGAAAAGAATTGTATGATTATGCTTGTACATTATGTTAATAACTTTCTGTTTTGCAGGGCTGCACACTGCCCAGTTTTGGGTAAATTTTTTGACGTAGCTACATAGCTCCTAAAAATCTGAAAATTTTCAGGATTGTTTGGTTATGTGTCTAGTTTGTACCTGTAAAATTTCAGCCCCATCGGATTAACCAATAATTCTGCAGAAAATCGACAAGCAGCTGCGCGCAATTTGCGCGAATCTGGAATTTGTATGTGTCCTTTGTTTTGAAATTTGTACATGTTTGTAATTTTTAGTTTTTGTTCATACTAACCTCTGTTTTGCAGGCCACACTAACTCTAATTTACTAACATTAATTGACTAACTGATGCAGCGTCATCCTAGCTGTAAGAGGAAGAAGTCAAGTGTCGGTGTTGGTTTATTTCCTTTCCTTTTCGGTTCTCTCTGTTTTCCTGTTTGCCAATTCCTATTTATGATTAGGAATCTGTTAGAGTTTATTCTTAGTCTGCAAGTTGTTGAAAGCTTGGTTATTTAAGTGTTCCTTCTCTTCCTTGTAAGACAGTTAACGTTGAAATCAATAGAAATCGAGATTCGATTCTCTTCCCTTGTTTGATTCGATTAAGTTCATCATTCAAGAAGCAGGTCCTAAGAAGCTTTTCTGCAAGTTTCATAGTTGAGCTGAACTATCACAGTTTGTAGGCTGCGCCAGGTTGGTATCAGAGACAAAACGATCCTCGACGATGCCTCGTCCACGCCGCGAACCTCAACCCACAGACGCTGAGCTTACGCGGCAAACCCTGACTCGTCTCCACGAACAGATGCAGCAGCTCACTACTGCAATTCAAGTTCTCGGAACTCATCGCTTGCCTCCTCATTATCCAGATCATAATCCTGAAGCAGAGCAAGACGACAATGATGACGCAACAAATCCTTTCGCAGAGGTAAACAACAATCATGTCACAGATCCAAACAACGATTGGCGATGGGAACGGGGGTTTAAATTCGAGCTCCCCGAGTTCCATGGTGGTCAAACGGCAGAAGAATTACTTGATTGGATCGTCACAGTCGAAGAAGTCCTTGAATTTAAGCATGTTCCGTTGGATCGCTGTGTCCCTGTCATCGCAATAAAATTCCGGAGTCGTGCTGCAGCTTGGTGGACTCAACTCAAGGCCAAACGAGCTCGTTTGGGCAAGCCAAAAATCATGGCCTGGAATAAATTGAAGAGTAAGATGCACAAGACGTTCTTACCTTACAACTATGACCAAATTATGTTCCAGCGTTTACAAAACTTACGACAAGGATCACGCTCCGTTGAGGACTACTCTACTGAATTTTTTTTGCTCCTCACTCGTGTTGATCTTCACGATTCGGATCGGCAAGTCGTAGCCCGATTTTTGGGTGGTCTTCGTCAACAGATTCAGCACACGCTCAATTTGTTTAACCCACTTACACTTTCTGAAGCTCACCAGCAAGCTCTCACGGTTGAGTCTCAACTCAAAGGTGCTTTCTCTCCTTGGGGTGTCTCACGTCCTTCTCGCTCTGTTCCAACATCATCCCTACCATCTGCAACTGCCGAGTTACCTGCTCCTAAAACAGAGACTGCGTTTGTTCCTGTCTCCGAACCCCGCAACAATCGACCACACTCGCTTTGTTGCTTTGCGTGTGGCGAACTTGGACATCGCCAATCCGCCTGTCCCACACGTAACCGTCGTGGACTTCTTCTCGATACCACTGGAACTGATGTAGAAGTTCTTTATGACGACGCGTCTGCTGAGCTTACAGAGGATCTCATCGCTGATACCGGAACCTCGCTAATGATCAGACGCGTGTGTTTAACTCCGCGTGGACAAGACACCAATCCTCAACGCCACAACCTTTTCCATTCACGATGTACAATCAACGGAAAAGTCTGCAACTTCATCATCGATAGTGGGAGTAGTGAAAACGTAATTGCAGAGGAGGTTGTTACCAAGCTCAGCCTTGCTTCTGAACCTCATCCGTCGCCATATAAATTAGCTTGGTTGCAGCAGGATTCTGATGTTATGGTGACTCGGCGCGCCTTAGTCTCCTTCTCTATTGGTCAGGCTTATGAGGATCAGCTATTTTGTGATATCGTGAAGATGGATGCTTGTCATCTTCTTTTGGGACGTCCGTGGCTTTATGATCGTAAGGTCCTACATGATGGGTTTCGCAACACCTACCGTTTCCGTTTTAACAATCGCAACTTCACCTTACAGCCTTCCTTACCTGCACAACACCCATCACCTTCAAACCCGGTTTTGATTCTGCAACGTGCACCATTTGAAGCTGCTATGCGCGATGAGGATTGTGTGTTGCTCCTCTTACCCACCACAGTTTCTGCATCACCCCCTAAAGATATTCCGGAGCCGTTTGTCAATTTACTTCAGGAGTTCTCCGATGTTTTTCCCGACGACTTGCCATTGGGTCTTCCCCCACTTCGCGATATTCAACACCGTATCGACTTCGTCCCGGACGCGGCCCTGCCTCATCGTTCGCATTACCGTATGAGTCCTGGTGAGCATGAAGAACTTCGTAAGCAAGTCGAAGACCTAGTTGCTAAAGGGTTTTTGCGTGAAAGCTTGAGCCCGTGCGCGGTTCCTGCTTTGCTTGTTCCAAAAAAAGACGGATCTTGGCGAATGTGCATTGATAGTCGTGCTATTAACAAGATTACGGTGCGCTATCGTTTTCCCATTCCTCGACTCGACGATCTTCTTGATCAAATTGGTATGGCCTCTGTATTCTCCAAGTTGGATTTGAAGAGCGGTTACCATCAAATTCGTATTCGACCAGGTGATGAGTGGAAGACAGCATTTAAAACCCGTGAAGGCCTTTTTGAATGGCTTGTCATGCCGTTTGGTTTGTCTAACGCACCGAGCACATTTATGCGAGTCATGAATCAGGCACTTCGTCCGTTTATTGGGAAGTTTGTCGTTGTCTATTTTGACGATATCCTAATTTTTAGTGTGTCGTTAACGGAACATCTCCATCATTTACGTGAAGTCTTGCTCGTTTTACGATGCAATCAGCTTTATGCAACACTTAAGAAGTGTGAGTTTGGGTCTCCGGAAGTCCACTTTCTCGGTTATCTTGTGTCTGCAGAGGGTTTATCAGTAGATCCCAGTAAGGTGTCCGCTATTCAAACGTGGCCTACCCCTTCCACACTAACAGAAGCACGGAGCTTTCATGGTCTTGCCTCCTTTTATCGACGCTTCGTTCCACAATTCAGCAGCCTTATGGCCCCGATCACGGATTGCATGCGTCGTGAGGGTCCGTTTCATTGGACACACGAGGCAGCTCTTGCATTTGATATCGTCAAGAACAAGCTCAGTTCTGCTCCTATTTTGGCTCTACCCGACTTTTCACGTGTCTTCGAACTACATTGTGATGCTTCTAAAACCGGCATTGGTGCGGTTTTAAGCCAGCAACCTCGCCCTATCGCATATTTTAGTGAAAAGTTGGCCGGTGCGCGCTCTCGTTATAGCACTTATGACATTGAGTTCTATGCCGTTGTCCAAGCTGTCAAACATTGGCGTCATTACCTCTTTCATAAGGAGTTTGTTCTCTTTACAGACCATGATGCGCTCAAACACCTTAGTACTCAAGATAAGGTTTCTTCTCGCCATGCGTCCTGGATCGCTTACTTACAACAGTTTACCTTTGTCATTAAACACACGTCTGGGATTTCTAATCGTGTGGCTGATGCCTTAAGTCGTCGGCATGCTGTGTTAGCAGTGCTCCACGTTTCGGTTCCTGGCTTTGGGTCTTTTGCTGATCTCTATCCTTCCGATGCCTTTTTTAGTCACATTTTCGATGAAGCTCGGGCTGGTGTGTCCTCTGAGTACACTTTGCATGATGGCTTCCTCTTTCGACATGATCGGTTGTGCGTTCCTGAGTGCAGTCTCCGTCTTCAGCTCATTTCAGAGATTCATAATGAAGGACATGTTGGGCGGGATCGAACATTGCATCTCGTTTCTTGTTCCTATTTTTGGCCATCCTTACGTCGTGATGTTGAACGATTTGTTGAACGTTGTGTTACTTGTCAGAAGTCCAAAGGTCAGGCCACGAATGCGGGTCTCTATCTTCCGTTGCCCATTCCGACCCAGCCCTGGACAGATATTAGCATGGATTTTGTCGTGGGACTTCCACGCACGCAACGTGGTTTTGATTCAATCTTTGTTGTGGTGGATCGCTTCTCGAAAATGGTTCACTTCATCCCCTGCAAGCGTACGACAGATGCCGTTCAGGTTGCTTCTCTTTTCTTTCGAGAGATCTATCGCCTTCATGGGTTGCCTTGTTCGATTGTTTCCGATCGTGATTCCCGTTTTCTTGGACATTTTTGGCGATCTCTATGGAAAATGTTGAACACAAGTCTTGACATGAGTTCCGCTTATCATCCTCAGACGGATGGCCAAACGGAAGTCACTAATCGTTCCTTGGGTAATCTCCTCCGTTGTTTGGTTGGTGACGCTATCAAAACTTGGGATGCCAAACTTCCTCAGGCCGAGTTTGCACATAATCACGCTCTCAATCGCAGCTCTGGTTTTTCTTCTTTTCAGGTTGTTTACGGCTTACTTCCTCGTGGTCCTGTGGATCTCTCTTCTCTTCCGGATCATACTCGCCTTCATGGCAGCGCTACTGAATTTGTTGACGCCATCCGTCAGGTTCATGACCAGGTTGTTTCCAATTTACAGTCTGCCTCGTCCAAATACAAAGCTGCCGCTGATTCTCACCGACGCCGTCTTGTGTTCGAGGTAGGTGACCGTGTGTGGGCTGTTTTAACTCGAGATCGTATGCCTGCACATGCTTATCACAAACTGAAGGCTAAAAAAATTGGTCCACTTGAGGTTCTGGAACGCATTAATGACAATGCTTATCGCTTACGTTTACCTGCTGGTATCACTACGTCTGATGTCTTCAACGTTAAGTATCTCTCGCGCTATGTTCTCACTGATACGGAGCTTGATTCAGGGTCGAATCTTTCTCACCCAGGGGGACCTGATGCAGCGTCATCCTAGCTGTAAGAGGAAGAAGTCAAGTGTCGGTGTTGGTTTATTTCCTTTCCTTTTCGGTTCTCTCTGTTTTCCTGTTTGCCAATTCCTATTTATGATTAGGAATCTGTTAGAGTTTATTCTTAGTCTGCAAGTTGTTGAAAGCTTGGTTATTTAAGTGTTCCTTCTCTTCCTTGTAAGACAGTTAACGTTGAAATCAATAGAAATCGAGATTCGATTCTCTTCCCTTGTTTGATTCGATTAAGTTCATCATTCAAGAAGCAGGTCCTAAGAAGCTTTTCTGCAAGTTTCATAGTTGAGTTGAACTATCACAGTTTGTAGGCTGCGCCACTAACATAACATATTTTAACTCATTTTATATGAATATATAAATTTTGTGCATAATACATTAGTGTTCATAAATTTTCGAGATTTACTGACTGACAATTTTTCTGTTTTGTGAATTTTTTTTTGACATAGCTACAGGTCTCGGAATTTTCTGAAAATTTACAGAGTTTTGTATATATGTGTCTAGTTTTTGCTCGTAAATTTTCGTTGCATTCTGAAGTACCATTAATTCTACATGAATTTTACTTGCAGCTGTGCTCATTTTCTAAGATTTCTAACTTGTGATTATACGTTTTGTGATTACTAACTTGTGTACATTCTTCTTAAGAGCTCATTAAAGGACCAAACATGGAGGAGATGCCCTCAAGATCAGGCTATTCGTAGAGCAAAAATGATGCATCAAGTCTAGGCTGCAAGACTTTAAAAAACAAGCGCTTGTTGGGAGGCAACCCAATGGAGGAGACGACAACAGATTTGCTTTCTCTTCCCTTTATCTTTTTATTTCGAAATTTTTAGTATTTTTAGTGTTTTTAGTTAGCTTAGTTTCGTAAATCTTAGTTGAGTCATAAGTAGTGTATTTTGAGAGTCTAATTAGTGTAGTGGATGAATACTTGTCTTTGAGTAAGAAATCCTTGTGACTTGGTGTCTAGAAGGGGACGGTTTCTAAGACGGGTTTTGGATGTGAGAAAGAACTTGTTCGAAATCACTCCTACCTCTCTTGGTCTCTCTCGCCAACTGGCCATTTCAATAAGGTTGCCCAAAGAAGATGAGGACTAAATCTACACTTGTTTGAGTGTCTTGAGTCTTTTTGTTTAACTTAGTGTTTTAAAGAGTCTTTAGGATGAATTTGAACCAGAAATGAATACATATGGCGTTTCAAGATTTCTTGTGCTAATAGAAGTATTTTGAGTGTCATGACATGTAGTAGATATGGATTTAAACTTGGTACAGATTTCGCATGTTAGAATAAGTTCTTAGATCATATGAACCTTAAAGTGAGTTTTTGAGCCTATACATTTCTTGAGAGTGAATTTCGTGCATATTAGTCTCAAAAATAGTCATATGCCTCATTTGATTACTTGCCATAGATTTTAATGAACTAGAGATTACTAGAACTTACTCATGTAAATTTGCAAAGCTTTTAAGTCAATATATACTCTGATTTTGGATATGATTAAAGGCACTTAGGTTTTTCACCACTTAGCCAAAATAGCCATGAGTCCCTTATGTGCGCACAAGTTGCGACACCCCTAGATAAACCATTTGAGCCCACGTTAAGCTTTATTTCATCACCCGTAATACCTAAACACTTTGCCTAGTGTAGGACTTCTTTACCCTATGTTCTGCAAACTTGGTGTGAAGTAATGTCGACAAGAGGAGAAGATGACAATTTTGGTGATGTACATTGATTGTTATGATGTGTGTATGGGGATAGACTTGTCCAAATAGCTTAAAAAAATTGTGTTATTGCCAAAAAAAAAAAGAATTTGAGAGAATGAAAAGAAAAAGAAAAAAAAATGTGTAATCTCTCATGGCAATGTGTTCTGTTCTGTAAATGTTTGGATTAATGTCCCCCATACTTGTGAATCTGGAGTATGCCACGAATTGAAGGCCCAAACATGAAGAAATATGGCATTTGTCCTATTCACAAAGCTCAATGGAAGTTTAGAATGAAGTCCGGGCCCAAAATGATGCGATTAGGCCCCCGAAATAGAAATCTGACCATGGTAACGTGGGAATGAAGAAAAGTGACGAATTTGATAAAGATTTTTGTGCTAGACTAAGTCTTTGGAACGTTGTTACCACCACATATCTATATTCCGAATGCCTTAGCCTTAGCCCCATTACAACCACTTTGAAGTCCTTTATGATCCTTAAGATGAGTAACCTTCGATTGGTTGAGTAAGTAGCATGAGTAAGCATATGGTTTGGTTCATTTGTGCAAGTATTTCATTCATGAGGTTTTCAATTACTTTTATCCATTTTGAGTGAAAATATGATGAGTGCATCCATGTGAGTTGATTTAAGTCTTGTTCGAAACATGCACAGCTTTAACATCACCATTGTTTTCTCCACGTCTTACTTGTTCATGATATGATCATATCTCTATTGTCTCTTGAAATCTTGTGATTCCATCGCCATATACAAAAAAAAATAATTGATCTTGTGATTCCATCTCTTTTAATGTGTAGAAAGTCTTTGTTTTGTTTAGTTTTGCTAGGGACTAGCAAAGTTTAAGTGTGGGGGAATTCAATTTCTCTCTACATTTGACTAAGTTATGGCCTTAGTTTTAGGTGTGGTCTTACTAACTTAGTGTTTTCAGCGTTTTAAACATGTTAACATGATGATATGCGGCTTTGAAACGTTGAAATGTTTTTGTTTTTGAGTCTCCTTGTTAAAAAAAAAAAATATCTATGACTCAACATGGAGACTAGCTCCAACGTTGAAATTTCTTTCTTTCTTTTGTTTTTCTTTGAGTCCTTGTCTTGTTTTGTATTTGCTAGGGACTAGCAAAGTCTAAGTGTGGGGGAATTTGATCTACGCATTTTATGCTTGATTATTAATATCTTTCTCTCTACATTTTGCTTTGTTACGAGCTTAGTAAATATGTTTCTAACTTGTTTTATGTTTTTAGGTAGAAAATAAAGGAGAAATAATAAAGGAAGCGATTTGGAGCAAAATGTGTACTAAGGAAGACGTTCCTAAATTCCGAAGAATAAATGGTCACGTGGAATTACATGGAGTTAATTGCATGAAGATGAGCTAAATTAGTGATTGCATGGCTTGCATGGTTTTGACATGAAGTGGTGATGCATGATAATTGCATGGTTTTGAAATGGACCTTAATTGCATGGACATTAATGGGTTGATTTGCATGGCATATATGGAGCAAGTGGATATATACATGGCTGAAACGTAAGCATAATTGCATGGCAAAACGGAGGTATAATTGAGCAAAACGGCATGGAGCTAATTGCATGAAACGGCATGATGCATGGTGGAGCAATAACGGAGGCTTAATTGATGCATAACGGAGTCTTGATTGTAATAGCATGGCTGAAGCAAGTGGTGATATATGCTGAAACGGAAGCTTTGTTGCATGGCAATAACGGATGTATAATTGCATGGAAACGGAGAATAATTGCAGGTGAACGTACGGCACAGCTGAATCAATTTGAGTTCTCAAATCAACTACTATATAAAGAGAATTTTGGGGAAAGAAAAAGGGATCACTCATCTTAGAGCCAAAATCTTGTCCAAGAGCTCTCTTACTCTCCAAAACACTAAAAGTCTCCAAGGAAGCCGCCCCTCCACCACAAACCGTCGTCACCATCCTCCAAGGAAGGCATAGCTTGGCAATCCCAAGGTGTCGTCCCCTCCATTGAAGCCGAAGGCATAGCTTGGCAATCCCAAGGTGTCAACGTCTTCTCCATTGAAGAGCATCTACACGGCTAGTCTAGGGCAATTCCCTGATTTAAAAGTGTAACCATGTCTTCTTCTCTTTATTCTTCCTTGTATGTATTTTCAGTTATTATGGATTGGTTTCAAGAAGTCTTTTGGTTAAATAATTCTAATATGTTTTTCTTGTATTTTATTTAGTGTTCTTTGAATTTAGTTACACATGCTTGTTGGCACTTAATGCTTAATTTGAATGCAGGGCAATTCCCGGTTTAGATTATGAAAGTGTTTGAATGTAGGGCAATTCCCAAGTTTGGCACTTTAACTATGGAACATGCATGCAAAACGTAGCTAAAAACTTAGATGCTAAATAGGTTGCATGAAATCGGTTAGGTTATTAAAGGCTAGGTAAAAAGATGAGTCGATCACTTGTATATGTTAGTCTTAGATTTTATTTTTGGTCTAGTAAGCATGTTTATGATTTTTATGTTCTTTAATTGTTTCTACTTGTCTATGAGTGAAACATGTTAGAACTTAGGATTTCTATGTGTGTTTACTTGCCATCTTTTGTCTTTTAATTTCGTAGATTAAACAAACCAACTTTGCACCCCCATTTAAACCTAGCATAGTTATGCAAGCACCCTCAATCCCCGGTTAAGAACGATCCCTACTTATCAATGCTACATCAACAAAGAAGGGTTTTAATTGTATTCGTGTTTGTTTGAGTGTTTAAATTAAGTGCTTGAAAAGATGCGAATCACATACCGGGCACAGGTGCAGCAGATTCACCGATTGTACTACCAGAGAATCTGGGGGCTTATTCTATTCCCCCATCACTTATATCGAATCTGCCACACTTCAGAGGAACGCCTTCTGAAGACCCTCAGGACCATCTCAATGAGTTTACAGCATTGTGCAGAATCCAGAGATCGACTAATGTGGAAGAGGATACTGTGAAACTCCTCTTGTTTTCGCTCTCTTTGAAGAAGCAAGCAAAATCATGGTATAATTCTTTAGCTCCTTTATCTATGGACACATGGGAGAAGATGTGCTCTGCATTTATGAAAGAGTTCTACTCTGCTTCACACACCAAGAACTTGAAGAAGCAAATTAGCACATTCAGGCAGAAAGACAGTGATGAATTACATGAAGCCTGGAGCCAGTTTAAGAGTCTTCTTCGATAATGCCCTCATCATAAGTTTGACCTTAACATTCAAATGGAGTTCTTCTATGAAGGACTTGATTCTTTCAACAGGTCAAAGCTTGATTCAGCTTGTGGGGGAAATTGGCGGTATATGACTGGAGTTGAAGCCAAGGAAGTTATTGAGAATCAAGCAGAAAATTCAAGGCAATTTCAGTCAAGGGATAGATCCATGGGAGTAAGTAGAAGGTCTCTCAATGCAGTTGCAATCGATGGAGCCATGGAAAAAAGATTAAGCTCTATGGAGAATGATATTGCTCTGATTGCGAGTAGTCTGAAAGTGAGCAAGAAGACAACAGTTGCTGCAGCTCAGGTTGTGTGCACTTTATGTTCAGCTACAAGCCATCTAGCAGATGATTGTCCGAAGTTTAGAGCAGATAAAGAAGTTGATCAAGAGGAAGAAGCAAATTACTTCCAAAGACAACCCAACACATATGGTGGAAATAGAGACCTGTTGAGCTATAGGAGCAATAATGTGCTCAATCCTCCTATTGTTCCACCTGGATTTCAACAGAGGCAGCCTACAGGAGATGGGCAACAGTTTGGCCAAAGGCGTATGCCTCAGCAACAACAAGCACAAGCTCAAACATCATCAGAAAATTCTACCTTAGAAGCCCTGATGCAACAAATGATGTTTGACAACAAAAAGGAGCGAGAGGAGAGTAGTGCTTTTCGCCAAGACATTAAGGCCACAACTCAAGAACTCAAGGCTACAGCTCTACAGCAAGGGAAGCCAATTGACTTATTGGAGCGACAAGTGAGCTAATTCAGCAAACACTTGCTCAAGTCAAAGAAGGAAGTCTTCCCAGCAACACTCTTCCCAATCCCAACACAAAATATGAAGCTCATGCCATGACTTTGAAGAGTGGGAATGTGTTGGAAGAACTGCCCGAGTTAACAAAGAGAAAATGGGAGGAGCCCGTACTTGAACAACTTGTCCCTTACAAGCCGTTGGACAAGCCGTCAGAAGATTTTGCAGGAACCCCAATTCGAGCCATCGAAAATGCACCTAAAACAGAAGAACTGACAAATCAAAAATCAGGTCAGGTATCCTCTACTCCTTCTCCTTCCATTATTCCTAATTTACCTTTTCCTAGCAGGTTGAAGAAACAGGTGAAGGTTGACAAAGAGAAGGAGATCTTGGATGTGTTTAGAAAGGTAGGAGTAAACATCCCTTTGTTGGATGTGATCAAGAAGATACCACAGCATGCAAAGTTCCTGAAAGATTTGTGCACAACAAAGAGAAAATTCTATGGAACTGAGACTGTGGCTTTGGGAGAGAGAGTATCTGCAGTGCTTCAAAGAAAGCTCCCACCTAAGTTAGGTGATCCAGGACGTTTTACGATCCCATGTACCATTGGTGATCACAGGTTTGCGGGTGCTTTACTTGATTTAGGTGCTTCCATTAATTTAATGTCATACACTGCTTATAACAGGTTGAAAATGGGAAAACTTATTCCCACAGGTGTCACCATTAAACTTGCTGATCGGTCTAACTGTTACCCTCAAGGTATTATTGAGGATGTTTTGGTGCAGGTGGGAGATTTGATATTCCCAGCAGATTTCTCTGTGCTGGAGATGGAGCATGAGCCAATGCCATCAGAAATATCATTGATTCTTGGGAGACCGTTCTTGAGAACAGTGCATACAAAGATAGATTGTTTTGATGGATCATTGAGTATGGAAGTAGCTGAGGAGAAAATTCACTTCAATATTTATGAAGCTCTCAAACATCCGAATAGTGATGATGCTTATTCATGTTGTTCAATTGACACTTTTGAGAGTTTTGTGCAGGAATTCATTCACTATTCATTGGAGGAGGATCCTTTGAGGAAGGTCATAGAGATATCCGAAAAAGAAGATGTTCCAGGTCTGAAGCTTGGCGAGGAGAAGAAATTTGAACCTATTTTTGAGATAGCTTCGGCTAAGGATCTTGAAATGGAATAGGAGTATTATGCTATGGAAGAAGCACTTGAATCCCTGCCAATTATGAAAGGTAAATATTCTAAACCCATTTCTCTTCCAATTTCAGATAACGTTCTTGTTCCGTCTATACAGGTGGCACCCACATTAGAGCTTAAACTTCTTCCCGAGCATTTAAAGTATGCTTTCCTAGGGGAGGATGATACATTTCCAGTTATCATCTCTTCCAAGCTCTCAACGTTACAAGAGGAGAAGTTATTGAATGTACTTAGGGAGTACAAGGCCACCATTGGATGGACAGTAGCCGATATCAAGAGCATCTGCCCAACATTGTGTACCCACTGGATCCATCTGGAGGAGGGAGCTAAACCAATAAGGGAAGCTCAACGTCGTCTCAATCCTCCCATGATGGAAGTTGTCAAGAAAGAAGTCATCAAGCTTCGAGACGCAGGTATCATTTATACTATTTCTGACAGCAAATGGATTAATCCTGTGCAGGTTGTGCCCAAACGTTCAGGAATCACAGTGGTAAAGAATGATTAGAACGTGTTGGTGCCTCAAAGAGTCCAAACGGGATGTAGAGTGTGTATTGACTACCGCAAGCTCAACGCCACCACAAGAAAAGATCACTTTCCCCTCCCATTCATTGATCAGATGTTGGAAAGGTTGGCAGGTCATGAATACTATTGTTTCTTAAATGGATATTCAGGATACAACCAGATAGCCATACATAAAGATGATCAGGAGAAGACTACATTCACATGTCCCTATAGCACTTTTGCTTATAGGAGGATGCCATTTGGTTTATGCAACGCACCTGCCACATTTCAGAGGTGCATGGTAAGTATTTTCTCAGACATGGTTGAAAAGATCATTGAGGTATTTATAGATGATTTCTTTGTTTTCGGTGATTCTTTTGACATATGTCTTCATAATCTAGCTATGGTTTTAGAGCGTTGTGTAGAAACTAACCTTGTACTTAATTGGGAAAAATGTCACTTTATGGTGGAGCAGGGTATAGTTTTGGGACATGTTATTTCAGCTAGAGGTATAGAGGTTGATAAAGCTAAGGTTGATATTGTGCGTACCTTATCCCATCCTTCCACTGTGAAGGAGGTGAGATCTTTTCTTGGACATGCAGGATTTTATCGCAGGTTTATCAAGGATTTCTCCAAGATATCCAGACCGTTATGTGCATTGCTCCAGAAAGATGTAGCTTTCAACTTCACCGATGAGTGCTTGCAAGCATTCAATAAGCTCAAGGAGTTGCTCACTACAGCTCCCATCATTCAAGCACCGGATTGGAGTCTACCATTTGAGCACATGTGTGATGCTTCAGACTATGTTGTTGGCGCTGTTCTTGGCCAATGCCCACAAAGACTCTCACATGTCATCTATTATGCCTCCCGTACTTTAAATGATGCACAGTTGAACTGTTCAACTACTGAGAAGGAGCTCTTAGCAGTGGTTTTTTCTCTTGAAAAGTTTAGATCTTATTTATTGGGAACTAAAGTTATAATATTCTCTGACCATGCTGCTTTGAGATATTTGATGACTAAACAGGATGCCAAGCCCAGGTTGATTCGATGGATGCTCTTACTTCAGGAGTTTGATATTGAAATCAATGACAAGAAGGGTTCTGAAAATGTGGTGGCAGATCACTTGAGTAGACTCACCCATGGTTCCAATGCAGAAGAGGATAATCTTCCTCTCAGAGATAGTTTTCCGGATAAACAGCTCCTTGTTCTCCAAGATTTGGTGCCATGGTATGCTGATATTGTTAACTACAAGGTGAGTAAGTACATTCCACCCAATTTCAGCAGAGCTCAGAAAGACAAACTGGTCAAGGAAGCCAAATATTACGTATGGGATGAGCCATACCTCTGGAAACATTGTACCAATACCATCATCCGCAGGTGTGTACCCGAGTCTGAATTTCAATCTATTCTATCTTTTTGTCACTCACATGTAGGTGGTGGACACTTTGGAGGGAAGAAGACTGCTCTCAAAGTGCTTGAGAGTGGATTTTATTGACCAACTTTGTTTCATGATGCCCACGTCATGTACAAATCATGTGAGAGATGCCAAATGACAGGTAACATTGGCCCAAGAGACCAAATGCCTCAACACCCTGTTCTTGTTGTTGAAATATTTGATGTGTGGGGTATTGATTTCATGGGACCATTCCCTAATTCTCAAGGTTATTTGTATATTCTTCTCGTTGTGGATTATGTTTCTAAGTGGGTGGAAGCTAAAGCCACCCGCACTAACGATGCTAAGGTTGTTCTTTGTTTTCTGAAAGATATTTTTGCTAGATTTGGAACACCTAGATGCATTATCAGCGATGAAGGATCTCATTTTTGCAATAGAACCTTTGATGCTTTGCTCCGGAAGTACAGTGTAACACATAAGGTGGCCACACCTTACCATCCTCAAACCAGCGGGCAAGTGGAAGTGTCGAATAGGGAGATCAAGCAAATCCTTGAGAAGACAATCGGGCCTGCCTGGAAAGATTGGAGTCAACGTCTTGATGAAGCGTTGTGGGCTTACAGAACAGCATATAAGACACCTATTGGAATGTCTCCTTATAGGTTAGTGTATGGAAAAGCTTGCCATCTTCCAGTGGAATTGGAACACAAGGCATATTGGGTTGTCAAGAAGTTCAACTTTGACATAGATGATGCGGGTTTGCATAGGAAATTGCAGTTGAACGAGCTTGATGAGATTAGGCACAATGCCTATGAGTCCAACAAAATTTACAAGGAAAAGACTAAAGCTTTTCATGACCGGAATATTAAGAGAAAAGAATTTGTTGTTAATCAAAAAGTTTTACTCTTCAGTAGTCGTCTACGCTTGTTTCCAGGTAAGCTAAAAAGTAGATGGACTGGACCTTATGTTATCACTAATGTTTTTCCTCAAGGTGCCATAGAGATTGTAAGTTCAAAAACAGGGAAGACATTTAAAGTGAATGGACATTGACTCAAGCCATTCTATGAGTCATTTGTGGAGCATGTCTTTGCGGATGCAACCCTTGGAGATGCATCTCTGTGTGTGGAGTGTTGAGACTTGCTGTCTGGCTGAAGACGTTAAACTTAGCGCTACATGGGAGGCAACCCATGTTGATGGCGAAGCATGGAAAACCAGATTTGAAATTCTTAACTCTCTATCTTTCTCCTTTGCTTTATTTTTCTCCATGTGTAGTGTGATTAGTGATGTGTTATGTGTCTCATTCCATGCTTGTTTGATGTATTGTATGTTTTAGTTTTGTTTTACATTGAGGACAATGCAAATTTCAAGTGTGGGGTGGGGTTTATATCATATTCTTAGTGTCTATGTACAAATTTTTCATTTTTCGGTACTGTACAGTATGCTGTTTCGTGTATATCTGTTTTCCCGAGATAATTTTCAGGTATCAACAACCGCATTAATCATGCTTTCAATAAATATTGTTTCTTTAAAATTGCCAAAGTCTTCTACTCATTTAGAAACCAAAAAAAAACAAGATTAGTTAGTTAAGTATATTTATTTGGCCTTAAGTCAGCAATGAAAGGATGCACAACGGGAGACCAATATGTTAAGCCTAACATAATGGTTTCAGCGCTTCAGCCAATACGAGACCAATATGTTAACGTTAACATATTGGTGCCGTTATCGGCTGAAGCGCTGAAACCATTTTGTTTGGCTTATTATATTGGTCTCCTGTTGTGCGTCATTTCATTGATAAGTTAAGGCCAAATGAATATATATATAACAAACTGATTTGTTTCTGAATGGGTAGAAGACTGGCAAAAAATAAAATCTATTTTTCCGAAATTATTTTAAAACATGTTTTTTAGAATACTTGAATTACTCTGTTTCCCACCAGACCCAAACAGCCCTCTAAATTGTCATTCTTTTCACTCAGCCTCGCATGACCAATTCTCCACATATTTTTCTTACGTTGGTTGGAGTGAATCTTCATCCATTCATAACAGATCTTTGAACACTAAAGGGAATTGAAACTGTGGTCATATAACACTTTTACAATAAACAGAGAACATATGTTAAACAAGAAAAATAGGATATTCAAAAGAACCCCGATTCACAGCCCACTTTGATACGCTTTTCCGGAGACAATTTAAAAAATATCTGTTTTCCCGAGATAATTTTCGGGTATCAACAACCGCATTAATCATGCTTTCAATAAATATTGTTTCTTTAAAATTGCCAAAGTCTTCTACTCATTCAAAAACCAAAAAAAACAAGATTAGTTAGTTAAGTATATTTATTTGGCCTTAAGTCAGCGATGAAAGGATGCACAACGGGAGACCAATATGTTAAGCCTAACATAATGGTTTCAGCGCTTCAGCCAATACGAGACCAATATGTTAACGTTAACATATTGGTGCCGTTATCGGCTGAAGCGCTGAAACCATTTTGTTAGGCTTATTATATTGGTCTCCTGTTGTGCGTCCTTTCATTGATAAGTTAAGGCCAAATGAATATATATAACAAACTAATCTGTTTCTGAATGGGTAGAAGACTGGCAAAAAATAAAATCTATTTTTCCGAAATTATTTTAAAACATGTTTTTTAGAATACTTGAATTACTCTGTTTCCCACCAGACCCAAACAGCCCTCTAAATTGTCATTCTTTTCACTCAGCCTTGCATGACCAATTCTCCACATATTTTTCTTACGTTGGTTGGAGTGAATCTTCATCCCTTCATAACAGATCTTTGAGCACTAAAGGGAATTGAAACTGTGGTCATATAACACTTTTACAATAAACAGAGCACATATGTTAAACAAGAAAAATAGGATATTCAAAAGAACCCCGATTCACAGCCCACTTTGATACGCTTTTCCGGAGACAATTTAAAAAATATCTGTTTTCCCGAGATACTTTTCGGGTATCAACAACCGCATTAATCATGCTTTCAACAAATATTGTTTCTTTTAAATTGCCAAAGTCTTCTACTCATTCAGAAACCAAAAAAAAAACAAGATTAGTTAGTTAAGTATATTTATTTGGCCTTAAGTCAGCGTTGAAAGGATGCACAACGGGAGACCAATATGTTAAGCCTAACATAATGGTTTCAGCGCTTCAGCCAATACGAGACCAATATGTTAACGTTAACATATTGGTGCCGTTATCGGCTGAAGCGCTGAAACCATTTTGTTAGGCTTATTATATTGGTCTCCTGTTATGCGTCCTTTCATTGATATGTTAAGGCCAAATGAATATATATAACAAACTGATTTGTTTCTGAATGGGTAGAAGACTGGCAAAAAATAAAATCTATTTTTCCGAAATTATTTTAAAACATGTTTTTTAGAATACTTGAATTACTCTGTTTCCCACCAGACCCAAACAGCCCTCTAAATTCTCATTCTTTTCACTCAGCCTTGCATGACCAATTCTCCACATATTTTTCCTACGTTGGTTGGAGTGAATCTTTATCCCTTCATAACAGATCTTTGAGCACTAAAGGGAATTGAAACTGTGGTCATATAACACTTTTACAATAAACAGAGCACATATGTTAAACAACAAAAATAGGATATTCAAAAGAACCCCGATTCACAGCCCACTTTGATACGCTTTTCCGGAGACAATTTAAAAAAATATCTGTTTTCCCGAGATAATTTTCAGGTATCAACAACCGCATTAATCATGCTTTCAATAAATATTGTTTCTTTAAAATTGCCAAAGTCTTCTACTCATTCAAAAACCAAAAAAAAATAAGATTAGTTAGTTAAGTATATTTATTTGGCCTTAAGTCAGCGATTAAAGGATGCACAACAGGAGACCAATATGTTAAGCCTAACATAATGGTTTCAGCGCTTCAGCCATTAGGAGACCAATATGTTAACGTTAACATATTGGTCCCGTCATCGGCTGAAGCGCTGAAACCATTATGTTACGCTTATCGTATTGGTTTTCTGTTGTGCGTCCTTTCATCGATAAGTTAAGGCCAAATGAATATATATAAAAAAACTGATCTTGTTTGTTTTTTTGTTTCTGAATGGGTAGAAGACTGGCAAAAAATAAAATCTAATTTTCCGAAATTATTTTAAAACATGTTTTTTAGAATACTTGAATTACTCTGTTTCCCACCAGACCCAAACAGCCCTCTAAATTGTCATTCCTTTCACTCAGCCTTGCATGACCAATTCTCCACATATTTTTCCTATGTTGGTTGGAGTGAATCTTCATCCCTTCATAACAGATCTTTGAGCACTAAAGGGAATTGAAACTGTGGTCATATAACACTTTTACAATAAACAGAGCACATATGTTAAACAAGAAAAATAGGATATTCAAAAGAACCCCGATTTACAGCCCACTTTGATACGCTTTTCTGGAGACAATTTAAAAAATATCTGTTTTCCCGAGATAATTTTCGGGTATCAACAACCGCATTAATCATGCTTTCAATAAATATTGTTTCTTTAAAATTGCCAAAGTCTTCTACTCATTCAGAAACAAAAAAAAAACAAGATTAGTTAGTTAAGTATATTTATTTGGCCTTAAGTCAGCGATGAAAGGATGCACAACGGGAGACCAATATGTTAAGCCTAACATAATGGTTTCAGCGCTTCAGCCAATACGAGACCAATATGTTAACGTTAACATATTGGTGCCGTTATCGGCTGAAGCGCTGAAACCATTTTCTTTTGCTTATTATATTGGTCTCCTGTTGTGCATCCTTTCATTGATAAGTTAAGGCCAAATGAATATATATATATATATATATATATATATAACAAACTGATTTATTTCTGAATGGGTAGAAGACTGGCAAAAAATTAAATCTATTTTTCCGAAATTATTTTAAAACATGTTTTTTAGAATACTTGAATTACTCTGTTTCCCACCAGACCCAAACAGCCCTCTAAATTGTCATTCCTTTCACTCAGCCTTGCATGACCAATTCTCCACATATTTTTCCTACGTTGGTTGGAGTGAATCTTCATCCCTTCATAACAGATCTTTGAGCACTAAAGGGAATTGAAACTGTGGTCATATAACACTTTTAAAATAAACAGAGCACATATGTTAAACAAGAAAAATAGGATATTCAAAAGAACCCCGATTTACAGCCCACTTTGATACGCTTTTCTGGAGACAATTTAAAAAATATCTGTTTTCCCGAGATAATTTTCGGGTATCAACAACCGCATTAATCATGCTTTCAATAAATATTGTTTCTTTAAAATTGCCAAAGTCTTCTACTCATTCAGAAACAAAACAAAAAACAAGATTAGTTAGTTAAGTATATTTATTTGGCCTTAAGTCAGCGATGAAAGGATGCACAACGGGAGACCAATATGTTAAGCCTAACATAATGGTTTCAGCGCTTCAGCCAATACGAGACCAATATGTTAACGTTAACATATTGGTGCCGTTATCGGCTGAAGCGCTGAAACCATTTTCTTTTGCTTATTATATTGGTCTCCTGTTGTGCGTCCTTTCATTGATAAGTTAAGGCCAAATGAATATATATATATATATATATATAACAAACTGATTTATTTCTGAATGGGTAGAAGACTGGCAAAAAATAAAATCTATTTTTCCGAAATTATTTTAAAACATGTTTTTTAGAATACTTGAATTACTCTGTTTCCCACCAGACCCAAACAGCCCTCTAAATTGTCATTCCTTTCACTCAGCCTTGCATGACCAATTCTCCACATATTTTTCCTACGTTGGTTGGAGTGAATCTTCATCCCTTCATAACAGATCTTTGAGCACTAAAGGGAATTGAAACTGTGGTCATATAACACTTTTACAATAAACAGAGCACATATGTTAAACAAGAAAAATAGGATATTCAAAAGAACCCCGATTCACAGTCCACTTTGATACGCTTTTCCGGAGAAAATTTAAAAAAATATCTGTTTTCCCGAGATAATTTTCGGGTATCAACAACCGCATTAATCATGCTTTCAATAAATATTGTTTCTTTAAAATTGCCAAAGTCTTCTACTCATTCAGAAACCCAAAAAAAACAAGATTAGTTAGTTAAGTATATTTAGTTGGCCTTAAGTCAGCGATGAAAGGATGCACAACGGGAGACCAATATGTTAAGCCTAACATAATGGTTTCAGCGCTTCAGCCAATACGAGACCAATATGTTAACGTTAACATATTGGTGTCGTTATCGGCTGAAGCGCTGAAACCATTTTCTTTGGCTTATTATATTGGTCTCCTGTTGTGCGTCCTTTCATTGATAAGTTAAGGCCAAATGAATATATATATATATATATATATATATATATATATAACAAACTGATTTGTTTCTGAATGGGTAGAAGACTGGCAAAAAATAAAATCTATTTTTCCGAAATTATTTTAAAACATGTTTTTTAGAATACTTGAATTACTCTGTTTCCCACCAGACCCAAACAGCCCTCTAAATTGTCATTCCTTTCACTCAGCCTTGCATGACCAATTCTCCACATATTTTTCCTACGTTGGTTGGAGTGAATCTTCATCCCTTCATAACAGATCTTTGAGCACTAAAGGGAATTGAAACTGTGGTCATATAACACTTTTACAATAAACAGAGCACATATGTTAAACAAGAAAAATAGGATATTCAAAAGAACCCCGATTCACAGCCCACTTTGATACGCTTTTCCGGAGAAAAATTAAAAAATATCTGTTTTCCCGAGATAATTTTCGGGTATCAACAACCGTATTAATCATGCTTTCAATAAATATTGTTTCTTTAAAATTGTCAAAGTATACGTACATCATCTTATTTATCTGCATATTTACTTGGAAATATTTGTAGATGTTTTGTGTAGGAAATATTTAAGTATTTACAAATTTACAAATTTAAAATCTCAACGAAGAGAGGAACTATGGATCCCCTAGGGCTTCTCATTGCATGATTTTTATGCCTGTACTGTTTTTTATCAAAATATATTATGTCAACGCAGCCGATGACATTTCTTGTGATGAGAATTTACTTTGATGGAGTGGATGCCGTGGAATTGCTTATATTTACATCTAAACAACTGCATTTATACTTGTCGAGTAAGCATTTTCTTCATCTACATTCTATTCTACCAATAGTATCTTTGTTTATTTTTAGTACATATGATTTTTACTGCAAGAAGCGTTAACTTCCTGTATATCGAAACTTGAGTGTTTACATGGTGGAAACTATTGATGTCGTCGTTACAAAGGAGATGAGTTATCCATTGTTGATATGTAGTTGGACCACACACACTAATTTCGAGGCCTTTTGTGATAAAACCGCATACCCGTTGGATCCCTGGTGGCTAAATGGGGTGAATATCGGCCTTATCGACACGTGTGTGTGGTATCCTGTTGCTCGCGTGAAGTCCGCTGCCCACGCGAGGTTCGCTGCTCGCCAGGTATCCTTGCTTGCGAGAAGTCGCCAGGTATCTTTGCTTGCGAGCAGTTGATCGCTTCCGCACAACAATTTGTTCTTATTATTTTCCTTTACATCGATCGACCTGCTTATTTTTGTATGCAAGTGTCTTTGAGAATGTAAGACATATAAGAATGTAGCAATTAAAGAGCAGCAGAAACTAATAGAGACAAGAAGATTAGAACTCTACAAAAACATTCTGCCATTCAATTCAAATCACACACAGTTTCACAAGCCACAGCGACTCACATTATCAGTAAGCTAAGCTAGACTTCTAAGAACTAACTGCACAAATATCAGAGGCTCAGCTTTAGCTAGAAATATACAGGTGGCTACATGAACTGAACACAAATCAAATCAACCTGGGCACAGACAGAAAACCAGTAGTTAATGTCATAATTGCTACTTTGTCTTGTCATGAGACCAGATGGCAAACCCTATAATCAGCAAAATGTCCCTCGAGCAAGTGTTGAACCTCCGCCATCTGTCTATAGCGTCCTGATAATGGGCCAACCCTGGGTGGTGGATTAAAAAGGCAGCGGTGCCTTCAAACAGCCCTACCACGGCGACACGTAAAAATCCAGCCAGTCCCTCCAAAGTACCCCAAAATGTCATATTCTGTAGAAAACCAATGAAGCGACGATAATCGCTGATCAGATTCTCGTAAGGCGACATGGGGAGAGCTGCCACTAGAGGTGCCGTCTCAATATGTAGTGGGGATACAGGTACTGAGACATGTCCGACCTCCTAGGGAGAAGCCATGGGAGCCTGCACCTCTCCTGTAGCTTCAACAGGTGGGGATTGGTGGGGCACCTCCTTCCTGTATGCAGCAGAAACCAAACAGACTACTAAGGAGATCGCACAAATATAGCCCCAGATCTTCGGAGCTAACCGAGAATACTCCTCAAAAGTTAAGTCTCGCGACGTTGTCCCTGGTCCAGGGGCCGAGGCAGGTATGGGCTCACTCATGAGCTTTCTCCTTGGGATAGCGTAGCCATCAACAGCTACAGCTGGCCCTTCTGCAGTGCCATCAATCTCTCCTGTAAGAATGATGAAACACATATTCATAACTCAAAACCACCTATATGGTTGCTGAAACTAAAGGGCAAACAAGAACCCACATTGCTTGATGGAAAAAGCTACTGGCACTCTTGCATGAACTAACATAATTTCTGCCACCACTAACCTTCTGTTTGAGGATCTGCTAAGAATTTTTCCATGCAATCAACAGAGTTTGTACCATTGAAAGGATCACCCCCAATACCAACACAGGTGGATGGCCCAAGGCCCACAGTAGTTGTTTGGAAAACCTACAGAATATGAAAAATAAAGCTGGTAAATTGGATGTAGAGCTAGCTTAACATCAAACATGTTAGTAAACGTTAACATATTGGTGCCGTTATCGGCTGAAGCGCTGAAACCATTTTTCTAGGCTTATTATATTGGTCTCCTGTTGTGCGTCCTTTCATTGATAAGTTAAGGCCAAATGAATATATATATATAACAAACTTATCTGTTTCTGAATGGGTAGAAGACTGGCAAAAAATAAAATCTATTTTTCCGAAATTATTTTAAAACATGTTTTTTAGAATACTTGAATTACTCTGTTTCCCACCAGACCCAAACAGCCCTCTAAATTGTCATTCTTTTCACTCAGCCTTGCATGACTAATTCTCCACATATTTTTCCTACGTTGGTTGGAGTGAATCTTCATCCCTTCATAACAGATCTTTGAGTACTAAAGGGAATTGAAATTGTGGTCATATAACACTTTTACAGTAAACAGAGCACATATGTTAAACAAGAAAAATAGGATATTCAAAAGAACCCCGATTCACAGCCCACTTTGATACGCTTTTCCGGAGACAATTTAAAAAATATCTGTTTTCCCGAGATACTTTTCGGGTATCAACAACCGCATTAATCATGCTTTCAATAAATATTGTTTCTTTAAAATTGCCAAAGTCTTCTACTCATTCAGAAACCCAAAAAAACAAGATTAGTTAGTTAAGTATATTTAGTTGGCCTTAAGTCAGCGATGAAAGGATGCACAACAGGAGACCAATATGTTAAGCCTAACATAATGGTTTCAGCGCTTCAGCCATTAGGAGACCAATATGTTAACGTTAACATATTGGTCCCGTCATCGGCTGAAGCGCTGAAACCATTATGTTAGGCTTATCGTATTGGTTTTCTGTTGTGCGTCCTTTCATCGATAAGTTAAGGCCAAATGAATATATATAACAAACTGATCTCGTTTGTTTTTTTGTTTCTGAATGGGTAGAATACTGGCAAAAAATAAAATCTAATTTTCCGAAATTATTTCAAAACATGTTTTTTAGAATACTTGAATTACTCTGTTTCCCACCAGACCCAAACAGCCCTCTAAATTGTCATTCCTTTCACTCAGCCTTGCATGACCAATTCTCCACATATTTTTCCTACGTTGGTTGGAGTGAATCTTCATCCCTTCATAACAGATCTTTGAGCACTAAAGGGAATTGAAACTGTGGTCATATAACACTTTTACAATAAACAGAGCACATATGTTAAACAAGAAAAATAGGATATTCAAAAGAACCCCGATTCACAGCCCACTTTGATACGCTTTTCCGGAGAAAAATTAAAAAATATCTGTTTTCCCGAGATAATTTTCGGGTATCAACAACCGTATTAATCATGCTTTCAATAAATATTGTTTCTTTAAAATTGTCAAAGTATACGTACATCATCTTATTTATCTGCATATTTACTTGGAAATATTTGTAGATGTTTTGTGTAGGAAATATTTAAGTATTTACAAATTTACAAATTTAAAATCTCAACGAAGAGAGGAACTATGGATCCCCTAGGGCTTCTCATTGCATGATTTTTATGCCTGTACTGTTTTTTATCAAAATATATTATGTCAACGCAGCCGATGACATTTCTTGTGATGAGAATTTACTTTGATGGAGTGGATGCCGTGGAATTGCTTATATTTACATCTAAACAACTGCATTTATACTTGTCGAGTAAGCATTTTCTTCATCTACATTCTATTCTACCAATAGTATCTTTGTTTATTTTTAGTACATATGATTTTTACTGCAAGAAGCGTTAACTTCCTGTATATCGAAACTTGAGTGTTTACATGGTGGAAACTATTGATGTCGTCGTTACAAAGGAGATGAGTTATCCATTGTTGATATGTAGTTGGACCACACACACTAATTTCGAGGCCTTTTGTGATAAAACCGCATACCCGTTGGATCCCTGGTGGCTAAATGGGGTGAATATCGGCCTTATCGACACGTGTGTGTGGTATCCTGTTGCTCGCGTGAAGTCCGCTGCCCACGCGAGGTTCGCTGCTCGCCAGGTATCCTTGCTTGCGAGAAGTCGCCAGGTATCTTTGCTTGTGAGCAGTTGATCGCTTCCGCACAACAATTTGTTCTTATTATTTTCCTTTACATCGATCGACCTGCTTATTTTTGTATGCAAGTGTCATTGAGAATGTAAGACATATAAGAATGTAGCAATTAAAGAGCAGCAGAAACTAATAGAGACAAGAAGATTAGAACTCTACAAAAACATTCTGCCATTCAATTCAAATCACACACAGTTTCACAAGCCACAGCGACTCACATTATCAGTAAGCTAAGCTAGACTTCTAAGAACTAACTGCACAAATATCAGAGGCTCAGCTTTAGCTAGAAATATACAGGTGGCTACATGAACTGAACACAAATCAAATCAACCTGGGCACAGACAGAAAACCAGTAGTTAATGTCATAATTGCTACTTTGTCTTGTCATGAGACCAGATGGCAAACCCTATAATCAGCAAAATGTCCCTCGAGCAAGTGTTGAACCTCCGCCATCTGTCTATAGCGTCCTGATAATGGGCCAACCCTGGGTGGTGGATTAAAAAGGCAGCGGTGCCTTCAAACAGCCCTACCACGGCGACACGTAAAAATCCAGCCAGTCCCTCCAAAGTACCCCAAAATGTCATATTCTGTAGAAAACCAATGAAGCGACGATAATCGCTGATCAGATTCTCGTAAGGCGACATGGGGAGAGCTGCCACTAGAGGTGCCGTCTCAATATGTAGTGGGGATACAGGTACTGAGACATGTCCGACCTCCTAGGGAGAAGCCATGGGAGCCTGCACCTCTCCTGTAGCTTCAACAGGTGGGGATTGGTGGGGCACCTCCTTCCTGTATGCAGCAGAAACCAAACAGACTACTAAGGAGATCGCACAAATATAGCCCCAGATCTTCGGAGCTAACCGAGAATACTCCTCAAAAGTTAAGTCTCGCGACGTTGTCCCTGGTCCAGGGGCCGAGGCAGGTATGGGCTCACTCATGAGCTTTCTCCTTGGGATAGCGTAGCCATCAACAGCTACAGCTGGCCCTTCTGCAGTGCCATCAATCTCTCCTGTAAGAATGATGAAACACATATTCATAACTCAAAACCACCTATATGGTTGCTGAAACTAAAGGGCAAACAAGAACCCACATTGCTTGATGGAAAAAGCTACTGGCACTCTTGCATGAACTAACATAATTTCTGCCACCACTAACCTTCTGTTTGAGGATCTGCTAAGAATTTTTCCATGCAATCAACAGAGTTTGTACCATTGAAAGGATCACCCCCAATACCAACACAGGTGGATGGCCCAAGGCCCACAGTAGTTGTTTGGAAAACCTACAGAATATGAAAAATAAAGCTGGTAAATTGGATGTAGAGCTAGCTTAACATCAAACATGTTAGTAAACGTTAACATATTGGTGCCGTTATCGGCTGAAGCGCTGAAACCATTTTTCTAGGCTTATTATATTGGTCTCCTGTTGTGCGTCCTTTCATTGATAAGTTAAGGCCAAATGAATATATATATATAACAAACTTATCTGTTTCTGAATGGGTAGAAGACTGGCAAAAAATAAAATCTATTTTTCCGAAATTATTTTAAAACATGTTTTTTAGAATACTTGAATTACTCTGTTTCCCACCAGACCCAAACAGCCCTCTAAATTGTCATTCTTTTCACTCAGCCTTGCATGACTAATTCTCCACATATTTTTCCTACGTTGGTTGGAGTGAATCTTCATCCCTTCATAACAGATCTTTGAGTACTAAAGGGAATTGAAATTGTGGTCATATAACACTTTTACAGTAAACAGAGCACATATGTTAAACAAGAAAAATAGGATATTCAAAAGAACCCCGATTCACAGCCCACTTTGATACGCTTTTCCGGAGACAATTTAAAAAATATCTGTTTTCCCGAGATACTTTTCGGGTATCAACAACCGCATTAATCATGCTTTCAATAAATATTGTTTCTTTAAAATTGCCAAAGTCTTCTACTCATTCAGAAACCCAAAAAAACAAGATTAGTTAGTTAAGTATATTTAGTTGGCCTTAAGTCAGCGATGAAAGGATGCACAACAGGAGACCAATATGTTAAGCCTAACATAATGGTTTCAGCGCTTCAGCCATTAGGAGACCAATATGTTAACGTTAACATATTGGTCCCGTCATCGGCTGAAGCGCTGAAACCATTATGTTAGGCTTATCGTATTGGTTTTCTGTTGTGCGTCCTTTCATCGATAAGTTAAGGCCAAATGAATATATATAACAAACTGATCTCGTTTGTTTTTTTGTTTCTGAATGGGTAGAATACTGGCAAAAAATAAAATCTAATTTTCCGAAATTATTTCAAAACATGTTTTTTAGAATACTTGAATTACTCTGTTTCCCACCAGACCCAAACAGCCCTCTAAATTGTCATTCCTTTCACTCAGCCTTGCATGACCAATTCTCCACATATTTTTCCTACGTTGGTTGGAGTGAATCTTCATCCCTTCATAACAGATCTTTGAGCACTAAAGGGAATTGAAACTGTGGTCATATAACACTTTTACAATAAACAGAGCACATATGTTAAACAAGAAAAATAGGATATTCAAAAGAACCCCGATTCACAGCCCACTTTGATACGCTTTTCCGGAGAAAAATTAAAAAATATCTGTTTTCCCGAGATAATTTTCGGGTATCAACAACCGTATTAATCATGCTTTCAATAAATATTGTTTCTTTAAAATTGTCAAAGTATACGTACATCATCTTATTTATCTGCATATTTACTTGGAAATATTTGTAGATGTTTTGTGTAGGAAATATTTAAGTATTTACAAATTTACAAATTTAAAATCTCAACGAAGAGAGGAACTATGGATCCCCTAGGGCTTCTCATTGCATGATTTTTATGCCTGTACTGTTTTTTATCAAAATATATTATGTCAACGCAGCCGATGACATTTCTTGTGATGAGAATTTACTTTGATGGAGTGGATGCCGTGGAATTGCTTATATTTACATCTAAACAACTGCATTTATACTTGTCGAGTAAGCATTTTCTTCATCTACATTCTATTCTACCAATAGTATCTTTGTTTATTTTTAGTACATATGATTTTTACTGCAAGAAGCGTTAACTTCCTGTATATCGAAACTTGAGTGTTTACATGGTGGAAACTATTGATGTCGTCGTTACAAAGGAGATGAGTTATCCATTGTTGATATGTAGTTGGACCACACACACTAATTTCGAGGCCTTTTGTGATAAAACCCCATACCCGTTGGATCCCTGGTGGCTAAATGGGGGGAATATCGGCCTTATCGACACGTGTGTGTGGTATCCTGTTGCTCGCGTGAAGTCCGCTGCCCACGCGAGGTTCGCTGCTCGCCAGGTATCCTTGCTTGCGAGAAGTCGCCAGGTATCTTTGCTTGCGAGCAGTTGATCGCTTCCGCACAACAATTTGTTCTTATTATTTTCCTTTACATCGATCGACCTGCTTATTTTTGTATGCAAGTGTCATTGAGAATGTAAGACATATAAGAATGTAGCAATTAAAGAGCAGCAGAAGCTAATAGAGACAAGAAGATTAGAACTCTACAAAAACATTCTGCCATTCAATTCAAATCACACACAGTTTCACAAGCCACAGCGACTCACATTATCAGTAAGCTAAGCTAGACTTCTAAGAACTAACTGCACAAATATCAGAGGCTCAGCTTTAGCTAGAAATATACAGGTGGCTACATGAACTGAACACAAATCAAATCAACCTGGGCACAGACAGAAAACCAGTAGTTAATGTCATAATTGCTACTTTGTCTTGTCATGAGACCAGATGGCAAACCCTATAATCAGCAAAATGTCCCTCGAGCAAGTGTTGAACCTCCGCCATCTGTCTATAGCGTCCTGATAATGGGCCAACCCTGGGTGGTAGATTAAAAAGGCAGCGGTGCCTTCAAACAGCCCTACCACGGCGACACGTAAAAATCCAGCCAGTCCCTCCAAAGTACCCCAAAATGTCATATTCTGTAGAAAACCAATGAAACGACGATAATCGCTGATCAGATTCTCGTAAGGCGACATGGGGAGAGCTGCCACTAGAGGTGCCGTCTTAATATGTAGTGGGGATACAGGTACTGAGACATGTCCGACCTCCTAGGGAGAAGCCATGGGAGCCTGCACCTCTCCTGTAGCTTTAACAGGTGGGGATTGGTGGGGCACCTCCTTCCTGTATGCAGCAGAAACCAAACAGACTACTAAGGAGATCGCACAAATATAGCCCCAGATCTTCGGAGCTAACCGAGAATACTCCTCAAAAGTTAAGTCTCGCGGCGTTGTCCCTGGTCCAGGGGCCGAGGCAGGTATGGGCTCACTCATGAGCTTTCTCCTTGGGATAGCGTAGCCATCAACAGCTACAGCTGGCCCTTCTGCAGTGCCACCAATCTCTCCTGTAAGAATGATGAAACACATATTCATAACTCAAAACCACCTATATGGTTGCTGAAACTAAAGGGCAAACAAGAACCCACATTGCTTGATGGAAAAAGCTACTGTTACTCTTGCATGAACTAACATAATTTCTGCCACCACTAACCTTCTGTTTGAGGATCTGCTAAGAATTTTTCCATGCAATCAACAGAGTTTGTACCATTGAAAGGATCACCCCCAATACCAACACAGGTGGATGGCCCAAGGCCCACAGCAGTTGTTTGGAAAACCTACAGAATATGAAAAATAAAGCTAGTAAATTGGATGTAGAGCTAGCTTAATATCAAACATGTTAGTAAACATATGCATATGTAATTTTAAAAAATACAGTTCCTTTATCAAAACTAGTACTCACCGCTTCATAGGTCAAAGTATCAGATCGAGAAACAATTCCCACACAGGTTCATGAATGTAGCCACGCATAATTCCAATTTCGCATTCACCAGGCTTGATAATTCCAGGACAATTTGGCCCCCAATGAGCCGAGTTTTAGATTGACTGTTAAGAGTAGCCTTAACTCGTACCTGAATTTCAAGAACAGTTGCTTCAAGCACAATATAGATAGTCATTTTCACACACAGGATAATATTAAATACTCTAGTACCATATCATGTTGCGGGATCCCCTCAGTGATGCATACGACAAGATCGAGCTCCCCTTCCATAATTGCAGCAGCAGCAAATGGTGGAGGAATAGCCTCTGTTTCAGCCTTTGCTTCTGCAATTGAATTGAAGACTGGAAGTCCCAGATGCTCGGTCCCGCCCTTCTTCGGTGTTACACCAGCCACCACCTGTTTCCAGCACAGTTGTTAACAACCCAACCTTGATTTCAAACAAATTTTAATCCTAGTAACATAGGTCTCATTTCAATGTTGCAAGTATGAACAGCAATAAGATAGTAAATTTCACCACTTCAAACTCAGAAAATGAATCTAAACACAAAACAGAACAGATAGAAGCAGTAACTTAAATTCTGAGTGACAATACCATTTTGGTGCCATATTCAGAGTGGAATGAACCGTTCTTGCCAGTAATGCCTTGACACATGACGCGAGTGTTCTTGTCGAGGAAGACGGCGGTGGTGCGGTGATAACAAGCTAGTTAAACATAATCAAACAGTTATTCTCACAATAATTTACATCTATATATGCCATAACTGTTAACTTCAGAGAACGGTCAAGGAATTATACCTAGTGATCCCCCCACAGTGTGGTTCGGTGAACCGTTCGCCAAAGCTGAGACGCACAACAGAGAAGCGATTACGAGGCCAACCACAGATCCTCCACATGCCGCCTTGACTCCTTTCATCTTACTTTTCGATTCTACAACATCAAGTAAATCAGAATTTACTACTCCACATAATCGGCAAAAAACTTGACTCAAGAGAAACGATTTGAACATAAGAAAACAGCAATTTCAACCTAAAACCTAGAGAAGAACAACTACACGCACAGAGATTTAAACCGACTCAGCAGAAAGAAGCGCAGAGAACAAGAATATGATACTGAAACCGAAGAGAGAGAGAGAGAGAGAGAGAGAGAAGTAAACTCGCCTCGAGAAAAACCTAAATCGATCTCCGGCCTCGAGAAAAACCTGCAAGTTTCACAGAACACGATTCAGATGATCGACGAGGAAGATTAAAATGAACGAAGAAAAACCAGAGAAAAAAGACGAAGCGAACCAAAGCGGTGTGCAAATCCAGAGAGAGAGAGAGAATGAGAGGAGGCGTGGACTGTAGAGTGAGAGAAAAGGAGTGACCTTGTTTCTCACGTTTTACACGGCCAGAACTTGCATTGTCCCCAAAATACCCTCCATTGTATCTGAATATTGTCCAATATACCCTCGTTCACCCCCTGCTAGCCCAGCCATTGGTTCTCCTTAGGATCCACCTGGCAAGGCAGTCTTACCCAACATCTTCTCCACACACACACTTGCTCCGTGAACCAATTCTGTTAATTCTGTTGTAAGAACAATCTGGCCCACTCATGACCGATGCGCGTCGTCAACACACGTCGTTAATCTTTATTAACTACTCGAGAAGAGGCCTTTATAGATACTTTTCAAAACGAAACGTCAAACATTCAATAACCCTTTAATTATTCTTGTTAATATACAAGTCGACACGCAGTCAGCATAACTGATATAAAATGGGCAAAAGAGTAACTCAGAACTGGAATCACGACACGTATGGAAACATAATGAAGGAAAGAAATGAGTGAGCAGCCGGTTAAACTACAAAACTCTAATGTAATCGGCAGTTAACCTTCTCCCTATCCCTCGTAAAAAATAAAAAATAAACTTCTCCCTATCCAATTGTAGTTATCGGAGTTCTTTTGAATCTTTTCCATCCATCCCTTTTGAATTAGGAGCAGAGGAAGACTTTGAGAAAGTTGCTCGATTGCCAGAGTTATATTTGTAGTGTACTAATGGTTTGTGCTTTGTCAATGTTGAATGATGAACTACCCGCTTTTAGTGTTTTGTATTCTTCTTCCTTATTCAGTTTTCATAATTTAGTTTTAATGTGAAATTATATATCACACACAGTTCTTCTTTGTAATTATTCGGTGAAAATTAATTTGGAGGTTGCAGTCATTGTCGGTATCGGTTGGGTGGTGTCATTTTTTATTGATTTTTGTTATTTTATTACTCTTAAGTAAGTTCACTCTTATTTGCATGATTTTCATTTCACCGTTTGTTCTTTATCAGTTGGACTTATGCAAGGGATGTCGTTTGTTACTCATGTATGTGTGTGTGTTCATAATCGAGTTCACACATTTTATCTGTTTTTCTTATTGGTATTGATCGACGCTTTTCAGTTTGGGAGGAGTATACAGGGAAACTCCAGGGAGGTTGTTCTTGAATATGGCTTATGTAAAGACAATGCATCTAAAAATTTGGTCATGTAGTCATTCTTGCTGGCTTCCATGGATAGAAGGCAGAGAAAGGAAATATGCCATGTCAAAGAATGTTTCAATCTACAAGTTGCAAGCTTCTACATTGGAAATCTTGAATCCAACTGCACGGTAACTAGATTTTTTTGCAATATAGATATCATCTTGAAAGTGTGTTGTATTCAACAAATTCGTGCACCATTTAATTGCTATGTTTGGTGTACTCATTAAATCAAATGTGCCCAATTATGATTTATATTGATAATTGTTTCTTCCACAATGCTATAGGCATTACTACTACTTTGTGTGCATGAAACATGATATACTTGAGTAACACCATTATCTTTAGAGTACCGTCAAGCTATCAATATCAAAGGATGCTTCTTTCTATCGGTGTCTTCAATTGTTAACGCGTCGTTCTTTCTGTTTCCATCTGTGTAATGTAATCGATCAAAATTTTATAAAGTATCTTATGCATATGCACTATATAATGAACTATTTGTTGCTTCGACAAAGATATAAAATTGAATGATAATATAATTCAAGCACGTATATTAAGAGCCGACAATATAATTTGTACACCATTAATAGATTTATCGAAAATATGCATGTGCAAGCGTGACGTTTTTGCATGTGCGTATGCTCGTGCAGGAAGTCTAGTAATAATAATATTCTCTCTTCTCTTTCTTTTATCTTCTTCGTTCATTTACTCACTTTTTTTAATACAGGAGACTATTTTTACTCTCTTGGTCACTAAGACATGTACACTGGAGAAGGAAAACAGCACGAGCAGCCTGGAAAAGTCGGTGGCCCCCGCCGGCGACAGCACGAGCCGGCCCAAACGACGTGCAGCGGTGCACCGTTCCCCCGCAGACCGCCCGTTGACCATAACTCGAAGCTCCAGCACGAGCTCGATCAGCACGGCGAGCAGCTCGAGCAAGCTGGTGGTCCCCACGCACGTGGGTGACGCCAGCTTCCCTTTTTTTTCGCGTGGGACCCACCCGCGCCAGTAAGATTTTTTTTTACTGTGGGGGACACGTGGCCCTATAGAAAGCCGCCACGTGTCCTGGTCGGTGCAGAAAAAAATTAGAATGGTAAAGTTGATCTGAACCGTAGATTTTGAATCGAAAATCCAATCCAATGGCCCAAATTCAACTGAAATGGCTACTTTTCAATATAACGGTATGAATTAATTATTTTGCAAAAGAAACCCTAAAAAATTGCAAAAACAGCTGATTTTTATAGCCAAATTCAGATCATCTTATGTCTGAAGATGATGACACGTGGCACATTTTGATCGAGTGGAAATCTTATCAAAAATATTTTTCAATTATTCAAACGATAATGACACGTGGAGTGGACACGTGGCAGCCCGTGATTGATCAGAAATCTTAGCGGAAATCTTCTTAAATTATTCGAATGATAACAGCACGTGGAGTGGACACGTGGCAGCCCGTGATTGAACGGAAATCTTATTCAGAAATTTGGTTCAATTATTTAGACGTAACGTACTATGGGAATGACACGTGTCTACTCGTCATTGGTCAAAAATCTTACCGAAAATATGGTCACATTATTTAAACGATAATAACACGTGTCGCCTATTTATTGGTTGAAAATCTTATCAAGAAATAAACAATTTAAATTTTATAAGTTATGAATAGTAATAGGAGGTGCTATTTTTTACACCGCTGCACGAAAAACAGGAACAACACCTCTTATTCGATAAATAGTGATAGCACCTCCTCAAATAGGAGGTGTTATCCCAATAGAAGGTGCTATATGGGTGCATATGCTCTAAGATAGGTCCCTCTGATTACTCGGCAAGCTGCAGCGGAGGTCAGCAGCTGACGTCACTCTCGTATACTCCCGTCCTCGTGAACTTTTCATTCTCTCATTAGTTTTTGTTATGCTTTGGGGCTTCCATTCAGTTTTTTGTAAAAGAAGATTTTGTATTTGAAAAAAAAAGAGGTGGAGGAATTGGAGATGGAAAGCATAGCCACGTCATAAAAGTTGTTGAAGAATAGGGAAGCAAGGAAGGGTTGAGTGGCTGGGTCTACGTGATTTAGAAGATTCTCTTCCAGCGAATCACGGCCAGCCATCTGGAAAACCCAATGCCTTTGCCTCGATTAATGACGTCACCTGCATCGTCACCGGAGCCACCAACGACATTGGCTGTGAAATTGCCAGGTCTGAACTTATTTAACTCATTTACTTAATTTTTACATTACTGTTGGGATATAAGAAATTGAGAACTATTGAATTTGTTTAGAATGCTTTTACAGTTACTTTTCAAAATTAAACGTCAAACATTGAATAACCTTTTAATTATCCTTGTTAATATACAAGTTTACACGCATTATAATTGATCTAAAATGGGCAAAAGAGTAAAGTAGATAACACAAAACTGTAAACACGACACGTATAAAAATATAAAGAAGGAAAGAGAGGAGTGAGCATCGACGAATCCGGTTAACTGTAAAACTCTCAATATAATCGGCTGTTAACCTTCTCCGTAGTTGAAGGAGAAAATATATACGTAGAGGATATGATCTGAAAAACTATATTTTATTCATTGATAGATGACCTTTAAATATGTATTACAATCTGTTACAATCCATATCCATATAAATCAGGGATTGAGAGAATATCTACTTCTATGCTAATTAGGACAAGATACACACCAGGATGTCCGGAGAATACTATTCCTAAACACTCCATCTTGTGTCGCGTTCCTAATGAATGATGCATAACATGTTGCCTCACTAAAAACTTTGTCAAGTAAACAAAAACCTCTTGGGTAAAACAAAAGCTTGGTCTAAGGGGAAAAAATTACAACACATCAACTACAAAACCGACCACATGTGATGTAGACTCCTCCTGATGTCTACGAAATGAACTCTTCTTGACCAGTAACTCAATCTTAGAGTTCAGACAATCTTTGCATACCAAGAAGTTTCACATGCTTTTCACATATAGATTTTGATAATGACTTGGTAAACAAGTCTGTAACATTATCCACCAAACCAATCCGGTTCACTCAGATAATTAATAACCATTGCTATTGCTGATTGTAGTAATACTTTGGCGAAATGAGATAAGTATGAACACCCTTAATGTACCTCATTTTCATTTGTTCAATGCAAACCGCATTATTTTCAAAGATGTGAGTTAGTGTTGTAATAGTAGACGGTAATCTACTAGATCCTCAAATGTAGTGTATTATATTCTAAATCAGACACACTCATTAACCGCTTCATACACAACTATAATCTCAGACTGATTCGAGGTAGTAGCAACAAGGGTTTGTTGGTAAAATTGTGTGATATTAAATTAAATATAATATAAAAAATACTAATTAAATAATTAGTAAAATGTGAACATAAGAACAAAGAACAATTTCTGGATAAGAAGATGAACTAAGCTGAGTCACGTGTATCACACGTTTTCCTTAAGAACTTTTACGCCGCCTACAGACATGTATGGCGTTGTTCTCCCAGGATAAAACAACTTCAAAGTTTTATACCGCAACACAAGAACTTCTCTTCGAACTGAATAATACCTTACTCTATCACCGAATTTGCTCACTGTTGAGAGAGGGAGAGAAGTGATCAGAAGAAGAGATTGTTTTTCAATGGGATGAAGAATGAGGGAGGATGAAGTCTCTATTTATACATGGAGAAGATGGAGGATGAGATTAAGGCCGGCCACCAAAAGGTTATGAGTTACTACTC
Source organism: Geum urbanum (assembly GCA_946800695.1). Classification (NCBI taxonomy): domain Eukaryota; kingdom Viridiplantae; phylum Streptophyta; class Magnoliopsida; order Rosales; family Rosaceae; genus Geum; species Geum urbanum. Next base: position 48,931,987 of record OX327011.1, read on the forward strand.
ATTAACCCCACAACATAAATCCGGCCAATTAAGGGTGTAAAACCGACCAATAATGGTGAGAAAACCCACCATAATTCGGCCAAAAACCCACCATAACCGGAGAAGTTGAAAGGTCTCGAGGAATGTAAAACGTATTTCCTGAGTGCAAAAGGAAACTCATGCGACCTGACCCAAATCGGAATGACATTCGTGTCCACGGGATGCGGGCGCACACAAGTCCATATCGCATACTCATTTCAACCAAGATTTACACCCCCCTGTGCACGTGAGAGATAGCCTCTCTACTCACTTACTTAAAGAATACTATGGTGCAATCATAAATAAAGACTTCCACATTCCTAATTTTTCCCATGTGGGATCACATTCCTTCCTTTTATTTCAAGTTGTCAACTTTGGGTTACAATTTCTCATTCACCCCTTAACCAAGTTAAACAAATGAATACATAATCTTTATGTACTCATGTAGGAGAACACAAATCCATGTTTCCCTCACATCAAAATTAAGTGCAACTCACAATTATTTGTTTAAATTGTCATATTAAAATGGTGGAAAACCATCATGTTTTCAACAGGGTTTACTTTGTTGATCTCCAAGTAATTGTCATGTTTCACATGATAAATATATAACCAGTGTGGAAACATTCTTTATGTGGGTCAGAGAGATACTTAATATCAACAAAACCAATCAAGACATCACAACGTGTCTTTGAATAGGGGACTGCACTTAATTGTGAAATATTGCTTGCAATAGGATCAATTTTTGATGGGTTGAAAAATATCTTTGATGGATCAAAGGCATGACTATGATCCGCCCAAGGTCCATTTTTTGATGGGTCGAAGGATCCCTTCGATGGGTCGAAAATCCTGGAATTTGTATGCTGCAATTCTACCATCCATTTTTCGGGAATTTCAAGTTTCTCTATGTATTCTTTATAAGGAAAGAACAAGCTCAAGTCAATAGTTACTTTCAATTACCAGAAGATGTATTTAACACCATTCCAATGAATTTTCGTAGATGTATACCGAGAAGACAATGTCTGGATGTGTGCACTGAGCTAAATTTAACCAAGCTTTAACCACACTAAGATATGGAATTTCAACTCCGAAAGTTCCTTATCATTATCACTCCGATGAAAGTAATTCTTTTGGGTTCCAGACTGCAAACAACCATTGGTGTGCTAATAGAGTGTGTTTTTTCCATTGCCTGATTCAGACATAAGCAAACTGGTGAATAAGAATTCAACCAACTCAATATACCATCTCTAAACCGCTAACATCTTAAACTTAAACCAAGAGAAAATTGAGTCCCACCAAGGTCTATCATCTCAAATAACTTGTTCATCTACTGAACACGCATGAGCATAATTTTTCATTCTTGTATCCATTCCCAATTAAGTAGTTACTTATAGTAGTGAACGTCTCAATCTTATCCCATGAGCACTTTGTGGTTTAGAGTTACTTAAGTTGGGTATAACCATGCAAATTAGCACTTTCATGTATATTTCTGAATTAAGATCCCCATAGAGATATACTATAACCACATCTATCAGCTGCATACTCAATTTTCTGGACACTACCATACTGATAAGGTATCGGAAAGTAATGATATCCATCACCGAAGAATACATCTCCTCATAATCAATACTAGGGCGTTGAGAAGATTATTGTGCTGTAAGTTATTCTCATTGTGCTTCCAAACATAGACTCATTTGTGTCTAATCGGCTCACCATTCGGTGGTTGTAGCACTACCATACCGAAAACTTGGCTTCTGTGAGATTTCTGAAAGGACCCAACCCCAATTTAGTTTCCTAAACTGGAATCAAACCCCTTTTGAAAACATGAACCAACAAAAACCATAAAAATTTCGGCAGAGTAACACTACTAACGCGGAATTGCCATTACCTGCACCCGGAAAATAACACTCCATCCTATGCCACAAAAGCCAAACCGTGGGCACCAATCCCATCCAGATTTCTCAATATCATAACAGTAATGTAAAGTAATCAATAAAACTATACTTTACAGAAATCCAGGGAAAATCGTATAAAAATATAACATAAGATGTCTCAGAGCGACCTCTAGTATATATATATATACAAATAGTAGGCCAAACTAAGAACCTACCATAAAAGAAACATCGCTTGAATACTATGCATTCGACCACGACGTGCGACACCAGAGTCCGAACTGCAAACTGGGCATAGAAACCGAAAAACCCAGGGGAAAGGCCAATAAAACGTTAGAGTGAGTGGACGAAAATAAACATATGCCTTTCACCAATTTCATATAAAATAAACAAGTATAGCGAGTTCGGAAAACATATATGGAGGTTGCCAGGCGAATCTCTCAAGCCCGACGGTGATAGGACAGGGGAATCTCTCAACCCCAGTGGGATAACAGGGGAATCTCTCAACCCTGCCCAGAGGAATCTCTCAACTCTGGTCCAGAGAAATCTCTCAACTCTGGCAGACTACCGGTGATCAGCCGAGTAGCCGAAGCATCGATGCAGTAATGCCATCACCATAAAATATAAAATAATACCTCCGAAAATAATAAATAACTCAACATCGTATAAAATAAATACGGAAAATCACGAACTCGCAATCAACTGTGAAAATATAAAAATGTCCACTCACAGGTGTGCTTAACGCGATACGCGTTAATCCTGTGATCCGGCGGAAAATCCCTCGCCAAACGAACGATCACGAACCTCTGAATAATCATAAAATCCACTGCTCAAAATCATAACGCGACACTTCAAATCATATCACGAGAAACACCCATTCCCGGAAAAATATAATTCAATAACGACGAAATTGTGAAAATCCGATAATCACACCACAAAACCTCGCTATAATTTCTGATGCTCAATTCGAAAAACAAACCTCACCACTGCGATCGGGGCGCAATTCCGAGTGAAACGACATATAACTATTCGAAAACCCCAAAAAGTCAACTTTGGCCGAAGCACCGCCGTTGCCATCCGCCGACGTCGGCGGCGCGACTCCCACCGTGAGATTTTCCGGCGAACCAACACCTATTCCACTCAAAATCATCCAACAAACAACTTCCATAACTACACCAAAGTCCAATTCTAACTCTAACTAGTCCAATTTCATGCAAAACCGAATTCTCACAAACTTTTCAATCGATCGATTCTCCATATACAAGAAGAATTGGAACACCATACTTACATAGGTAGATTCGTGGTGATGAGGGCTTCAAAGCCCAGTGCTTTAAGCCGTTCGATTTGGCCAGAAAAGAATCGACCAAAAACCCCCAAAATTCTCTAATTTCCAACCGGAAATTCCTCCTCCTCCAGCGTCCTTACCGTCGATGGTGGCCGGAAACAAGTCTGGAACATCGAGGCGAACCAGAAGAGTCCAAGCCCGAGGCCTGAAGTGGCCGGACGGCAGCCCACCGCCGGCGAGCCGAGCTTCCACCGTCGCACCACCTTCCCCCCCCCCCCCCCCCCCCGAGTTGACTCGGTCAACACACAATAATGCACAGTTGACTTTCCAAAAGAAGAAACCCACTTAAATACTTTCCAATTTCGGAAACTACCAAAATTAACTTTACGTCAAACTTCAAATAAACGTAACTTTCGCGTCGTAATTCCGTTTTCAACAATTCTCGCGTCAACAAACTTATCTCGACAAATTCTTCAATTTCCACCCGAAGTCAAACAACTTCGACCAAACCGATAAAAAGTCAACAAGTCAATTCATCACAAGCTTATCCGATTAAACAATCAACGGTCTAAAGTATTCACAACTTATTCCTCATAACTCGGAATAATCCCCCGGAAGTTCCCACAAGCTCGAAATTAAATTTTCTACAACTTCTGCGAAGGATCTCAAATCAAATACTTGCTCGATAATTTAGTCGCTAACGAAGCCGCCATATTAACAGATTATGTCGAAATCACGACAAATCGCGAAACTCGCAAATCAAGTTGATAACCATTCAAATTTCAATTCGGGTCGATCAACGGTCCAAAATGAATCACAATCATGATTCAGATAAGCTCGAATACGAACGGATAAACTCGAGTATGAGCGGATAAACTCGACGATATTCCAAAATTTCAAATTATATTCCTCGGTCGTCGAAATAATAATCCGGAACCGCCCACAAACTCGAAATCATGCGTACAACAACTCTCGAGAAGAGACTCAACTCAAATTCTCGGCCAATAATTAAGTCGTGATCAAAGCCGACAATTCAATCAATTTACGAAAAACGGCAATTACGCGCAAGCTCATAGATTAAGCTGATTACACTACCAATTTTGTTCCTGGTCGTCACAATTTCTTTGTCTACTGACATCGTCGTTGATTCTGAGGTGTCCCTTAGTCTTTGTTAATGTCGACTTAGACACATTCATAGTCATAAATAATATCATGTGTTGATGATGAGTAGTTATGTCTTGATGGCTTGCCTTTTCACCGGCACCTCATCTGTGGATTTTGACTAACGCTACACCTCCACTATGGCCATGAGAAGCACTACATTGCCCATGTGTTACGTTTTCAACCTTGTAGGATTTGCAGCATGTATAATAGATCTCGTCACTATCATGATATCAATAAAGAAGTCAGACATCGAATATACTACTTTCTAAAGATCAAGAATACATTGCACTTCAATCTCACACTGAGATGTGCGGGGATCATGATGAGACATAGTGGGGACATACCACGTCAATTTCTGACGTTTAACCATAATGAAATCATTCTATTCTCCCCCTAACGGTGGGAAGTATATCTAACCAGAGTGACGATTTGCAAAACTAACAGTAAAAAGATCTCCTATCAAAGGTTCTTAATAGTGGACATTCGTTGGAGAATCACTCTCAACATAGATGTTTACTCATCGTTGAGGATCCATTTTTATACGTAATGGTACTAGGCACATGTACTACGCAACCATTAGATGCGTTGATGTGAGATATCATGCTCATCTAGTTACCAACTGGTACGCACTGAATGGTTGACGATTTATCGGTGCTCAAGCGAATAAACATGGTTGCATATAATATTGCATATCCCCAAGAAGATACCTACTGGTAAATACATTACCCAATCCAGCTGAAACCGTTTGATTTGTTTCTCTACAAAACCGTTCGAAGAATAAACATAAGGAACTCCTGTATTATTCAATCTAATTGACTTGATTGAATTGTTCAGATGGTGAGAACGAAGCTTCACAATTTGTGCTAAGAGTTTTTCAAATACAGTATACCATGTGAATTACAATGACGTGTGACCCATGCGTCGATGCGTCAATCAAAACCATATATATAAAAAGTTTGCATACTGGTATGATTGATCCACAAATATATGTTTGGAATCTGTGATGAAATGGAAGTTGTGTCATCAACAAAAGACTATCATGCAGTACACAATATTATATTCAAGAACAAACTGAGCAATGTGCGATGGATTTTGCCACAAAGGCATCCGGTGTAAAAAATGCACAAGGTCGTGCTTTGCTTGTCTTGGAGACCAACCCTAGACAAAGTGAATTAATCTCACTCCGCCTCATCTAAAACCGATGGGTGTAGATATTCTCACATGCTTCTTTTCTCTCAAAAACCAATAACCATGAGAATTTTTCAATATCGTGATCATCATAATACAAAAACTCATATGAGGCTAAGTTACATATAATAATACAAGTGACTTTATAGGATTCAGTGATCTAGACCGTTGTTAGATGTAAATCACTATAAATCCTCATAAATTTTTCCAAATTGTGCCATTGACAACTTATTATGGACATTAGACACAAAATTCTTTTTCATTCTCACAATATTATGCCAATTGAAAACCGTTGGCAAAAATGTTGTCAAAACTTAGCTTGGTTTGAATAGTCTTTTGACATGTATAACAGTTAATGTTGCCATTAGACATCAACAAACCAATGTCAAATAAACCATCTTTGAACCAAAGACATAGCTAACACTTTTAACTAACCACTTAAAGATATCAAAGAGTATAACGCTTATAGAGTGCTGATAATAACGTCAAATAACCGATGTGTAATAACATCTTGACCGGTCAATACGACCTTAGTTCCATGTCATGACAAAAAGCGATGTAAAACCACATCTGTATCGGAAATCCAGGTTGGAAAATTTCAAAAAAAAAATTCCATCTTTTTCCTGAAAAATCGATGTATAATACATCAAAAATATCAAAATCCGGGTAATACCTTCGATGGGTCAAAGTACAACATTTCGATGGATCGAAAAACTTCACAAACCAATCCAGAGTTATGGCTTTGATGGATCAAAGAAACCCAAAAGAAAATCTGATTTTCCGTTAACTTTTTCGATGGGTCGAGATACATTTTTGGTGGGTCGAAACAGTGTCCAGGGACTATGCTTTGATGGATCGAAATTTTTTCTCGATGGGTCGAAATTACCAAAATACATAAACGATGACCATTTTTCGATGGGTCAAAAAAATTTGTACACAAATTTTTTTGATGGGTCGAAAAAGTGTGAAAAAATCATTCCAGGGTGCAATTTTGACGGGTCGAAAATCCCCTGAAATAAACCATCCTCTCTTTGGCTCGTTTTTATCAGATTTTGGTGTCATAATGCCATAATTTTTTTGTAGATTTGAACCTTGTAAGCAATATGTATAGACATAACCATTCTTAACACTTTTAATAACCGAAAGGAAGAAAATTTTATTACTTCGCCAACATCAAAACTGATATCAAAATATCGTTCTTATTCAAAATCGACTACAACAAGTCTTAAACCATTGCTAAAACCAAACCAAAAATAAAGCTACACTTGATTACATAACAAAGACACGAGCCTAATATATAGACATATTCAATATCCGAAGTCACAAGACTTGCTTTCTTTGTTGTCTGTTTCTATGATATTGGCCTTTTCACCATTATTCATCTCATAAACTTCAATGAAGTGTAGTCTTATGTGCCAGATATTACTTGCACATCTTGTAGGCATTCTGAATATCCTTGGGTGTACGGCATTCTATGTGCATGTGCTTAGTAAAACCACATCTATAGCAAGATGCAGTGGCGGATCCAAAAAACTTTTTCAGGTCAAAGAAAGTTAAAACTAAGTACTCAATCTCTTGTAAATAAAAAATTTAGATATAAATAGAGTGAATTGTTTCTTACAAAACGGGCACAATAATTGTTTAAAACATGCTAATGAAGAGAGACTCATTCAATCGGCCAAATAAATAAAAATTATAATACATACATTAATTTGATTCTTTTAGTCTAGTTGATTATAAGAAAATTGAACTACTAAAAAGATTTAGATGTAGTTGTTGTTGCTGTTGTTGTTGTCGACCAATTAATGTGAAAGGAGAAAATTGACCTACAATAAGTTTCTTGTGATCTTATCGATTTAATTGCCATATATAAGAAAGCACACTTGCATTAGTTTAGAGTTTAGACTTATGTTGTCATCCCTCTATGATGCTATCTACAGAATCTTTCCCTGTTTTAGCCCTTTTTACACACTGTAACTTTGCCCAGCCCCTATATTCTAAGTTACTTCTCAAAAATTCAGGTTGGGCAACTGCCTACCCTAGACTATACCTGAATTTTCCCTTGGCAAGATGACAAACATGAAGTAGAAACAGATTTTGAAGAATGTCCACAATTCCTAGAACCGGAATTGAATTTATTCTTGTTAGAGTTATTGTGGTTGTTGTCATGATGAGTCCAAGTCAAATTTCAAATGTTTCCTCCTCTACCACGTTATCATTTACCACCATGAGTCGGATAAAGCTCTGAACGATTGTTCATCTTATCCTTTTGTGCCTTCCTGCTAGTATTGTATATCTCGTGGACCTTATTTTTACCGGCTAGCCTAGCATTAATGTTGAGAAGAATCTCATCACATCGTTTTTTCTTGGCCAGCACATTCATGAGATCACTAAGTGATTTAATTCTCCCTTGCACATAATTCATGCGATATAATAATGCAAGGTTGTCCATGGAGGTAGGAAAAGTGTTCAAAGACTTCTCGAACATATCCTGATCAGTCTTGACAATGCCACAAGCACTCAACTCTAATTAAATCTCTAACATAGCTTGATGAAAAGCATCAATATTTGAATAATCCAATAACCAGATTAAATCCCTTTTTTCTTGCAGTTCTGAAAGACGTGCATTATGCACATTATTAAATCTTTCTTGTAAAGTCACCCACAAAACTGCGGGGTCATCCTTTAGCAAATATTGTTCCTGTAGAACTAGATGTATATGCCTTCTAAAAAATTTGAGGACTTGAGCTTTGCAAGTTGGAGTGGGTGGTTCGTACTAGGTGGTGATGGTGGTTGGATTGTATCCATCAGATGCATACCGAGAAGTGCGTTCTCAAAATCTGACACTCCAACAATGATATTCTACTTCTTGATGACCAATGATATCAAACATAGGTTGTTCCGGCTCAGATGAAGTCATCTACAAGAGAGACAAGATATGTAATTAGTTTACCGATCGAAATAACCACTATCACTAATATCAAGTTTAGGGAATAAGAAACATGATCCATGATGTATGGTCACAAAATCGATGCAAAAAATGGTGGATTTATACCACACCCCATAAAATCGTGACTGACTTAGAGTCACAAAATATCAACTTCCATTTTTTATGTGAAATCACAATTAACTGTGATATTCACCAATAACCATGACTCCCTCAGGACCGTCACTTATACTCTTATTGTGTACATAAACAAAAATGATATATGTCCATAGGAACTAGAGATATATAAAAAAAAATTCACAGTACTGAAACCTAAATCTAGACTTAGATATAGGGTATTACGGTAATTAAGTTTTGCAACATAATTCTAAATTTAAGAGGGATAGAAAATTTACTTGAATGGGTGTTATGCTCGGTATGACTGCAATTGTAGTTTGCTGAATATTGGGAAGGATGCTAGTTGCGTGGGAAGAACAAGCTTCACAAACATATGATGATGTAGGAGACCAATTTTGATTGGTGATGCGTCGGTGGTGGTGTGTCGTGCAAGGGAAGAAGGCCGACGGTTGAGAATTTTAATATTTAGGGGTTTGGGTTGGCTATCAACTCAAGAGCTGCTGATAACATGTTGAATGAGAAAATAGATACGTGGAGAATATGATCTGAAAACTATACTTTATTCATTGATAGATGACCTTAAACAGGTATTACAATATGTTACAATCCATATACCTATAAATCAGGGATTGAGAGAATATATACTTCTCTGCTAATTAGGACAAGACACACACCAGAATTTCTGGAGTATAATATCCTTAAACACTCCCTATCCAATTGTAGTTATCACATGTTCTTTTACATCTATCCCTTTTGAATCAGAAGTAGATGAATTTATGTCCACTCCCTCTTCACTTTGAGAAAGTTGCTCGATTGCCAAAGTTATATTTGTAGTTTGCTAATGGTTTGTGCTTTGTCAATGTTGAATGATGATCTACACGCTTTTAGTGTTTTGTATTCTTCTTCCTTATTCAGTTTTTATGTTTTAGTTTCAATGTGTCTAGGTGTGGAATTAGATATCACAGACAGTTTTTATTCGCAGTTATTCGGTGAAAACTAATTTGGAGGTTGCAGTCATTGTCGGTATCGGTTGGGTGGTATCATTTTTTTTATTGATTTTTGTTATTTTATTACTCTTAAGTAAGTTCACTCCTATTTGCATGATTTTCATTTCACCGTTTGTTCTTTATCAGTTTGTACTTATGCAAGGGATGTCATTTGTTACTCATGTATGTGTGTGTGTTCATAATAGAGTTCACACATTTTATTTATTTTTGTTATTGGTATTGATCGACGCTCTTCAGTTTGGGAGGAGAATATAGGGAAACTCCAGGGAGGTTGTTCTTGAATATGACTTCTGTAAAGAAAATCCATTTAAAAATTTGGTCATGTAGTCATGCTCGCTAGCTTCCATGGATAAAAGGTAGAGAAAGGAAAGATGTCATGTCAAAGAATGTTTCAATCTACAAGTCGCAAGCTTCTGCATTGGAAATCTCGAATCCAACTGCAAGGTAACTGATTTTTTTTTACAATATAGATATCATCTTGGAAGAGTGTTGTAGACTTGTAGTCAACGAATTCTGGCACCATTTAATTGCTATGTTTGGTGTACTCATTAAATCAAATGTGCCCAATTATGATTTATATCTACTGACAATTGTTTCTTCCACAATGTTGTAGGCATTACTACTTTGTATGCATAAAACTTGATATACTTGAGTAACACCATTATCTTCTGAGTAAGAAATTTACATAACTTTATATTTGAGAACTTCAGAGGATCGGGAGATCAATCAATAAACACTCTTTAACTCTTATGCAACAATAGTGACTAACAGATGATGGAGATAATGTAATTACCTTGAAAGATTTGGAGCGTCGAGTGGAAGGATCTATCTGTATGGCTGTCGAATATGACTTATGAGCTGAATCAAATTGGATCATTGCCAAAAAAATGTGTGCACTACCTTGTACAATATAATGAGAATGCATGAGATTGAATAAAACAAACCTGAGCGGGATTATTTATATAGTAGTGTTGTAGTGGTCGATCTTATTCTTGACACGTACGGTCGTCTAAGGCGGCCTTGACAGACGCCAACGTTTGCTTAACGACTAGCTACTTTGAATAGGGCTGGGCTCGGTTCGGGTTTGGGCCAGAACCAAATCCAAATCTAAAATAGTGCTCGGTTCAATTTTAATTCGGTTCATCACATTCAACAGATTCGAGTAATCAGAACCAAATGGGTCCTCACCAAAAATTTTGGTTCGATTCGGCCCAATTCGGCATATTTCAGACCCATTTGATGTATACATCAAAGTTGAGAGTTTTAATTTTGAGGCAACGATTTGAGAAATTTGGCAAAATGCACGCGCGCGAGCATCCGCTCGCGCACGAGTCGCGGGTAGCCAAGAAAGAAATCCAAATAAGAAGAATATTAAAGTTTAGAACTGAAATCGATGCTGATGCGTGTTACATTCATGTGTTGTAATTTAAAGATACACAATAGTTACAATATAACTGGTACTACATGCAAATAGAGAATCTCTCATATAAATAACACAAGACCATATTATATTTCAAAGTAAACATCGAAACTTAATTACATAAGCGAATATGCAAAACATGCACTTTCCAGCTGAAAGAAATATTGTCTTATTACATATTAAAAAGAACAAAAACATAATCACTAAGAGCCATCTAACTACCAAAAGAAGTTGCAAGACTCCATAGAGGTTCCACATAAAATAAACTGGTCTTTAACAAAATGCAACTTCTATTGATCGATCATATTCACAGCATTCATTCACAAATCTTCCTACAAGTTTAATATATCTAATTAACCCAGTTTTTAGTAAGGTATAAACAATAGAGATAAAACTGATATGAGAAATAAACAACAGAGATAGAAAGCACAATAATTAAAAGACAAAAACATCACAAATAGAATTTCTCATATGCAATTGACAATCCTCCTTGCACTACTTACAACAGCGATAAAAAGCACAATAATTAAGACACATTTCCATCAATATATTTAAACCCAATATTGCAGAAATAATAAGATACCATAGTTTCTTCCGACATCATAATTTTTTGTCTAGGAAACTATGGCATGATATGACATCAGAAACTATGAGGGATTAACCAAAGCCATAGATTCAAACAAATAACAGCTTCAAAACCAGAGCAGGGATGACCCACATAATTTCAGATTAAAGACATGCACCATTCATAACCATACCAGTAATGGAGAAGGGGTGCGAAGAAGCATGAAAACATGATTCAAGAAACATATGGATCATGAAAAGAGTGCTATAAACTACGTACATCCTGATCAATTTTACATACTCAAAAGTAATTTAAAGGAAAATAAGCAGGCGTTCAAAATAACCAAGTTACCAGACACTATCCATGCTCAAGGTCTCAATGTTTCCATTGAACTAAACTTAAGATTCAGATAAAGCCTTCACCCCATTTGGTCATATTGGATTATAACTAGCTTCCAGCTGCACAGAGACAAAGAAATAGAAGAATATCATACATAGAGGTTGACTTTCAAACCACTAATTTTATTGCCTATCATATCATACTTCTAAACCATAAAACATATCAACTACCAATAAGCTCAGAAACTACCAATAAGCTCAGAAACCATATGATTAGAGAAAAGCAATATTGCCCCAATCCTCTATATCACAATTTACTATTCAAATTATCTGATGAACAAAGAGCTGTCATGCATATGTCAGCAATTATCATCAGAACTCGAAAACCCATTCACAAAAATTAATAAGAAAAATCCAGCACACATAAATGGTAACAATCAATCTCTCTAGGGTTCAAACAAAAAATTCCAAAAAGAAAGTTGAAACTTGGAGCCAAAATCAGATCTAATGAATATAAAAGCAAACAAATTGAGCCAGATGAGATTGGGATAGCGTGAATATTTTGTGGCTGCTCCAATTCATACAAAGATATAAAATCAAGCTATATTGACAACAACAAAAATCAAATTCAAGGAATGATTAGCCCTAAATTGGTTGATCAAGAAACTCAATTTTGGTGAGACATGATTATACCTAAATTTTGTGTTTATGGAAGGGTGTGAGACATGGTTCTTGATCAAGAATCATTTCAGATTCATGTTTGCATTGACATGCAACTTTATAAAAGTAGAATAAGACCAGAACCTAAAAAACAATTTGACAAAACTTTATGGAAATCTTTCAACAGATGGAAAAATAAGCAGTTGGTTCTAATACATGACTTTAACTTATCATCATGTGAAAACTATACACTTGTCGCATTTGACAATTTTCTACTTCAGATGGAGGTATATCTGGTCACCATGGCCTGAAGCACACATTACAGTCAAAATAATGTCTAATAAATACACAACCCAATTTTATTTCTTGCTAATAACAAACAAAAACTACAGTAACATTCATTGACACATCAAAAAGATTAGAAATCAAAGAGAAAGTTTAAAGAGAGATAGGGAGAGTATGGATCTTGGGATGAAGAAAACTGACCCTCTATTGTTTGTCTGCTCAGCAATCCTCCGTTTCCCTTGCATTTTGGATATTCATCTTCATCTAGGCATTTCCCGTAGCAACAAAATTGAAGGCAATTAGTAAATCTACACGACACACAACTGTTTGAATACTCAATGGAAATCTGAAATTAAAAATGAAGCTGAAAATAGAGTTTAGAATCGACGAAGTTGAGCTCTTTACCTGGTTTTTGAAGTCTGGAGAGGCAATCTGGCGAGCCTCCAGCTTTCAAATTAGTCTCTAGAAAATCAAAAGTCCAGCAAAGTTGTCTATTAACGTACCTAAGGGTTAGTAACCTGGTTAAACTCAAATTTATATAAATCTATGTGCAAGGAAACTTGATAAAGCACTTAAAACTTAACACTAATAGTAATATAACTACATAAAAAAACCGATTCTTTCTTCCAAGTAATACCTGAAAACTGGTGAGCCAATATGAAGACCTCTCCTTGCTCATATCTCGGCAACTTCAAACCAATCTAGGTCAACCCAGAATTACTTTTCTCCTTCCTACACCACCAAGCACAATAAAGCTTCAAACTTTACATCAAAACTCAAAAAGGATACAATAAAGTTTCAAACTTTACATCACAATTCAAAGTAGAACATCATCATATATGAAAGGACCCAACCCCGATTTAGTTTCCTAAACCGGAATGAAACCCCTTCTGAAAACACGAACCAACAAAAACCATAAAAATTTCGGCAAAGTAACGCTACTAACGCGGAATTCCATTAACCTGCACCCGGAATCTCTCAAACCCGACGGTCAGGCGAATCGCTCAAGCCCAACGGTGATAGGCCATGGGAATCTCTCAACCCTAGCGGCATAACAGGGGAATCTATCAACCCTGCCCAGAGGAATCTCTCAACTCTGGTCAGACTACCGGTGATCAGTCGAGTAGCCGAAGCATCGATGCAAGTAATGCCATCACCATAAAATATAAAATAATACCTCCGAAAATAATAAATAATCTCAACATCATATATAAATAAATACGGAAAATCACGAACTGGCAATCGACTGTGAAAATATAAAAGTGTCAACTCACAGGTGAGCGTAACGCGATACGCGTTAATCCCGTGATCTGGCGGAAAATCCCTCGCCAAACGAACAATCATGAACCCCTGGATAATCATAAAATCCACTACTCAAAATCATAACTCAAAACCTCAAGTCACATCACGAGAAACCACTGTTCCCGAAAACATATAATTCAATATCGACGAATCGTCAAAATTCGATAATCACACTAAAAAATCTCGCTATAATTTCCGATGCACAAATCGAAAAACAAACCTCACCACTGCGATCGGAGCGTGATTCTGAGCGAAACGACATATAACTCGTCGAAAAACACGTCGCCGGAAAAGTCGTCGTCGTCGTCGCCGTCGTCGCCGTCGTCGCTACCGCCGGCCGTCAGAAATTACAACCTGCCCAGAAAAATTCAAGCTACACAAAGATTTGAAGATCTCGACATTTGCAACAACTTTCCATTTCAAAGTTAAGGCCAATTTTGATCGGAAAACCTCCAAATTTCAACTCAAAGTTCTAAACCCTTACCAGAATTTCAAACCGATCGATCTCTCTCCTCTGGCCACGACAACCTTCAAAACCACTTCCAATAGCTTCCTTACCTCGATGCTAACAAAACCCCTCAAAGAGGAGCCACCAAATCGGCCGGAAAAATCACCTCCGATCACCGCCGAATTCGCCGGAAAACATCGAACTTTGCCACGTCGTTTCTCCCCCCTCCGGCCACCTCACGGGTCGATCCACCTACCAATCCGAAGAGGAGCTCGAGCCCAACAAGTTTTGTGAAAGGACCTCGGCCAATCGTGGCCGGAATCAAGCTCCACAGCGGCGCAAACATCACGGCCCAAACGGTGCAAAACGGGTCACACTTGACCCGTGGTCAATGCAGGTCAACCCAGCTTTCCACTTATGGAAACTTTCCCAAATCGGCACGTATCGTTTCCATATTTATACCGTACGCATATTGAATCCCAAACGGATAAATACGACAATATTCGGCGGCCGAAAATATTTACAACTTATTCCTCGTAACTCGAAAAAATTATCCGGAAGTTCCCACAAGTTCGAAATTAAATTCTCTACAACATTCGTGAAGGATCCCAAATCAAATTCTTACCTGATAATTTAGTCGCTAACAAAACCGTCATATTAATCAATTACGTCAAAATCGCGACTAATCGCGAAAATCGCAAATCAAGTCGATAACCATTCCAATTTCACTTCAGGTCGATCGACGGTCCAAAACGGATCACAATCATGATTTGGATAAACTCGAATACGAACGGATGAACTCGAATACAAACGGATAAACTCGACGATATTCCAAAATTTCAAATATTCATATTATATTCCTCTGTCGTCGAAATAATAATCCGGAGCTGCCCACGAACTCGAAATCACATGTACAACAACTCGCGAGAAGAGACTCAACTCAAATTCTCGGTCAATAATTAAGTCATGATCAAGATCGACAATTCAATCAATTATCGGAAAATTGCGATTACGCGCTAACTCACGAATTAAGCTGATTACACTACTGATTCTGTTCCGGGTCGTCACAAATCTACCCCCCTTAAAAAAAATTTCGACCTCGAAATTTCCAAGTCTGCCAACTAAAAAGTAGGAACACTGCCTCAGCATACAGTTCAACTCCCCAGTGGCTACCTCAACTGAATAACTCTGTTAATGGAAAATATCTCTGTACTCTCAAATCCCGAATCTGAACTGGCTCCTCACAAATGCCAAATCTTCCTGTATAAGGAACTAATAGGGTACACAACACACAACAAATCTAAAATGTAGTTCCACCACACGGAATACCACACACACAAAGGTCAACGTTATAGGCAATGCCAAACTATACGACACAACACAAACTCGCCCCATGATCACATACGAACCAAATTAACGTGGCAAACTCATAACTCAAACTGCTCACATCAACATAACTCTAATGTCGAACTCGAGCAATTATCAACCTGTCCCTGCTAATCCCAAGTCTACAGACTGGTACTGCAAGCAATCTCGAACAAATGAAACTGCTGGTCCCAAATCCCTCCGAACTGTAATACAGAGGACCACAACATGCCCTCCAAGGTCTGAATAGTCCTCAAAGATCGTCCACCAATCTGACGATAAGAAATGGTACTAACCTGTAACCTGGTCCCCAATGCTCACTGCAATGCTTGCCAACACTCTGTTGTAACTGATTATCTCGATCAACAATCTGAGACACAGGCGCATCACGTAAATGGACAACCTCCATCAAATACAGCTATGTCAGCTTGCCACCGAAATCTTTTCCGAAAGTACAAGGAAAAGAACTAAGTTCATCAAATGGTCCACAAGGACCCGACAACGGGTACCACTATCCGAAGTACATACCGACACACAAAATCCACAGTGACAAGCTCCAACTTCTAATCGGAAATCTCCAATGGCTGTAACTTCCCAGCAAGTTTCTGCCTCTCTGCCCTCACATGCCGACAAATGTGGCATCTGCTCACATAAGCTGCTATATTCCTATTCATATTGTGTCACGAGTAGTAAACTCAAAGTATCAGATACATCCTCGTACCACTAGTGTATAACGCACGCAAAACAATGAGATTCAACAACATCACACTCTAACTTAGCTCTCGTAGCTCGCAACTCGGCTAACACGGAAACTCAAGCCACACACACATGAAACAATGAAGCTCCCAATTTCCGATTGAATGCATCAGCAACAACATCCCAGATGGATAGTTAAAGTACAACCATTAGTCTTTCTCGGATAACTCAAATGTGCAGCCATAGTCATTAATCGACCCCATCCATCTACACTGCCTCCAACTCAAATCTAGCCGAAAATGCAAGTAGATGAAACACAAGTGATCAGTGTACATCCTACACTGCGCTGCACGTCGTAGCAGTAGTGTCTACAACTCTCCGATGTTAACAAAAAGATAGCTACTCCCAAATCATACATAGGATACGTAGCTTCATAAAGTTTCCACTGCATGAAACCATGAGCCACCGCTCTACTATGCTGTATCAAAGCATAACCAAATCCAAATCTCGACGCATCGTTATAAACCACGAACTCGCCACGGTCGTCAGGTAAAGTCAAAACCGATTCAATGGTCAATCTTTTCTTCAAGAGTAAGTAATTCTCCTCACGCACATCGGACCACTCGAACTTGACGCCTTCTTCGTCAATCTGGTAGGTGGAGTGGCAATCCGAGAAAAATCCTGCACAGAGCGCCGATAGTAGCCTGCCAAACTTAAGAAACTCCTGATCTCTGGTACAATGATATGTCAACTCCAAATCAACACGGCTTCAATCTGGTCAGGATCCACGCCGACTCCCTCGGCTGATAACACAAGCCCCAAAAACTTCACCCTAACCAACCAAAATTCACACTGGCTGAACTTCGCAAACAGTTGATTATCTCGCAAAGTCTGCAAAATCGCTCGCAAATACTTCTTGTTCTAGCCCACA
Source organism: Geum urbanum (assembly GCA_946800695.1). Lineage (NCBI taxonomy): Eukaryota > Viridiplantae > Streptophyta > Magnoliopsida > Rosales > Rosaceae > Geum > Geum urbanum. Next base: position 48,949,612 of record OX327011.1, read on the forward strand.
CTCCTGGAGTAAATCAAGATATTGCCGATGAACATGACTGCAATCTTGTCCAGAACCCGTCTGAACATCTGGTCCATCAAGTCCGTAAAAACTGCGGGGGCATTGGTCAACCCGAACAGCATAACCAAGAACTCGTGATGCCCGCACTGTGATCCGAAAGCTATCCTGGCCACATTTAACTCTCGGATCCACAACTGATGGTATCCGGTCTTGAGATCGATCTTCGAAAAGACTGAAGCTCCCGTGAGCTGATCAACCAAGTTGTCAATCCACGACAACGGATACTCGTTCTTCTTTAAAGCCTGACTCTGCTTCCGGTAGTCTATGCACAACCTCGTCGAATCATCCTTCTTCCACACAAATAGTACAAGAACACCCCTCGGTGATACACTGGGTCGTATGAAATTTCCTCCAGCAACTCTCGAAGTTGAATCTGTAGCTTCTTCAACTCCGCTGGCGCCAAACGATAAGATGCCTGTGATATGGGTCCAACGCCCGGTAAAAGCTCAAAGGTGAAATCGATCTCCCGAACTGGAGGAATACCCGGTAACTCCTCCGGAAACATATCTGGAAACTCAGGAAACCACCTCAATATCGCTAATATCTGGCACAGTAGCCGTAGTATCCACAACATGAGCTAAGTAAGCAACACAACCCTTTTTCCATCATTTGTTCGGCCTTCACCGTTGAAATCACACATGGCAATAAAATATTCTTCTCACCGCGAAACCATATCTCGGGGAAAACCTGGTCGTCGAAACACAACCTCCATCTCGTGACAATCGAACATAGCCCAAAGTGTCGTCAAGAAGTCCATACCCATAATCACATCAAAATCAACGATATCCAGCAATAATAGATCCGCGGCTAACCCATAACCTCCAACAAAGATCTCAAAACCTCCCGGATGGATACAACACTCTCCAAAACCTCGAAGTGGAGATGCAGGCATAATAGTCATGGATATCAAGCAACGGTAACCTCAAAGAAACTATGTCCTCACACAGGGTCGTGGAACTCTGGCATGTCCAACTAGTCGTCCTCGTCGATTCCGACTTGCTAATTGACTCGTCTAGAAGGTTGCATTGGTCAAACTCCAGAAATGACATCTTGACCTCCTCCTGAACTCTGAGCAGTCGAACTACTAAAAACAGCTGACTGAGGACGTCTCCTCGTAACGTGACCCTCCTGGCCACCAAAATAACAACTGAGAGTGCTCCTCGGACACAAATCACAGCGACGCCTGCTGTGTGGAAGGATCACCGACGACCTCCCAAACTCATGTCACAGGAACAAGTCCACTACTCTGTGATCTTCAACATAATCGAAAAGGCCACAGCCTGATAAAGTCACTGATCCCGAGGTGCCCGAACTTAACCTCATCAAAATCTCGACTAAGTTCACTTTCCTCAAATCAACATGTCGGAAACCGCGTACAACTTTCCTTCCCAATGTCCTCGCCTCTGAGTGCAGCACAGCAAGCTCCTCAAGGTTGTCTTGAGGTATAACAGTCAAAATCTATCTGATACTCAGGTTCAAACTCATCTCAAACCTCGTGCATTGCTTCATTTGAAGCCACATAACATGTGCAAACAGGAACAAATATATGAACGATACATCCCTGCCTCAGGTGGGTAAACACTCCATATTTCCGATGTTGGGTAGCCTGATTAAACTATTACCGTAAAAACAATAGCCTGGATGTAGCCCATGGAGTCGCAACAGGAACTCACACAATACAAACCCACCAAATACAATGATCTAACTCAGGCACACAAGCAACTGCCCCAATTCTCTGCTCAAAAGCAACATGTAGGCGCCCAAATACACACAATCGGGCAAACCATGCCACACAAATCTCTGAATTCAAAATGCTCATCCAAACCCACAAATCACTGTCAAGTCGCACGTCGACTGATCCTCAATAGGATCCACAACCGTACCGACACGGAAAGCACGTCAAGGAGGCATCCTAATGAACAAGACATTATTCATTACAAACTGGACATAATCATGGAACTTCAAATATTTGAAAGCATACAACACCCGGAGCATTGATGAGTATCCGCCGGCCGGTCGGGTCATCGCTCTAGACATGTTGTACATTCTCAAATATCCTTAGTAAACACGACTACAAAAGTCTATAGAACCTAAAACCTAATGCTCTGATACCAAGCTGAAAGGACCCAACCCCGATTTAGTTTCCTAAACCGGAATCAAACTCCTTCTAAAAACACGAACCAACAAAAACCATAAAAATTTCGGCAGAGTAACGCTACTAACGTGGAATTGTCATTAACCTGCACCCGGAAAATATACTTTATCCTATGCCACAAAAACCAAACCGTGGGCACCAATCCCATCCGGATTTCTCAATATTAGAACAGTAATGTAAAGTAATCAATAAAACTATACTTTACAGAAATCCGGGGAAAAATCATATAAAAATATAACATAAGAATACTCAGAGTGACTTCTAGTATATATATATATATATATATATATATATATATATATGTATATATATATGTATATATATATAGTAGGCCAAACTAAGAACCTACCATAAAAGAAACATCGCTCGAATACTAAGCCTCCGACCACGACGTGCGACACCAGAGTCCGAACTGCAAACTGGGAACGGAAACCGAAAAGCCCAAGGGAAAGGCAATAAAACGTTAGAGTGAGTGGACGAAAATAAACATATGCGTTTCACCAATTTTATATATAATAAACAAGTATAGCGAGTTCGGATAATATATATGGAGGTGTCAGGCGAATCTCTCAAGCCCGACGGTGATAGGCCAGGGGAATCTCTCAACCCTAGCGGCATAACAGGGGAATCTCTCAACCATGCCCAGATGAATATCTCAACTCTGGTCAAGAGAAATCTCTCAACTCTGGTCAGACTACCGGTGATCAGCCGAGTAGCCGAAGCATCGATGCAAATAATGTCATCACCATAAAATATAAAATAATACCTCCGAAAATAATAAATAATCTCAACATCATATATAAATAAATACGGAATATCACGAACTCGCAATCGACTGTGAAAATATAAAAGTGTTCACTCACAGGTGAGCGTAACGCAATACACGTTATTCCCGTGATCTGGCGGAAAATTTCTCGCCAAGCGAACGATCACGAACTCCTGGATAATCATAAAATCCACTGCTCAAAATCATAACTCAAAATCTCAAGTCACATCACGAGAAACCACCGTTCCCGGAAACATATAATTCAATATCGACGAATCGTCAAAATTCGATAATCACACCACAAAATCTCGCTATAATTTCTGATGCTCAAATCAAAAAACAAACCTCACTACTGTGATCGGAGCGCGATTCCAAGCGAAACGACATATAACTAGTCGAAAAACACGTCGCAGGAAAAGTCGTCGCCGCCGGCCGTCGGAAATTCCAACCTGCCCAGAAAAATTCAAGCTACACATGAATTTGAAGATCTCGACATTTCCAACCACTTTCCAGTTCAAAGTTAAGGCCAATTTTGATCGGAAAACCTCCAAATTTCAACTTAAAGTTCCAAACCCTTACCGGAATTTCAAACCGATCGATCTCCCTCCTCCGGCCACGGCAACCTTCAAGACCACTTCCAATAGCTTCCTTACCTCGAGGCTAACAAAACCCCTCAAAGAGGAGCCACCAAATCGGCCGGAAAAATCACCTCCGATCACCGCCGAATTTGCCGGAAAACACCGAACTTTGCCACGTTGTTTCTCCCTCCTCCGGCCACCTCAAGGGTCGATTCACCTACCAATTCTAAGAGGAGCTCGAGCCCAACAAGTTTCGTGAAGGAACCCCAGCCAATCGTAGCCGGAATCAAGCTCCACGGCGGCGCCAACATCACGGCCCAAACGGTGCAAAACGGGTCACACTTGACCCGTGGTCAACGCGGGTCAACCCAGCTTTCCACTTATGGAAACTTTCCCAAATCGGCATGTATCGTTTCCGTATTTATACCGTACGCGTATCAAATCCCAAACGGATAAATACGACAATATTCGGCGGCCGAAAATATTCACAACTTATTCCTCGTAACTCGAAAAAATTATCCAGAAGTTCCCACGAGCTCGAAATTAAATTCTCTATAGTATCCGCGAAGGATCCCAAATCAAATTCTTACCCGATAATTTAGTCGCTAACAAAGCCGCCATATTGATCAATTACGCCGAAATCGTGATTAATCGCAAAACTCTCAAATCAAGTCGATAACCATTCCAATTTCACTTCAGATCGATCGATGGTCCAAAACGGATCACAATCATGATTCAGATAAACTCGAATACAAACGGATAAACTCGACGATATTCCAAAATTTCAAATATTCATATTATATTCCTCGGTAGTTGAAATAATAATCTGGAACCGCCCACGAACTCGAAATCACGTGTACAACAACTCGCGAGAAGAGACTCAACTCAAATTCTCGGTCAATAATTAAGTCGTGATCAAGATCGACAATTCAATTAATTATCGGAAAACTGTGATTACGCGCTAACTCACGAATTAAGCTGATTACACTACTAATTTTGTTCCGGGTCGTCACAATATATACCAAATGCAGAGTGAAATTGAAGAGGTCGACTGAGAAAGGATGAAAGGACCTAACCCCAATTTAGTTTCCTAAACCGGAATCGAACCCCTTCTGAAAATACGAACAAACAAATACCATAAAAATTTCGGCAGAGTAACGCTACTAACGCGGAATTGCCATTAACCTGCACCCTGAAAATACACTTCATCCTATGCCACAAAAGCCAAACCGTGGGTACCAATCCCATCCGGATTTCTCAATATCATAACAATATCAATAAACAGTAAACATAACTGTAATATATAATAAATCCGGGAAAAACCGTATAAAACATGTATCAGGACGTATCAGAGCGACCTCTAGTGTAAACATATACAAAATATACAACAGTAGGCGAAGCAAGGAACCTACTGAAAAACACAGGTAGCTTGAATAACTAGCCTCCAACCGCGACGTGAGACTCCAAAATTCGAACTGCAAACTAGACACGAAAACCAAAAAGCCCAGGGGAAAGACATGAAAACCGTTAGAGTGAGTGGACGAAAATAAATGTCTTTCGCCGAGTGATATATGTTATAAGAACATATGCGAGTCAAAATAAATAAATATGATATAGTACACGAGGTGAACTCAAACTCCTCCAGCGTACAGAGCATGCATGGAAAAATCTCACGGGGTCGCTCATGGACACATCCGTACTAGTACAGTCCGAATCACGGGATCTCAGACTCACACGTGATTCTAGCCAGAAAATGCGCTCCCCCCCCCCTGGTAAAGGCCTCGGGTCAGGGGTCACAGCCTCCCCCATTAAACATCCTCGGGGATCAGCCGGGATGTAAGTGTATCGATACAACAATATAGACTGTGACTGTATTCTGTGTAAACCAAATATACTGTTACTGGTAGCCATCGATGTATATATTATAATTATCAACACCCATATACCAACCGTTGTTAACACTAATATACAGGTCATGTTTCTATTTCCTAAACTTGAGTTTCATTAACACTAGTAAAATACAAAGTCCATGTTCAGAGCGTCTCGGTCTTTGCCTGAGATATGTATGAATCATTACGTACGTAATTAATTTATTTTTCTAAAAGACAAATTCCAATGTAATATGGACTCCTTCATATATTCTTGTTCTTTTTGGATTAGAATTCGGACCCATCCCTCGTATCACTCACTATTTATAAGGGGTACTGGGGGCTCTTGATATCTATCGATCGAGCAAGATATATAGAACAACCTGAAAACCAAGATGGCCGACCTAAAATCAGATATCTCAATGTCGTCGTCGTCAAAAGCATCAAAAGAAGAAGATCCAGTTCCGCATCCGCTACCCGATCTGTCTAACCTTATGCCATTCACAGTGAAAACAATGGAGGAGGACCATTATCTGCTATGGAGGAACACGTTTATCTCAATCTTGAGGGCTCACGGTTTACTAGATCTAATTGAAGGAACAGAGCAGCCGAGTGCCAAGGAATTAAACGCTGAAAATTGGACGAAGAACGACCGGATCTTCCTAACTTGGATTAACCGAAGCTTATCTCCTCCTCTATTACAGTACTCGATGAAGTGCACAGGTGGACGACAACTTTGGTTCCACCTAGAAAATTGTTTCGTCAGAAACCTCAAGTATTATCTTCAGAACCTCAAGTATTACTATGAATCGAAAACCGTCTTTATGAAGGAATACCTCAAAAGAGCGAGAGACATTGCCGATAAACTGGAAGCGTTAGGGTATCCTGTGGATGATGGTGATTTGGTCGAGCACATCCTTGAGGGACTATCTGCATCTGTACATTGTGATAAACTAGTCGCGTCCATCCGGCAACGACAAGACCCCATCTCTTCACAGAAATTGGTTTCCCTACTACTAAGCCAACCAGATACTAAAGAACTATTCTACAAAAGTGCTGAACGAATCTACAAATATTTTACATTCTTGTGTGGGTCGTTTATTCTAGGTTGCATTTACATTTACGTACAGTTTTTATGGCATTTACATTAACTTAATTCCCTTTCGAAAATTGATTACTTGTTTTACTTTAATTGATTAGTTGTATTTTTTTTAATCTTATATGATCGGTGTAATACTACATTAAAAGATCGAGTCGATCTCTAATTAATACATATGATCTCTTATATATGTACGTTACCATAATTTAGTTTGTGTAACTTTGAAATTTTGACTCGATTAATTAGACAATTTCTCATGTTAATTATTAAAATGCTCGATTGGGTGCACATGTACGTGAGGCTCACAATGAGCACTACGTACTAAATCTCACGACTTCCACCTGTTACTCCACCGCCACCGCCACCGCCACCACCATCGAGTCCTAATTATCCGGCTTATATATACAACTCTTTGTACTATCCAATGTAGCGCTCAATGTGCCTCCTCCGTCTCTTCAGAAAACTTAGTTTCCCTACTACAAAGCGCTAGTCAACCAACCACGTGATCTTAAAGAAGTCTTTTACAAATTAAGATTACAAATGTTGTTTTTTCACCTGTGTTTAGGTTGTTGTGGACTGTTTTGCGATTAGTTTTTTAATCTAGGTTGCTTTCATTTACGTACAGTTTTTATTTTGTTAATTCCCTTTCGAAAATTGATCAATTGTTGGGGGTTCTAGTTACACCTCCAAATCTACTTAATACACCTCATATGCTAAGTACACCTCCACTTCACTTTTTGACATGCTTATACTTCTAAGTTCACCTCTTCATTCTTTACCAAAATACCCTTTTACTAATTTCCATTGTGACCACCACTGCCGCCATTTCCATTGTGACTGCCACTGCCGCCATGACTACCCCATCCCCAGCCAAAGTTGAAACCAACTGGGTGAGCCACGCAGACTGTAGCCGAGTAGGCCAATGCCATTGCCACAAGAGCAAAGCAAGAAACTTTGAAGACTGCCATTGAATACTTCCAGACTTATTTGAGTGTCTGGCTTTACTATGGCCTCGACTAACATATTTATAGGAGCCAATTAAGTAACCACTCTGCTACCAAATCCTCTCTGATATACCTAATGAGTATAACAAGAGCTGTGACAATGTCAAAGTATTCGTGTTTCTGGTATTACCTGCTTCAAAGTACTGAGCTTCTATGACATATTTCCCTTGGTCCTGAATCTACTCCACGTCACCAATATGCCACAACTGGAAACTCTCACACTGCTTTTGTCAAACTCTTTCTAGTTATTTCCTATACCAGTACGTAGCTTCTTGCCTTTGTGAAATGGCAGTGCTGGACATACTAAGCTGGTATAGCTTTTCAAGTCTTCTACCTTGATCCTGAGAGCGGTGGAGCTTCAACTTCAACACAACAATATGAAACCGCGTATTAGGTGAATAGGTTCCGACAGATACCAGGGTCTGATGGCTCCTTCGACATCAGAGTTTGAATGCTTCATTCGTGAAGATCAGATTGCTGAGTTGAGAAAACTCCAGTGGCAAATGAGCAAGTACTATCTAACCACCATTAGACTTGTATCAAATGCAGAAATTGTTTCAAGGCTCTTGGTGGTAACCAAGGTTTCAACCATTGAGGTGCCATTAGAAAAGTTTCTCACTTTGCTATTGGTTAGTTTGTAAAGTATCTCACAAACAGAGATTAGATACAAGATGACAACATATGTACAGATTAATTACAATTACTATATGTGGTTTTCGAATCAACAAAACATGTAAGACCCCCACGGTATACGATAACCATTGAAGATAATCTAGATCATGATACACAGAGTTGCCTCAGTGGCGTTAGTAGCCTTGCATAGCGTAGAGGTGTAACTAGAACCTCCCATAAAATATAGTTAATATAGTTGTACTTTTATGTCTTTTTATATCAGTTGACAAAGTCAACAAAATTATTAAAAAAAATGGAGGTGTATTAAGTAGATTTGGAGGTGTAACTAGAACCCTAATCTTATATGATCGATGTAAATACTACACTATTAAAAGAGCATGCAAGTTCTGTATGATCTTTTCAACAAGATACTGTATGAGAAACGTCAGTCTGCTCAGCTTGAATTAAAGTAAATGAATTACACGGGGACATGTTTATGATTTTTTTTCGATACAAGACTTATTTATGATTTGATGGGTTGGTACGTTGAATATCTAATATCGAGCTAGGATCATATTGCAGTTAGATGGAAAATGTTCTTGTTCTTTGTTTTGTGTACGTGAAGAACAGTATGTTGGATGAGGGAGTTGGTTTGTTTAAGAAAGTGTACGTTGGGTTGTTGCGATTTTGGTTGGTTTGGAGTTGAAGCCGAATTATGTTACTTTGGTTGTTTTGTAGGGCTGGGACCGGTTCGGTTCGGGCCGGTTTTGGGCCTGAACTGAAACCGATCCAAGAAAAAAATTAGGTTCGGTTCGGGCCGGTTTGGACATTTTTACAAGTAGAAACCAAACAGGACGGTACCTGTTCGGTTCGGTTCGGGCATATTATACATTTTTTCAAGCATTTTGACCTTTTTCAAATTTTCAAGATCTAGACTAAAATTAATTCAAATTTGACACATTTTTAAAACACCCTACTACACTAACATATTTTGTTATACACATACATTTAAAACCTGTCAAAACACAAACTATTACAAAATATAATTTACAATCTAAAAATAATAACAAACAATAACATAAAAATTAGTGTCCAAATAGAAATTAAAGATCAGTTTAAAGCACTTGCAAACTACAGTCTCAAATAAAAATTACTTGCAAATTACAACCTCAAATAAGAATACAGCAAACACGTAAAAATTACAGTCCCAAATAAAACACAAATCAACTTGATTCCTCATAGTTCAAGACCAAGGCAGCAACACAGCAACAAATAAACAAGACCGCGAAAACTGTTAATCACATATATTGCAACTGTTAATTAATGTAAGAAGTAGTAGCTAGAAATAAACACATACTGTGAGTAAACAGTTACAAAACAGTGACCAAACTGTGAGTATCAAGGACCTAAAAAAGTCAATTTCTTAGAAGAGACAAATCAAAACTATGCAAATCCATAATCGATTAGAGCTTGCAAAATAACTAGACAAGTAAACGTAAAGAGACAACTAGATCAAGAAACATAATGAAACAATACTCGGGTTAAACTCGCTGGAACTAGACCTAACTTGACACCCCAATCTAAAGGACCTCGAAGAAAAAAACACAAAAAAAGTGCCTAGCTGAAGTAGACAAACTAAAACCTAAGAGCCCAAATAGCCCGACTACATCATGACCACACCAACCTCGCGCTGCCATACCCAAGAACACCCGAAGAAGATGCAAACGAAACACAACAAATGAACATATGAACTAATAAGCAGATCCCTCCCCATATCCACATTTTACGGGTTGAAAACTGATTATGATGTACTTGACATATATTTGTAATTATGATGCACTATGCTAACCACATATTCACATATCCAGACCATATATATAATCACATATCCACATATCCACCATCAAAATCTGCTTACCTAAAACTCTAAAATCTTGCAGCCTAAAAGCTTGCTCCACCTCCACAAGACCGAGCCGGAGAAGGGCGAGACTGTGAGAGAACTCCGAGGCCGAGAGAAATTGGTCCTGAAATCCGAATTGGGGCTCCGAGGGGAGGAAAAATTCTTTGACTTCTTTCACTTCTTTGTGACTTTGACTCTTCAGTCTTCACCCAATTTCATATCTTTACCTACACTTGCCATAAAGGCATAAACACAGTACAAGAAAAACAGTAACTAAAACCAGAGCAAATGACATTAAGAAAGTCAACTTCTTGAAGTACAATGCATAATCCCAAAATTTACACGAATTAGATTAGATAGATAGTTCACCACAGTCATCTCCTCCAACACAAATAAACATAAACAAAAGCAAATAAAACAACACAGACCTTTATGCTTCATTTTAGATCTCCTATATTTAGTATGATATCTTCTACTATTCAACACCAAACTAGCAATACTATCGAGTCTACACACCTTATCATTTAGCATTTGATCGAAATCAAATGTGTAACTTGTTAATCTGTTGTTCTTCAAATCAGCATACCTGTACCAACATTAATAATCAGAAAACATACTAAGACTAAATAGTGCTAATAATAATAATAGTATTCTGATGACAGTACAATCTGTTGTACCCATGCAAAGCTGAAACTTAAGGGATTCTTAACTCCACATCTATAGGTTAAAATATCTGAACCAAGCACATTGGAAGTAGATTACAGTTTTACAACAAGTATATTAACTTAGTATAGGTCAAAAACTGATAAACCCAGGCTTAAGATATATTGTAAATGTTAAGGAAAGGTTCATGCACCTTAAAAGGCTCTCAAGATTATACGAGTGGAACCAGTAAGCAATGAGAGACATTACTACATTAGTTCACAGGACATCCGTAAAGTTGTATTCTTGTGTCTAAATCAATAGCCTGTGTTAGTTAAACATGCAGGATAAAAGGTCATCAAGCAACATTACATAAAAGTAAAAAATTCTCACATCTAAAGGTACTAAAAACATGTGGTTGTAGGCTTAGAATAACAAGGCTAAACTCCTGATGATGATGACAAATAACAATAACTGTCTCAACTAAAATTCAAAGTTCAGACAGCTTCATAAGCCATCAGAGCATCACCAGCCAACCTGCAAGTCCTCCACTCCGAGGCCGAGAGTGGACCGAGGCCAAGCCGCCGAGAGAAATCGACTCTGAAATCCAAATTAGGGCTCCGAAATGGGGCTCCGAATTGGGGATTGAGAGTTGACGAGGGAGGCTAAGAGTGGGCGAGGGAGGCGAGGCCGAGAGTAGAAGAGGGCTTAGGGCTGAGGAGAGGCCGGGCCGTCGTGGACTCGTGGGAATGACTGAATGAGAGTTCTTAGAGCACCCGCACCGGTGTTTTCCTCCTGCTCGAGCAATTTGAGGAGGAGCAGGCACTGTTTGAGGTGGAGCAGTCACTGTTCATCGAATAGGAGGTGCAGTTTCTGTTTTTCGCGCAGCGGTGTCAAAAAATAGCACGTGCTATTACTGTTCATAAATTAATTTTGTATTAAAATTAATTTTTTTAATCTTTTTCAACCAATCCATAAACGACACATGTCGTTGTCGTATGAATAATTGAATAAGATTTCGGGTAGGATTTCCGACCAATGACGAGTTGACACGTGTCACGCCGACAGAAGGTTATCGGGTAAATAATTGTACAAAATTTCCGATAAGATTTTCAACCAATCACGAGGCAACACGTGTCATGTCCACATATCATTATCGGCTCTAATAATTGTATAAGATTCTCGGATAGATTTCTAACCAATTGAAAGCTGACACGTGTCATCATCTTATCTAATCAGAATATCTACACTCGGCTATATATTTGTTGATCGGTGTTCATCGTTCATTCACACCTTTCGAACCATATATTCTACATTTCGATAAGATGAATCCTTTTAGTTTTGAGAATTTTTTCCGGAGGAGGCGACAGCAACGTCGGCGAAATGTGGAAATTGCTAATGCTTTCATCACTGAAGCGGTCGTGGTCGATGCAATGTTCGATGACGAACCACCTCGCCGCCGACCAAATGAAGAAAGAATGAGGAAGTCAAGGGGACATAATCTGATGGAGGATTACTTCATCGAATGCCCCGTCTTCAACGAACAAGCCTTTCGTCGAAGGTATCGAATGAGTACCAATCTATTCAACCATATAATGACGGATCTCTGCAACCACGACCAATTTTGGCACCAAAGAGCTGACGCCACCGGATTGGTTGGACTTCTTCCACAACAAAAGATGACAGGCGCTCTTCGTATGTTGGCGTACGGGGCAGCCGCAGATCAGTGTGCTGAAATAACAAGGATGGGTGAATCCACAACACTACAATGCATGAAGAAGTGGTGTATGCATATCTACGAGCTTTACGGTGACCTCTATCTCCGCGCTCCAAATGCCACAGACTTATCCCGACTTCTAAAGAGAGCAAGGCATCGCGGATTTCCTGGTATGAGCGGAAGCATTGACTGCATGCACTGGGAGTGGAAGAACTGCCTCACAGCTTGGCAAGGAGCATTCTCGGGCCGAAAGAAGCGTCCAACTATTATTTTAGAGGCGGTGGCCTCATATAACACGTGGATATGGCACAGCTTCTTTGAGGTACCCGGATCACAAAATGACATCAACGTGCTCCACCAATCGGACATATTTGATTCGCTCCTTGCCGGAAACAGTCCGAGTGCAACCTATAAGGTCAACGGTATGACTTACCACAATACTTACTATCTAGCTGACGGTATATATCCCAGGTACTCCTCGTTTGTGAAAAAAATCTCCAATCCCCAAGAGCTTCCACAGAAACTGTTTGCCAAGAAACAAGAGGCATACCGCAAAGATGTAGAGAGGTGCTTTGGAATTTTGCAATCTCGTTGGGGAATTATTCAGCATGCAGCTAGGTGTCATCACCAATCGACATTGAACTCGATTACTATTACTACCTCATTGCTAGTTTTGGTGCTGCCAATCTTGTCCACTTCAATCTTATTGGAGTTTATACTATTAGTTTATGCTATTATAGTTCCACTTGAACTGATTGTTTTATTGTCTAGTTGCCCCTTTAGCTCCAATAGAGCTACTGCCTCTCTGCCTCCTTCTGTTGCTTTACTGTAGCCAACAACTTCTTAGTTTTAGTTGTATATATGCTTGTAACTTCTCATTGTTCTATTCATCAAGAAATATACCAGAAAAACTTCCGCATATTCTTGTGTTTGATTTCTTCATGGTATCAGAGCAGGAATTCAAGGCTTGACTCTGTATTTCTTCTTGATCGATTTCTGTTTTCTTTATCTTATTATGGAGGAGAAATATGATGAGCGGTTCTTTGTTACCTCAACTCTTGCCGATGTTGGAATGAATCCAAATCGGCCTTCTTGTTCTGTAGAGGTGGATGAATTCGGAAGGGAGTCTTCTGTGAAACACCTCGGTAATTTTACAAGCATGTGGAAAGAGTTTGCTACCTTTCTTAGCAACAAACAGTTGAGTACTGGAAATGAAGAAACCAATATATGTGGGAGTGAAAGCCACTCTGTTATCCTTCAGAAGTTCGCCAGATTTCTTGCAAAAACTTATTCTGCTCCTCGTGAAGAAGCTTCAGGTATTCTAAAATCCTTGTCTACCGCTCTCAAAGTTTGTGATGTGGATGATTATTGGATTATAGACTCAAGAGCTACAGATCACATGACAAACAAACTTACATTCTTGTATGATTTTGAAGAATTGTCTTCTAAAGTGTCAGTTGCAAATGGTGTGGGTGTTCCTGTTTTGGGAAAAGGAAAAATTAAATTACTTTCTAATCATATCGAGTCAATTGCTCTTTATGTTCCTTCTTTTCCCTTTCAACTTCTTTCTGTTGGAAAAATTACAAACACTTTAAAATGTCTTGTTATTTTTTCTGCCTCTAATGTCATATTGGTAAACCTCATCACAAAGAAAACAATCGGTGAGGGTTTCTTTTTAAATGGTCTTGACTATCTAGCCAAAAACTCTTTTGCTCCCAAAGTTTTTCAAGCAAATGTAAGTACAGTTGAAGACCATAATCTTTGGCACAAACGCTTAGCTCATCCATCAGAGAAAGTCATGTCTGTCTTGTTTCCAAATATGTGTATGATACATAATCAATGTGATGTGTGTCATATGTCAAACTCATCTAAATTGCCTTTTACTACCTCCATGTCTAGAGCTAGTCATCCATTTGAAATTTTTCATTCAGACATTTGGGGTCCATTGAGTCTCATGATGGATTCAAGTATTTTGTAACTTTTATTGATGATTTTACAAGGATTACTTGGTTGTACTTGCTCAAATCCAAGAGTGATGTTTTTAATGTTTTTAAAGACTTTCATAATCTGAGCATCACTCAATTCTCTTCTCATATTCAAATATTGAGATCTGATAATGGCTCTAAGTATATGTCCAATAAAATGCAACAATACTTGAGCATGCATGGAATTCTACATCAGACTAGTTGTGTTGGTACTCCTCAGCAGAATGGAATTGCTGAGAGAAAAAATCGGGATATTATTGAGAAAACAAGAGCTCTCATGTTCCAAATGAATGTACCTAAGAGATTTTGGTCTCAAAGTGTGCTCACTGCCACCTATCTTATTAATCGACTGCCTACCAGAGTGCTTGGTGGTAAATCTCCCCTTGAAGTGTTGAAAGGAAGAAAGATTGATATCTCTCACTTGAAAATATTTAGTTGTGTATGCTTCGTTCACATACAAGCTCATCAAGAGGTAAACTTAATCCTCGGGCAAAAAAGTGTGTGTTTTTAGGGTATTCTTCCACTCAAAAAGGCTACAAATGTTACAATCCTTCTACTCGAAAGAGTGTTGTTTCTAGGGATGTTAGATTTGATGAGACTACCCCTTATTATATTGGAAAATTAGATGGTTTCAGTCAGGAGGAGACATTATTTGATATGTTCTCAAGTCCCTATATTCCATTTGATTAGGCTTGCAGTCAGCCTTTCAATTCTACTACTCCATGTTCCAGTCAGCCTATTGTTGAGGATGACACTGAGCCTTCCTATCCTAATATTACAGATGATGAGGATACCAGCTTGCCTTGTAATCCTGCTGCTGCAGTTCCAGAAACTTAAGTTTCAAATCCTGATCATGAAGTTGATCAAGCTGATGCTGAACAAGTACAATCACATTCACCACCTCCAATTATCATTCGCCGAAATCCTCCACGAGAAAGATGACCTCCAGCAAGGTTCAGTGACTATGAGACATACACAACAAGGTATCCCGTGACTACTTACATTTCCTACAAGAAATTTTCTACTTAACATACCGCTTTTCTGAGCTCCATTGATGCTGCTCATAAACCTCAAAGTTTTGATGAGGCAAATAAACATGAAGTATGGAGACAGGCTATGGCAGACGAACTTCAAGCTCTTAATGAAAACAAAACTTGGAGTGTGGTCCAGATTCCTCAAGGAAAGAAGGCAGTAGGCATCAGATGGGTGTATAAGACCAAGTTTCACTCAGATGGCACTATGGAAAGACATAATGCTCATTTAGTAGCTCGAGGCTTTACTCAGACTTATGGAGTTGAATATAAAGAAACATTTGCCTCTGTTGCTAACATGAGTACCGTTAGGGTTCTTCTTTCAGATGCAGTGAATCACTCTTGGCCTCTTTATCAGATGGATGTTAAAAACGTCTTTCTACATGGTGACCTTGAAGAGAAGGTGTATATGAAATTACCCCCAGGTCATTCTCAAGCATCTGATTCAAGCATGGTATGCAAGCTTCACAAAGCTATCTATGGTTTAAAGCAGTCTCCTCGAGCCTGGTATGCCAAGCTTAGCTCAGTTCTTGAGGAAGTTGGTTTCCACAGCAGCAATGCAGACTCATCACTATTTGTTCGAATTGGTTCAACCAGTAAGCTTGTTGTGCTTATCTATGTTGATGATTTAATTGTGACAGGT
Source organism: Geum urbanum (assembly GCA_946800695.1). Classification (NCBI taxonomy): domain Eukaryota; kingdom Viridiplantae; phylum Streptophyta; class Magnoliopsida; order Rosales; family Rosaceae; genus Geum; species Geum urbanum. Next base: position 48,965,672 of record OX327011.1, read on the forward strand.
GACAATCTTGAAGAGATCAATATTCTCAAGCAATCTCTAATCAACAAGTTTACTATTAAAGATTTGGGGCTGCTTAAGTATTTTCTTGGTATCGAAATGGCTACTTCTCATAAAGGGTTGTTTCTAAATCAAAGAAAATATGTCATTGATCTATTGAAGGAGTCAGAGCTGTGGGATTGCAAACCAGCTTGCACTCCCCTTAATAGCAAGCTTCAACTCGAGTCTTCGAGTAAGTTACTTTCAGATGTGACTTCATATCAAAGGTTGGTGGGTAAGCTTATCTATCTCACAATCACTAGGTCAGACATCGCTTTTGCTGTGAGCATTGTTAGTCAGTTTATGCAAGCTCCAACTCAAGCTCATCTTCATTTTGTCAAGAGAATCCTTCGTTACCTGAAAGGATCTGCTGGTAGAGGCATATTATTGAAGAACAATGGCAGCACTGATATCATGGCATATACTGATGCTAATTGGGCAGGTAATTCTCTTGATAGAAAGTCTACTACTGGATTTTGTACATTTGTGGGAGGGAATTTGGTTACTTGGAAGAGCAAAAAGCAAACTGTTGTTGCTTGTTCTAGTGTAGAAGCTGAATATAGGGCTATGGTTGCCACTGCTTGTGAACTAATTTGGTTGAAGGGATTGTTGTTTGATTTGGGATCGCCCAGTAGCAAACCCATGTCTCTTTACTGTGATAACCAAGCTACAATGCACATTGCCTCTAATCCAGTCTTTCATGAAAGAACCAAGCACATAGAAGTCGATCGTCACTATATTCGAGCTCAAGTTCAGTCCAAGATCCTTGTCACTCACTATACTCGAAGTTGTGATCAGTTAGCTGATATCTTCACCAAATCTCTTTCTACAGCTGATTTTCGACGTTTTTTGTGCAAGCTTGGATCAATGGATCCCTTTGATCCAGCTTGAGGGGGAGTATTGGAGTTTATACTATTAGTTTATGCTATTATAGTTCCACTTGAACTAATTACTTTGTTGTCTAGTTGCCCCTTCAGCTCCAATAGAGCTACTGCCCTCTCTGCCTCCTTCTGTTGCTTTGCTGTAGCCAACAACTTCTTAGTTTTAGTTGTATATATGCTTGTAACTTCTCATTGTTCTATTCATCAAGAAATATACTAGAAAAGCTTCCGCGTATTCTTGTGTTTGATTTCTTCAAATCTGTTTGCAAAGCGTTATATGTTGATTGATGATAAGCCTAGCGAGAAAAAGGAAGGGCAGCTGGAGAGGCTAAATGTGGAGGATAAAGCTTAAGGATTGGAAGCACAAGACCAGTAGTTGCTTACTCTTGCTTGTTTTATGTTCCATTTGTAGGTACGTTAAAAGGTAGGCAGTTCTTTTCTCTCTTCCTTTTCTTGAAAAAAATCCAGTGTTTGATGACTTGTTCTATGAACTAGCTAGCTAAGCTGATTGAGCAATTGATCTGTTTTGCTACTTGGTTTGGGTTGATCTTGTGATTCATCACTGTTGCTTAATTTCAATATTCCAACTGGAAGACTTTTATTTATGTTGGACTAGTTAGTTAGTTATGGTTTTCATCCCTAAAATTGTAGAAATTCTAGGGAGTTTTATGACTTTTATCCAATCATCTCTTGATTTGCTCCCCAATCTATATTCGAATCACGAAGCTGTCAAAGTGGTCAGACATTGTACTGCAATGTACAGTTGGACCATTTCACATGGGTCGGAGAATCTGTTCTGGGCCTAAAAATTATTTGGACTACCCTTAACGTAATAAAAAAAAATTATCTCTTGAGAAAATCCTTATTATAGGGGGACTCTAATTATATCTCATAAATTATAAATGTTAGGGAGTTTTATCTAATTATCCCTCGGAGAATCCCATGATTATATAGAGGAGCTGTTAGTCATGACCGTCGTTGCATATTTAATTTTCTGATTTGTTTGATGCTCCATGTAGGCAAGTCTAGTCAATGGAAATCCGGCCACTAAATTAAACAAACTTCTTCTCCTAATACTTTAGGTCTCTATTCTGAATTAAATTTGAGAATAAAGCTAAGAATCATAGCAGGAAGATGTCAACTGAGCACTATGCAGTTGAATGTTTGTTGGAGAATTATTGCTCTCATGATAGAGCACGCATCTTTAACAATGCCATCAGCGACTCTCTTGTCCATAGTTTCTGCCTCAATTAAGAAGGAAAATTAAATTACTAGTCTTGTCAAATCGCGAGTGCTATCACTGTTTAGGCACATTAAATATGGAGTTAGCGCGCATTAGGTATATTCAATCTATGCGTTATAGTCCCATGATTGATGTTGTCTCTACTTCTCCATAATGTGATCGATTCGTTTAAATTTATATGTGGTATAGACAACACTGTTGGTCCACGCATGTGGACACATTCAGTATATCAAGTTGAAATTTCATTCCGTCTGATATCCACACCCATCTCAATGATGGCCGCCTTTGCTGGAATATTTGAATTCTTGACACACACACATATAGATAAGGGACTCACCAAGTTAAATGTGTAAGAAAGCAGCAGCTAGTTGGTTAAACAATATCTCGTGTCGGTTTGAGTTATCAAAACCTAGCTAGTATATATATATACGTGCTTGGACACTGTACGTATACTACTTGGCTACTTACCCATGCTGGCCATGCAAAGTTGCAATTAGCAATTGGGAGCCTACAACCATAATGCTATATATATTTATTTGCAAGCTTATATGTTTTGATTTGTTCACTGGCTGAGGTGAAAAGGATGTCGGACGATCTTTTCCTCTTTCATAATCTCGCGTGCATATGCATGGTTGTAGATTTTAAGTTGTCTTCGTATACATTTAGCTAAGGTTGAGATCAAACCTGACATGGATGTCTGATAAGAACTCATATCAAATGGCGCTAGATAAGAATGCATATATATAACTCAGTGTTTGACTGTTTGATAAAGATCACAGTCGATACTCGATATCACTCTGATGCAGAGTCAAACTTGACGACTCGATCATAATAACTGCTATAGCCCCGCAATCTGACACACACACACACACATATATATATGACAACCATATCTATATATGTTCATGATGAAGAAGAGCTTCAATATAAGTGGAGTTAGCTAGGAACTGGTTCTCTACCTAGGATTCTAACTATTTCCTGCTTTTAATTAACAAAGCTGCTAGCTCTTTGAAAAACAATATGCAGCTCAACAGGGAGAGTGGGGAAGAGAAAGAGTCAGCTACAATAAACATGGAGAAGAACGAAATGGCTGCAACTTCTGAAGTCATGAGCAGCACAGATGAGCTAGCTGAGGTTAAGTACAAAGGAATCAAGGCCATGCCGTTTGTTATAGGGAATGAGACGTTTGAGAAGCTAGGAACCATAGGAACCTCAACAAACCTATTGGTGTATCTCACCACAGTCTTCCACATGAAAAGCGTCACAGCTACAACTCTTGTCAATGTCTTCAGTGGCACCACCAACGTTGCAACTTTGCTCGGCGCCTTCCTCTGCGACACCTATTTCGGCCGCTACAAGACCTTGGGATTTGCTTCTGTTGCTTCTTTAGTGGTATGATTTCGTCAATACATATGTCACTGCATGAGAATCAAACTTATAAACTTTGAGTTTCTATTTCTGTCTTTGATGATCAATTTTTAGTTCATTGTAATTTCTAGGGGATGCTGATGCTTACTCTAACGGCCGGAATTTTAAAGCTTCATCCTCCATACTGTGGGCCAAGTGGGCCATGCAGTGGGCCTACATCATGGCAAATGGCATTTCTCCTAAGTGGACTGGGATTCCTAGTTGTTGGAGCTGGTGGGATTAGACCCTGCAACTTAGCCTTTGGTGCAGACCAGTTTAATCCCAACACTGAATCAGGGAAGAGAGGTATTAACAGCTTCTTCAATTGGTACTACTTCACCTTCACATTTGCCATGATGGTGTCCCTGACGATCATTGTGTATGTGCAAACTGATGTGAGCTGGGCATGGGGGTTGGCAATACCCACATTTCTCATGTTCTTGTCATGTGCAATGTTCTTTTTGGGTTCCAAAATCTATGTGAAAGTGAAACCGGATGGTAGTCCAATGACAAGCGTGGCGAGGGTTATAGCTGCTGCGGTCAAGAAGAGGCGATTGCCATCACCGGAGCAACCGTGGGTATCACTTTATAATCATATACCGACCGGCTCTATTAACTCCATGATCCCTTACACTGATCAGTTCAGGTAACTCATCTTTAACATGTCTAGATAGGGTTTACCTATCAATATGATACCAATCTAGCATATTTAAAATAAGTTAGTATATAGTATATTATCAACAAATTATATGTCAATATATCTAATAATCAATCAAAGTATCATACAAAAATCTTCATAATCGATGGTTTAGATATGTTGTTGGTTATGTAACAACACTATTAACCTAGCCGTACATATTGTAACACCAAAATGTTGTGTTTTTTTTTCCTTTCGGAAATGAACATAACTTTATGTTGTTAAATTGTCAGATTTTTGGACAAAGCTGCAATCCTAACCGAACAAGATGCAATCAACTTAGACGGATCATCAGCAAATCCATGCAGACTCTGCACAATGCAAGAAGTAGAAGAAGTGAAATGCTTGGTTAGAGTGATCCCAATATGGTGCTCCTCCCTCATATTCTACATTACCACAATCCAACAACAAACCTCCGTAGTCTTCCAAGCTCTCCAATCCGACAGACGCCTCGGCACCACCGGCTTCCAAATCCCCGCTGCAAGTTACACTGTCTTCACCATGCTCAGCCTCACACTCTGGATACCTCTCTACGACAGAGTCATCCTACCGAAGCTGCGAAAAGCGACAGGAATTGAAAGCGGTGTAACGCTGCTTCAGAAGATGGGGTTTGGGATGGTGCTCACGGTAGTAACAATGTTGGTCTCTGCCGTTGTTGAAGTGAAGAGAAGGAGTTTGGCTCTGTCTAACCCTATAGGTTTTGACTCAAGAACAGGTGCCATTTCTTCCATGTCTGGCTTATGGCTCATACCACAGCTGACTATAACAGGACTCTCCGAGGCCTTCACCGTTATAGCCATAGTGGAATTCTACTACAAGCAATTCCCAGAGAACATGAGAAGCATTGCAGGTTCGTTTTCGTTTGTGGGATTTGCAGGGTCGAATTACTTGAACAGTTTTTTGGTGTCAGTTGTTCACCGTACGACTAGTCGTGAGAATGGGGAGGACTGGTTGGCTGAGGATCTTAACAAGGGGAGATTGGAGTACTTTTACTACATAGTTGCTGGATTGGAGTTTGTAAATTTGGTCTATTTTGTACTGGTTGCTAAGTGGTTCAAGTACAAGGGAAGTGCTTCTAGTGTTGCCTCTGAAGTTGGGTTGGAGAATCTGCAATCTGAGAAACATCTTGTTTGATAGCTTAGCCAACTCTTGTCCTGCATGTATATATACGGATATACCATATATGTAAAAAGCCATTTTCTTTATAATGAAAATTTCTAGATGTATTTGCAATGCTCATTCTTGTCTTATAAGTGAGATTTCGTAACCAACCCTGATTTTCAGAGGGCTCTAAGTGAGAAAAAAAATTGGGGTCTCACACATAAAAAAAATTAATTTTTTTTTAAAAAAACTCAAATATATACTAAAAATTTAACAGTTTTACAAAATTGAAATAACATTTTAGCTATTCAAAAAATACTACTCAAATAATCACAAATTTACAGTAACAAAAGGATTTATGTTCTCTAATCAAATTCTTAGTTCTTAGATTGCAAATAGATTACAAGTTTACAAATCACATGAATTCAAATTGAAGAGATCACGATTTGAAAAGAAAAATTACCAAAAAACAAAAAAGTCACTGTTGCTATTGTAGACTCAGACGAAGGTTAGAAAGTTATAGGCAAAGTAAGGTTTCTGAAGAAAAAAAATCTTATTTTTTATAGAGTTTTATTTGAATTTGGGGTGGGGCGTGTAGTATGTGGTTTTGTGCTATTGCTTACGTACGTGGCTGAAATGTTTGAACAAGTTTTTTTTTTTCCTTCGTTTTTTTAAATATATATAATATAAAAATTTCTACTTTGGGGTTCTAGGCAATCAGGTTGGCCTTTTTTAGCATCTCAAAGTGAGATCATCACAGTTATGGATGTACACATATATAATGGGAAGACTATTAAACTCACGAGCTCCATCGACAATAGGAACAATCCTGGCCATTTCAAAAATCAACATATCATTAGAGATCTAGTACCTGACCGAATTGACGTCTCCAACAATTGTCTATATATTTAAGGCTAGTTTAGTTTCATTTGTTTAGTCTTTATGTAATATTTTTGTTTCTAATTTGTCCTACTCTCAATCTCAATTATACTTAATTCTCCTGTAATGAATTTTTGACTTATCAAAACAAAAAAAATGAAGAAAAAGCATGTCACGTCATTAGCTCAAAATTTTGACGTTATTGATCAAATCATGTAAAGACAATGTGTGCCACGTATTTGGCTCAAAATTTCAACGGTGTAGAATTAATTGATGATAACATCATTCAACGGTGCATGTGCTTGTTTTCGTTGTCGATCCAACGATTCTCACGTGTTTGACCCAGAAAATCTCACCACAACTAATTGAGAGATTATGAGTTTGATAATTTGACCCAGAGAAGTGAGATATTCATACTGGTTCATCATCAACAATGAAGAATAGTACCTAAAACCCAGACGCAAACCAATAGAGGCCATAGGAGAAACCAATTATGCACCATTTGTATCGAAAACCAAATGCTCCACGGATATAGATAAAAAAACAACACCAGAAGTTCTTTGTTTTCAAATTTCAATACATTTCAGTATTGCTCCACTTGCTCATCATTACCATCACCATCGATCTTACAGGAAAGAGAAAATCTTTGATAACTAAATGGAAATGGGTAGTGGCCTTGCATGAGCCATGAAACGTGTTCACTCATATCTGCCATGCACCGTTATCATTTCCTGCAAAGTGAAAAAAGATCCAGTAAAGTTACCAAAAGTGAGATTATATGATTTCCTGACCAAGAAAATTATGACATTTTATCTTGCTTTTGTTATTGTTAAGTGAATAGTATCAGATTGGAAATCAAGAAAATTTAAATAGGATATATATGTTTCTATTTCATTGGCCAACTGAAAGTCTTTTCTGTAATGGGAAATCTCAGAAAACTATGGACTGTTAGTCAACCAAACAATGACTTGGTGGTCCAACAACTACACATCACTTGAAGCATGCACATTGGTCTCCAATCCCATCTAGTTAAAAAACAACAACGAGCAAGTAGTGGACAGGTAAGGCTCCTCTTTCTCACATCACTCGTTCACTAATTCAGTTACCTTTTCATTATTTTAGTTCCCATGTTGCTTTTGGCCTGAAATCTTTAGCAGTGAGAACTGAGAACTGAGGAAAAGAACACAAATTATAGATATTAACGAAACCAAAAACCAAGGAGAACGGTGAGCAGAGAGTAGTAGCCATGGTGGTGGAGGGGAAGAAGATTGAGGATGATGCTGCTTCTGAAGCTGAAGAGGAAGTGAACTACAGAGGATGGAAAGCCATGCCACTTGTCATAGGTGAGATTTCAGGCTGACCCTTTTCTTTGATTTGCAGACTGATGATGTAAAGTTTTGGTCTTTTAATGTTGTGACGTTAATCATGAGTGACCCTTTTGCCTATAAATTGCAGGAAATAAAACCTTTGAGAAGTTAGGAGCTATTGGAACCTTATCTAATTCTCTTGGTCTATCTCACTACTGTGTTCAGCATGAGCAGCATTACAGCTGCAACTATCATCAATGTCTTCAATGGCACCACTAATTTCTCTACTATGATCGGCGCTTTCGTTTCTGACACTTACTGGGGTCGGTTCAAAACCGTGGCCTGCGGTTCACTCCTTACTGGTACTACTTGAATTATAATAGCATGATTAGCATCTAATGTCCATAATACATATTGACCAAGAATTGTTTCTGAAATTAACCTGGATCATCCAGATCAAAATTTAGAACTGCTCATGTAGAAGTGCTTTTGTTGGAAGCGGTTTTGTAATGTGCTTTTTCAATGAGTTTTATGATTAGTCCAGGATGCACTTTATGACATGTAGCATTTAGTGTTCTTATAGGCAAGTTCATGTTGACTTCCAATTGACTTAAGTTAGTTACAACCAATGGATCTAATTCTGTGTTTCTATTTCTAAAAGGGGCTGATCTTCATAGACTTCACTGCCATATTCAAGACCCTTCACCCTCCGCCTTGCGAAGCACAGGACCGCAGCGTGTGTTAAGGCGGCACGCCTGGACAAATTGCATTTTTGGTAGCTGGACTTTTCCTACTCATAGTAGGAGCTGCTGGGATTAGACCATGTAACCTTGCATTTGGAGCAGATCAGTTTAACCCAAAGACAGAATCTGGAAAGAGAGGAGTCAACAGCTTCTTCAATTGGTACTTACATTCACTGTGGCACAAATGCTGTCCTTGACAGTCGTTGTGTATGTGCAGTCCAATGTGAGTTGGTCTCTGGGTTCGGCATTCCAGCCATGCTCATGTTTTTGTCATGTGCACTCTTCTTCATGGGTGCAAAATTGTTTGTAAAAGTGAAACCCAGTGGTAGTCCAATGACAAGTGTGGCACAAGTCATAGTGGCTGCTTTAAGGAAGAGGAAACTTAAGCAACCAGAACAACCATGGCTCTCCCTCTTTGTTTATATGCCTCATAAATCCATGAATGCCAAGCTCCCTTACACACATCAATTCAGGTACTTATATAAGACTATTGTTTGATCTACAAGTTACTAAACTTAAGTCCTAATATTGTTGTTTTCACTTCTCAGATGCCTAGACAAAGCAGCTATTGCGACGCCAGAAGACCAAATAAACCCTGATGGATCAGCATCCAATCAGTGGAGACTATGCAGTATGCAGCAAGTGGAAGAATTGAAATGCTTGGTGAGAGTTTTACCAATATAGTCTGCATGCATTGTGTATTATGTTGTCATAGTGCAACAGCACACCTATGTAACATTCCAAGCTCTTCAAGCCAATAGACACCTCGGAAGCTTCCGGGTCCCAGCTGCATCCTACGAAGTCTTCTTGATGTTGGCCATGACCATATGGATTCCCATCTATGACAGACTTGTAGTCTCATTTCTCCAAAAGCGCACAAAAGTAGAAGGCGGAATCACAGTCCTGCAAAGAATGGGGACTGGCATAGTTTTCTCCATTGTCTCCTGTTAGTCTCTGCAATCGTTGAAGAGCGTCACAGGTCTGTAGCTCTAACCAAACCAATCCCAGGGATCAGATCAAGGGGTGACATTTCTTCCATGTCAGGCTTCTGGTTAGTAGTCCCTCAGCTCACTCTGGCTGGACTTGCAGAAGCCTTCACTGCCATTGGACAAGTTGAGTTCTACTACAAACAGTTCCCTGAAAACATGAGAAGCATTGCAGGGTCTCTCTTCTTCTGTGGACAAGCAAGTTCAAGCTACTTGAGTGGCTTCTTGATTTTAGTAATTCATAAAACTACCGAGGGGGCTGCAACCGGAAATTGGCTGCCGGAAGATCTCAACAAGGGTACACTGGATTACTTTTACTACATGATCACTGTTCTTGCAGTCGTAAATTTGGGATACTTTTTGCTCATGGCGAGTTGGTACCAATATAAAGGCTCTGGGATACTACTCTTGAAGTTGAAGTTGTGTCGAAAACTTCTGAGAAAAATGCTTGATGGCGAGGAGGCCTCGGGAACTTCAAGCTCGCAGTAATATATACACTAGAAGAATATTCCTTGTTGTAGATGGAATGTACTTATGAAGAGCTCAATTATCATTAGGGCCCTCATTAATATTAGTCACTCAATATTGGTGCAGATTTTTTCATACAGTACTGGTGGAGATGTAATTGGCCTTTGTCCAGATTCAGTAGACTAACAAGAAACCACTGACGTGGGTCTGAACTTGGGATATTTCATCTCTAAGATCTTTTCCAAGTTGAACATGGAAATGGTATGAAATTACCCTAATGGTATTCTCAGTTCAATGTTCATTTCATAAGAAAGCAGACATGTTATGAATGGTTTATATCAGTCGGGGAATTTGTTAACTCTTACCCTAGTCATGTGAGCTTTTTAACAAAAGGGACAAGGCGGTACGCTGATTGCAGCAAACTCATTTTACATGCCAACAATAAGTCGAAGCAGAGTGGCAAACTTAAAAAGGATTTCTCTACGATGTTACTCACAACATGCCGAGTACCTGTCTTTACTCTCAGCAATACTAAAGATCTGTTACAGTATAGTGAATAATTTCTGTCCTCTTAACTAGACTGTGTATGCTTGCTGAATTGTGTCGATGTCTAGACCCTTCAATCTCACGACAGATTCAACGTGACCTTTCAGTGTATGCAATTCTCTCAACCTGAGCAACAGAATTAGATTTGTGATCACAGCAGACTGGTCGAGAAAAGTAGTTTTGAGATATAATCCGCTTTCTGCATCGAAGAGAAATGGAAGAGTCCAGCTTTTTTTTACCTGGCAATTTCAGCTCTTCTCTTGGCCTCTTCAGCCATGTGATTGAGTTCTGTGAAATGAGTTCGTTCAGTGAACATCTTGGTGTCCGGTGGTTGCAAACCATGAAGAGTTCGTTGTGCATGTGCCCATTGAAGCTCACGCTGTTCCTTTCCGAAGTCCTTTTGCCTTGTGAAAGCAATCTAGAAAACAAAACAATGTCTCAAAGCATAGCTCATATGAAAGTGCCTGATTAAGAAAACCACTTAAGAAGAGCAAAAGCATACCCTTTGCTCGATGAGAAGATCCCAAGCCTTCCCGCTCAGAGCATAGCGTATCATGAACTTTAAGATATCCAGTGGGATATAAGTCACAATGTTGTAAAGCCAGATAACCCCAGCCCAACCCCATCCTATCCCTTCGATAGCAGCAAACTCCCAGTTAGCATAGACTGCTATCAAGGTGGCAATCTGCTCAAATAAAAATATCAAATGTCAGTGCTTCCTCATACGATCATACCCAATCTAAAGGAATTGAAAATAAGAATTATTGAGAAATCTGCTCACCAGCTGGGCTATAAAGAAAGCCACAACAAGCAACATTCCAGGTCGCTCAACAAAGGACCAACTTCGAGACCGTGTAACAAAAATGAGGGCCTGACTAATGATGCTCACTTGTAGATATATAGCAGATGCAAGCTTCCTAAAGTCATCGTGAGCTGTCTTCTCAAGGGTTGACACACCAAAGGTTCTCTGAAACATATAGTCGCTAGAAATTAATAATCAATTATAATTAAGTGAACAACTGAGAAGCAGAAGTAAACATAAAACTAGTTCCCATAATGTACAATTGATAACAAGTAAAGTATCTGTCATGATCTCATTTCAACAGCAGAACAGAGCAGGCAATCTTACTGGGAAAAAGTCTGTTTTGTATGCTGCCCAGAAGAATATCACAGTCATTATTGCCAAGTAAGTTCCCAGCACAATTCCAGTGGCGAAAATCTCAGCAAGCTTCCAGCTATCCGGCAGCGGAGATGGTTTAACCCTGTCCTTTGAAATCGTCATAATAGTACCTAAAAGAGAAAATTGCTAGTAAGTCGTTGCAGATACACGTACTCAAATCTCCACTATGTATAGCCAAACAACTCATGAGAAAAGGGTAGAACACTTGACCATCATTGGCCAAACAATAAAACATGCAGCTAACAAAGGCTCAACACTTTTGATTGAATTAAAATATATCTGACGAATGTTAGACTCTTGCGCGCCTCTGTGTGTGTGTGTGTGTGTGTGAGAGAGAGAGAGAGAGAGAGAGATTGGACAGTGAAAGGAAGCACAAACCATCATTGAGAATTGCAATAATAAGCACCATAAAAGGTGGAAAATCAAATCTCCATAGCAGGGCCAGCAGCATGAAACCCATCTGCCAACATAATAAAGGTCAGATGAGTGTTGAATTCTAAATAGTTCCCAAAGAAATGCAGTTTCATTATAAGATGTCATCTACATAGATCAATTCAAAACATAAGAACTTACCACAATACGGATAGTGATGGATACAGCATATATCTGACAGCATAAAGAGCAAATTTTTTAATCAACATTAGTTCACCACTAATGCAGGCAATAACAATCACAAGAAATGAACATCATTTACCACAGTATAAATCAAAGCTTACCGTGTAATTTTTCATTCTCTGGAAGATTGCTCGACTAGTCAAAACAGCACTAATAATTACACTAAGGCCAGGTTCAGTTAGCACAATATCAGAAGCACTGCGAGCCGCATCTGTTGCATCAGCAACAGCTATACCAATATCCGCCTTTTTGAGGGCAGGAGCATCATTAACTCCATCACCAGTCATTCCACAGATATGTTTCATTGCTTGCAGGCGTTTCACTATCTCATATTTGTGCTCTGAATCAAAACAATATTAAGCCAATTAGCTCAACACAAGAAATGTCACCATTTTCTGGGAGATAAAAATTTCAATGTAAAATATTTCGTCAAGCGTGTAAGCAAGCTTAGCAATGGCAAGGGAACAAGCATACCTGGGAAAACACCAGCGAATCCATCAGCTTTTTCTATTAAATCGTCAATGGGTAAAGCTGCAATTGATTCATCCTTGTCCTGTCCTAGTAAGGCTGATGAAGGATACATATTTGTTCCCATTCCCAAACGACGTCCAGTTTCCTTTCCTATTGCCAATTGATCCCCTGAGAAAGTAAAAGTTTTAGCGAATGGTGGCAAGTCACATCAGAATTTTCTTGCACACTTTCCATATGGGGATGAGCACATTTCATTCTGTCACTAGATTTTAACAAAAAAAGCATGAATTAAATGACAGATTTCAAAGGAACTAATATATTGAAACATTTCTACACCAACATCATCAATGTTCATGACATCAAATAAACCATGCACTTGGTGAAGCTATTAATAACATGAGACCTCAATACCGGAGATTAGATTGAGGCAAAGTAGAGTTAAATTGATATTAAGAACTTCAATTGCTCAAGATTCTTTCAGATGCTACAGATATCAAATTGGACTTCTTATACTTTTTGCAAGCCCACACAATACATATATAAACTACAACAAAAAACGCACACCTGTAATCATTTTCACATTTACTCCAAGATTTAGTGCCCTCCTTATGGTCTCTGCACTGTCATGCCTAGGTGGGTCAAAGAGAGGCATTAGACCAATGAACTGCCACGGGCCTCCAGGACTCTCCTTAACTCCTTCTGGAACTTCCTGCAATGCAAAAGATAACTCAAACATCTATAAAAGTTCAAAGTACAACAGACAACTAAAAGGAGATAACGAGAAATCCATTAACCTGGTACGCTACTGCAAGAGAGCGCAACCCTCGCTCTGCAAACTTATCAATCACTGCATGAACTCTACGTTCAATGTCTGACTTATTGTGCGCAAGATGTAGAATCTGAAGAAAGAAAGAAAAATGATAAAAGTGAAATTAGGAATAGTATTAATGAAAAGTCAGAAACATCAGAGTGGAGAATAATTTACCTGCTCTGGTGCACCTTTGCTAACCCTGTGCATTTTACCATCACGGTCAATGTAAGTCAATGCAGTTCGCTTATCAGTAGGATTAAAAGGAAGAAAGTGTATTTCTTGAATGCCAGCACGTGCCTAGCCATTGAGAAAGATTTGGTATTATCAAGTCAGCTATCATGTTAGACATATATATTCAGGATAACAATTCAAACTTATATTTAAAATTAACAAAATTCGCCTACAAATGGGCATCATATCGATGTTTAAGAAGGAAGACAACGGCAATTACCTCCTTAGGATCAGCCAGCATCCCAACTATTGCAGTATCTATTGCATCTTGATTCTCTGTCCTGGAGGCTCGAGCTGACATCAAAACAACAGTATCGGCGTCCACTCCTTTTGCGAAAACCTACACATAATTAAAATTCAAACAAAATTAGAATTTCAGCAGGAAAGAATAAATTGTATAACAAATAATCTGCATTTCTCCCAACTACCTCAATAAGATTTTTGTCAACAGTCAGCTTGTTCAAGGTTAGAGTTCCAGTCTTGTCGCTACAAAGAACATCCATGCCAGCCATTTCTTCAATGGCTGTCATTCTCTTTGTAATAGCTCCCTGTAGTCATCATGAACAGAGTTAATCATGTCCAAAAAGCAATAACCACATACAGTTGTAGCATTCACGTGGAAATAAACATACCTGCTGTGCCAATCGATGAGACCCAATTGCCATTGTCACTGACAGAACCGTGGGCATTGCTATTGGAATTCCACCAATGAGAAGCACAAGAAGATTGTCAATTCCAGGGCGATAGTCTCTGTCTTGTATCGGGTACATGACAATTATCTCTATTACCATTCCTACAGCAATTGAACAGATGCAGAAATTCCCTATCGCTGTTAAGACCTGAAAATTAAAAGGACAAAAGAAGTTATTTACAAAATCAAATTGTAGAAATTCCACTACTCCGTGATAAGATATAATACTGTTGTTCCCTTACCTTTTGGAAGTGACCCACTTGATTAGTGCTATCAACAAGGTGGGCAGCCTTCCCAAAGAAAGTATGCACGCCAGTGGCAATGACCACAGCTTCAATCTCTCCCTGTTTGCAGGTTGAACCAGAATAAACACCATCCCCAGGGCCTTTTGTCACTGGAAGCGACTCACCAGTAAGTGCAGACTGCAAGTTCAAAATAGAATGAGGAGCTCAACTTCTTACAGAATCAGCCATTACATTCCAACTTATGAGCATTACAGACAACTTAATGCGACAATTGTAATCTCAAAAGAACCTGATCGATCTTCAAAGGGTCCCCTTCAAGTAGACGTGCATCCGCTGGAACAATATCACCAAGTTTGATACTGATTATGTCACCAGGTACTAGAACAGCAGCATCTTGCTCATTCCACCTTCCATCTCGAAGTACCTTTCAAAAATGGACGCAACAAACGAGTTCAGTTAAATATCACCATAAAAATATCAGAAATCGATAGATACACCAAGATGGAACCTATGAAAAACAGAACTAACAAGCTGCTAAATCCAATACCTTGGCTTTCGGAGCAAGACGAGCCATGAGGGCTGCTGCAGCATTCCCAGCATTGTTCTCCTCTATAAAACTTATGGTCGAATTGATGACCAGCAGAATTATAATCCCCACAAAATCTTGCCAGTCGGGTGGCTTGCCCTGCATAAGCATAAACAACCTTCTCAATCAACAAACAAAGCACCAACAACACAAAAAGTATACAAAAAATACCCGAAAAAGCCAACAACTTACTCCGCCATTGGCCAGAGCAATGGCCATGATTGCTGCTGCCTCCATCACCCAGGAGAGTGGGTTCCACATGAACCCCAGAAACTTGATAAATTTGCTCTCCTGAAACACAACACACAATTCTATAAACATGAACACCAAAAATAACACAGTTCATCTTTCACAAACTACTTAGAGCACCAACAACAACAACAAGAAGCTAGGCTTTCTATAAACATGAACACCAAAAATAACACAGTTCTTCCTACACAAACTACTAAGAGCACCAACAACAACAACAAACTAGGCTATAGAAATCAAACCTGTTTCTCTTCAAGCTTGTTATGCCCAAAAATGGTTAACCTCTCCTCAGCAGCTTCACTGCTCAGACCCTCTTTGCTACATCTCAGATTCTCAAACACCTCCTCAATGGGTATGTTTTCCTATAATCACAAGTTCACAGACCCATTATAAACAAAACAAGCTACAACAAACCAAACACAGAGCCCAAAAAAAACCCAAGCAGAAAGCTTCAAGATTTCTCCCAGATCTATCTACATACCAAATCAACCGTTTCCTTCAGCACCGCGTCAAGCACTTCAGGCTTCTCCTCCGCCATATCTTCCGTCACAGCTCTGCAGAAGCATTCACTCAACAAAAATCACAAGGGCCCATTTACATCAAAAACGAAAAGAGAACAGAAAACACACAAAAAAGACTGAAGCTTTTTTGAAAAAGTGATGAACTTTGAGCAGTACCCAGTTGAAAAGACTCGGGTTTTATCGGAATTAGAGGTCGAGGGACCAAAATGAGAGTGACCCTCTATAGCCACACCAAGAACGCAGAGAACGAAGATGAAGAAACCGCTAATGGAGGAGAGAGTGGCAACAAGCAGTAGTCAGTAAACAGTCACAAGCTTTTCTACTTGCTCTCTGTTTTTATTGAGAAAACAAATACCCGAGAAAAAGAAAGGACTCCTCTACTAAATATTTTTCTTTTTGGCTAAAAAAATATCCACACTTTACCTAAAGGCTAAAGCTCCAAACTTTTTTGCCTGTAACAGTGGGATATTGAAATGTGCATAGCACAAGCACAAAAATGGAATCTTTATTCATTTAATAACTCCGAGGATATATTGTTTATCGTAAATAATTAATACATAGTATTATATTCAACTGTTTAAAAACTTAAGTTGAACGATGAAATTTAATGAAATGATTAAGGAATATGTTTTATCGCGATTTAATAGTTTGTTAAAATGTCAGTCGAAACTAACACAAAATATTTTTTTTTTTTTGTGATCAGAATTATAATTTTGAAGATGAGGTGACCAACCAAGGCCATTGAATCATGAATTGCACATGCACTCATGTGTTACATGAGCGGATCTACTTGAGGGCTATTAGGGTTGCAGCCTTTGTAAGATTTTGGGGTGAAAAAAATTAATACATATGTAGTTATCAATTAGCAAAATAGATATATGATCCCTATTTTTTATTGATGAAAGCAAAACAGGGACCCTTGATCCTTTGATGTTCCACAAATTTGAGTACGAAATACATTTGTGTTAGAAGTAGTCAAAAAGAAGATTCGTTGTGATGATTCTAATATGAAGAAAATGAGTAAATGACTGATGTTGGGTATGACTAATCAAACTAAAACAGATGAAAATGTCATAATTTGAGGAGTAGCACGGCTTAGATAATTTCAAATTCTTATACTTATTGGTTTGACACTACTTATGCGAATGTATCTTACTAATTAATCTCTTGTTGAGTTTAAGATTTTCTCTTATATAGATTACGATAATTTTTCTTTAATGTCATAGTAGATCTTTAGGTTAACAAAAAAAATTATGAACTATGATTTGTAAAATTTGTTGTTACGATCAAAATTTCGTCACGACAAAAAATTAATCCGAGTGACATTTTGATCCTGAATCCACTTTTCTAACCTTGTCTCTTTAACTTTGCAATTTAGCCTCTCTCTTTTTACTGTGTGCAGCAATATCTATTGGGTAAAAGATAAGCAATGTTATATGGTAATTACGTGAAAACAAGTTTTCAGGTAGTGGATAGGTTGGTTGTACATTTATACGTGGTTTTGTGACGAAGAAGGGTCGCCAAGACGCCAACTCGTGCGGTCAAGATTATGGTTGTGATTTAATCCTCCTTGAAAATGACAGCCTACCATAAAGCACGGCCACATTGACCGCAGTTGACGGTCTCTAGGGTAACCAATACAATATGATCCCGTGAAGATTATAATGCCTAGAATATTTTTTTCCTTTGAAAATTCTAAAACGTGCCGCCCCTTTTGTGTAGAAATTTTCTCATGGTGCTTGATGATAATTTTGAAAAAAGGTTCTGTTCTTGTATACATTGACTCTATCATTGAGCAGTGAAAGGTACTTAAGAGGCCGGACTCTGTATCGTGATTAAAACGATTCAAAATAAATTCTTCGATTTAATAAAATAAGTGACAAGTTGAATAATACACGGAAGAAAAATATAAGACACAACATTGAAAGCAAAATCATCACTTCATGATATCTTTTTGGATTACAAAGCGGATAACCTAAATTGATATTTTTCTCACTTAGGTGAAAATACTAATAGAGCAATGAATCCAATGATTTGATATGTCGATTCAACTATGTCAGCAGTCCTCATTATTGAATCAAAACTTGATTTAGACTTAGAGTTTATGACAACAATTATTACAAGATGTCACGTACTTGTCGTCCAATTTAGGTAAACCAACAACTACCCTAAAGTTAGGCGGTTTAGGCCTCTAAAATGAACTTAAAGTATTCCCACTTCTTCCCTCAAGAAACTTGACTCTTTCCTTCTTATATATTCTTCTCTATATTTCCCTTCATTCGATTTTTCCACAATATTTCTCACCAACCAGCGTCTCATAATTTCTTCCATTGTTGTTGGTTGTCACCATTTAGCTACTTTTCGGCTAAAGAGTAGATTGATCACAAGCTCTAATTTGCGGTATCAATATATAAATTTCTCGCTAATATTCGATGACTCATCGTATCATATATGTTGTTATTCACCATCATGTTACTATTTAGAGCTAATTTAGAACATGATTAAGATTCGAATGCTTAAAATTAACAACTAATCAAATAATTTAACTCACTACATGTGGGGTAGAGAGGCCAAAAAGAAGCACATATTTCGGTCACTTATTTACTAGACAGGAGATGTGGACCAATGGCAGAGCAACATGTGCAGCATGTATGAGAGTCGGGGCATGCCCACGTGATTGGATAGACATTGCAGTCTCTGGCCCATAATTTATATTTTTCACTAGTAGAATTATTGTTAATATTTGTATACTTATTTGGGGAATGGACGTGACAGAACAGTAAAAAAAATGGAGGTGAAGAAAAACAAAGGTTAGCTAGGGCTATATCATTGTTAAGGCTACAATGCACTCTTTTATATCTTGATCTCTATCCGTGATCTGATTCCATTTCCTTTTCATTTGACAAGACAAAAGTTTAAAAAGTAAAGATTAAAGTATAAAACACATAAAAGATTATATTTTTTTGTCACGTTGAAGTGATGTATCATAAAAATAACAATCGAATGTTTATACATATGAATATTAAGAATTCATTTTAGTTGATTGTACATACTTCAACTTCCTGATTTATATCATTAGTGTGGTGAGGAAAATGATATTATGGAGGAGTCAGAAACCAATTTTATTAAATAATACGATTAGGATAGTAATTTATGACATAAAAAATAATCTTTTGGAGTGAAAGCGAGTAATTCATAAAAAATGTCACGGTCGTAAATAAATTGATGTGATACACTATTATAATCACTAGCAATAATCTTTAAATCCTTTAAATCGATAAATGTAAGCTCACTTACTTGGATCATTTGCATTTCAATATTTAGAATATTAAAACTAATTAGATGCGATGAACTTTTGAAATTGAGAAACTACATATCATAGATTATAAATATATAGATGTGTGTGTACATGCCTTCTTGGATATATATATATATATATATTGAAATATGCATTTTTTTTATTTGGCTAATAATCATATCTCCATTGTTCAATTTATAGATATATATGTATAAATCAACTCCGTAAGTTTTTATTCAATTTGATGATCGCTTGGGTTCTCATAATCGAGATTTACTAATTATATACACGAATGGTTCCGATTTTACTGATTTATGTCCGTTTGTTAATTTGATCTAATTAGATAACTTAACCATCATCAAATTTGATGAAACTTTGCAGAAGTGATCTATACACTAATACTTACAATATAAACGGTGGAGAAGTGAATATATATGTAACAACCCGAACCAAAATTCACTTATAAATCAGCACGAAACAATATTATCGCGAATTAGTTGTATCGCGTGAGTTATCAAAGACTTTTTCATCGAGCTAGAATTTGACTTGATTTTCTTAACGAGAGTTGTAGAATACTTAAATTCGAGCTCGTAGGAATTTTCGGAGAATTTTTCAGATTTACAAACTATTTATTATGATTATTGGAAGTTTTTATTTTCGGATAACTATTGCGATGTTTATCGGAAATTGTCGTAACGGATAAATCGAAAAAAAACTTGTTCTTATCGGTTAATTATTGGCCGTACGATCGCGATAAAGTCAAATAATAGTCGTTGATCGATTGAGGAGCTTCCCCTATAAATAGCAAGTTTCCGAAAATAGCCGGTTTACCCGATTTTGAAAGTTAGACTGTGAGTTGACCATGCATTGACCAACCCATTGACCCGACCAGGATTGCCGACCCATTTCTTGACCCGCCGAAAAAGTGACCGTCCGGCCATCATTTTTTGAGTTCGAGGAGATCGTGATCGAGATTTTGGCGAGGGAATTTCCACCGGACCACGGAGCTAGCATTTGTACTGTGAGTGAACATTTTATTTTCACTGTTGTTATTCGAGTCTTCATTTATATATTTTACAGTTATGCATTTACGTTTATGCATTTGCATTTGGAGGCATATATGATTTGTTTTATATAGAGCATAGTCACAGTGGTTGCATCGATGCACTGCCTCTCGGCTGATCCCCGAAATGCTCCGGGAGGGCCAGGAACCTGACCCGAGGATTTATTGAGCATCCAGGAGGGCCAGGAACCTGACCTGGGCAATATTAGGACTCGAGGTCGAGTGACTCGAGTCGGAGTCTGTGCATATTTTACAGTACCCAGGTGTACCTGGATGTTTATTTTCAGACTTGCATTATTTTTATGTACATTATTTATGAAATGCATATTAATTATAGTTTCTAAATAAAAAATGAAATACTATTTTCGTCCATTCACTCTAACAGTTTTTGTTATGTTATATGCCTTTCCTGGGCTATTCGGTGTCCTCTGCCCAGTTTGCAGTTGTTATCTTGTGATTGCACGTCGGAGACAGAGATGTAGAGTGTGTGTTACTGTACTCATCTAGTAGGTTCCTAGCTTAACCTGCTAGTCTTGTATAATATATATATATATATATTAGAAGTCACTCTGAATACTGTATGGAGTTTGACTCTATTGTGTTTTATTTTTCACACAGTTTTTGGGTTTCTTATCACCTTCTATAAATAGTGTATATTTATAGTAAATTTAGAATTTGGTTGATTTGAGAAATCCGGTTGGGATTTGGTGCCCACGGTTTGTTTGTGGACATTTTAGAAGTGTGTTTTCCTTACAAGTTTTTGGGTTTCTTGTTTTTAGAAGAAACTCTGGCAAAATTTTTGCAGACTCAGTTGTCGTTAGGGCCTAATTCCAATTTAGGAAACTAAATCGGGATCAGGTCATTTCAGTTGGTATCAGAGCTTTAGGTCATAGGTTCTGTAGAATTTTACAATTGTGTTACTAAGGACATTTAGGAATACACAGCACTACCGGAGCGATGGCCCGACCGGATGGCGGATCTCCATAATGCTCACGGTGTTGTGTGTTTTTAAATGTTTAAGGTTTCATTACTGTATTCTTCATGTTTGTTGACTAATGTGTTTTTTCATCCATAGGAGATGCCTTCTAGACGTGGAGCCCGCACTAATAAGGCTGAGGATCATGATGAGGATTAGCGAACACATGACTTGCTTATGCGAGTTTTACAATTAGAGGAGCATTTTGATCCTGTAGCAAAGGCAAGAACAACTGGAGCAACTACTTTCTTCGATTCCATAGATCCTGAAATTTGTGAGGCATGGATAGTTTAGTTGCAGCGTGTATGTGAACGACTTCACTTCACTCCAGAGCCGAAGACTATAGCAGTTGTTGGGTTACTTGAGTCACATGCTTACTTCTGATGGGCCAGCACCGATAGGGTTCCTGTCGACATCCCATGGCCTACATTCAGGGAATTGTTCATGCGCTGATATTTCAATCAGGCTACTCAACAATAGAAATACGAAGAGTTCACCAATCTGAGACAAGGCAGTATGTCAGTGCTTGAGTATCGAGACATATTTACTCGTTTGTCGTGATTTGCACGTGATATGGTGGCGAGTGAGGAAGCCAAATGCAGGAGGTTTGAGCTGTGTTTGAATTTGAACATTAAGGGGACATTGACAACTATGCCTCTGGATAACTTTGATGAGTTTGTTAGTGCAGCCATCAGAGACGAGAATGTTGAAAGAGAGAAAAAAATGTAGTTTTGAACTCACCGCTTTGAGGAGGGCGGACCCAGCCAGGGTCCTCCAAAGAAAGTAAGCTCAGGTACTTCGGGGTCAGCATCTTCTTCTGGTAGTGGACCTTATAGTTTTCTTGCTAGCACGTCTGGTTAGAGTAGGAGCCAGAGATGGAGGAGGAATTAACCTCAGAGGCAATAATCAAGTGGTTATTTCTAGTAGGTTAAGTTATCCTCGACGCCCATATGATCATCAGTTGCACCTAGAGAATTTCCATTGTGCAATACCTGTAATATGCATCATTTGGGTTGGTGTCAGCAAGGCATCAAGGGTTATTATCGTTGTATCCATGATGGTCACTTTGCCAGGGAGTGTCCACAGTTAGCCATTTTTGGTGGTTCAGTAACCCAGAGTTCAGGTGGAGATCAGGATACCACTTCTGGAGTTCGGCCAGCGTAGCCCACAAGACAAGCAAATCAGCAGAACTGCAATTAGCGTGGACGACCCGCTGGGCAGGCTCGAGTGCATGCCATGACCCTGCGAGAGGGCAGAGCTTCCCCTGAGGTTATCATCAGTATGTTATATGTTTTTTGTTATCCAATCCTTACTTTGTTAGACCCGGGGGCTACGCATTCGTTTATGTCGTATAGATTGGCATCTTTGGCCACTATACCTGCCTCTCCACTTCCAGGTACGTGGCGAGTGTTATACTCGTCAAGTGAGGTTGTGTGTGTTGGATAGGTATATAAGGACTGTGAAATATTCATAGGAGATCATGGGCTAGCCACAGATTTAATGTTGTTGGATATTGTACATTTTGATGTAATTCTGGGGATGGACTTCTTAGAAGCTCATTGGGCAGTCTTTGATTATCATGAAAATGAGATAGTCTTTAGAAGGCCATGTATTCCAGAAATCTTATTTCACGGCAAAAGAAATATTTCTCCACCTTATACGATTTTGGCAATGAAAGCGGAAAAGATGTTAAAGAAAGGCTGTGAGACATACTTGGCACATGTGATTAATACTGAAGTTTGTGTGCTGAGTATCAGAGATATTTCAGTGGTTTGCGAGTATCCAGATGTTTTTTCAGAGGACTTACCTGGTCTTCCTCCAGTGAGGAAGATTGATTTTACTATTGAATTATTTCCAGGTACTGGTCCTATTTCTTAAGCACCAAATCGAATAGCTCTGGCAGAGTTAAAGAAGTCAGGTTCAACTACAGGAGTTTATCAATAAGAGTTTTATTCGACCCAGTGTTTTACCTTGGGGTACTATAGTGTTGTTCGTTAGGAAGAAGGATGGTTCAATGAGGTTGGGCATTGACTATCAAAAATTGAATCAAGTAATGGTGAAGAATAAGTATCCTTTACGACAGATTGATGATTTGTTCGATCAACTAAAAGAAGCAACAGTTTTCTTGAAGATTGATCTCAGGTCAAGATATCACCAACTTCAGATTCGAGAATCAGATATTTCTAAGACGGTTTTTCGATCACGCTATGGACATTTTGAGTTTCTTGATATGCCCTTTGGCTTGACAAATTCCCCAACCGTTTTTGTGGACCTCAAGAATAGAGTCTTTAGGCGATATTTGGATAAGTGTGTCATTGTATTTATCGATGACATCTTAATATATTCTAATGATGTGAAGCAACACCAGAAGCATCTACGTGTTGTTTAACAAACTTTGCTGGAATCTCAGTTGTATGCAAAGTTTAGCAAATGTGAATTCTTGCTGGATAATGTGAAATTTCTTGGTCATGTAATTTCAGTTGAGGGAGTTAGCGTTGATCCAGATAAAATTAAAGCGGTGTTGAATTGGAGCACACCTACCTCTATAACTGAGATAAGAAGTTTCTTGGGATTAGCAGGTTATTATCGCCGTTTAGTACAAGATTTCTCGAGGATTGCGACTCCGCTTTCCCGATTAACGAAGAAGGGGGTCATGTTTTAGTGGTCTGATGCTTGTGAAGAGAGTTACCTGGCATTGAAGTAAAGGTTGACCACGGTACCAGTGTTGACATTGCGTAACGAAAGTGGGGAATATGTTATTTACAGTGATGCTTCGAAATTGGGTCTGGGCTTTGTTTTGATGCAACATGGCAAGGTCGTTGTGTATGGTTCTCGACAACTGAAACCCCACGAAGTTAATTATCCCACACATGATATGGAGCTTGTTGTCATTGTGTTAGCAATGAAGAGTTGGAGGCACTACTTATATGGCGCGCAGTGTAAGATTTATACTGATCACAAGAGTCTCACTTACCTGCATACTCAACCATATTTGAACATGAGGCAACAAAGATGGATGGAGTTAATTAATGATTATGACTGTACTTTCGAGTACCATCCAGAGAAAGCTAATGTTGTGGCTGATACTCTTAGTAGGAAATCTGGAACCTCTTTATTTCATGTACGAGTCGCACGAGTATCGATGTTAGCTGAGTTGCGAGCTATAGGAGCAGAACTAGAATGGTGTGGTGATGGAGCACTGTTAGCCAGCTTTCAAGTTCGACTAGTGTTGTTTGAGAAGGTGCAAGAGACTCAGGATGCGGATCCTTATTTGTCGAGTAAAAAGAATATGATTCAAAATGGCCAACCAACAGAGTATCGACTAAGGAATGACGGTACTTTAATGTTCAGAGGAAGAATGTGTGTTCCTAGAAATGACGAGCTGAAGAAGGAAATACTTGATGACGCTCATTGTTCAGCCTATGCTATGCATCTGGGCAGTACAAAGATGTTTCGGACACTTAAAGCTTACTACTAGTGGCGTAACATGAAAAGAGAAATAAAAATGTACGTGAGCAAGTGCCTTATTTGTCAACAGGTGAAGGCAGAGCGGCAGAAACCTGCTGGAAAATTGCAACCATTAGAGATTCTTATTTGTAAGTGGGAACATATTACCATAAACTTTGTATATCAGCTGCCTCGTACATCTAATGATAATATTGGCATTTGGGTAATTGTTGATCGGCTTACGAAATCATCTCATTTTCTAGCTCTTCCAGGAAGGATCTCTTTTTAACAAAGTTGTATATGGCAGAGATTGTGAGGTTACACGGAGTGCCTGTGTCTATAATTTCTGATCTGGATACTCAGTTCACATCAGAATTTTGGCGAGCGTTGCAAAAGGCGTTGGGGGCTAGATTACATTTTAGTATAGTTTTCCACCTCAGACTGATGACCAATCAGAGAGAACCATTCAGACTTTAGAGGATATGTTGCGTTCCTGTATGTTGCAGTTCAAAGGAAATTGAGATCAACAACTTCATTTAATTGAATTTGCGTAAAACAATAGTTATCAGACTAACATCGGAATGGCTCCATATAAAGTTTTATATGGAAAACAATGTTGAACTCGTTGTGTTGGAGTGAAGTAGGAGAAAAGTGGATTATTGGTCCTGACTCAGTGAAAGACACCGCATAGGACATTCAAATTATTCGAGACAGGCTGAAAGCTACACAAGACCGACAAAAGAGTTATGCTGATGTAAGGAGGAAGGACCTTAAGTTTGAGGATGGTGATTGAGTATTTTTGAAATTATCTCCTTGGAAAGGCGTTGTGCATTTCGAAAAACGTGGCAAACTTCGTCCACGTTATATCAGTTCGTATTAGATTATTGAACGTGTGGGTGCAGTGGCGTATAAGTTGGCACTACCTTCTGAGATGGCCAGAGTACATGATGTGTTTCATGTGTCTATGTTACGGAAATACATTTCTGATCCATCTCATGTTCTGACACCTTATCAGCTCCCTATATGGGAGAATTTGACTTATGTAGAAAAGCCAGTTCAGATTCTTGATTGGAGAATCCAGGAACTATGTCACAAGACCATTCCACTTGTGAAGGTCATGTGGAGGAACCATACAGTTGAGGAGACCACTTGGGAACCTGAGTTGCAGATGCGAGAGCAGTACCCCTATCTCTTCCCCTATAAATAACAAGTTTCCGAAAATATTCGGTTTACCCAATTTTGAAAGTTAGACTGTGAGTTGACCAGACGTTGACCAACCTATTGACCCGACCCGGATTGCCGACCTGTTTCTTGACCAGCTGGAAAAGTGACCGTCCGGCCACCAATTTTTGAGTTTGAGGAGATCGTGATCGAGATTTGGCGAGGGAACTTCCGCTGGACCACGGAGCTAGCCTCTGTACTGTGAGTGGACATTTTATTTTCACTGTTGTTATGCGAGTCTTTAGTTATACATTTTATAGTTATGCATTTACGTTTATGCATTTGCATTTGGAGGCATATATGATTTGGTTTACACAGAGCATAGTCACAGTAGTTGCATCGATGCACTGCCTCTCGGCTGATCCCAGAGATGCTCTGGAAGGGCCAGGGACCTGACCCGATGATTTATTGAGCACCCAGGAGGGCCAGAAACCTGACCTGGGCAGTATTAGGACTTGAGGTCGTGTGACCCGAGTCAGAGTATGTGCATATTTTATAGTACCTAGGTGTACCTGGATGTTTATTTTCTGACTTGTATTATTTTTATGTACATTATTTATGAAATGCATATTATTTACAGTTTCAGTTAAAAAGTGAAATACTATTTTCATTCACTCACTCTAACAGTTTTTGTTATGTTATATGCCTTTCATGGGCTATTTGGTGTCCTCCGCTTAGTTTGTAGTTGTTATCATGTGATTGCACGTCCGAGACAAAGATGTAGAGTGTGTGTTACTGTACTCATCTAGTAGGTTTCTAGCTTAACCTACTAGTCTTGTATAATATGTATATTAGAAGTCGCTCTGAATACTGTATGGAGTTTGACTTTGTTGTGTTTTATTTTCCACACAGTTTTCTAATTTCTTATCACCTTCTGTAAATAGTGTATATTTATAGTAAATTTAGAATTTTGTTGATTTGAGAAATCCAGTTGGGATTTGGTGCTCACGGTTTATTTTTCTGGACATTTTAGAAGTGTGTTTTACTTGCAGATTTTTAGGTTTTTTTGTTTTAGAAGAAACTCTAGCAAAAATTTTGTAGACTCAGCTGTCGTTAGGGCCTAATTTTGGTTTAAGCAACTAAATCAGGATCGGGTCCTCTTTCAATAGAACCTAAAAATTAGCTAAATTAAGAAATCCATGTGTACATTAATATATGTGGAGTCGCACGTAAGAATTTTTGTATTGTCTTATTTTCTTGTAAGTAAATAAGTTCTAGTCAAGTACATCGAGTAATTTTCTTATTTGCTTGTATTATCTATAAAAATCTCAAACTCATGAAAGATCAAATTTACTATATAATAACGGTGAATCATCAATGTTCCTAAACTGTTCATGTTGTTCTACACGTGCGACCTTAGAACCTAAATTAATCTCCTCTCAGCCTCACTCTTATCTCAGCCTCACAATTTTCAGCTTACCTACTCTCCCTTACACTCAGCATTTTCTCACATCGTAGCCTCACTCACGCAATCATAATCACACTTTGCAATCTCACTTTCTCTGTTTGATCGATTTGTCAGCCTCAGTCTCGTTTTACAATCTGAGATATAAGATTCCATCATCGTTTCATCTTCTGGAGTTGATGGGGATATAAGCCCATCTCTCTCCATCTGATTTTCAATCAACACCACTCCATCTCCGTTGATAAACCTGACTTGGTCGATCTGCTCGATCCGTCTCTTTTGATTGGGTTGCTTGGATCTCTGACCGATTTTCTCGCGATTTACATGAACCACCTCTTTTGCACTCCCTCTCCCCTGGTAACCCCTCTTCTGCACTGTAAACCTACATGAACCACCACCAACAAAAACTTTTTGTATGCTGTCAATTTTTTTTTTGTATAATCAGTTTTTGTGTTTATGTGGGTTGTGGCGATTTGATTTTTGTATGATGTGGCTTTTTGTTATGAATGTAATAGTTTGGATTTGGTCAATTAGATGAGTTGATAAGTGATTGGGTAGGAACAAATCATTGTTGGGTTCCCATTAGATAATTAGTGAGTATAGGAACTACTAGAGCTTAATATGTTAAATAAGCATGTAAAGTTATCGATGAGCTTAACTTAGCAACTATCCTTTTTGAAAACTTTAAAAGAAACAAAACTATTATTTCTAGACCTCTAATCTTCTAATGCTTGTATTGATTCTTCCTTTATTGTTTTCCATGAGCAAGAGGAGTAAAGACTATTTATCCTGGCTGATCATTAACCTATTGATTTTCATTATCATAATAGTGTTTGATAGATGATTAGTATAAGACAAATCAAACCATATGAGAAAGAAGCTACTGGCACATTAGTATTGGCATATTGGTTTGTAGTATGAAACTTATGTTAGAACTTTTAGTCTACATTATGCAGTAATTAGTATAAGCCATATTATTATCATGATACAAGAGAAATGAGCTTCTCTCATTTATTTATACAAGAGAAAGGAGCTTCTGTCATTTATACAGAAGATTTCATACTAATTACTGCAGTTAGTATAATGGCATAAACTTCTGGCATTTATTTCCATATTAGTAATTAGTAATTATGGCATTCAATTAGTATCATTAATGTTTTTGATTATACAGACTATACTGGGTTTGTGATTGAAACTATAGATAGCGGAGGGTACCTTCGTTCATTAATCGATCAAAGTTAGGTACTTAGTGCTTTTGATTAACATTTGGGCTTCCTCCATTGATCGATCAAAGTTAGGCAGTTAGTGCTTAAACAACTAGCTAGCATGTTACTAGTTTCTTTCCAAGGGATGGGGATTGGAGCCAGTGTTAGTGTGTAAATTTACTGCAAATTACAGTGGTTTTTCTTTTTCAATAGAGATTTACTAGCTTGCGGAGTATAAAAAAGCTACAGCAAACCTGAAAAACTAGCATTGCATATTTGCATTACTTGGGTACCCGTAGCTAAGAGATGAAGAACTCATATGTGATAAAATAGAGGGAAGCTTCTCTAACAGTAGTTGGTATATACATATCATCCATGTGACTTAGCTTACGCATTGTTAGGGAGGTAACTAATTCTCATTATATTTTAGTTTTGAATTCAAATGTGCATATAAGATAAGGTTATGGCACTAATAACAAAGCTATAACTGAGAAGAAAATTATATATCAGAAAAGATATAGGGAGGTACCTATATCTTTGACTGTCTTCAAATCCATAGGGAGGTACCTAATTCTCCTGATGGTCTCTTTCATTTGTTTTAGAATAAAAAGAAAAGATATTATTGCTTTTAAGTATAATAGCTACATAGTTCTTGAACAGACTCTGCAATTACTGATATTATGCTACTTGAAGATATAATTTACAAGCTTGGAAATTGGGGCTAGCATATATGTAATTGTTAAAATTAATTTAATAACATATATTGGAGATATATGTATCGTTAAAATTAGGGGTTGGGATGTTTTAATTATATTTGGGTGAATTTTGAATTTGACACTTTCATGTGTTTACTGCTTGGTTTTGTAGCCATTTCCATTAGATAGCTCAAACATATTTTGATATTGTAATTTGGGTTGTTGATAACCAACTATTTGTATTGAACTGAAATTGTACATTCTTCGTGTTCTGTGTTGATTTCTGCCCCTAGGCATGAAGCATTATTATTTCTGAGACAGACTTGGCCATTTGGTTCGTCTCTCGTAATCTTTTCTAACTGATTTACCTCATAGAATTTACTTGGAGTTTTGTTTAATTATAGATTGTAGTGGATGTGTGTTTGAAATGTAGGAGTTGCTCCATTGTTTTCTGTTGTGCCTGGTTCTGAATGGTTCAGGTTTGCGTCAATTTAAATCTATAAGAGTTGCTAAATTGTTGCTTTTAGCTTCATGTGTTGTTGATTTTACTGTCACTTTCAAAAATTTCAAAGTGTATTGAATGCTTGATGATTAATATCGAAAGATTCTCATTATAAAGTTGAGTTGCTGTGTTGAAGTAGAATGTAGTTTTGATATAAATTGTCTCACTGAGGTTATATGTACTCTAATCGATGTTATTGTTGTAGTCTTTGTGTGTCAATATGGTAAGACACCACTGTTCCTAGACTGTTCATGTTGTTCTACACGTGTTATGCGTGCGACATTAGAATCTAACATAATCTCATCTCACCCTCACTTTTATCTCTCAGCCTCACTCATCTCAGCTTACCTACTCTCACTTACACTTAGCCTTTGCTCTCATTGTAGCCTCACTCACACAATCACAATCGCACTTTGCAATCTCAATTTCTCCATTCCATCGATTTGTCAGCCTCAGTCTCACTTTACGATCTGAGATATAAGACCCATCATCGTTGCATCTTCTGGGGTTCTAAGGTTTACATCTGGGTTTCCTTTCTCTCCTTGATTTGAAACTCTTTTTCTTATCGTGTTTGTGTTTGTGAATTCAGATTTCATAGGTTTGCAATAGCCCTCTACCTGTTTGGGTTTCGTTCGAAAGTGTCTTGATCTCTTTGACTGTGGCGACTTTGATATCGACCTCCGTAGCGGCGACCATCCTCACTGATTCTTCGTACGGTCGGGTCTGCTCAACTGTCATCTTTGTTCCAAAATAAGGTATTAATTTTGTATATCTTATATGGCCATGTGGGTTATGTGGTTTCTTTCTAAGGTTACTGATTTATGATAAAGATTAGTCTAGGTATCATCATCATGCTACACAGATTCAATCAAAGTTTAAGTCAAATCAATTAGAGGTACAGAAAGATGTTTCCATTATCAGTCAAAATAGACACTATGTTGTTGTAGTAAACTAAAGTCGGCAAACTTCCTAAAACCTAGACTAATTGAGATGACCAATTGAGGTAGCTCACCAATCTAAGAGAGTAGGCATAGACTTAAACTTTACATATACTCATCTAACACAGCTTTATGATTAGACTCTGATAATGGAGTACAGTAAAAATACCAATAGTATACAAACCAGACATTAACTATAGTAAGGAAAGTAATCTCAGGCCCATTACTTTATGTTCGATTTTCATAAGGTAATTGACAAAGTCGTATATTTTTGATTTGATATATGGAAAAAGCTAATTTTTGATTTGATATAGTGGTGTGATACCAGTTGTCCCTTTCTATTTTGTGGGTAGAGACATTGGGTTTGTTGCTCTGTTATTCGTTTCATGTCTTTGGAGTTAGAGAACCTAATGCATTTTAGGTGAGAAAGGATTGTGATTATAATTTTGGCTTAGAATTATTATTATGAATTTGGTTTGATCGTAATTTTTGCCTCGGTCAAATTTGTGTAATTAGTATTGATGATGGGTTAGTGGTAGTTTATATATATATATATATATATCAATTTCAAATTCTCATTTTGAGCTAATTTGGATTTATTAATGTTGTAATGTAGTTGAGCTATATATGAAAGGACCCAACCCCGATTTAGCTCCCTAAACCGGAGTCAAACCCCTTCGAAAACACGAACCAACAAAAACTTTTCGAAATTTCGGCAGAGTTTCGTTACTAGCGTGGAATTACCTTTACCTGCACGCGGAAAATACACTTCATCCTATGCCACAAAAAGCAAACCGTGGGCACCAATCCCATTCGGATTTCTCAATATATCAACAGTAAAGTAAATCAATAAATATATCTATACTTTACTGAAATCCAGCGTAAAATCGTATAACATATTCAACAGGAAGCTCAGAGCGACATCTAATATATAATCATATACGTATACCACAGTAGGCAGAATAATAAACCTACTGGATGAAACAAGATTGCTCGAGCACTATGCCTCCGACCACGACGTGCGACACCAGAGCCTGAACTGCAAACTGGGCACGGAAACCGAAACGCCCAGGGGAAAGACAATAAACACGTTAGAGTGAGTGGACGAAAATAAATGTCTTTCACCAGTTAATATATATGTTTAAAATAACATATGCGAGTCCAGGTAAATAAAATAATAAGTACACGAGGTAAAACTCATACTCCTCCAGTGTACTGAGCATGCAAGTAAAAATCTCACGGGGTCACTCATGGACTCCTCCGTGCTAGTACAGTCCGAATCACGGGATCCCAGACCCACACGTGACTCTAGCCAGAAAGGCCTCAGGTCAGAGGTCTGCCTCCCCCCGGTAAAGACCTCGGGTCAGGAGTCACAACCTCCCCTGGCAATAAGCCTACCATCGGGGATCAGCCGAGAGGCAAGTGTATCGATACAACAACATAACCAAGACTGTACTCTGTGTAAACCAAATCATAAACATTTCGATGCAAAAGCAATATACAGCATATAAATGCATATAAGAAATATATAATGATATAAGCATAATCAGCTAACACATGCTCGTATAACTCGTAATCTCGTACGCATGCTCAAGTTTGAAAATCATATAAAAGACTCGCAATCATTTCCGTGAAAAGAAATTGTCCACTCACAGACTGGCGTAACGCGTATCGCGTTAACCCGTGATCCGGGGGAAAGTCCATCGCCAAACGAACGATCACGAACACCTAAATATTCACAAAATCCATATCTCAAAATCATATCTCGACAATACAAGACAAACCACGAGAAACCACCGTTCCCGGAAACACATAACTCAAAGTCGAAAATCCGTATATGTACACCACAATACCTCGCTTTACGTTCGGATGCTCAACTCGAAAAATGAACCTCCCCACAGCGATCGGAGCGCGATTTCGAGTCAAATGACATGCAACTTGTCGAAAGTCAAAAAGTCAACCCGTTGACCGTTGACCGCGTTGACCACCGTCCACGGCGGTGCCACAGCTGACCGGAGAATTTCACGGCGGAGCTGCACCTATTCCATTCAAAATCATGCACTGAGCAACTTTGTCAACTGCACCGAACTCCAATTCAATCTCTAACCTGTCCAATTTCACGAAAAACCGAAAGTCTATACAATTTTCAAATCAAGAATTCTCCCTACACACATCAAATTGAAACTCCAAACCAACGTGGTTAGATTCGTGGAGGGAAGAGCTACAAAGCCCAATCCATTTCATAGCTCAATTCAACCGAAATCCACAAACCCGAATAACCCCAATTTCTCACCGTTTCTTGTCGGAAATACAAGCTCCTCCGGCGAGCCATGCCGTCGACGGTGGCCGGAGACATCATCAGACGACTGAGGCGAGTCGAGCAAGGCCTGCCCCGAGCCTTGGGGTGGCCGGAAAGTGCACCACCGCCAAAGGCCGAGCACCACCGTCGAACACCCTCATTCTCTTGCCAAAACTGGTCGGTCAACGCCTTAAATCCCAGGTTTGACTTTCCCAAAGGGGAAGGTCACAATAAATACTCATTTAAAAACTTTCCCAAAAAGGAAACCTCATAATTATCAATTTCGACGAACTTTAAACACGCGTAACTTTCTCGTCGTATATCCGATTCCGATAATTCTCGCGGCCACGAATTCGACTCGACATAATCTTCCATAATCACCCAAAGTCAAACACATCGACCAAACGGATAAAAAATCAACTGTTCCGATCAACATATAATTAAATCGACTAAACAATTAACAAACGGAAATAATCACAACTTAAACTCCGTAACTCAAAATCATGCTCTGGAAGTTCCCACGAACTCGAAATTAAATTCCGAACAACTTCTGTGAAGAAGCCGAAACCAAATTCTCATCCGGTAATTTAGTCGCGAACAAACTCGCCATTTAAACCCATTTCCGTCGAAACTTCAAATATTCATAACTAATTCCTCGGTCGACCAAATAATGATCCGAAACCGCCCACGAACTCATAATCACATGTAGAACGACTCTCGAGAAGAGACCCAGCTCCAATTCTCGGCCAATAATTAAGTCGTTAAGAAGCTTCGGCGATTTCAACACTGTCGTAACTCTACGACTATGCGACTTAACTACTGATTCCGTTTCGGGTCGTCACATATATCTATTGATTGATTAGTTCTAATTTGATGCTCTTTCTCCGTTCATTTCAATGATAGGTTCTTTCAAAGTTTTTGGTTTCGGATTTTAAAAAATCCAGCTCCGCTTCAAGTGAGAAAGGTCATTGTTTGCTTCTCAAATTTTTTGTGTATGGGCTTGCTTTTCAATTTTTCTGTGCATGTGAGGCTTTAGGGTCAAAATCTCGCACTGTCTTTATCTCTCTCAGTTTGTATGATTGTGTTTGATCCGTTGTTGATTGTATGGGTATTCGTTTGTGTAAGTACATTAGACTAATTTGTTGCGTTTTGTTTTTATGTATGTTTAGGGTTTGTTTTTGTTTTGTATCGCTGTTTTTGATTTCCTCTTCGATATACTCTTCTCACATCA
The DNA here is from genome assembly GCA_946800695.1 of Geum urbanum. Taxonomy (NCBI): domain Eukaryota; kingdom Viridiplantae; phylum Streptophyta; class Magnoliopsida; order Rosales; family Rosaceae; genus Geum; species Geum urbanum. The sequence continues at coordinate 48,999,846 of OX327011.1, forward strand.
GGGTATTCGTGTGACTAATTTACTGTGTTTTGTTTTTGTGTTTGCTTTTCCGATTTGTAAGCTCTACAATTTGTTGTTCCATCTGCTTTTTTGATTTGTAAGGTGAGCTGCTCCTCAATGAAGTATATTTGTTTCACCATTATATATCACATGACTAAGTTGTTTGTTCTTTTTGTTTTCACTCTCTTTGAACAGTCACTCCGATTTTGATATATATTACAAAGTCAAAGAGCTTTCCTTTTGAGTATGTATTGTGTATTAGTTTGGAGTTGTGTGCATCTACCAGATTACAAAGTCATATGTTTATTGTACATAATGATGATGATAGTAAGCTAGGGAGAAATTGTGATATCACAGAATACGAAAATTGATGTAGTATTTGTTTGAATTGAAAGTTTGTGTATTTCATTTGTGCATATTGTTTTTGGTTGATATAATATGAAAATATTTTCATACCTAAATTTGTTGTGTTATTGTCTTCGTTTTCTTATACTAGCCTTCATTATTGCTTTGATTTTTTTCTTAGATATGGTGCAAAAAAGAAATTTTCAGTGTGTTAACGAAGATATGAATTCATTATCCATTGACTATCCCACATCAATTGAGGAAAATGGCTCAGGTTATCAGTTTATACTTACAATATATAACAATCTAACTTTGCGTTGTTTTGTCGCCGAGGTTAATTCAAATGTCGTGTTTATTTTTTCCGTTTTTGTTCAGTGTTAATTTATGTACTGAAATGATTAAGGTTGGTCAGCAATGATGTGTGATAATATATATTTTTGATTTGTTTGTTGTTGTTGTGCAAATGATTTGAGTTCCTTGCTTGATATGATTTTTCCTGGTTAATTTCATTTGGTTATGATGTGATCAGAGAATTTGTGCTATACAAATAATGAGGCCTTATTAGTATTCATTTTTGGTTGTTTTCCCCTATTACTGTTTATATATGTAAAAAAATATAATTTTTTCATACAATCGGGGTGGATTCTATTGTGTTGTTGCAAATGATGATTCCTTTTTATCATTTGAATTGTTTTTTTTAGGATTTATTTTTTTCAATACAGTGCAAAGAAAGAATTTTAACAATGTGATCAAATGGACATGATTTGGAGTGGCGTTGGACCATGAAACAACAACCTTCCAAAGACAGCGCATGTTCAAGAGATGTGATTTTTTTCAATCCGAAGAAACCTTGGTATCTCATGAGACAACAGTGTCCTTAAATGACATAGCAAGAACTATGAGGAGCATCAACATTCGAGATGTTGATGAAGTAATGTCAGATAATATATGCATATGATGTCTGATAAAAAGGAAAGTCCAATTTTAGTATTTGTTCTATGTGGCTGCTACAAATGCTTTCTATTTGTTGCTTGAAATTTTATTATGCTTCTGGGATGGTTATTATTTGTATTTGTTGTTTGAATTGGTTTTTCTTATCAAATTTCATTTTTTGCTACTGTGCAAAGAGAGATTTAGACTTTGGTGACCAATGGATTGTTCCCATCAATTATCATTTGTGTTCAAGTAACTTATATTAGTCATCATGGTGTCTGCTAAAAATAAAAGCTCATGGGATGATTTGGACATTTTTATTGCAACATACAAAAAAATGAATCAGGTTATGTTATTGGTAAGTATTTGGTAAGTTTTGTTTTTGGCTGATGAGTTTATGTATTCATGTGCCATGTGATGTTCCAATTGAACTTATGCATTGATGTGTTTGTTTGACTGGGAATTTATGTTAGGCTTTTCCATTTTTCATGTGCCTAAATAGCTTTGAGCTTCAAATTCTTTTTGGTAAACTTTAATGCTTTTATATTCCTTCTTACAATACATGTCATCAATTGATCAATTCTTAGATTTTTTTTGTTGTTGTCCCTTTGTTTCTTTTAATTTTTTATTACTAAATAGAGTTTAGTTTGGTTTGATAAAATGTGTGTTCAGATTCTTTAATGCTACAGTCATATTATCAAGTATGCAGCTATGATGTCTAATTTGTTGTGTTCATGTTAAACTAATAACTTGCATCATACAAGTTTTTCCCTTCTGATTTGTCGGACAATGACAATAGCTTTATATAGTTGTGATGTTGGGTCTGTTTTTTTTCGTTGTGTCTTTTCAACATTTTATAGCTTTGTACTTACAATGTTACTAGGTACTGCTACTGCATTTGTGAAGGACCATTTTGTTGCTTGTGATTTATGTAAATTGATTTCTCTTGCTTAAATTGCATGTTTTATGTATCATGCCGACAAAGAATTATAACTGTGTGAATGAATGTTAGGATCTGAAACATTGTTTGGTACATTTGAAAGTCAGCATGTGTGCGAGAATCATCGCTTTTTTGAATTTGGCCAATCCTCTAGATGTCAGAGGACAGTGACATCCTTGGATCAAACAGTCGCTACAAAATCCTCTACATGTGACCAGACAACAACACCCTTAGATCATGTGGAGGTGACAGAGTAGTGATGATGAAGATGTTGATGAGATTATTCAGGTATTGTTAAGATATGGTATATTTTATATGTCAATAGTTGTTTTGGACAATTTTTATATGTCAATAGTTCTCTTGGACAATCTAATAATGGTGTTTATATATCAATTACAGGTCTTGGTGGAATTATTTATGGGCAGACATCGTATCAACGAACCCGTGCAGGTGAGGACAAGCTTCAATATCAAATATGAATTAATAAAAGATCATTTTTCAATCATTAATTATCTAACTCAAATTTTTATAATTATAATTGCAGGTGTCATTGTGGAGTACATTGACTCCAGTGATGATGTTTATACATGTAACTTTTGCACTGCGTTATTTTGGTTAGATGAGACATTGAAAAGAAAAGTGAAAAATCAATTGATTTATACGCATTGTTGTGAAAAATGCCATGTCCAACTTCCACTGTCACGTCCAACTCTGGCTTTTCTTGATCAATTGTTAAATCCAAACATTGGTAAAAAAAGTGTATTATTTCATGATAATATTAGGGTTTACAATTCTATGTTTTCTTTTACTTCCATGGGTGCTAAAATTGAGTATGGTGTAAATAATGGAGGAGCACTTTATGTATTTAAAATATGTGGACAAGTGCATCATTTGATGGATTCTATTTTACCTTTGGAAGGAGAATGTCCAAAATATGCTTAATTATATGTATATGACACTCAAGATGAAATTTCAAATCGTATAAGCACTATTGATCTAAAAAATGCAAATAAAAAAAATTGATGCTGATATTGCAAAAGGGTTAATAGAATTGTTAGATGAATTTAACGAATTAACCAAAGAATTTAGATCAGTGAGAGATAATTTTGAGGATGAATCATTATCCAATTTTAATGTGACTATACTTGATCGTGAAAAAGCTGATAGCAAACAATACGAATTACCATTTGCTTCTGAAATTAGTGGTTTAATTGTAGGTGACATAGGTAAATTTAATTATAATAGAGAAATAATTATTCGATCTAACGATTGACTGCTAAAATGAATCTCTAAATTTCATCCGAAATTGATGTCGTTACAGAGAGGATGGATTTAAAATAAATATGAAATTAAAGTCAATTGTAGGTGGCAGTAATGATAGAAAATTAACGATAAGCAAATTTGAATGTTACCAAATCCATGATAGAGAAAATCAATCAAATACTTTGTTAAAAGGTGGAAGATTATTTTAACAATATTTAGTTGATGCGTATGAAACCGTTGAAGAAAATCGTTTAGAATATATAAGACACAATCAACCAGATCTCAGATGTGAAACATGAAATAATATATCTACATTTGTTTCGAGTGGAATTGTCCAAGGCTCAAATAATGGAAAAAGAGTTTTTCTTCTTGGTTCTCACACCGGCAGTCCAAGACATATGATAAATAATTATCAAGATGCAATGACAATTTGCAGACAATACAGTAATCCAGATGTATTCATCACTTTTACATGCAATGTTAAATGGCCAGAAATTTTGAGATATTTTGAAAGAAAATCGGACTACAAACTAGAAGATCGTCCTGATATTGTTTGTCGAATTTTTAAAATAAAAGTAGATGATATGATTGTTTATATTAAAACTGGAGTACCCTTTGACGAAATCCATGCTCACGTATGTACAATTGAATTTCAGAAGCGAGGGTTGCCTCATGCTCGTATATTATTTTGGCTTAAAAACAAATACAAATGTTATACAGCAAATGATGTAGATTCCATAATATTAGCAGAATTACCCAATAAAGATCTTGACTCGTAATCATTTGAAATAGTCAGTCAATTCATGATTCATGGTCCTTGTGGTCAACTTAATTCAAATTCTCCATGTATGCGAGACAAAATATGTACAAAATATTTTCCAAAACTGTTTATTACAGACACGATTTTTCAAGCAATTAAGGCTCCTCAATATAGACATTGCAATGATGAATCGCGTTTTGTTGTTAAAAAAGGAATTCATGTTGGTAATGATTATGTTATTCCTTACAATGCTAATTTGTTGTTGAGATATAATGCTCATATAAATGTTGAATCCTATTCTCAATCTATGTTAATAAAATATATATTCAACTATATAAATAGAGGATTCGATAGAGCTCGTGTGTTAGTCTATGACAATATAAATGATGAAATCCAAAATTATCTCAGTTGTCGACATTTAACTCCTCATGAGTTAATATGACGTTTATTTAAATTTTCCATTCATTTTAGATTTCCTGCAGTTCAATATTTAAAAATTCATTTTCCCAAAGAACAAACTATTTGTTTTCATCAAACTAATTCTCTTGAAAATGTGTTAAATAATACGAATATAGAAACTATTATGCTAACTACTTGGTTTCAAGCAAACAAGACTTATAAAAAGACAAAGAACTTAACATATACTAAATTTCCTCAAAATTTGTTTGGAATGATGATAAGAAATTATGGACCCGAAGGAAACAATATCGCGTACTCGGTAGAATAGAACATGTGCCGCCAATTACAGGTGAATTGTATTATCTTAGAATGTTTTTGCTATTCAAAAAGGATGTAGAATAGAACATGTGCCGCCAATTACAGGTGAATTGTATTATCTTAGAATGTTTTTGCTATTCAAAAAGGATGTAGCAATTTTGATTCAATAAAAAAAAGTCAATGGTGTAATATACCCTACGTATCATGAAACATGTAAAGCCTTCGGATTGCTAGATGATGATAAATAATGGGTCAAAGCATTGTTGAAATCTACTTATACTGCCAATTCTCCTAAAAATGTTATTTATTTGTTACAATTATTGTACTTTGTAATGTCTTAGATCCTCGAGCTTTACTTGATACATGTGACGACCTGAACCGGAATTAGTATATTAATCGGCTTGGTTTGCACATTTCATGAGTAGTCGCAATTAGTCGTAATTAATTGGTTATGCGGCCTTGTTCACGACTTAATTACCGGACGAATTTGGTTTGGATTTATTCGCGGAAAATGTAGAGAATTTGATTTCGAGTTCGTAGGAGGTTTCCGCGGATTTTTCGGATAATCGAGGAATATAAAATAAATATTTGAAATTATCATCGAGTTAGTCGTGTTTATCCATTTGAGTTTGAGTTATCCGAATCGCAGATAGAGTTGGTTCGCGACGTATAAATAACGAAATAGTCGTAAAGTTGTCGCGAAAGTTGAAATTGGGCTGTTTGACTGAGTTGACCAGTTCTGGACCGAGTTGACCGAGTCAACCCGTGTTGACCCAGTGAGTCCGTGACTCGCCGTCGAGGTTGCCGGCGGAAAACGGCACAGTTGCCGAAGTTTGAGGTATGGATTTGAAGCTCTTCCTTTGGGCTTTCAGTTGATGTATGTATTGTGTGTTTTGGTGGTGGTTTGGTTGGAGAATTTTGGAGGAGAAGGTGAGCATAATCGGGGTAATTTGAGGGGGGGGGGGTGTTCCGGCAGCTTTCCGATGGAGTTTTAGGTTGGAATGGACTAGGTTTGAGCTAAGGAGGAGAACCCCTATGGTTTTGGGGATATTGGTGGAACGATGACCCCGGAATCGGCCGTGGACTTTCGGGGCAGTTTTGAGGTGGTTGCCGGTTGTTTTGGGTTTTGGTGTAGAAGAGAGTTGGACTGGGATTGAGGAGAGGAAACTTTGGGGGTCTTGGTCGCCAGAAAATCTCACCGTTGACGCCTTGTCGGCGGCGGTGAACGGCGGAGCTCCGGCGAAGAGTTGAATTTTTGGAATTTTGTGAAATTTTATACCGTTTTACTCATAATTGCGCTCTAATCGTAGTTTTGAGGTTATTGAGTTGATTTGGGAAATGGATTTTGTGTCGAGGGCTATGTAGAGTATTTATTGGATTGGTGCCCACGGTTTGGCTTTTGTGGCATAGGATGAAGTGTATTTTTGGGTGCATGTTAATGGTAACTTCGCGATATAATGGAACTCTGCCGAAATTTCTATGATTTTTGAAAGTTCATGTTTTCGGAAAGGGTTTGATTCCGGTTTAGGAAATTAAATCGGGGTCGGTTACTTTCATACATATTGGATTAGCATGTTTGATGATATATCACACAGAATGAGATCAAATTTTAATATGTCATATCTTACCATACCCAATGATGAATTAAAATATGTTGTTTTATATAAACTTGAAAAAAAAATTAACATGTCGTCCAGTACTTTAAAAGATCATTAATTACCAATGCCAAAGACACAAAAAATACGCGAACTTGACAATAGGCTTATCAGAGAAGAACTAGATTCTGATTGTGAAGTGCTAAAACAAAAATATTCTGATCTAATCACTAAACTAAATAACAGTCAAAAAATGATATACGATGAGGTGATCAAAGCCGTCGAACAAAACAACCCAAGATCATTCTTTGTTTATGACAGCGAAGACATATGCTTTTTTTTTTCATGGAACACTATAATTTCAAGATTGAGATATGAAGGAAAAATTATTTTGGCCGTTGCTTCATCATGCATTGCTTTATTATTACTTTCGATAGGCAGAACAACTCATTTGCATTTCAAAATAAAACCAATTATAGATAAAGATTCAAATTGTAATATAAGTAAACAAACCAATCTTTCTAGTTTAATTGAAAAGACTGAATTAATTGTTTGGGATGAAGCTCCTATGTGTAATAAATGGTGTATTGAATCAGTAGAAAGAACACTGCGTGATATTTTGTCAAAAAAAAAAAAAAACCGTTTGGAGGAAAAACTATTTTATTCGGTGGAGATTCTAGACAAACATTGCCAGTTATACACGATGGTAGTAAATAACAAGTCATTCAAGCATCATTTAATAATTCATATTTGCGGCCTAACATTATAATATTTCAACGATCTGAGCAACCTTCGAAATCATATGACGAACTTTGGAAATAATTTTGGATATATATATATATATCCAAGTGTGCATGGAGTACAGCCATGTGAAAAAATTGTGGTGCTAATGTACTTTCAAGAAATGCTTCGCCGCTCGGGTACATTGGTGGAGGCTCATGAAGATTTCGTTTGGCAGCTGATTAGTCGGTAGCACAAAAACTATAATTTTCAAGGCCGAGTTGCGTCTTTGTTGACGGCCAGGGAAAAAAGCGAAAAAAATATGTTGAAGTTCCGATGCAAAGGCCGACTTATACAAAGTTGATGACTATATTTTATTAGTTTCTTAATTATTTGGCGATATATTTCTAAAATTAAGAAATTAGGAGGACTATGTTTGTATCTGATTTTTGTACGTCGGTCTGCTAAGTCCAATTGTCGAATGAGCGGGCTATATTGGGCCTTATTTTAAGCACATCGACTTTCAGATATTTTAGTCGATGAATGAGGAAAAAACTTGCTCATTATTGATAATATTTGATAAATTCTGATAATTCTCTTGTTATTATTATGAGATTTATCGAGTAATAATATCAATTAGAGACCTAATTGAATTGGGATATGAAGAATATTCTTTTAAGGATTGCTACCAAAATGGGAACATATTATCAAAGAGACTCAACTCAAATTCTCGGCCAATAATTAAGTCGTGATCAAAGCTGGCGACTCAATCTATTATCGAAAATCTGCGATTACGCATAACCTCATGAATTAATCTGATTACGCTTCTGATTCTGTTCCGGGTCGTCACAAATCTACCCCCCTTAAAAAAATTTTGACCTCGAAATTTCCAAGTATGCCGACTAAAAGTAGGAGCACTGCCTCTGCATACAGCTCAACTTTCCAGTGGCTACGTCAACTGAACAACTCTGTCAATAAAAATATATCTTTGTACCCTCAAATCCCGAATATAAACTGGCTCCACACAAACGCCAAGTCTTCCTATATAAGGAACTGATAGGGTACAAAACACGCAACAAATATAAAATATAGTTCCACTACACGGAACACCACACACAAAGGCCAACGTCATAGGCAATGCCAAACTATTTGACACAACACACACTCGCTTATGATCACATACGGATCAAAATAACGTGGCAAATTCATAACTCAACCCACTCACATTAACATAACTCAAACATCGAACTCGAGCAATTATTAACTTGTTTCCGCTAATCTGAAGGTCTGTGATAGCACATTCCACTAAATCAGGATCCAACGTCAGCTCACACCAAACTTGCTCCAGCACAATGGAGTATAACATCGTTCCTCAAAACGACATCAAGCAACGTCAAAATCATAGTGGTCAACAAACTGGTACTGCATGCCACCCCGAACAGTTGAAACTGCTGGTCCCAACACCCTCGGAACTGTAATACATAGGACCACAACATGCCCTCCATAGTCTGAATAGTCCTCAAAGATCGCCCACCAATCTGAGGATAAGAACCAGTACCTACTTGTAATCTGGTCCCCAATGCTCTCTGCAACGCTTGCCAACACTCTGTTGTAACTGATTATCTCGATCAGCAAACTGGGACGCAGGTACACCACGAAAATGGACAATCTCCACCAAACATAGCTATGCCAGCCTGCCATTGAAATCTTTTCCGGAAGTACAAGGAAAAGAATTAAGTTCATCAAATGGTCCACAAAGACCCGACAACTGGTACCACAAACCGAAGTGCGTACTGGCACACAAAATCCATAGTGACAAGCTCTAACTTCTAATCAGAAATCTCCAATAGCTGTAACTTTTCGTCAAGTCTCTGCCTCGCTGCTATCGTCTGCCGATAAATGTGACATCTGCTCACACAAGCTGTTACATTCCTCTTCATGTTTTGTCACGAGTAGTAAACTCGAAGTATCAGATACATCTTCGTACCAATAGTGCACAACGCACGCAAAATAATGAGCTTCATCATCATCACACTCGAACTCAGCCCCCGTAGCACATAACTCGGCTAACACGGAAACTCGAGCCACACACACATGAAACACTGAAACTTCGGACTTCCGACTGAATGCATCAGCAATAACAATAGCCTTTCTCTCGGATAAACTCAAATGTGCAGCCATAGTCGTTAGTCGACTCCATACATCTACACTGCCTCAAGCTCAAATCCGGTTGAATATGCAAGTGGATGAAATTCAAGTGATCAGTGTACGTCCTACACTGCGCTACATGCCGTAGCAATAGTGTCACCAACTCTCTGATGCTAACATAAATACAGCTACACCCAAATCATACATAGGATATGCAACTACATAAGGTTTCCACTGCCTGAACCCATGAGCCACCGCTCTGCAATGCTGCATCAAGCATAACCAAATCCAAATCTCGATGCATCGCCGTAAACCACGAACTCACCATGATCGTCATGTAACATCAAAATCGAAGCAACGGTCAACCTTCCTTCAGGAGTAAATAACTCTCCTCGCGTGCATCAGACCACTCGAACTTGACGCTCTTCTCCGTCAATCTGGAAAGTGGAGTGACAATCTGAGAAAATCTTGTACAAAGCATCGATAGTAACCTGCTAAACCCAAGAGACCCCTGATCTCTGGTAAAATGGTAAATCAACTCCAAATCTACACGGCTCTATCTGGTCAGGATTCACGTCGACTCCTTCGGCTGACATCACATAGCCCAAAATCTACACGCTAACCAACCAAAATTCACGCTGGCTGAACTTCACAAACAACGGATCATCTCGCGAAGTCCGCAAAACCGCTCGCAATTGCTTCAGGTGCTGGCCCACACACCTGGAGTAAATCAGGATATTGCCAACGAAAACGACCGCAACCTTGTCCAGAATCGTCTGAACACCTGGTCCATCAAGTCCATAGGAACTACCGGGGCGTTGGTCAACCCAAAAAGCATGACCAAGAACTCGTAGTGCTCACACCATGATCTGAAAGTCATCCTAGCCACATCTGACCCATCGATCCTCAACTGATGGTATCTGGACCCGAAATCCATCTTCGAAAAGACTAAAGCTTTCGTGAGCTGATCGAACCAGTCGTCAAACCGAAGTGGAGGATACTTGCTCCCTCTGAACCCTTATTCAGCTTCTGGTAATCAATGCACCACCTCGTCGAACCATCCAACATCCGCACAAAGAATGCAAGAGCACACCACAGTGATAAACTGGGTCGCATGAAATCTCCTCCAGCAACTCCCGAAGTTGAACCTGAAGCTCCATCAGCTCCGCTGGCACCGAACGACAAGATGCCGGTGATATGAGTCCAGCGCCCGGTAAAAGCTCAATGGTGTAGTCGGTCTCCCGAACTGGAGGAATACCCGGTAACTCCTCCGGAACACACCTGAAACCTCTGAAACCACCTCAATGTTGCCAATGTCGGGCACAGCAACCGTAATATCGACAACATAAGCTAAGCAACAACACAACCCGTTTCCACCATCCGCTCGACCATCACCGCGAAATAGTATCTTGGGGAAACTTGGTCGTCGAAACACAACCTCCTTCTCGAGACACCCGAACACAGCCAAATGTGTCGCCAAAATTCCATACTCAACATTATAACAAAATCAATGGTATCAAACTATAATAGATCCGCGGCTAACTCATATTCTCCAACAAAGATCCCACAACCTTCGGATGGGTACAACACTTTCCAAAACCTCGGAAGTGGAGTTGTAGGTACAATAGCCATGGATATCAAACGACGGTAACCTCAAAGAAACTCCGTCCTCATACAAGGTCGTGGCATGAACTCCAACATGCCCAACTAGCCGCCCATGTCAATTGCGACTTGCTGATTAACTCGTCAAAAAGGCTACATTGGTCAAATTCCAGAAATAGCATCATAACCTCCTCGTGAACTCTGAGCTGCCGAACCGCTAAAACAGCTGGCTGAGGGCGCTCCCTCGCAACGTGACCCTTCTGGCCACCACAATAGCAACTGAGAGTGCTCCACGAACACAAGTCACAGTGACACCTGTTGCGAGAAAGGATCACCAACGATCACCCAAACTCATGCCACAGGAACAAGTCCGCTACTCCGTGATCTACACCACCACCAAACTGATCTTCTGCTTTATTCGGATGACCCTCATCAAAATCGAAAAGGCCACAGCCTGATGAAGTCACTGATCCTGAGGTGCCTAAACTCAACCTCATCAAATATCTCGACTAAGTTCACTTTCCTCAAACTAACACATCGGAAACCGCGTATACCTTTCCTTCTCAATATCCTCGCCCCTGAGTGCAGCACATCAAGCTCCTCACGGTTGTCTCGAGGCATATCAATCAAAATCCCTCTGATGCTCAGGTTCAAACTCATCTCGAACCTCGTGCACTGCTTCCTCTGAAGCCACATAACACGTGCAAACAAAGCAAACATATATACGATACATCTCTTCCTCAGGTGGGTAAACACTCCGTATTTCCATTGTTGGATAGCCTGATTGAACCATTACCGTATAAACAACACCCCGAATGTAGGCCATGGAGTCGCAATAGGAACTCACACAATACCAGCCCACCAAATGCAATGATCTGACTAAAGCAAAACATTAACTACCACAATTCTCTGCTCTGAAGCAACATATAGACGCTCATACACGCACAACCAAGCAAACCACGACGGACAAATCTCTGAATTCAGAATGCTCATCTGAACCCACAATTCACTGTCAAGTCACGCGTCGATTGATCCTTAATAGGATCCACAACCGTACCGACACAGAAAGCACGTCAATGAGGCATCCTAATGAATAAAACATCTTTCACAACAAGTAGAATGTAATCATGGAACTTCAAATATATGAAAGCATACAACACCCGGAGTATTGATGAGTATCCGCCGGCCGGTCGGGTCACCATTCCAGACATCCCGTACATTCTCAAATATCCTTAGTAAACACGACTACAAAAGTCTACAGAACCTAAAACCTAATGCTCTGATACCAAGCTGAAAGGACCCAACCCCGATTTAGTTTCCTAAACCAGAATCAAACCCCTTCTGAAAACACGATCCAACAAAAAAACATAAAAATTTCGGCAGAGTAACGCTACTAATGCGGAATTGCCATTACCTGCACCCGAAAAATAACACTTCATCCTATGCCACAAAAATCAAACCGTGGGCACCAATCCTATCCGGATTTCTCAATATCATAACAGTAATGTAAAGTAATAAATATAACTATACTTTACAGAAATCTGAGAAAATCGTATAAAAACATGACATCAGAATACTCAGAGCGACTTCTAGTATATATATACAAATAGTAGGCCAAACTAAGAACCTACTATAAAAGAAACATCGCTCGAATACTATGCCTCTGACCACGACGTGCGACACCAGAGTCCAAACTGCAAACTGGGCACGGAAACCGAAAAGCCCAAGGGAAAGGCAAATAAAAACTTTAGAGTGAGTGGACGAAAATAAACACATGCCTTTCACCAGTTATATACATAATCAATGTAAAACAATGCGAGTTCAAAAAGTATATATATGGAGGTTGCCAGGCGAATCTCTCAAGCCCGACGGTCAGGTGAATCGCTCAAACCCGACGGTGATAGGCCAGGGGAATCTCTCAACCCCGGCGGCATATAGGGGAATCTCTCAACCCTGCCCAGAGGAATCTCTCAACTCTGGTCCAGAGGAATCTCTCAACTCTGGAGGACTACCGGTGATCAGCCGAGTAGCCGAAGCATCGATGCAATAATGCCATCACCAATAAACATAAAATAATACCTCCGAAAATAACATATATCTCAACATCGTATAAAGTAAATACGGAAAATCAGGAAAAATCACGAACTCGCAAACAATTGTGAAAATATAAAAATGTCTACTCACAGGTGAGCGTAACGCGATTCTAGTTAATCCCGTGATCCGGCGGAAAATCTCTCGCCAAACGAACGATCGCAAACCCCTGAATAATCATAAATTCCATTGTTCAAAAAATATAACTCGACAACTCAAATCATATTATGAGAAACAACCGTTCCCGGAAACGTATTATCCAATAACAACGAAATCGTGAAAATCCAATAATCACACCATAAAGCCTCGCTATAATTTCCGATGCTCAAATCGAAAAAAAAAACCTCACCACTGCGATCGGGGCGCGATTCCGAGTGAAACAACATATAACTCGTCGAAAACCACGTCGGACGGAAAGTCGCCGTCGCTGCCTTCGGCCACCGGAATTTCAGATCTGCCCAGAAAAATTCATGGCATACCTGGTTTTGAAGATCTTGACGATTCCAACAACTTTTCAGTTATAAGTTAAGGCCAATTTTGACTGGAAAATGTCCAAAACTCACCTTGAAAGTACAAACCCTCGCCGGAATTTCACATCGACGGATCTCTCTCCTCTGGCCACAGCAACCTCTCAAACCACTTGCAATAGCTTCCTCTCATTGAGGCTAACAAAACCCCTCAAAGAGGAGCCATCATCTCGGCATCCACGCCGTCACCAGAATCGAACAAAACTCGCCGGAATTTCCCCATTTTCGCCGCCACTTTTCTTCCTCCTCCGGCCACCAAAGGAGGGGATCCAACTACCAATCTGAAGAGCAGCCCAAGCCCAACAAAACTTGTGAAGACACCATACCCAAATATGGCCGGAATCGGCCTCAATTTCCGACAACCCATTCGGCCTCCAAAATGGGTCGACCCACCCATGGTCAACCCAGTTAACACCCAGGTTTCCTTTTTTGGCAGGTTTCCCAATTCGGCAAGTACCATTTCCGTATTTATACAGTACGCGTATCGAACCCCAATCGGATAAATACGACAATAATCGATGGACGAAAATATTCACAACTTATTCCTCGTAACTCAGAAAAATTCTCCGGAATTTCCCACGAGCTCGAAATTAAATTCTCTACAATTTCCAAGAAGAATCCGAAATCAAATTCTCGCCCGATAATTTAGTCGCTAACAAAGCCGCCATATTAGCAGATTACGTCGAAATCACAACAAATCGCGAAACTCACAAATCAAGTCGATAATCATTCTAGTTACGGTTCGAGTCGATCAACAGTCCAAAATGGATCACAATCACGATTCGGATAGGCTCAAACATAAACGGATAAACTCAACAGTATTCCGAAATTTTAAATATTCATATTATATTCCTCGGTCGCCCAAATAATGATCCGGAACCGCCCACGAACTCGAAATCACGCATACAACAACTTTCAAGAAGAGACTCAACTCAAATTCTCGGCCAATAATTAAGTCGTGATCAAAGCTGGCGACTCAATCTATTATCGAAAATTTGCGATTACGCATAACCTCATGAATTAATCTGATTACGCTTCTGATTCTGTTCCGGGTCATCACACTATATTCCATTGAACCTCATTTAGGTAATCGTTAGTACTTTTCATATTGTCAATATGTAATCATAAAATCTTGAATAAGCTAATGTTGTGATCAATAGTCATTTCTTGATCTAGAGGTTAGTTGCTATGTGTATTCTGATATGTAGAAAAACTTTGACGTGTAGTTCATGTGTGATATGAACCCATGTAGCTATATTCTGATTTTAACTCTTAGATGATGGAATATGCTGTTGATATTTGGTTCTATCCAAATTATACTCTTTCATGTGTGCATTGTGGTTTAACTATCCATATTTGATGTAATTCATTGTTGCTGGTTTGTTTTACTAACGAAGTAAAGGCTATAGATAACATCAACCTGTTAGCTTTGTATTTGTGGCTTAATATAGTACTATTTTCTGATGGAATACCATCCAAGTTCAACAACTTTTCTCTATTTTTGCCATTCTTCATTTTGAGGTAAACAAAGTTTACATGCTAATAGTTCCTGACAATGTCATAAACTGTTCCTCTTATCTTCATAGTCTCATTTCCATTTCTACCATACAAACTATGGAGAGTGGCACAATAGTAGCTCAAAGTCCATTGAAGGTACGAATTTGTAGATTTTGGGAAGATTTGTCAAACTACAATGAAGTTGGGCTTCGATGCTTTGATTCGTCGTCGTTGAAAAACAGGTAAAATGTCGACCATACTTCTCAATTATAAGTCAACAATTTTATGGTCCAAAATAAGTATCCCTCTCTACATTTCTGTCCACAAAAAGAAAAACTCGAAATATTAGAATTACCGGATTAGCATCCATCTCCTAACTGCTTAGTTTGTGACCTATAAAAACAGAAATTCTATGTATAACGCACACACTTTAGTCAAATTGCGCTTCAGGTTTAATAAACAACCCGCGTCAAGGCGCGGAGATCTACCTAGTAATCAAAAGGCTCAAATAACACCTCTTAAATTTTATTTTTATTTTCAAAAAACATAAGAAAACAAAGAGACAATTATGAAAGAGGAATGGGTCCTAGGACCACACTTACCCGTGTGGATCAAAAATGGTCCCTTAATTTGGGTGGGTGGCACATATAAAGTACCCCATAACCACGTGGCACGTGCCCGTTTGGAGGAGCAAAAAGCTTAATATAGCAGCGAAATATAAACCCCACAATGGACTCTTGCCTTCCTCTCTAAAAGTTTGTACGATCCGTACTCGAACCGTAGCACCTTCATTCTAGCTTGCTCCCAATTATTTATGGCACAAAAAAAATCAAGCTGATCTGGTGCATCGCACCCCCATCTGGGTTTTGATGAGACTGCGGCCTTTATTATATGATGATGATTCTATCTATCCCATAATTACGTCCGGACTTCTGGTTAGTTTTTGTCTTGGATAATTCGATTTTTGTTTGATATATGACTTTAGGGTAGATTTTTTTTTCGGATAATAGGGAAAACTTTGTAGGAGGAAGCGTAGAACGGTAAAAAAATCTACCCTAAAGTGTTTATAAGATTAATCAAACAACAATGTCATCATTACACCCCTTGAAAAGGATTCCAGAATAGGGATTTACTGAGATTTGCTTGACCCCCACCATTTTCTATATTCGCAAAGTTGTAGGTGCGATTAGCATCCAATCCATCCATACCACTTTGGCTCCTTGTATTCATGATGTCATAATTTTGAAACTCACTCAAATTTGAATCCCAAACCAAGGAGTTATAACTAGATGTGTGTCAGTTGTAAAATTGATATTCTCTTGCATCTAAACTCAAAAGAAATCCAAAATCTTAATTAATCTCGTTATAGCTTACATATATATAAGAAGGGATCCATACAAGAAACTATCAGATGTTACATCGTAGTATACCATTGTTTAGTGGTATTGGTGTTAATTGAGCCAAATCATCTGGTGTCTGAGTACTTTGAGTATTACTATTATCATATAATTGTGACGTGCTAGTAGTTTGATTAGTTGTCACCTCATCATTCATTAGAACCTGGAAAAGATTCAAGTAAAATAACCAATTTATAAGCATGACAGTAAATATAACAAACTAAAATATGCATATATATATATCTATGCTGTAGAAAAAGAGCAGCGCAGACCATCAATTGAAGAAAGAAAAAAATAATTAGTTTACCTCTTTTGATCTGTTGCAGTGCATTTTATTAAACTTGTTTGGTCTAGACTTTCTACTCCTCTTAGGTGCTCCTTTGGTCTTTACCATTACTGGATCTAGAACTTTTGCTTGATGCAAGTTAAAACCTGCATTTTCATCCCCATTACATTTACACATAGATTTTGAGCTTCTGAGTGATTTGGTTACCACTGCATACTTCTTCAAAATTTCTTGTAGTTCAAGATATGCAATATCAAAACTCTCTACAGACATTGATCATTTCTTACTCAGTTTGATAGCTTCCTGAAATAATTCATCAAAGCGTTGTTTTATGTATTGAACTTCTTTTCGAGTATGCTTTATGATATTATTATTGGTGTACATGGTCTTCACTTCTTTGGTCCATCGCTCGAGTATATAACCAGAGGGATGTCAAAAGTTCTTAAAGAGTAGAGCACAACAAGAGCATGTCTACAAAGGAACCCGGTGTATTCAAACAAACAACAACTACAAGAAATTTCATTCCTTCTTGCAATCCATTCCACCTTGAGCTTATACTTTTTCTGAAAGTCTTGTACTTCAAATGTCTTGATCATATTGTCTTTTTTCAATAATTGAGGATAACAACCTCCAGCTCGTAAAACTTCAACTTGGAACTTTGAAAACACTTCATGTGTGTATACTTTGGACATCTTTCGTTCAAAAGGTGAAAGTGACTTGAAAGCCGGAAATGTGTGCCAAGTTCTGAAATCGGCTTCAGCTTCTTGTTTAGAGGAAAAGAGCTTTGTTTTAGCTAACAGTTGTACGAGCACAAATTGAGCACCACTTTAACAACTCTGTACGAGATTATAGAAATAAGAAGCATGGTGGTGGTCGATTCATAACCCAATTATATACAGCTTTGTGGGTTGTCACACTTCTCTTGTAGATATAAAATTTCAATATCAAATCTCCTAGCTAGCCATTTTATATATATAGAGATCGATCACCACGAATGATTCAACGAATAGATGAATTAAACAGATTGGAAAGCTAGCTACTTAAGTATGTGCACTTCAAGAACACTCCTCTGCCGGCAACTCAAGACCTTAGAATGTTCCAAGGTTTCTTACGAAAAAATCCAGATATGTATTCAATAATGGACTACATTTTCTAGGGGCAATCTGTACACTGAACTATCAAGACTCAAGACCAATTCAAAGAAAAAATAATATACATGTTGATCATTGTCTTGGATTTTTTATATAAATATATACAATTCGAACTAGCTCATAGTTTTTGTTACACATATAAGTAGCGTGCAAGGATATTTTATATATGTGTGGATGCCAGTGCATAATGCTCTATCCAATTTCGAAGGCTTTCGAACCTTACAAATGAAGTTGAAATCCTGAATCAACAAACATTAAAATTATTTGGACCACATATAACAAAATTTGCGTATATCGTTTGTTGTATAACTCACATATGTAAAGAGGGTAAAACAATTCTCTAAAACGGAATTTCGACAGATATTTTTGCCACAAAATACTCTAAAATGTTATAAATCTAGCTAGTTCGAATTTTTGTATGTCGATTCATTATCATTCTAGTTAGGCTACAAAAAAAAAAAACAAGCTGCACACATGCATATTTGCATTACGTACCACCAAATAATCATTAGAAAGAATAAGTACGTGATTTCATTGGACTACAAGTTATGATTTGTAAGTTTAGTGTGTTGTTTAGTTAAAAAGCATATATATATATATATATATTTTTTTTTTTTTGTACCTGATTTTTGCACGACAACTTGTTAAGCTCAATAGTCGAAAGAACAGGCTACATTTGGCCTTATTTTTAGCGCATCGGTTCTCAATACTTGATAATTATTTTGTTATTATTATGAGATTTTTCGAGTATTAATATCAATTAGAGACTTAATTGAATTGGGATATGAAGAATATTCTTTTAAGGATTGCTACCAAAATGGGAACGTATCATATCTCTTTATGGGTTTGCACATGATATTGTGATTTAATATAAATCAAAGAGATAATCTCGTTATTAATGTCGATTAGGTTTGTTTAAGAATATTACTTCTCTACCAAGATTCCTACTTGTATAAATAGAACCTCTCTAACACATTGTAAATGGTCTTCGATCAACACAACACATCAATACAATTTATCCCTTCTTCAAATGTCTTACATTACTTCTTAGTCAAATTTATCTTTATTTATCGTTTTTTTTTCCTTTCTACACTTATTTGTTATAGTTCTGTTCTTCAGATCTTATTTACATGCTCTTTAGATTTTAGTATTACTTTTTGCTGTTTAGTTTAGGTAAATTTTTTTTTTTTAACTTTATACTAAAAAAGTACAAAAAGAAACCTTGAAAAGTTCTTATTCACTAAGTAAGAGAATCCTATGACCGAGAAAGTTCTTTCCTCGGCTCACAATTATATGAAGAATCAAATTTAACACAAACTATCAAAATTTCGCTCGATCAATAGGCCACGAGTTGATATATCTGTGTCTTCAAAATAACATTTTGAACCAAAAGTACATCAGCCATCAACAAAGACTGCGACGATTTTTATGCAAACATGTACTGGATGGATGATCATGTGGCACGACTCGGACAAAGAATTAAAATTGTGTTGTTGACGTTTGTTTTCTTCTCGATCGAGCTTTTAGATCCGAGCCACCACCAACTACGAATAGAAAATAAAAAAGAAACAGACACATTACATGGTCCTCTAAACTACTCCGGATCCCTTAATTATAATAACTCGGTATTTCTACATGATCTTAAAGCTAGATATAGTGCTTTCCCACGTTCATGCTCTACCTACGTGCTTTCCGGTTTCCTCTAGCTCTTATTATTGTCAGTTTTAAACTCAATAAAGGATTCTTTTTCCATTCTTTACAAAAATATATATTTAGCTTCGTTATTAATATAGTAAAATCTCTATACAATTACATTCAGTGTTGAGTGAAACAAAATTTATTCTTATAAAGAGATTATCCTTAGGTCTAGTGAAAAATTAGATCACATTTATTGTGTAAATATTGAGAAAATAATTCATATGTGATAAAAAACTATAAAACATAAATACGAGTTCAAAGATACCAACAAGCTCAAATATGTGATATTAACTATGAAGCATATATATATCATCACATCAAATTGCTATAAAAACGTAATTTAATTTTTCTTAAATTACATTATGTTTTATTATTATTGATAATTATTACTATATATATGGAGGCATATTTTCTATATATGAGACCAAAAAAGTTTATAACGTATTATAATGTGGAAGTTATTCCTAATTATAACTGGTCTTGAGTTGGGACTGAAACTTTTATTATTATAAAGAGGTTATTCCAATATAGAGAACTTTCATGCTTTGTGCCGTCAGAATCAATTCATGTCTTGTTTAAAATCATAAGAACATTGGTACCATATGAAATGTAGCTGAAGAACACTAGTTGTGTTGTGTGATAGCTGAAACAATATGTGAAAATTAGAGTTAAGCTAGAGTTGCATAAGACTCTAGTTCTTATTTTAAGCGAGAACTTGGATACGTATTATTAATAAATCAATAACCAATGGAAACAATTTAGAACGCATTCGTTCGATCTGGTATATATATAGTAGTTGATTAAGAGAACATGGGAGTACGTAGATTAGATGTGTGTGCCTTTGCGGGACGTAGTTTTGTTTTTGTTAGTTGCAAATTGGTAGTATGCGTTTGGGGGAGGAATATTATTGAATAGATACAGACAGGCACGGATGATGGGGGGGCTGGAGTGTGCTGCAGCACCCCCGAGATTTCTATATATCCAAAAAAATCTACTACATAACTGGGTTTCATTGATTCCATTGCCTAGTCTCTTTGAGGTTCTGAGGTTCTTTCTTCTCTTCTGGGTCACCTCTAAATCACGGGAAGAACATAGAAAGCCCTCTGTGTACTTTTTGTCACGTTTCTTGTTCTAGTAGTTTTTTTATTTATTTTCCCAAGTCTCTGAACAATATCTCAACAAGTGGATTATCGATGGAGCCAATGAAGTCAAAGATCAACGCAATGTTTCCTCCGGCAAAGAAAGGCTCTGTTGATGGCAGGGGAGTTCCGAATTTGGCAGACTTGGACATCAGACCGTGTGAAATGCTGGTGCAAAAGCGCAATGGGGAGGTGAATCCGACAGCTGTTTCGGTTTCCACAATCAAAGTTAGAGTCAAGTATGGCTCTTTGTATCACGAAATTAGTATCAGCTCCCATGCTAGCTTTGGTATGTGAATTCATGAGTCTTTCACTCTGTCTGGTTTGGTTGAAAAGGAAAATTGAACCTGTTCATTGATGGAATTTGGTTGTTGAATTGCAGGAGAGTTGAAGAAAATGTTGGCAGGACCAACCAAATTGCATCATGAAGATCAGAAGCTGATATACAAAAACAAAGAGAGAGATTCCAAAGAGTATCTTGATGTGGCAAGAGTTAAAGATGGATCCAAAATTGTGTTGATGGAGGACATTGTAAGCAAAGAAAAAAGATGCCTAGAGTTGCTGAGAAATGCAAATGCTCATAAGTCTTTGAAAGCCTTGGCTGATATCAACTTGGAAGTTAACAAGCTTGCCGGACAGGTAAATTGATTCAATTGAATTAAAAGGACTTTTGCTTCAATGTATGAGACTACGAGATTACATAATTTTTTACTAATTTCTTTTCTGATAGGTCACAGCTTTGGAAGCAACAGTCTCTACAGGTGGGAAGGTTGTGGAGAAAAATGTGGAGAATTTGACTGAGCTCTTGATGATTAAGTTGATTAGCCTTGACGGAATCGTTGCAGATGGAGATGTAAAATTGCAAAGAAGAGTTCTGGTATATTTTTTTTAGTCCTACTAAAACAATTTGCATTTTTCATGGCTCCGTGCCTACTAACAAATTTTTTTTAGCACCCCCAGGATTTAATTCTTGGCTCCGTGCCTGGATACAGATCGAAAAGAGCTAGAAACGAAAGCTCAAAGCTCAAAGACAAATGATCGAAATGTTCGTCTTCTTTCTTTTTCTACGACGAAGCATATCTTCGCTCACAATTATCGCGTACAGTTAGTTAAACTGTGGGCAAATTAAACTATTACGGATAGTGTTTAGTTTACCTCGGCATGCATGCATGGCGCAGTTCATCAACTCGATCTACGATACTAGACATATATACGTATATATGTACGTATTCTCAAAGGGTACGCTATAGAGTATAGACAAGCTTGGATTGATTGTTACAAGAAAAAGGAAGGAGGTTTGGATCATTGTCCATGTCGACTCTCGGACTGCAGTGTAGGAAGAGATTTCGTCACTATATATGTTCAAGTACTATTACACTACAAGTAACTCGGTCGTCCGTTTTGGCGTTGATCTCATATGAAGCACCATTTTTCAGTGATTACTTAGTACTGTAAATTCTCACGTACAAATTATATGACTTTTATGCATCTCTTTCATGCGTGGTAAGGTCACGTTTTATACACATCTGATCCCTTCGACCGGGAACGAGCTGGTAAGGATGGTATGACTTTGAGCACATTTTGGGAGTAGTGGAAGCAACTCTAATATTTGGATCTGCGATGATAGATATTCCATCGTTACTGTTTTCATCATATATAAGCATAACTGAATAGTTGTTTCTACGGTTATAAAGATGATTTTGAGATATTTGAAGAAACTCATAGAGGATAATGAACCAAGTACAACTTTAAACTATTGATAGTGAAAATTATGTTTATGATCCTCTGTCTCATTGTAGGAGTATTGATGGGAAACACTCAATCATTCGGCTCTTGCCGCTGAGTCACGTGATGGGTCAAGATGAATGCGCGGCTCACTAGACGGCTTTTCCAAATATGGAAACGTAGAAGAATGTAAACATCATATGCCCTTTAGAATGTTTTTTGTTTTGGATATAATATGCAGATTGGTTTTTAGAGAAAGAAGATTATATTGTTTGATTTCTGGATAGTCACATCTCAACCACTAAAAGTCTAAAAGGAAAGATGATTGTTGAATCCTAACCACCAATACATGAAAAAAAATCAATAAATTATGCCGTCAGAATCAGGTCCTGTCTTGTTTAAAATCACAACAACATTGGTACCATAGGAATTAAAAGTAGCTGAAGGAATTATAGATGTGTTGTGTGATAGTCCAATAGAATCATATAAACGATATGTGAAAAAAAGTCAAGCTAGATGTGCATAAGAGTGTAGTTCTTTTTCTGACCGAGAACTTGGATACGCTAACAATTTAGAGCACATTCGATCGATCTAGTATCGTAGTTGATTTAGACAACACATGAGTTAGGTAGATTAGTTTATGTGTTTTTGCGGGACGTGGTTTTGTTTTTGTTAGTTGCTAATGGCAGTAAGCACTTGGGGAAGGAATATTATTGAATAAATACAGATCGAAAAGAGCTAGAAACGAAAGCTCAAAGACAAAAGATGGAACAGCATGCATGCACGCATGCATCTTCTTCTTCTTTCTTTTTCTGGGATCGAATGCCCAGTGGCACGACGAAGCATATCGACCTGCTTCGATCCCAATCATTGCATACAATTACTGTGGGCAAATTAAACTATTAGGAATACTGTTTAGTTAGCCGGAGTAAAATATCGGATATCGAGAATATATCGATGTTCTAAAATTTAGATATATGAACGGAAATATCGATCCAGTGAAAATTCTGACGGAAACTAATAAAAATACATAGAAATTTGTAATGAACTTTTGGAGGTTGTTACATGATCAATTATCTACCTTATGTGAAAAGAAAATATTGATCAAACATCAAGACATATGAATTTGCTAAATTACTATATAAATTAGTATGTGTTAAGTGCTGATAATTATTAAAATATAATTTATTAGTTTGATTTTTATTTTTTGATGACTAAAATTTATAGAAGACTAGACCATCACGTCTTTTGTACAATATATTACACATCACACATCACAAAATCAAATATATAAATACTTCAAAACCACGTATGGGACCTATGAGGTTCAAAATTCACAATATTTTCTCCATCACCCTGTGTATAATCATGTGTGTATTGTGAAGAATAATCATTAAATGATTGTTCTCCCATGTAATTCTGCATGTATTGGACATGTCACGTGAATGGTGGATTGGACATTGAGCATGTGAAGATTGGACATTTACCAAACTAAATGTTAAATGTGAAAAGTTTACGGAAATTTCGAAAATTTCGGAAAATATCGGAAATATCGATCAAAATCGAGAAATTTCAGAAAATTTAGAGATATATTGAGAATTTTTCATGTAACTTAAAAAAATCGAAATATCACCGATAATATCGATTAACTTCTTTTTTTTTAAGTTAAAGTAAATTTTATTTTTAACTCCACAAAACTTACCAGACTTAAGCCCAAATAAGTCCTCCGCCAGTGTTAGTTACTACTGTAAAATGTCACATACAAACTATATATATATATATATATATATATATGACTTTTATGCATCGATCTCTCTTTCATGCACGGTAAGGTCACGTTTATATTTATATACTCATCTGCGCCCTTCGACTGGGAACGAGTCGATCAGGACGTAAGCTAGTATGGTATGACACTTTGAGCACATATTCAAAGTGAAAGCAACTCTAATATTCGGATCTGCGCGATGATGATCGATACTCGATTGTTGATTACCGATTTATTCGTATTTCTTGAAAATGAATAAAACTGAATTCTTCGTACGGTTATATAGATGATTTAGAGAAGTCTCGGATGAAGGTGCATTAATTAATGAAGGTTTTTCTTTTTTGAGGGTATAATAGGGATTAAATTGTTCCAAAAACTAGAGGAGGTGCGCAATGGGAAATTTAGGAGGTCCGAATTGAACTCCTCTATTATAATAGTTGCTCTTACAAAATGTAAAATGTAAATAGATAAATAGAAAACGACAACTAGCAGGTAAAATTTTTTGCTCAATATATATACAGTTCTTTCTCGAGATCGAGATATATTTTTTTATATTATGATTCAATGTGCATTACATAATAGACTAAGACATCCTTTTATATGATCAGGATCGATTTATAAGATGATACGAGAAGCATTTGAGAGCCCAGAGAAGAAACTAAAACTAGCTAAACAATAAGCAACCCGTACGTAAGATTGCCACCTTTATTATGATTTGAATGTTACACTACTACTTGTTGTATTACTTGTAGTACATCGGAATCTATCATAGCTAAATAATTAAGGAGCATTATTCTTGTCTCTAAACGACCACATTTTAACAGACATGTCATTCTTAAATGTAAACGGCTCCTCCAGCGTATTCTGTATCAAAAAGTAAGCGCCGCCGATGCAGGGAGGAGCCCGGGGAGGATCGGATGTCAGAGCCATGCAGAAAAAATGAGAACCTATATAAGTTATACCGTCATTTTCATCACGATTTTGATAACCTTGGAGCAAACCCACTGGTATTGTCAGGTTGCCCTGCAGGTCATCTCCTTGTAAGAGTACTCCTTCAAGTCCATGGACTTCCACACGATCATTGTTCACGGTCGATTCCCCATGGTACACTATGGTATTGAACTTAGCTCCCGAGGCCGGCATGCGACAGTTGAAATGTGGCGGAATACTCATTTGGTCGAGGAGCGAACTCGAATGAGTTTAAGCCTGTGTATGTATATATAAGCTGGACAACTTCTTACAGTATCTAAATGCATGGAAACTTTAATTTATGAATTACTAGCCTTCAACATGCATTCACGTGTTGTCCGGTGTATTTATATTATATTAATTATTTTATGAAATATATAATTCAACCATAGAATCTCCTAAATTTCTCTTTAGATCCTTCCTTAGGTTTTTGAAATTTCTGAAATCCAAAATTTCCCTTTGCAATGAATAAGAGACTAGATCGACAAACCACTTTCAGGGTTTAGGTTTTTGTGGCTACTTGATTTCTATGAAACTTCTTTTGGTGATGCAAGAACGAGTGACAGGTGACTGGAATTGGAATTTTGATTCTGGGTTAGTATGTACGTTTTGTTTGGATGTCGGCGTTGCTGGCATGCGAGAGGTGGATCAGAGGGACTCTAGCTTGAACGTAGCTAGTATGCACAAGGATAGGCTATTATTCGTGATCATACGTACTCCACTTTGTTTGAGAAGAGATTACTGGTAAATGATTTGCAGGAAAATGGAGTTGTCTCTGTGCATCGATCGATCATATGGAAGAGAATGAGGTAAAAAAGAGTAAAAGTAACAGTAGGCAAAATTGGAAATTCAGTGTCCAAGATTATAAAAGGAGGTGCAAAAAGTAAATCAAGAGGTCTGAATAGCAATTCCCCTTTAAGTGCAACTTTAAACTATTTAAACTATGGACGTTAAAAATTATGTTTATGATCCTATATATAGCTCAAAGTTGCAGTGTCCGAATTACGTATCAAAATTTGAAAGCAAGGGGGAAATAATTGATGGAAAATCTTTTATGTCATTTCTACCATTTGCCTGTACTCCTCGTCGGCTGTACTTTGGTGCATACATCATGACACTGAAGCATTTGGCTCCTGCCGCCGAGTCACAACACAGCTCAAGGGTGAACGGGCGGCGGCTCGCTAGAGAACTTTTCTAAAGATGGAAAACAAGAACAATGAAATCATCATAGATTAATGCACTTCAAATTTTTTATTCAAATCATAAAAGATGAATCGTCATTGATTCGTTGTGCATGTCTATTTGTAAATGTAGGAAGAGATTTCGTCACTATATATGCATGTCTGCTTCACGTAGTATTAAACTATTAGCATTTAGCAACTCAATCGTTACCGTTTTGGCGTTGATCTGCGATGATCATATTCAAGCTAGCACCATTTTTCAGTGATAAATTAGAACTGTAAATTGTCACCTACAAATTATATGACTATTATGCATGCATCTCTCTTTCATGAGTGGTAAGGTCACGTTTTATACACATCTGAGCCCTTCGACTGGGAACGAGTCGGTAAGGATTGTATGATTTTGAGCACATATTGAGAGTGAGAGCAACTCTAATATTCGGATCTGCCATGATCGATACTCTATTATTACCGATTTCATGAGTAGTTATTTCTATGTTATACAGATATTGTGAGATATTTGAAGAAACTAAGCAGGGAAAAGAACCAAATGCAACTTTAAACTATTGAGGGAAAACAATATGTTATGATTCCTTATATCAGTGTTGCAGTTTCCAAAATACATCTATTTCGTCTTTGTTAAGTAGCTAAATTCAAAAGTAAGATGGAAATAATTGATGGGAAATCTGTACAATGGTTTCTTTTCATTTGGCTCTTGCCGCTGAGTTACAAGACGGCTCAAGTTGACGGCTCAAGTTGAACGAACAGCTCGTAGCTCGCTAGAATACTTTTTCTGAAGATAGAAAACAAGAACAAAGAAATCATTATATATTCAAATCTTTGTTGGCACCTTGAAAAAAAAATGTATTGTTTGATTTTGGGGTAATAATCTTAACTAAAAATAAAATTGATTGTTGAATTCCTAACCAACAATACATCGAAAATTTCAATAAATTAATCTGGTAACCAACTCAATTTCTATCTATTCAAGTTCCAAGGACGTTCCCTAGGCTGTAGAATGCAAATCAAAAGAAGATAAAAACCCACCCCAAAAAATTACATGGCTCAGGTAGAATTAATAAACTGGCCATCTCTTCGATGAAAGAGAGAGATATGCATCTTCAATCCATCCTCACTTCCCTTGTAAAAGGGAATGAAAGACTGCAAGAGCTTGATAGACCGAGCCTCTTCCCCTTATCTTCATCCCAGAAAGCTTCTAGTATTCACATCCTTCAAATAGCAGTTGCATATCATATTTACACAATGGTCAACCTAGTTAGCAGTCATAATGAAACTCCTCCCAGAACTCTTTTCAAATCTGATTTCTGTTCTGTAGTAAGTCTTGAAGGATACTTGACGTCAAACTTGATTCTCAAATTTCCCCTCCTCCCTGGTTCTTTTGAGATAGGCATTCCTTCATTTGGAACAACCATTTCAGCACCAGGTTTGATGATATCAGTCAACGGGATCATCAGATTCCTTCCGTCCAAGGTGGTTAGGTCAAGAGTCTTGCCTGTGAGTGCCTCCAGCAATGTGATCTCCTGCTTCACCAACAGATCATTACCGTCTCTCTTATAAAATGCATGTGGTTTTTCGTCAACCACAAAGATCAGATCCGCTGGAATAACACCAGGCTCTTGATTACCCTTCTCAGGGAAGGTTATCTTGGTGCCTTTCTTCCAACCAGGTTTAATCTCAATAGTTAATATCTCTTCCACAGTCCGAACCTTACTGCAAGAAGATTACTCGTATCAAGAAAAAGTGAAAAAAGAAAAGAAAAAAGAGAGGTAGTAATAACTAGTAAATTGGCAAAGAAATTTTCAAGTTTTAAATGGAAAATGAGGAAATATATACAAAAAAATTCCTTTGACAAGAGTTGTGATAATTACTAGTTTCCTACACAAATATGAATGAGATGTTATGATTTTTCTTTTGATTCTGGAAAGTAAGATACAGATTCAGTACCACAAATGAGTCTACCAAAAGGAAACCACAACTATCCACGGAACTAGAAGGTTCCGATATACAAGATATATGATCAATGTATAGTCACATTTGTACTAAGAAAAACAAGGAAGTCCAACATGTAGTAATGCAGGGGAGCAGACCCTAGCTCCTTTGCAAAACTTAATTACCACATAACAAATACAACAAAAAGATGGGAAACAAGAAAAAAGAAGTGCTGTCGGCATAAAATGGCTTAATTCAAGCATGACACATTGGCTAGAAATTTAGAATAGTGAACACATTGGACTTCTCTTCATATAGGGAAGTCCTGGCTTCAGTTCATATGAAGTTAGAAATTCAAGGCGAAAGCAAACCTTGATTAGTAGTGTACTAGCCATGTTTTATTTTACAAGATTAAACAGCATTTCTCACCTGATTAGCGCTTACAAAATCTTAGCTTAACTCTGTCATTAGTAAATTCTCTGTTGCTTACGAAATCTGAAGAGCATATCTAAACCAAGAGTCTCTCAAGACAGACCAACTCAACTCAAACAAGCAATATATAACACAGCCCAGTATACCCTCCTAACCTGAAACATATGAGACCAACAACATTGGCAGAGAGAGAGAGAGAGAGAGAGAGAGAGAGTCAAGCTTAGCAAATAGCATGGACTTGAGCCGATCACATACATATCTTAACGGTGTTACCTGGGACACAAGCCTATATCAACTGACATCCAACCCCTAACAAATCCAACTGAACTCTCATTTCTCACTAAAACTTAAGCAACAAGCTTCAATCTTGCGCATACGAAATTTTAGCCGGCTCAAGTAATCTCACTCCCAATCAGCAACCACTCTACAATCTACAAACCCGTTCGCATTTAATCACTACATAATGTGCTACTAAACCATTGACTGAAAATTCAAATGTACAACACAATGGCAGCAAACAACTCAAAATGAATGCAATTTCAAACTAAAGCCAACACATTTTCTAATACGAAATTCTGATAAGTAAGAACTAATTACCCAGCAGAGTCGAAAATGCTTCTGGAAATCTTCATCTTCTTCTTGAATCCCTTATACAGCTCCTCCAAGCTACACGTCAACGAACTCTCAACTGCATTCGCCTTTCTCGGACCACCTGGACCCGGCCCAGGCCCAGGCCCAGGCCCACTACTACTGCTCCCTCCAAACTCCGTCCCATTCGACGTCCTAAAGAATCCATCTCTATACCCCCTCCCTCCTCCTCCGCCGCTACTGCTTCCAGCTCCCTCCGATCCGAAAATCTCGGCGTAAATGTCGTCCGCGTCGCGCGGATTGAACCGAAACGACGCTGTATTGTTGTTTCCGCCGCGGTGGTTGTTGTTGTTATAGTAGCGATGAGTCTGCTGGCGCTGCGGGTGGTGGTAGTGGTGGTTTGCGGCGGGAGGCGGCGGAGGGAACTGTCCCGATTTCAAGGCCTCTTCGCCGTAGAGATCGTAGATCTGGCGTTTGGCCGGGTCGCTGAGGACGTCGTAGGCTTCCGAGATTTGCTTGAACTTGGACTCGGCTTCGGGTCGTTTTCCGGCCGGGTTTTTGTCCGGGTGCCAAATAATCGCGAGTCGCTTGTACGCTTTCTTTAAATCTTCCTCGCTCGCGTTGCGATTCACTTTCAGTATGTTGTAGTAATCTACGCCCATATCTCTCTCTCAATCTCAAACCCTAGCACTCTCTCTGTTTTTTTCGTCGTCTGAGACTTTTCGTGTGTTTTTGGATTTTCCGTTGTGGTTTTCTGTTGCGTTGCCGCGGCTATGAGTTTAGGGAGGGAGGCGCCCGATCCTTAATCGTGTGGGTCCCGACAATATTTTGGTCCAAAGTTATTTGGAGTTCAGTCTAAATTCATAATTTTAAATTTAAAACTGCTTATTACATATTATTGGTTGACGATCAACTATACAAAATATAAATTAAAATAGAGATCAGTTAGGTATCCGATCTTGCAAAACAAATGAACGATCCGATATAGAATGAGTGGTTTTAAATTTAAAATCACGAATCGAAAATGATAAAAATAAGATGAGTTTAAACCTTGGGGTCCAAATAACTTTGGACCCAATCAAAATCCCCAAATAATAGTCAAGCTAACTTAAAAAAAATAAAAATCAGAAGATATTTTCTTCTTGTATGATTTGTATTAAAGATGGTAGAAATAGTCAAATGATTTCATTAACGGCAGATACATTCGAGATTATAAGATATTTTCGAGATTTTTAAGCTTTAAGTCTAATCCATACAAGAAGATTTTGTCGAAGCACTTCATCTTCTTGATCACTAAAAACTTGAGATTTATCGACAATCATCATCAGCCATGCTCGATCTGAAGTGTGAGGATTTCACACCGAAGAATCTCACCAATTTTACCATTTGCTAACTCTTTCGATTTTCCCTATCCAAATTTGCAAGCTACAATATCATGATTTAAAATTTTGGTTTGGTGACAGAAAGTGATATTGGCAGACTGGCGGGAATCTTAACGTGCACCAAACCAACTGAGCTGGATGTTTTAGTTGAAAGTTCCTAATATGCTACAGTACTTTTCAAGTTCTTAGTTAGCAAAATCTCGGTGTTTTAGTAGAAAGTAACATTAGAGGTGGATTAAGTATACTTGTTCTACAGAGCATGTCAGTTTTCGGACACAAACGATACATAATTGGGATAAATGATGCGTACAGACTGCCAAATGAGAACAACAACTCTACGGAGTTCACAAACTGCTTCTCATCGATTCAGTGCGAGCAAATCAACAAAACACAATAAGATATCGATATGACAACACAAATATACAAGTATTTTTTGTGACACAGAGATGATCAGAGAAAAAACTACAAACTATGTATACACGGCCCTGACAATCTCTCCCCGAAACCGCTCCTGTTACTCGAACACGAGGCCTTGGAATGCAAAGCTTTCGTCGAAGTCAAGGGCAACAGCCTACTAAAATCAGGTCAATTAAGTCCTCAATTTTGCAAAATCAATGAGCCTGCTCTTTTTCAGGTGTATAGAAGAGTAAAAAAAGAGAGAATGAATCCCCCACAATGCACAAACTAAACAAGAATAACTAAGTTATACGGCAATGGCTTGACCCGTTAGCCCATCGTGTAGCTGCAATGAGCCATCTTTCATCAGATTGAGGCTCAAACTCTTGAATCTCTCTCTTGAATACTGTCGAGAGGCCTTTCTCCAATCAGTTCCGGTTTTCATCATAGCAACAAA
The DNA here is from genome assembly GCA_946800695.1 of Geum urbanum. Classification (NCBI taxonomy): domain Eukaryota; kingdom Viridiplantae; phylum Streptophyta; class Magnoliopsida; order Rosales; family Rosaceae; genus Geum; species Geum urbanum. The sequence goes on from OX327011.1 coordinate 49,031,500, forward strand.
CTCGTCATAACTGATACATCCATCCTGTTATCACGCAAAGGAATAAGTACACATATATATGGATCACTTCTACCAGAATGCTGGAAGAGACATGAACTCAAAAATACTAAAAGTCAAACCTTGTCTGTGTCCACCTCACGCATGATGTCAGTCAGCACATCATTATCCATCTCACCTGTTTCATCAGCCAACGCTTGCCTGAGCTCACCTAATTCAATGTACCCACTGCCATCTCTGTCGAAGTAGATAAATGCTCTCCTAAGATGTTCATCATTTTCCAATTTTTGCAAGTGAATGGTTACCGCTGCAAACTCTCCATAGTCCAGAAATCCATTCCCATCCACATCAGCCTATACAAAAACAAGAACAAATGGCGTCATGAGAAATCAATCGGAGAAAAAGTTATTGTGAATTTAATTTAAGGGCAAGTAGTATTTACCCTTACAAGGGGTTATTTACATATGGAGAATGAAACTCAATAATTTTTATTGTCCAAAGGCCCATACCAGGAACGATAAAAACATAATAACATCCTCGAATGAGATATATCTGAATGAAATGACCACAGAACTTACCACTTCCATCAGCATCTTAACCTCCGGTTCAGCCAACTGTGAACCAACCTTTTGAAGCCCAGTCTTCAATTCCTCATATGTAACTCTGCCGTCTTTATCAGAGTCCATCAAGGTAAACATGTCCCTGATTACTTCTACTTCTTTAACAGATAAGTGTTCAGCAATGACCTACAATATTCGTTGAGAAAAAAGAAATCCATTATAGTTGCATAGTTTGTGAACCACACATCACTGAAACAATGGTCAAACTTTACTGACACTCATCAATGACCAATAACAGATGCTTACCCGTAGGGCCTTCTTTTTAAATCTATTCATTACTGAAAACTGCTTGAGCCTTGGCCTCACAATATCTCCTAATGGAACATTTGGAGCTTTCTTTGCATTTTGTAACCATGGATGATCTGTAATCACAAAAGGGAAGGGACACTTCAGTTCACTTGTTTCAGAAATCATGTTGCCAATATACACATTCCTAAAACTCTTTCTATCCTGAATTCTTGTAGCACTGATTACCACAAACGATGCAATCCTCCGATTCCAACAGACTAACTGCAGAACCATTATTTATGTTCTAGAAAGTTTGGCGGGACTCTGATTCATATAGGAACAACTGTCACAAAGTAGTAAGAGCACATCATAGATGCCTATACAATTGCTACAGGTGGACCTGAATCACATACACTAAGAAGCCTGTAGTTTATTCATGAAGATGATAAGGCTTTGACTCTGATTCATTTAGGAACGACAGTGGCAAAGTAGTAAGAGCACATCATAGATGCCTACACAATTGCTACAGGTGGACCTGAATCTTATACACTAAGAAGCCTGTTTTTGACCAGTCAATTGCCTCGTCCTTTAGTGAACCCACATTGTACTACTAGTAGTGTAGCTGAATTGACTCACTTTAGCATACCTCAGGTTCCTTTCTTCATAAGCACAGATTTTTTGTTTCAAATACGTGTATCATATTCCACTAGTCTAGAAAAATTGCTCATACTATACTAATTCTACTCCTAAAACAACTGCAAACCCATGGACTTCACTAATCCAAATTCTTTCTTTTCCAGTTTCAGATGACCAAGAACTAATCTTGTCAAACAAACACTACATAGTTACTAGTGAAGATAAGTGATCCATTATTCAACTCTCTCAAATGTCAGCTAGTTAAAACTTGGCAATGAGGACTTACCAAGCACCTGTTGTGCTGTCAAGCGTTTGCTAGGATCAGGATCCAGCATCTGCCTCACAAGACTTTTAGCACCCTCCGAAATCTGAGGCCAGGGTTCCCTCTTGAAATCAATCACCCCTCGCAATATCGCAAGAGCCACACCCTGTTCACTCTCTGTAAACATAAATTTCAAAATTAGAAACAAACTTACACTCACAAAGTAAGCTAAAAACCACCATTTTTAGTTGTGAATTGAACAGGTTTGAGCATAAACACCTGCCCAAAATGGAGGAACTCCACACAACAGAATGTAAAGAATGACACCGGCACTCCATATATCCACCTCCGGTCCATAATTCCGCTTCAAAACCTCCGGCGCCATATAGTACGGACTCCCCACAATCTCCATAAACTTCTCCCCTAAAACCCAACCACAATCAAATCCATCAAAAACACACATACAATCTCAAAATCCAACATAAACAATCTCAAATATGCATACATACCGGGCTTGAAAAACACCGAAAGCCCAAAATCGATAGCCTTGAGCGGCGAGTGCTCTTTCTTATTTGAAAACAAGAAATTCTCAGGCTTCAAATCCCTATGCATAACTCCGTTAGCATGACACATCCTCACCACCTCCGCCACCGTCCTCGCTACGTTCGCCGCAGCTCTCTCACTGTAGTGTCCCCTGGCGACAATCCTATCGAAAAGCTCACCTCCTTCACAGAGCTCCATCACCAGGTGGACGTTCTCGTCATCCTCATAAGTCGCCTTGAGCTTTACTATGTTCGAATGCTCCGGCAAGTTGGACATAATCGCCACCTCACGCCTCACATCCTCTATATCCACCTGAAAATGAAATACAGAAGCTTCAAAACGCCGTCGTTTTTTTTAGTGAAATTGAAATTCTGAGGTGGGTATACTTACGGCGGTTCGGAGCTTGCGTTTGGAGATGGATTTGCAGGCGAGGGCTTCTTTGGTCTCGCGGTCGGTGCAGAGGTAGGTGATGCCGAACTCGCCGCGGCCCAATTCGCGGCCCAGTATGTACTTGTCGCCGATCCGAGTCCGATTAATCACGTCTTTCAGGACTCGGATCGGAGCAGGGGACCGGATCCCGCCGCCGTCGCCGGAGAACGGGTTCGGACGACGCTCTCCGCCGGCCTTCTTCTTCTTGTTGTTGGCGCGGTAGGTGCTCTCGTTCTCGAGGACGTCAGCTCTGACGCAGACGTTGCAGTTCCCCATGGTGTGTTTACTTCATACAGCTGTAAACAGAACAGAAACAAAAGAGCCGCCTCCACCAACCTCCTCAGGCTGAAACAAGAAGGCGAGAGAGGGGTTGACTGAGTCAAACCGGTGGCGCAGCCGAGGGAGAGAGTGAGAAGAAATGGAGCTTTTTTTAAAAAGAAGAAAAATTAATAGTGGGTGTTATAATAGAGGGGTTTTAATGATTATTTTTGGGGTTTAAATTTTAGAGGGAGGGGGGGATTGTGAAGGAAACTGTGGTCTGGAGTTTTCAGTCGAGCCTGGAGGAATCTTTGTCCAGTTTTGAAGAGAGCTCAAAGCTGAGATTGTCAGAGGAGATGGGGGGATAGTATTGGCTGCTGAAGGGAACATGATAAAAGGGGTAGTTATTAGTTAATTTCGTTTTTTGTTTTTGTTTTTTAATATTCTGTCAGTCTACTCTCTATATTTTCTTCGGCATGTTTCAGAGTTCAGACAATTTCTTTTACAAGTTTTTTCTGCCAGGAAATTATTTGAAAGGGAACTAAGTCGAGACTTATTTTGAATTTTGTATATTATTTTATAGTTGGATTTTCTTTATATACTGAAAAATAATTTTTAAATTTACAAAAATCAATGTCTATTTTCGAATTTTAACAAACTTTAATCGTGAATTTTTAAACTAGGATCTTGTATTTGTTGATATTGAAGTTCCCGTGTATGCTACTATAAATTTACAACACATATATATATATATATATGTTACTAGTTTTGGCATAGAAGGTAGACCAATACTATTATCTATATTATAATTTTATGTTTTAGGAACATATTTTAGAAATAAGCACATGAAACTTTTGATATTTTAGTAGTACTCTAATATCTAACTTATATCTCACAAACTTTTTATATAACCGATCTTGTATAATCGAAGTACTTCGCTGCCTTGATCATGGGCGCACCTTAAGTGTGCAGCCTATCTATGTGCACTTGTGCAGGTTGAATTTTGTATTAATTCTTCTTCTCGTGTGCAAGACAAATGTTATATTTTGTTCATGAAAATTGACATACACAGTGTACGACATATTGTAGAATTTTTCTTAATTTTATGACATTTATGAACATAAAATAGATAGGAAGTAGATAACTTAAACTAATCCCAATGCGCATAGAGTGATGTAAATCATGTAATCATGAACATATATAGTTGCGTAGTGAACAAGCGTTCAACAAACCCTTGGAAAAAAAATGGCAACAAAGAAAATGACTTCTTCTTTGGTGAGGTCAACATAATGTTGGTTTTCTTAGGTACCAAGTTACCAAAACCCTCTCACACAGTCACACGATTGCCTCCATGATGAATTATTATTAGCAATTATGAAATTTATAATCACAAATGTAAATTGCAAAGATGGAACCAACAAATAATATTAGCCCTTGGATGGAGTGGAGGGTTTGGAAATGAGTGGATTGGAACTTTCATAAGGGTGTGATTGACTTGGTCAGCAGCGACCCTCTTGTATTTGACTGTGTATGGCGGGTTAAGACAAATAAGGTTAGGACTAATTAAGTACGATTAGGTCCTTAAGTTGCTAACATTTGGCGCGTCGAGGCGACGTAACCGTATTATTAAGGGTCTTTAAAGTTTATACCCTACAACATCATATAGTATTGTTCAAAATCATGCCACCATAATATTTTACAACGAAATCAGACAAGTCATATGTGCCTGATAAGTATTTTGCGAGGCATATGATTGGAAATTTTATATATAATTGCAATGGAGGAAAGTAGTGCCGCTAGGATTTTCTCATGTTATTATGTTACGTAATTATCGTGCATGACAAGATGAAAAGGAATAAGAACAATACATTTTCTAATTCGGTAAATTTATAGCCCCCAATATTAGTTGTTTGGCTACCTTTTTTTATGCATTTCCATTTGTTTGCTTCTCTCATCCACTAGGGTAAACTCTGGCTAGTGTTGCCTTGGTAAATCAACATTATGCCTGGAGAAAGTTAAGGATATGTACATATTAGGCCTAGATTCGCTTTAGATCTAGTAAAAAAAATTAAGATCCGAATCCAAAACCGTTTGTTCACATTTGGTTCGATTACGTAATAATCATGAGTGGAACCGTTTGGAACCATAACTGTTCGATTCCGGTTCCGGTTCTAGCGGTTCTCGGTTCTCGTAGAAGATCCGCTTCATAGAAAAAGAACCGAAAAATGAAAAATGATATTTTTGTAAATTGGACTTCAAAATCCTCTTACTTTATGCTTGACATAGTTACATATATAATATATATATATATAAAAACGTATAATTTGCATATTAAATCACATGTGGTCATTAACATGTCAACTTACCATTCATGAAGATCATATTTACATCATATTAGACATCAAATTAAATTTCATAGACCTAAACAAATTGTGACAAATTAAAAATTAATTGAATTAGAAATAAAAAAAGAGAGTAGGTGTTTGGGTTGGGCCAACTTATTTGGATTTGAGTATTTAAGATTTATATAGTTTGGCTTATATATATAAGTTGTGTTAATTATAAAACGCTTTCTTTGGATTTGACTATTTTTTGATATCAGAATCCGGAACCGTGACGAATTCGGAACGGAATTTTAAAAAACACAAATTTTTTTAGAGATCCAGAATCAAACCATACGAATCCGGTTATTTCGAATTGGTTCTTCGAATCTTGTGGTCAGGCATAGTACATATATATCTTCTAATCTTGATGGAATACATGGGTGCAAATAGTAAAAATTAAATTTTGAGTGCTAAGAGTAGGTGTTGGGTGGCTTAGTCAACATTTTAGAAGTCTTTTGAAAGCCGACGGAAATGAAATTTTTCGGATTGTATGATTAAAGTCAACAACATGACTTGACATTCACACTCTTATCCAAAATCTTTTATGTATATGCTAGAATGGTAGGCGTGTCAAAGGCGTACGTGGTATTGCTAATATGATGTATAAATAAGATTAAGATTTAGTTAAAAAAATTTGATACGAAAAAATTTAAATAAAAGATTAAATCCGTTAGAAAAAATGTTAATACGGAGAGTTTAGACAAAATTTGTATAATTTTTTTTATTGTAAAATATAAGTAAAAAACAAAAATAAAACTGTTAAAAATAAAAAATAATACTGTGAAAATGATGTGTAAATTTTATAAAACTAAAATTAAAATCAAACTATTAAAAATAAAGTTAAAACGTAAAACAAAAAACAGTAATAATTAAATATTTGTTAAAAATTAAAAGTAGAAAATTAAAATTGTTAAAGTTAAAAAATAAACTGTAAAAAAGGAGAAAAGACTAAAATACTCCAAAATGAAAAAAGTATGAACAATAAATAGGAGCAGTGATTTGTGTGTATTGAATAGCGAGTACCAACTTTGTTATATAAGAATATAACGCGATGTTTGTTGCTATATGCATGGTATGATGTCTGTTGTAAGTTGTTTTTAGACAACTCTAACTTTAATTTTACCTCTTAAGTGAATCGATAAGAAAAGTAACACAAAGTAGTCGATTTAATAATTTACTAGAACTTTTATTTCGTCACACGCTCTTTGAAGTAAATCAATCGCAAGAGGGAGCGCGGCTGAGGTAAGTCTAGAGTAAACTTGATCGAGTGTAGTTAAAAAATTAAGATTGAAAAATAATAGTTCGATATAAGTTCACTATCGATATTACCTCTCGATAAAGGGAGCGCGGCTGAGGTAAGTTCTCTTTATCGAGAGAACATTATTATCAATTTAGGTACGCGTAGTATCTATATTGACTTAATTGAGTTCAAATTAGTTGGGAAATGGATGGTTGGGTCGACATGAATTATGCATACATTATATATATGCATACTTATATGGTTCATATCCTCTGTTTTCATGTGATGTTGATCGATCACGTACCGTTTAATGGAGGCTACGAAACCATCACTAAAGTGTGTCTAGCTTATTGACTCGCGCTTTTCACACATACATTGTACATAGCAATGATAGCATGAACACGTTGATGTAAAGCCATGCATTTTCCACGACTTGCATGTTCATCACCGAAGTCCTAACACAAGCCCTAATTTACAGTTAGCTCCCGACATACAGATGATCTGATACAAATGATGAAATGGTTCAAATGTATATACCCTTATCCCTTTATAACTACATCACCAAGTTTTTTTTTTTGATGAGAAACAAAGAACTACATCAACAAGTTAATAGTTACCAAAGCGTATAGAACCAGCTAGATAAACCAACAAGTGCTTATCTTTTACTGCAAGCAACTATATGTATCAAGTACATGGATTTATCTGTTTGCGTAAAGCCTTAAACCATGAAGTTTATGATCATAAAAACTCTTAATCTTGAGTATTAATTGGGACCCCCGATCTAATAGAGATATTATATATAGAGGAACCCCCTTTTTTGTTGTTGTTGGAAATGATAGAGGAACCCTGGTTAGCTAGCTTGCAGAGCATTGTGACATTAAAGGGATCCGCCGGGCAGGAGAAAGTTGATAGTGTAATATATGCTGCAAGGAGGCGTGGGAGTTCATGAGCTGTGAATTGAGGTGTGGGAATTGAGCTGTGAATTGTCGCAATGAATCGGAACACGGACCATGGATTTAAACTTTTTCGTTTTGAAACCCTAGAAAGAGAAAGAATAGATGATGATAGACCAAACATCATGATGGTGATCAACATGCATGGACTTGCCTTTTCTTCCTTTTCCTCGATCGCTTTTGGATAAAGAACGAATCTGGCCTACAATAATTTCATGCATTCCCGGCCAGTCTATAAAGTTCAGTTTTCTGCTATAGCCGGGAACATATGACATATCATAACATCTAAGAAGATGAGGAAGTTTTCGTATGAAATTAAGACCAAGTTTTGAAAAGTAGCTAGAATTTTCAATTTAGACGGCGAGATTGATTCTGAGTTAATGTGAACTTGGTTCGCCCAAATCGCACCCGAAGAAGTTCGAGCTAATTCAGTATACATCATCGAACACTAAACAACACAAAAGGGAAATTCGTTGTTGGGCCTGGTGGTGACTGGTGAGCTCCTTTTTTGGGTTTTCTTTTCTGGGCCGGGCCTGTTTCAAGGCCTCTCAGTGACAAAAGAAAAGTGGAAAAATAGAGAAAATCTCTCTTTCTTATACAGTAATTCTGATTCGATCCATGATTAACGATGTTCCCGGCTTGAGGAACAAGTATGTTTGACTATCATAATCATAAAATAAGAAAAATAAAAACACGGGAACAAGAAAACTCGTCCACCCCGTGTGTCGTCTCAAAGGGTATGTCCCCGTCCACGTAAAACAGCTAATACCATACTGCAAACTCTCCTTTACCAAGTTACCATAGCACCATCACAACCGTGTGATCTGATGACTGTTTGCAATAGTCAAGGAAACTTCTAACTTGGGAGAGAGACCTGATTTGCACAACATAAAAGGGGATATATTATATGTATTTTCTAAAGACCAAATCTATATTATAAGTTCATAACTCAAGAAACTTCCATAATAATTTTATGTGTTCTGTGGTTTATTGGGAAGTTCATCCACTCTGTATATATATTTTTATACACGATTATGTATTTTTTACTATCCATGTAATGACGTGTGCCAATAGGGCTATAAGAACACCTCAAGAAAAGGTCGAGGATGACCAATTCTATTTTTGATCACCATTAGATGATGGTCATCAACATGAATCTAGTGTCTCATCTCTCTTTGTGATTATGAACACAACACAGTAGCCGGAGGATGGTTTCGGTCCCCGTCACCTGTGAACCGTGAAGCTCTCGACACGTGTCGACACCGTAAGGAATGCACGTAGGAAATTTTTGTAAGTACTTTCGTAGGGCGAAACAACACAAACATCTGATTTCCAAAGGCAGCAGCCTCCCTACTACTTGCTTGGAGAAAAACCAAACCAAACCAAACACAACTCCAACTCAAACTCAAAGTCTCTCATACCGAAACAAAGCTCGACTCTTTGACGGCACAGAGAGCCGAGCCCCTCCTCCTCTTCCGCCGCCGCCGACCATTTGTGATAGTCAGTTCTGGACAGACCCGGAAGCCCATTGAGGCCCATTCGCGTTTGAGGTGAGCTTTGTGTTTTACAGTGTATAAAGTTCTGTGCTTTATGAGAATTGCTTGGTTTCTTGTATGGTTTTGAGTTGTTTTGTTTTTGTACTGTGGTGATTTAGAAGACACGTTTGTAATACGTGTGTAAAGATTGGAACTTTTTTATTCTTTTTGTTGAATCATAGTTTCATAGATTGAAAGCTTTGAGTGTTTATATATTGTATGGTTCTCATGAAAATGAAACTTAAAGTGCCCAACTTGATGTTACTTGGAGCCAAAAACAAGAGGAATAGAAAGAGGGATCAAACTGTTTGTGCTGATTGGTTTGGAGAAGAGAATAGAAAGAAGTACTTAGCATATAGTTCTTTTGGTTTTGGTTCCGGAAGACAATGCAAGAAGTTGTATGATGAATCGGTGAAAAATCGTGGTTGAATGATTTGGATAATGTCTTTGTTAATCGAAGACTGCGTTAGTGATTAGTCACGGAGTAAGGTGGTGCTGAGCGGAGGTCGTTAAGAATTATTGATTTGGGATTCTAGAGCTCAAACTAAATTAGTGAGTCATTACCAATGCACTAAGATACTTTAGTACTACTGTGAGCTATGAAAAATGAATGATATCTTGGATGTGCAACAATTCGTGTTACTATGGGAAGAGGATTCATGGCTAGGATCATTATGTACATTGTGGTGCAACATTAGTTTGATAACTCTTTATGCACATCAACACTGTGTTTGGTAATGGAAAAAACGAGAATTTACCGCTACCTGGTTGCAAGTGACTATTTGTTTCTTTTTAGGTGTTAGAAATGCTCATGCGTTTCTTTACAGTTCCCATTGCTAATCCTTTTTCATTTTCTTTCGGGGCAGGTGGTACAATGGCACAGAATTTGTTGCGAGCAAAGCATATAGGCAACCTCTCAAGTAGTGCTAGGTCATTGTTTATTAGTGGGTCAAGATGTAATACAGAGGGGAACTCATGCACTTGTTCTGAAGATGACAATTGTATTCCAAAAAGGCAGCAAGCAAGAAATAGAGGTCTTCTTGCCCAAAGTCCAGCAAGCACGGGATCTAGCCCTTCAGCAAGGGTAGGAATCTTAATTTCTGGAGATGGAGTAAAGGTGGCAGATTCTCATAAATCAGAGATAGTAGACCATGCGACTTCTATAAAACATGTTTCAAGTGCCCCAATACCTATTGCGAGATCAGATACCGTAAATTATGCTAACAATGACGCTGCTCAGAACGATGTGAGCTCATCACCTCTTGCTGCCGAGCATTTTGCGAAGGCTGGTGTTGCAGCTGTCAATTTTCTGTCTGATATAGTGAACTATAAGATTCCCTTATCTGATGGGATGGGAATGCTTAATTTGCCGACAAATGCTATGGTTCGTTCCTCCGTGGGTGTCTCCAGTGTCAAATCATCAAATGTTAAACAGATAAAAAGAGAGCAGTGCACTGGTGTTCATCCAAAACCTTCTACTGAGACAGCAGCCGGATCAGAGCGCACGAGCAATCATCAGGGTTCAAAGAATGGTGACAAGGCCAGTGCTGGTAGAGGTCTGAATCATGTCCCATATACTAGAATAGACAACTCAGCAGGAGCTCACAATGTACAGACTTCAGAAACTCGTGATAAAAGGGCTCTGCCTCGGAAATCAAGAGGTCAGCCAAACCACGTCGTTCCAGATTTTGGTTCCAATGTACAGACTCCAGATGCAGAAACTACTAGGTTTGGCCCTAAAGGTTTCAATAAACCCGGGAGAGAGATGAAAATGCCAATAGGGATTACTCCATTCAACAGGCAGTTTGCACACAGTGGGAATATTGTTCAGAATGTTTCTCACATCCTTCAACAACTAAAGTGGGGCCCTTCTGCTGAGGCAGCTCTTGGAAATCTCAACTGTTCGGTTGATCCATATCAAGCTAACCAAATTTTGAAGCAACTGCAAGATCATTCTGTTGCTCTTGGCTTCTTTAATTGGTTAAAACGACAAGCAGGATTCAAGCATGATGGGCACACTTACACTACCATGGTTGGGATTCTCGGTCGTGCAAGGCAGTTTGGTGCCATCAACAAATTACTCAGTCAGATGGTGCATGAAGGATGTCAACCAAATGTTGTGACATATAACCGTCTGATTCATAGTTATGGACGTGCAAACTATTTAAAAGATGCAATGAAAGTGTTCAGTCAAATGCAAGAGGCAGGGTGTGAACCTGATCGCGTCACCTACTGTACACTAATTGACATCCATGCTAAATCTGGGTTTCTTGATGTCGCCCTTGGATTGTATGACAGGATGCAAGACGCTGGTCTTACTCCTGACACATTTACATATAGTGTTATGATCAACTGCCTTGGGAAAGCTGGCCATTTAGCTGAGGCACACCGGCTGTTCTGTGAGATGGTAGATCATGGTTGTGTCCCCAGTCTGGTCACCTATAATATCATGATCACTTTGCAGGCCAAAGCAAGGAATTACGAGACTGCTTTAAAGCTCTACCGTGACATGCAGGGTGCTGGATTTCAGCCAGATAAAGTGACTTATAGCATAGTAATGGAGGTGCTTGGCCATTGTGGATATCTTGATGAGGCCGAATCACTGTTTGGTGAAATGAAACGGAATAACTGGGTACCAGATGAACCTGTGTATGGCCTTTTAGTTGATTTGTGGGGCAAGGCTGGTAATGTGCAAAAAGCCTGGGATTGGTATCGTGCAATGCTCCATGCTGGCTTACGTCCTAATGTGCCTACTTGTAATTCTATGCTGAGTGCGTTTCTCAGGGGGCGCCGTCTGTCTGATGCCTATAACTTGTTGCAGAGCATGGTGGGTTTAGGTCTGAATCCTTCTTTGCAGACATATACCTTGCTTCTCAGTTGTTGCACAGAAGCACAATCATCTTATGACATGGACTTTTGTTGTGAGCTTATGGCAGTCACACGCCATCCTGCACATACATTCCTGCTGTCTATGCCATCAGCAGGACCCGATGGCCAAAACGTGAGAGAACACATGAGCAGTTTCTTGGATTTGATGCATAGTGAGGATAGAGAAAGCAAGAGGGGACTTGTAGATGCAGTAGTGGATTTCCTTCATAAATCAGGGCTCAAGGAGGAGGCTGGTTCTGTCTGGGAGGTGGCTGCACAGAAGAATGTGTATCCAGACGCCGTCAAAGAGAAAGGCTCGTGTTATTGGCTTATAAACCTACATGTCATGTCAGATGGTACTGCCGTGACAGCATTATCAAGGACACTTGCCCGGTTTCGCCAGCAAATGCTTATATCTGGGGTTTGTCCAAACCGGATTGACATTGTGACTGGATGGGGACGACGGAGTAGGGTTACAGGAACCTCAATGGTGAGGCATGCCGTACAGGAACTGCTGCATATTTTTAGCTTCCCGTTCTTCACAGAGAATGGAAATTCGGGTTGCTTTGTAGGATGCGGGGAGTCCCTTAATAGATGGTTGCTTGAATCTTATGTGGAGCGAATGCATTTACTATAGGCATTAGTGCTGCCTTTGTGTCATTAGCGCCATTTTTCGGGTAGCGAGTGGAGGATTAGCAGGCCTAGTTGATTAATGTCTTCTATTTATAATAGAGGGGACTATGTAGTATTGTAGTTTGAGTTGTTCTTATGTGCAGCTTCATGTTGAGCAATAAATTTCAGTTTTCGCCATTGATGTAATATCATATCAGTCTTGATTCTGTTCTCGTGTATGAGGATATGTTGAGCTAACTAGAAATGAAAAGATTTGATATGACATGTTTAGATGTGGGTTCTTTGCCAACTTCTGTGTATTGGTTTGTAGTTGAGAAGGTTGACTCTTTTTGAGTTGGTGTAGCTGAATGTGTGTGTTTAACGTTGTTGCTGCAGTAGGTGCTTGGATTTTACTAGTACTTGAAAAAACTGAAAGAAATGGATCACCATTTCTCTCTTTCTTTTTCCACTTGTCAAAGCTAAGATCACCATTCCTTGATGTTATTTATGGTCTCTGTGCTTGATCACACTACTGTATTAAAGGTTTCATTTCTGTGTTTATCTTCTTTTATGTCCTTGAATATTTTACCACATTCATCTCATTTCTGATTTACAGGTCTGATATGGTGCATGCTTAAAATAGGTAAAAACTAGAGCACAATAGTTAACAATATTACTCACTATGATCATTGAGAAGGATATACCAAGATTCATAGAATCAACATTAGCCAGAAACACCCTCAAAAGTTTTATGTACTCGGACGAATTAAAGACGTATGCGCTTAAATAATAAGTACAATTGGGCTTAATGCCAAAGTCGCTTGCCGCAAATGAAAAATCATTCCATTTCCAATATTGAGCCTGATGGAGAGAGAGAGAGCCTCCTTCGTCTCCAATGAGCACTACTACTGGTAGTAGTAGGTAGTCTCTCTTTCTCTCTCTCTCTCTCTCTAAAGAAGGGAAAGGATACATATACATAAATATATACGCATGTGAGACTTCAATTTGTATTAGGACAGTACTATGGGGCATAAGAAGCGAAACGCCGCCGCGGCTCCGAAGGCCAAGGACGACGTTGTTTTGGCGGAGCCGCCGCCGTCGATGGAATCGCGTGGTGTGGACGCGGCGGCGAAGCTGGAATGCGAGCGGGCGCTGACGGTGCTGCGGCGCGGGAACCACATGAAGGCGCTTCGGCTGATGAAGGAGTCGTGCCAGCGCCACGAGAGCAGCAGCTCGGCGGCGGCGCTGATTCACCGAGTGCAGGGGACGGTGTGCGTGAAAGTCGCGGCGATCATCGACGACCCTACGGCGAAGCAGCGGCACCTGAAGAACGCGGCGGATTCGGCTCGGAAGGCGGCGGAGCTGTCGCCGAACTCGATCGAGTTCGCGCATTTCTACGCCAACTTGCTCTACGAGGCCGCCAACGACGGGAAGGAGTACGAAGAAGTGGTGGCGGAGTGCGAGAGAGCTCTGGCCATCGAAAACCCCGTCGATCCAGCCAAGGAGAGCTTGCAGGAGGAGAGCCAGCAGAAGCTGACCACCGCCAAGGCTCGAATCGGCCACGTCCAGAGTGAGCTGAGACAGCTCATTCAGAAGTCCAACATTGCCTCCATTTCGACGTGGATGAAGAATTTTGGGAATGGAGAGGAGAAGTTTCGGCTGATTCCAATCCGGAGGGTCACCGACGACCCCATGGAGGTGAGGCTGGCGCAGGCAAGGCGGCCGAATGAGATTAAGAAGGCCACTAAGACTCTGGAGGAGAGGAGGAAAGAGATTGAAGTGCGTGTAGCAGCTGCCAGGCTGTTGCAGCACAAGTCCGAGGCGCCGCAGAGTGATAGGGGAGTGGATTCCTCAACGGAGTCTGGTCAGAGAGAGCGGAGGAAGTATGAGGCTTTGAGGAAGAACGGGTCCTCTTCGGAGAGGAAGGATTGGGTTAAGTCGTATTGGAAATCGATGAGTGTTGATATGAAGAAAGAGTTACTTAGGATTAGAGTTAGTGATCTTAAAGCCAAGTTTAGCTTGTCTAAGGATGGGTTGGTGAATGAGGTTTTGTCGGAGGCGGTGGCGTATGCAGAGAGTAGTAGGAGCTGGAACTACTGGGTTTGTTGTCGATGTAGTGAGAAATTTGTGGATTCCGAGTCACATATACACCATGTTGTGAACGAACATATGGGGAACCTTATACCGAAAATGCAGTCAGTTATTCCTCTGAATGTTGACAATGAGTGGATTGAGATGCTTCTTACTTGCTCTTGGACACCGCTGAATGTCTCGGCTGCTATTAAAATGCTTGGAGATCAGAGAAAATGCAAAGAGTCTGAGTTTGTGGAGGATTTCTACTCTGGGAATCTTAACAAGGAGTGTGACGATTGTTTCAAAGACGTGTGGGACTCATCACCCGAGAAAGAAATTCTTGAAGATGATCCTAGTGATGTTACTGTTGATGGAAATAACCATGAGAAGGTTGCGCCTGTTGAGAGCCCAGATTTTGATGAGAATAGTGGATCTCTTATTGCTTATACTTCTCTAGCAGATGGTTGGCCCATGTCAGATGACCCTGAACGTATGAAGCTGCTTGAAAGAATTCATGCGTTATTTGAGGTGCTTATCAGGCATAAGTCTCTTGCCACGACCCACCTTACCAGGGTGATACAGTTTTCAGTTGATGAGCTACAGGCTTCTGGTTCTGAGCTTCTAAACCATGGTGTGCAACAAACGCCTATGTGCATTTGCTTTCTTGGAGCTACACAGCTTCGGAAAATCCTCAAGTTCTTGCAGGAGCTGTCTCATGCTTGTGGTTTAAGTAGATATTCTGAGAAAACTGGTGGTGCTTTGGATGATGGACATAGCACGAACCAGAGTGTAGAGTTGATAAAAGAGAGGATTGTTCTCAGTGGAGATGCATCCTACCTCATTTTGGATACATCTGATTGTACATCTAGTGCCGGACACGAAGCAGCCCGAACTGATGGAACTGGGGTTTTTCCTGATTCCGATGCTCTGCTGTCCTATATATTTGCAGGCCCATCGAGTGCCGAGCAGTTGGCATCGTGGATGCGTACGAAAGAAGAGAAAACACAACAAGGGATGGAAATTCTCCAGCAGCTTGAAAAGGAATTTTACCGCCTGCAGAGTCTTTGTGAGAGAAAATGTGAGCATTTGAACTATGAAGAAGCCTTACAGGCGGTCGAGGATCTCTGTGTGGAAGAAGGGAAAAGGAGGGAAAATGTCACGGATTTTTTTTCCCATCGAAGCTTCAAGACTGTCCTAAGGAAGAGGAAAGAAGAGCTTGAGAGAGAGAATGATATGATGTTCCTTGCAATTGCAAGTCGGATTGAGTTAGATGCCATATCAAATGTTTTAAGAGAATCTGAAGCACTGAACATTAACCAGTTTGGGTACGAGGAAACTTATGGGCGTGTAACTTCTCAGTTATGCGACTTGGAATCCGGGGAGGATGATGATTGGAGAACCAAGGATTATATCCATCATGCAGACACTTGTATAGAAGTTGCAATCCAAAGGCAGAAAGAACAATTATATGTTGAGGTCAGTCTCTACATTCTGAAATGGGGTTCATTTATAAATTATTCTGTGTTTTACTACTTTCGTTGTTATTTGTTTTTGACTCATATTTTCCTCATGCAGCTTAGCAAAATTGATGCACGGATTATGCGGAATGTTACAGAGATGCATCAATTGGAAATTAACCTTGAACCAGTCTCTGCCTATGATTATCGGTCTATTGTCTTGCCTTTAGTGAAGTCTTACCTTTGGGTGTGTATTGAAGAAGTTGAATTTTGTGTAATGCTCATTTTTTGTTTCTCTGCTTAACTATAAGCTTTGTGATGTCACTGTCACTACCAATAGGCACATTGGGAGGATCTGGCTGAGAAAGATGCCACTGAAAAGTCAGATGCTGCAAGAGAGGCTTTTCTGGCGGAACTCGCACTTGATTCTAAGAAAGGTGTCAAAGGAGGAAGTGATAATTCAAGGCACACGCAGGACAAAGTGAAGGATAAGAAGAAGAATAAGGAGTTTAAGAAAGCAAAAGATACAAAGGTTTCAATTGTCTGTCCCATTGTCTTTTTCTTGGTCAGGTGGTCATTATGTACTATCCATGAAGATAACCTTATATTGAAATTTGTCTTTTTCTCTACTTCTGCAGAGTAATGGTGTTTCAGATGAGCACATGCAACATGATGAGACTGCTGAGCGGTATGTGTCCTCGTTGCTAATGTGTAGACGTATCTATTTATACAGTTTCATTATTGTTATCATTTGGTTGTGATTTCTCGTAGTGAGATACTCTGTTTGAAGTGTTTTTTATTTATTTTAATCTGTCTCCTATTGCAGTTTCTTTCCAGTGGCATCTGATGGTGACCCTCCAGATTCTGAGATTGTTGTTTCTGTGAATGGGGATGACTTGAAGCAACAGGAGGAGGAATGTAGACGTAGAGAACTCGAGGAAGAGGAAAGAAAGCTTGAAGAAACTTTGGAGTATCAGAGACAAATTGAGGATGAAGCTAAGCAGAAACACCTTGCCGAGCAGAGCAAGAAATCTACTCAAACTCATGCAGAAAAGGTTGTAGAGCCACTGTACAATGCTCACTTGGAGCCTTATGCCAATTATCAAGATACACATGAGCTGCTTAAACCCTGTGTGCAGGTAATTGTTGTTTTGTACCTCCTGTTTGTATCTGCTTGTCTTTATCTACCAGCCAATAAGTGATTCATGGAACTGATACTGAAGAAAATTTGCATTAGAGGAATTCCATGCTATGTATACTTTAGAAAAGTAGAAATATTATTGAAAGTTTACTTTTCAGGAGCCGTCAGCACAGAAGACTGGACTCCCTAACGACGTGGCAAATGGTTCTCCAGTATTAATCAAAGCTTCTACTGTTTCTGGTCCTAAGATGCTTAATGGTACACAAGATAAAGTTTACCCAGGTTGGTGTTACGATTCCTTGGATAACTTTGAGGCTAATTGAAAATGAAAGATGTATTTATTGCTCATCGTCTTGTACAGTATTACCTAATGGAGAAATTCTGGAAGATGGGTATATACCTTCTGATCGACGGCCAGGAAGGAAAAATAGAAGGCAAAGGAGTTCCACCAAAGTGGCTGACGGGAGGAGTCAAGCCTTGACATCTGAAAGGGAAAATATTGAAGTTGGGAGGTCAACAGTTGAGGGTCAAATCCTTGCAGAGAGCAGTAAGTTTGCTCACTCACCATGAGTTCATCTCAAATTTTGACATCTGATCATATGGTTCTTCTTTTTGAAATAGAACTTGTTACTGGTTTTTGAAAGTTTGGACTATGGACATGGGTTTTGTTAATAAAATTTGTTAATTTTGCTTTGGCAGATAAGGGAACAATGGAATTGAGACAGCAACATGCAGAGGAAGATGACGAAGAAAGGTTTCAGGAAGACCTTAAAAAGGCCGTACGCCAAAGCCTAGGTAATTTACTTCATTTATTGATGTGAAATTTTGATGTTCTCCTACTCACATTACAGTGACATTGATCTGGCCATATGGACACAAACATGGCCAAGTTTTCTAATTCTGAGAAGGGCTGGGATTTGAAAACCGAAAAAGTAGAAAACCGACCTGAACCGGCCGGTTCGGTCCAAGTTTTTTCGGTTTATGTCCGGTTCTGAAGAAAATTGAAGGACTTTGTCCGGTTTGTCTTTTTTAAAAGGAATCGGTTCGGTTTTGGTTTTGGTTTTTGATAACCGCAAAAAACCGAAAAACCGAGATATAACTTCCCGATCGGTTTTCTTGGAGATCTCAACCTCCTTTCCCGTTAATCTCTATCCTCTACACTTTCCTAGATCAAAACTTTCTAAATCTTGATCTCCTTGGACTCTCCGTTTTTTATGCTTTCTTGGAACTAAGGTCCGATTTCCGGCGGCGAGGAAATAGCCGGGATTTAAAATCCCGCGAACGGAGGATCAGGTACCTGAGAAACCAACCTGATGGGAACTGAAACCGAACGGGTCAGTTTCTGCTGGGTTCCTTGCTGAGAATCGTCACAACCGAACCGAATAGATGTCTCTCGGTTTGGGATTCGGGTTCGGTTGCCGGAAAAATTGTCGGTCCCGGACCGATCCCAGCCCTAATTCTGAGTTTCTGACTGACATTCATTGATTACTAGTCTGATATACATAATCTACTCTTTGTTAATGCAGTCTCACCTAGACAGTAGGACACTGATTGAAATATGTGCCTATTAATAATAGTGTCTGCATCTGCCTAACCCTTTTTATCCATCCTATTTTGCAGATGCGTTCCAAGTACAGCAGAAATTGCCCGTAGTTTCAAGTTCGAGAATTCCCAACAGAATTTCTGCAGATTTTGACAATGGTGCTGTTGTAAATTATGAAGTCAGAGCTGAAAATGCAAGCGATATTGATGTCCTTGGTACTGGATTAAAAAATGAAGTTGGTGAATACAATTGCTTTCTGAATGTTATCATACAGGTGCTTGTGAAACAAAGTTTTTTTTTTTTTTTCGGATTTTTTGTTTGTCTGTTGAATAATGTATTTGTTTTCTGATTATCTACTCCATCTTGAACATTGCTTTTCGTGTGTCTTCTCAGTCCCTGTGGCATATCGGACAGTTTCGAAATGAGTTCCTGCAAAGATCAACATCAGAACATGTTCACATGGGGGATCCTTGTGTGGTCTGTGCGTTGTTTGAAATATTTACTGCCTTGAGTAATGCATCTACAGATACGCGAAAAGAAGCTGTTGCGCCTACTTCTTTGAGAATAGCTTTAAGCAATCTGTATCCAGAAAGTAACTTTTTCCAGGAGGTACATAATTCCCTGTCACTAGTATAAATTAACACAAAACTATCAAGTTACTGTATTAGCTCATGGATCATCACATTTTCTCCATTTTGAAAGTTGAGAATAAGATAATAGCAACTATGCAGGCTCAGATGAATGATGCTTCTGAAGTTTTAGGAGTGATATTTGACTGTCTACACCGGTCCTTTACTCCTGGTTCGAGTATTTCTGATACTGAATCTGTGGAAAGTAATTGCATGGGGTCTTGGGATTGCTCAAATAGTGCTTGTATTGTGCACTCCATGTTTGGAATGAACATTTTTGAACGAATGAATTGCTATAATTGTGCTTTGGAATCCAGACATCTCAAGTACACATCATTCTTTCATAATATAAATGCAAGTGCTCTTCGAACAATGAAGGTAATCTTTTGTAAAGAAGTACATAATTATTGAAATTCCTGAAGGTGGCTATTGCTGTTTGAGCTACTTCTAGTATATGGCATGTTCGCTGATGCTTTGTCTTTTCTGATTTATTTTCTTGCCAGGCCATGTGTGCAGAAAGCTCATTTGACGAGCTATTACATCTTGTGGAGATGAATCATCAGTTGGCCTGTGATCCTGTGGCTGGTGGATGTGGCAAACTCAACTATATTCATCACATTCTCTCCACTCCACCACATGTTTTCACAACAGGTGATTTGAGGGACTATATAATTTTATTTTATTTTAAGAAATTGGCTTCCATCAATACCAGTAATTATGTTAATATTCTCTCCTGCAGTTATGGGTTGGCAGAATACATGTGAGAGTGCTGATGATATAAAAGGAACACTGGCAGCTCTAAATACTGAGATAGATATCAGTGTCCTCTACCGTGGACTGGATCCAAAGAGTACACATAACTTAGTTTCTGTGGTATGTATACTTAGATAAGCCTTGATCATGTTTCAGTTGCAGTTTTTGTTTCCTACTGACAAGGGGGATTACCTTTTATCCTAACACATGTTTTAATCTGTCTGACATTATCTATTTTATTTATCGTAGGTATGCTATTACGGGCAACATTACCATTGCTTTGCATATAGTCATGAGCGTGAATGCTGGGTCATGTATGATGATAATACAGTCAAGGTAAATTCCTCTTCTACTGTAAATCATGCCTTCCTCTGCGTTCTTTCTCCTTTAGTCTCTTTTTGTAATATGTGCCTTGTTGTAGGTGATTGGTGGCTGGGATGATGTTCTTACCATGTGCGAAAGAGGGCATTTGCAACCGCAGGTTCTTTTCTTTGAAGCTGTAAAGTAGATTTACGACCGAACTCAAAATAGCATCACAAGAGAGCAATGGTGTTGTATGGTATTTGGTCCTTGTGCATGGTGAGGTAGCGGTGAAGTCCTCTGTATCCTGCCGCAAGGTAGAAGTTTGCAACATCAATTTACCGTGGAAGTCCAGAGTTCTGATATAGAGTTAACAGATTTTTGTGATATAATGATGAAAATCTTTTGGGGAAGCAACTGGTTTTCATATAGTCACAGACAATTGAGGCATCGGAAAGTGTTATGGTTCAATGACCTTCAGCATGAGAAGGTGACTGCCCTGCGATTCTAATTTAAGGTGGATTGATCTACGGAGCAACTGTCCGCCTATGTGCACATATATTGAGGAGCATATTCATGCCGATTCTATGCTGGCCTAAACGTTCACAGTTGCTTCTCAGACTCGGAGCATGTAACAGTAAAAGGGGGAATATAGGTTGTTGAAATTCGAAGTCTTTGCCAGATATTTTCTCTTTTTACGTTTTTATACCTTCCCTCCAATTTTGGAAAAGGTTTTGTATAGGTCACATTGGGCCTCTTGGGTCATTGAACAGTAAGTTTATTGCTTAAATTTTTGACAGTATAATGGAGTTCAAATGAAGATCTATTTCCTCTTTATCTTTGTCCATGAGTCAACATTTATTTAGTCACTGCCAAATTATGCACCGCAGATTAAACTAGTCGATGAAGAAGGGCCTATTGGAGAATGCTAGAAGTGTTTCTGAAGAAATGTAATTGATGTCTTACAAGTGTTTGATGTGAATTTTGTGAAGATGATTCATGTGCGCAATTATGTTCCTATGAATGAAAAACGTTATCCATGTTAATTTGGTTTTACGAAATTGTAGGAGTCTGCCAAAGTTCCTACACCTACATTTGTCAATAATCTCTTACATTTTTTACTTGGTCTTTTCTCTACTTCCAGCAAATCCGCACATTACAGACCTCTTCAGATCCCAAAAGCCAACAGCCAAAGCCACAAACAAACAATGCTGCTTCTCATACCAGCCTTCTTCACCATCTCCATCTTCCTCACTTCCTTCTTCTTCATTCTCCTTCTCCTTCATCATTACCGCCACCATTGCGTCCACCTCTCCAATTCCTTCCTCAGTTTCCCATGGCTAAACCTGACCAACTGGATCATTGAGCCATCGAAACGTCAACCACGAGGGAACAACTGGATCATTGAGCCACCGAAACATCAGCCACGACAAGACTCGGGTGCAGTTGGCTTAGACATTGACACCATGACGGCTAAGGGTGACACCAGCCAGGCTTGTGCTGCATGCAAATACCAAAGAAGAAAGTGCACCCCCGAGTGCCCTTTAGCTCCTTATTTCCCACCAGACCAACCAAAGACGTTTCAGAATGCTCACAAGCTTTTCGGAGTCTGCAACATCTTGAAAATACTTAGATGCGTCGACCCTAGTCTCAAGTTTGAGACCATGAAGTCCATCATATACCAAGCCAATGTTCGCGAAAAGTTTCCTGTTTATGGTTGTTGGGAGGTAGTCTGGCAATATCAGTATCAGATTATGGTCGCAGAGCAGGAGCTACAAAATGTTCATAAACAGCTAGCAATGTACAAACATCTGTACCAACAAATGTCGGCTATGCCAGATTATGTGACCTCACAATTAGAACTGGCCATGGCACCACCTACTAATGATAACAATAACGCCATGCATGTTTTGCCTATAACACAAGAACAGCAGCATCAGCAGCCTTACTCTTATGACATTGACTGCAAGGATAATATTTCTGCCGCGAATGCTTTGTGGGATCAAAATCATTTTACTAACAACATCAGCATCAATGACAACAACAATAAGGCAGAAATAGTTGAATCCCCATTGGGAGGGTCGATGCAGACCCTAGCGATTGAAGCACAAGATGTTCCAGAATATGATGGCTGCACCCATTTTTCGACACCATAGATAGACATACATTCATTCCAAGGAGGCTTATGAATCCAGCAGATACATTCATTTGTCAATAAATTCATGAGTCGATGATGTCAGTAAATAATCCGAGCTTAATGATTTTGTTCATGATGTGAATTTATATGCAGCTCGGAAGATTTGTACAAGGATACAACACAATCATCTATGGAGAATGCATTGAAGAACGCAGCGCCATGCTTCAGCCCTTAACAGTGTCAAGTTATCAGTAAGCTAGAAAAAAAACTTTTATGGTTGTGTTATTTGTTGTATCTCTTGATGTTTCATACAAGAATACCCACAATTTTGTTTACAGTTTAATGAATAAAACCGCAGAGCCTGAGCTTCTTTTCTCTGTTGTAGTAATTTTGGGTTTCGAATTCTCAGTGTTTGATGAATGATATCAGATGCGGGAATTTGTTAGATGTTAGCTGATGTTCACAATGTGTTAGTTGAATCTTCACTCTGAGGAATACTCATATCTTTCAACTCAAAAAATGAGGGAACTCGATATTATTTCAAACTAAATTGTTCCCAACTAGATATATATGGTTTCGAACAAAATGTCAAATGGTGAAATTCAGATAGCAATCAAGCTCTTTACATAGAAAGACGTGGAAATACCCGTTTCAGACTCGCTATGGAATTGAGTCATATAACCCTGGTATTGTACGAACCACAAGAGGAGCACTTGTGGTATTCCCAATGGAAGGGAGCAGTTCCCTTTTTCTCGCAGTCATTGCAAAGTATGACCTGCAGTTCCATGAACAGTCAATCAACACCATCTGGAAGCATCAAGAGCTAATGTATGCGGCAAGGAAAAAAGGGAGACAAACCTGAGTTCGCCCTGCATACTCATCTGGAAGTTTCTGTTCAGCCATATATGCATCCAACATGTTAAAATAAACCTGCATGGCAAGCTTACAGTGTGAGAGCTTCAGACATGTCAATGGACAAGCATCCTACATATGATGAATTAAATTTTCAACCGGTAGACTTCATAAGCTCAGTCACTGACCTGCATGTCCATGAGTGACTTGCCACAGATTGGACAGGTGTAACTAGTACACATATAGGCCTAGAAGCAGCATCAGAAGCATGAGTAAATTCATTTTGGATACGTGCATCAACTATGGAGAAAAGAAAGTATCCATAATAGGTAAGTACCTCAAAACAGGATGAGTGCATCAAGTGACCACATGGAAGGCCCTTCACTGGAGAGTTTGACGTGAAGAAATCTTCATGACAGATTGGGCAATTATCCATAAAGCATTTCTCTCTACATGTATGCTTCAAGAGTAAAACAGACATGCAAGCATTGCAAGTCATGCAGTGGAAGAAGTCTTTACCCAATCCTTTTCCAAGTCGGCACAAGTTACAAAAAGGGCAATGGTAAATAATCCTGGAAAACAGATTCTTCATTAGAAGTCTAGAAACAAATACAATCTCAAACTGTTCACTCGAATATTGAGGTAGTGATTTATCCTAGATTAGTACCAGCCATCATAAAAAAATGACGGGTAAAGAGAGGGCACCATTATAATGACTACAGAAGTTTACTTAGATAAGGGAAAGGAATACTTAATGTTGTAATCCTTAGTTACTAGCTACTAAAATTGTAAAGGGCATCATAGTTTCACAATAGCTAATCAGGATAACTTACTTTTCATCATCAAATATTTTGCAAATTTTGCAGAAATATCTTGCCATGGAAAAATCACTGCAGGATGCAGTTGAGCATGTGGATCCAAGTGGCTGAATCTCCAAGCATTTCATGCACATCATCTCTGTTATAGATTTCCTGCATATGTATATCCCATAATGAGAAAAAGAGTGAAGAGAGAAAAGATAACATTAACATTCAGGGGGTAAACTACTGAAATGTAACTCAGACTGTTGAATACCTATCTATCGTATGATCATCAATCATCATCTCATCATGGCAGCGTATGCAGGTAAAGATCTGGCTGCAACACGGAGCAACAAGCTTACAGTTCCTCTTATAGTGTTTGCAACCAAATATTTTCCCAAATGGATCCCGATAAGATGCATGCTGTCCAGATAATTCTTTCACATTCCTCACAAGAGTTAGTTGAGATTGTTGTCTGACAGTCCAACGGCTGAAGAGAGTAAATATTGAAAACTGTCATTTCTCCGTTAGGAAGAATTTATGTCCAACTTTATCAGCATGCAGATATAGCAGAAAAATAGACAAGTGAGAATGAGAAAAGAAAGAACATAAAAATCTGTAAAATGCAAACTTGTAATGTGATGCAGATCAGAATAAGTATCAGGGGTCATTAAATAAACTCTTTCAGCCTGATTCTCCCTCACAAAGATATTTTATTATGAATATATGTCTTAATAACATCTGTCTGTTTCATACAGGTCTATCGTCCTATTAGCTCACTAGCAATAGACCAGGTTGATATGTGACAGTAAACAGTATAAATGGAAAAGTAAGCAATTTGCGACATAACACAGGAGTAAAAGAAAACAAAATAGGAAAGTAATTTTTATGACCAACCTTGTAAGAAGGTTCTGGATTATATATGATTTTTTCCGAGGATCCAAGGAAGAGTCTTGGGCAATTTTCCTTATTGCAGTCTCCAGATTCTCTTGACTTAGAGTCAGCAGGCACTCACAGTACTTGGATTCCTGACTTGCTTGAAAGAGTTGTCCTGATTCCTTGATTTGATCTGCAGCATCTTTTACGTCTTCATGTCTCATCTTCTTACAATTTACAGGAGTTGTACATTTTGTGAGGTTGAAATTACATTGGTCACTATCAGCATCCCTCAGCACCTCAAGGATTTGTAATGGCTTAGTATTGGTATCAGGGGAATCTGTTGGGCGAGAGTTGAAGCTACTGCTAAAAATACTTCCGTCTTGTTCATACAATCCACACAAGTACGAGTTGACAATCTCCAAGGGATCTGCAGTCTTTGGAGGAGGAAGACTGGACTCCCCAACCACCTTGCCTGCATCATAGGCTTCCCACCATTCTCTCGACCACTCATCGAACATTGTGTTTCTTGTGACCTGGCGCCATAGAGATATCATGGCACACTGTTCTTCTGGTGTCAGAGATTCCATTAGCCAGGGTATCATATCCTGTAATTTTTCTGCTTCTGTTCTACCAAGTATGCATCCCACGATCTTTTCTTGCTCCACAATGGAGAAGCATTTTTTGAACAAGGGCCAAAGTTGAACTTCCTCACGATGAATATGGTCTGTTAGTAACTCGTACATTGCTTTGCACATACCATGAAGCCTCAGGGACAACTGATAGTGCTTCGGCATAATCTGATCCACTGTGTTTGAATCAACCACAGAAACTGAAAAATTCAATTTATTCATCTCATCTAGAATGACGGATATTTTTTGAAAGAGTTCAACCTCTAGTTTGTGGTCCATTGTGTAAGACTGGCTAATGTTTTGACAGTTTCCTTTTGCCTCCAATGCTGGAAAGGCAACCTCGTCCTCTGCTTCACTATGTATTTGATGTAAGAACTGTATGAGCTCGAAACGCCGGCTAAACTCAGCAAAGTAAGCAGCATTTTCAGCCAACTCGGCTGAACCAAGAACAAGGTATTCCAAATCCTTCTTGAGAGCCTTGTGGAAGAAAAATAAGAGATCTATTGGTTTTGGTTCATGGAGACCGTAACCAAGAAACTTTTCTGCGGTATGACTCTCAGAATTATGATATGATGTTTTCATTCCAGCAAAGTATACTTGGAGATTGATTCCACTTGAGTTTGGTGTCTCGGAATACCTAGAAGAGTTGGGGGCAAAAGATGAAGAGAACGGCATAGATTTCTTTCCCATGTTTGAAGAAACTAGTTGCATTATTCCATTGTCTGATCCCTCTCGATCTTGCATATAGGAGCTTATGGATGATGATTCAGTAATAACATGTGATTGGTTGCATAAGAAAGTGCATCTGTTCTTGAATATTCGCTGCAAGTCCTCGTGGAACTTTTCAACTGAGGTTTTACCTGAATGACCAATACGGAACCATTCATGTAACAGAGATACAATTGATTTATTGACTAAGAAATCACCCTGCTTCATGCTGTGAAGAATTGTCCTTGACTCATCCTCAGATAATCGAGCTGAAAACCAAGTGGTCACACACTTCAGCATCCCAAGTGGCATAATATGAAGGCTCACATACACGAGTTGCTGTTGCATTTCATGGCTGCAGTTCTTCCTCATAATGGGAAATACCTGATAAAAGCAGGATCAGAGTTAATTTGCATTCAATGAAACAAGAATTTTCTTATCCAAAATTTGGTAAAGTCTTTCCCAGCATAAGGGACTTCTGTAAGTTTTCATACTAGTGGAGCTGTTATAAGTCATAGCATAGTAAATCATAGTTATCTATAGATTTTATATATTAAGAGAGCCTAAACTGATAGTCATATTACCAATTCCTTGATTTATTTACCTCTTGTTCGTGGAAAGAAAATTGTTTGCTGACTCCCACCACAAGACACTCGAATTCCTGGCAAAGCTTTTCAATGAATTTGCCCAAAGGTTTCCCATTTTCATGAGTATGGTACAGTACCTTCTGCAAACTTTCAATATGGCTTTCATCGGGAAAATTCTCAATGAAGGGGTACGGACAGCCATCGACAAGTTCATTCAATAGAGGGTGAAATAACTTCTCCAATGCATTGCTGTAGGTAAGCAAGCATGTTCAGTGAAAGATCATTAAAAATTAGAGAATATGATGTAAAATATGCCCTTAAAAACCAAATTTACCTGTAATAAGTAAGGACATCGGCGAGAAACTTCAGCTGGATGACTATTGAGTCAATATTCAGAAAATTGCTCGAGCTTCTGGATTGATATAGCTCTCCCATAATTTTTTCCAAATCTTTCCTTATGGCACCATGCCAAAGATGAAGACCATCAACTGGATTATATCCAGTATCACTTTGGATGTTGTCTTTTTTTATGCAACTCCAATTCTCTTCAAAAAACCTCTTAGGCGAATGAGACTTGAGTAGCTTTTTCATATCAACAGAGTGTCGAGTCTGGCCATTGTTGACGAGCCACGAGCTTACCACCTAGCAAATATTTAAGATATAATTACCAAGGGAATGCAATAACAATAAGGGTATCATATTTGTTGAGAAATAATCTACCTCTTGGAGATGTCTCTCGTCAGGTACACTTTCCTTGATGCATTGTATGACTTCCTCTTTTTCATCATTTTGAAGAGACGAGATTGCCCATGGTAGTAGATCCTCTAGCAACACTAGAGGAATACTACTCATGAACTGCCACACAAGCGCTGCCTGCTCCTTCTGCGAGAATTGCTGCAGAAGTAAAGGAAACACCTGTATCCACCATTCACATGTTTAGTAATCCATGAGCCAACAAAATAATACAACAACAAACACAAATCAAAATTAATCATGGAAAATGACACAACCAAGCGAGCACAAATCAAAATGTATCATCAAAAATGACAAATTTAATCAAATAAACTCCACAACCAAACAGGCAACAAAAAATTCTAGAGTGAAAATGAGTGAATTACTCACCTGTTCTTCTTCTTTGACCATATGTTGACACATGAACGCCTGAAGCGTGCCGATGCAGAACACAAGGTCTTGAAATTCCTTTGAAATATCTTTACTTTGCTCCAACAACACATCCAATCTACTAAAAATGGAGTCGAAAAGACCATCTATACTCCTATGCTCTAAAGAATATGTACAAGCTATGTTCTTTGTTCTCCCATCTAATGCTAAAAACACAACCTATCAAAAGCACACACACACAAAATCAAAATCACTTTCCACTTATATGAGTTAAATCACACAAGTTGTTCTTATAAATTCAAAAAATTATCGTACATTTCCCAAAATTGAATTGAAACAATAGAAACGCTGTATATTTATACCTCGTCCTCAGTAGAGCAGTGGTATTTATACGCGAGCTTGAGGAACTCAAAGCGGCGCAGAAGCTCAAGAACCAAGCTCCGGCCTTCATATCCGCCGTCCAAGGCGGCCGTGGACACGCGTCGGAGATCCGCGAGGTCGGCTCGCATCGCCTTGTGGAAGGTAACCAGCAACAGAATCGGCGTCTCCGCCAGTCGGCGCCGGGTCGTCGGAGACTCATCGGAAAACGCAGCAGCAGCAGCAGTTGAAGAAGTAGACGAAGAGGAACATTCGGACGACTGTGTGTCGCAACCGTCGCCGCCCATCCAGCGCTAGACGACGTCGTCGTTTCGAGCCGCATGAAGATGGTGAAGCAAAAGAGGAAGAAAAGCATTGCTGGATTTTGAGAGTCAATGGATTTTAACGCCCTCTGGTTTTTGAGCTCTCTCTCTTCCCTAAGCTCATAGATCTCCTTTTTTTTAATCTCCTAATTTTTTCGGTTTTTTAATTTTATTCCCGGTCAGGTATTGTCCCCTCGACGGAAGAAAGCGACGGGCCAACGTCTCCTCCTTCTTCCCCACCTGCTTCACTGAGTGCGCCAAAGACACGCGCCTTAAAAGCTACCCGCCATTTTTTGTTTTCTCACTTTCGCCACGTCTCCGTGTAAGAATGCCCAAAACGCCCAACTTGGTGTGATGTCACACGTCTGTGAGAACTTTGATTAGGGTCGTCTGACCCTTCCCAGGGGTCACACGTCTTCTTAATAAGAAACAAGATCTCCATGTGTTTATATTCCAAATACCTATTATTGTGTGGCCAATCTCCAATTTTATTTAAATACAAATCCAACTCATCCGTTCTAAACTGCTAGTTCACTTATTCACCAACCCTAACATTCAAGAGACCTCTTTAATTAGGGCCAGCATGATTTCGAAAAATAATAGCATAATTTGGTAAACTCTAATTCCGTGCAACACATGGCTCAATCTATTTTATTTGTGTTGGAGTTTGTATAAAGAAATGAACAGAAATTGGGTCAACCAAGTTCGTCATAAATTAGCCTCAAATTTGTGTCCATATAACATGGACGATTAACAACTATTGTTACTTTTTCAAATATTGCTCTCTTTGATTTATGGTGAATTAAGCTGCTTCATTGAAGAACTTCCAGATTCTTAACTTATTAGCAAGATCACAAAGGCCAGCTGTAGTTTTTGACACCTTAAATTAACTTGTCTTAATTTTGTTTTCAAATGAAGTTTATGTTTGATCGCCCGAACTGCTTGATTTTATTAGAGTATCTGCGCTCATTGGTAGAGCAAGAACAAGAGCAAACTAACAAATTTGTTAGAGCAAAGCAAATCCAAACTTTGTTTGGGCAAATCAGTTTTTGAATGCACCAACACAATTAGCAAGAGTAAAGTGTTATTAAATTATTTTTTGGATTGAATTTCGACCATTTATAATCTGACACGTGTAATTGTCACCTCTCGTTATCGACATAATAAATTAATATACAAGATTTTTGATAAGATTTTTTACAAATAAAAACATGACACGTGCCCAATTATTTTGTCGGAACATACACTACAAGAAAACAGCACTTAGACCACGGAAACGTAATTGTTCCGTGGTCCAAGTGACACCTAGACCACGGAAAATACTCCGTGGTCCAAGTACCACCTGGACGACGGAGACTACCATTTCCGTCGTCCAGGTGGTCACCTGGACCACAGAGTCTTTTCCGAGGTCCAGGTGATAACCTGGACGACGGAGATGGTATTCTCCGTCGTCCAGGTGATCACCTGGACCTCGGAGTCTTCTCCGTCCTCCAGGTTATCACCTGGACGACGGAGATGGTATTCTCCGTCGTCCAGGTGATTACCTGGAGGACGGACCGACACGCCGTCGTCCGAGTATACGAAACGTACTTCCACTTAGACGACGTACCGACACCTCCGTCGTCTAAGTGAAGCATTATATAAGCCCGCTGCCAAACTGATCGAATTCATTCCTAGCCTCGATCTCTTCATGATTCCATTTGAAGAAGAATTGAAGGAGAAGGGAGAAGGAGAAGGGAGCTAGGTAGCTAGAAGCTAGCTAGGCCGAGAAGAATCAGGATCGATAAGGGATCTCCGCTGACTAGCTAGTTAGCTTAATTAACGTAAAGATATCGAGAAGGCCAGCAGGTACGTACGTACGCAGTTAAAATTTGCTTAATTAATATGTATTTAGTGAAAACGTACGTACATATATATACATGCAAGGATGTTAGCTGATGTTAGCTATATATATATATGTACAGATCGATTAAATTACGTACATACGTATGTAATTGATGGATCGATATGTAGATCGAGTACGTATAATTAAGCGTAAATTAATGGACAAATATATATATATATATGTAATAATTAGTTAAGTATAATATTTTGTAGCAGTATGGACAAGAGTTGGATGAAGTTGAAGAATAGATGTGATGTCCGGTATATGGATGGAATTAGCGAATTTGTGAATTTTGCGATAGAACATGGTCAGGGAAAGAAACGTTTCAGGTGTCCGTGTCAGAAATGTCTTAATTGTCAGTATGCGGAGGTTAATGTTATGGTGCAACACTTGTACGAAAATGGTATGATGTGGAGTTACACTACATGGAGCGAGCATGGTGAAGCAGTAGAGTTCAGCGCAGCAGACTTTAGCTCAGGGTACAGTTACCATGGTGCCTCATCCAGCGGCAGTGGTGCCAGCCCCCCAGCTTGCAACCCAACTGCAGATTTGGTCCATGATGCGTTTCCGGGATTTAGTCATGGTGGACACCAACACCAAGACAGAGGTTACAGTACCACTAATGAGCATGATGACACATTCCCCGCAGCTAGCTTGGCCACTGACACCAGTGAGATGGAAAAGTACAACCGGATACTACTTGAAGCGCAGACCCCGGTGTTCCCTGGATGTCGAGAGAATGTGTTGCAATATGTGATAGAGCAAATGAAGATAAAAGTGAAGCACAAAATGTCAGTGAGTGCTTTTGACGAAATTCAGGAGCAAATATGTAAGTTACTTCCTGATGATCACAATCTTCCTAAATCTCATTATAAGGTTAGAAATATCCTGAGCAGCCTCGGCCTAAAGTACAGGATAATTGACGCATGTCCGAATGATTGTGTGCTATTTTACAAAGAGTATAAAGAGTTGGACTATTGTCCCGTATGTGGCCAGTGCAGATTCCAGTTGAATAGGAAGAGTTCGAAAAAGAGAATTCCTGTGAAAGTTGTTTGATATTTTCCCTTGATTCCCAGATTGCAGCGCCTTTACATGTCGCTACACACAGCAGAGGCGATGCGATGGTACGCAGAAAAGCGAATAGATGACGATGTCCTGCGACACGCCGCGGATGGGGAGGGTTTCAAACATTTCGACAGAGAATTTGGAGACTTTGCTTCAGAGGTTAGAAATGTTAGACTCGGCCTATCTACAGACGGATTCAATCCTTGGGGAAGTAATAGCTCCGCCGTCAGCACTTGGCCAGTTATTCTGATGCCGTACAACCTGCCTCCGTGGATGTGCATGAACAAGGAATTTAATTTCCTTACCGTACTAATTCCAGGTCCTAAATCTCCATCGAAGTGCTTAGATGTCTACCTCAGACCTTTGATCGACGAGCTGAAACTGTTGTGGGAAAATGGAGTCCCAACTTATGACAAATTCACTGACACGATGTTCACGATGAGGGCTGCTTCCAATGCAAAGTCTTTTCATCAAGACTTTAGAGTAAACAATTCTTGGTGTGTGAGCTTCGACGGTTCGAAAATCGGAGTTGCGAAATGCCTAGTATCCACGTTTCCGGTTTGTGAAATTATCGGTTTTGCGGTTGACTGTGCCGATCAAACCCTTCCCGAACTTATTATTTTATGGTCCTTTGAAGACAATTATATATTATGTTACGACGAACATATCCAACGGTTGTTTTGTCCAAATTCAATTTCGTTAATACTCTGCTGCAAATGAGCGTCTACTCATGAACACTTAAGTCGTAAAGATTAGTCGATACTTAACATGTTTCAATACGTAAAATTAATCGGCTGTTCAAATTTAACTGTTTATATATACGATGCGTTCATCGATATTGTACGACTATTTCACTCGAATGACATATCGCTAAATTCCTAGTGAATTATTTTTAAAAATTTTTTTTACGTAATTTGAACCTGGACGACGGAGATGGTCATTTTCCGTCGTCCAGGTCCAATTTTTATGGCGGTTCAATTTACCGCTTCCGTTTTTGGGACCGCTTGAATTTTCACTTAGACGACGGAGAATTCATTATCCGTCGTCCAAGTCCAAAATAATGGCGGTTCATAACGTCCCGCCCCTTTATTACGCGCCGTTTCAAAATTTTGAAACCGCCACCTGGACGACGGAAAACATTGTTTTCGTCGTCCAGGTGAACTTAGACGACGGAGAATAGTGCTTCGTCGTCTAAGTGAAACTCTATAAATAGAACAGCACCCCCCCTCCTTTTCTCATTCCATCTCCTCTCCTCTCCTCCTCTCCTCCTCTCCTCTCCTCTCCTCTCCTCCGGCGATCCTCCTCCGGCGACGCTCCGACGACAATTTTTCCGGCGTGGTTCCTCCTCTCCGAAGACTCAACTCCGGCGAAATTCCCGTAATTTCCGATTTGGTAAATTTCTATTTTTCCCTTATTTAAATAATTTTATTTTTTTAATTTTCTAAATATAATTAATTAGTAGAAATTAATTTAGTAATTAGTTTTAAATATTTAATAAATGATTAATTGTTGTTATTAATTAATTAAATCATAATTATTGTTATTTAATACTAATTCAATGAATAATTGTAAATTTATTGTTATTAATTAAATAAATAAATAATTATTGTTATTAATTAATTAAATAAATAATTTTTGTTATTAATTAATTAAATGGTTAATTATTGCATGCTAAATGGAAAATAAATTATTGCATGTAATTACGTGTATTTTTTAGTAAATTAATTAGTAGTACGTGTTCGATTTAAATTTAGTACATAGGCTTGGTGTAATTAAGTCGCACTCCTTGGAATAGATGGCGCCTCTTTTCCTAGCTTATCTCCTTAACCCCTCGTGATGTGTGGATTTCATCACCGCACACCATAACCTAAGTGAAGTTATGGACACGAGGTTGAGGGCGGAGTTTGCAAAGGACTTGAGGGAGTGTAAATTTTCGAAAAATTGGCCGAATGTCGGACATGGTGTCTAGAAACGGGTTATGACTGGTGACAGGATTTGGACTAAGAAAGACTTTTGTCGAAATTAGTCCTGCCTCTCGCGTTATCTCTATCCCTAACTGGCCATGTTTTTCGATTTAACCAAGGCTGATTAATTGAAAATTTACACTTTATCGCGCGGGTCGCACGTCCATTGAACGACCGAAAATGCCAAGCTAGTGTACTCTATTTAAATCTTAAACGTACTTAATTAATTAGCGTAAATTTTTAAGTTGCAACTATGTTATGGTAAGTAGGTATTTTAACACCGTACTCTTAGGTTTAAATGGCTCCGCCAAAGACGACATCCAGCAAGAAGAAAGCCCAACAAGAGGCAGAAGATGCCATGCTCCGCCGCTTGGCGGACCAAGTCGGTTGGGAATTACCACCGGAGGGCAACGACGCTCTCAATCCGGACGGATCATCTGGTCCGTCCGTAGCGCCCTCTGGGGAAATTCCCGCTCCTCCATTCATCTCGAGCGGTGATGACGTCGACCCCTTCCAATCTCTGACGCCCGGTACCCATTCAACGGGAAGTACTCAGGCGTCCTCGACCGCCGAATCAATCATGTACAGCGCCCGCCGTAGGCAAAGGAGGGCCCCCACTGACCCGGAACCGAAAAGGACTCGGGGTCTCGTTAAAGGGGGCAAAGCGGAGCGTATTTGCAAGGCGACCGGTAAAAAGATCGACTTTCCGTACGACGAATTCACCGGTGGCCCTCCCACAGCTCAGCTAGCAAGTCTCTCGGCGCATGGGATAGGGTCAATCATCCGTAACCGGGTTCGTCTCACTGCCCCTACTTGGAAGGAGGCGCCGGATC
Source organism: Geum urbanum (assembly GCA_946800695.1). Classification (NCBI taxonomy): domain Eukaryota; kingdom Viridiplantae; phylum Streptophyta; class Magnoliopsida; order Rosales; family Rosaceae; genus Geum; species Geum urbanum. The sequence continues at coordinate 49,066,102 of OX327011.1, forward strand.
ATGAGAAGGCGAAAGTCTTCAAAGATCTTTCGGTACGTAATACGTCCAATTTAGTTATTATATAATATTGTTAATCTCGGCCTAAAATTTCATAATATATACGATTATAATTTTCTATTTATTTTTGATAGAAACAATTTGACGTGGATCCGACGCCGGCTATGTTGAGGCATATCAACCAAACCGCCAACTCCATCTACAAAGATTGGAAGTACAAGCTCCATAAGTACTTCCAAGATGTCGGTCCCGTGCCTCCCCCGGTAGAGCTGCAAGGGGAGAGAGAAGATGAGTGGGAGTGGTTGTGTAACCACTTTGCCGATGAACAATTTAAGGTATTAATTTATTTATTTTATTTCAATTAAGATAATTGAATTATTTAAATTGTAGTTATTCATTTTTTAATGATTTAATTATGTTGTGTAACAGAAATTCTCCGGTGTCAACAAAGCCAACCGGGGGAAGAAGGAGAAACACCATACTACCGGCGCCAAGCAGTTCATTCAAATAGCCAAGGAGCACAAGGATAAGGGCTCCAAACACCCTTATCTTGATGCAAGCGTAAGCGCGTACGTGACGCCAAGGCTCGATAATGAAGCGAGTCAATGCGGCGTAAGTGATATATATATGTGCTTTTAATTATAGTAATTATTATTTAAATATGATTTCATTATAATAAATTAATTATTCTTTTGTAGGCAAGGGCGATAGAGCGTACGCATGAAGAGTTGGCTAACACTCAGCTTGCGTTCCCAGATGTGCCGCCGGAAGACCTGCCTCCTCTATCCTTAGAGAGCCAAATTGCAATCGCGGATGAGGTCTACGGTCGTAGAGCTGGCAAGGAGGTTAGGCACTTTGGGCCTAGGGTGGTACGAGATTTGTCGACGACCTCCGGCTCATCATCTACGGGAGGTTCGGGGCAGCGGAGAAGGAGTCAGGCTGCGGCCGTCGAAGCAGCCATTCAAGAGGCTCGACTGGCACGAGAGGAGAATCGACGGACACAAGAGCAGAATGAGTCAATGCGGCAAAGACTTGACGAACAACAAGCACAAATAGCCCAACTCATCGCCCTCATGCAACAAAATCGAGAAGTATGTCAACCTCCTCCGAACCCACACCCCGACGACAACGACCCGGTTGGAGGCGGAGGACTCGGCGGCGCATCTGCTCCTCCAGTGTATTAGCTAGCTAGTAGTTTATTATCTCGTTTCTTTCCGCATTCCGAACAATATTTTAATTTTTAATTTATGAGTTTTTTCGATTATTCATGTATGTACAAATTAATTTAATTTAATTAATTATTTAATAATATATTAATATTCAAAATTTAGTTTATTTAATTAATTTTAGCATTTTTCATTATTTAAATTAAATTAATAATATTTAATTTCGATTTTTAAAAAAAAATTAAATATTCACTTGGACGACGGAGATTATGTTCTCCGTCGTCCAGGTGCACAAACGCTAAACCTAACCCTAAACCCCTAACCCCTAAACCCTAAACCCTAAACCCTGTCGTTCTCCGTGGCCCAGGTGTTCACCTGGACGACGGAGAATTAGTTCTCCGTCGTCCAGGTGAAAACCTGGGCCACGAAGGCAATAGCAATGTCCGTGGCCCATGTAGTCACCTGGACGACGGAAACGCTAATTCTCCGTCGTCCAGGTGAACACATGGGCCACGGAGAAGATAGCAATGTCCGTGGCCCATGTAGTTACCTGGACGACGGAAAATTAGCATTTCCGTCGTCCAGGTGAGTACATGGGCCACGGAGAATGTCCGCGGTCCAAGTGAACTTGGACGACGGATAACTAATTCTCCGTCGTCCAGGTGCTTGGACGACAGCACTTGGAGCACGGACCTTGGACGACGGAGATTCCGTCGTCTAAGTACTTAGACGACGGAAAATTGCACCTAGACGACGGAAATGGTCCGTGGTCTAGGTGCAATTTTCTTGTAGTGATAATTGCAACAAGATTTCCTGTAATATTTTTGGTCAATGACGATGTGACACATGTCGCTCCCAGATAGTGTTATCGACAAAATAATTGGACTAGATTTCCAGTAAGATTTTGGTCCAATGATGATGCGACACGTGTCTTCATCTTCAAATATCAGATTATCTACATTTGGCTATAAAATGTTCATCCATCACTCATTCTATATTCACACCAATCCGAGCAAATAACATATCTCTCTAAACACTTCTCAAGAATTCCAAGACATCACTTTGATGAATCATTTCAGCTTCAACAATTTTTTCATGCGGAGGCAACAACAAGAACAAAAGAATGATGATATGGAGCAAACCTTTGTGAATCAGGCAATCATAGAGGAGGCACAACATGACGATGAACCACATCGTCACGGTTCACGTCGTGGTCGAAAACCGAATCGACCAAGACAGAGGGAAGCGAGGGGATAAAATCTCATGGAAGATTACTTCGTCGAGTACCCTATTTTCAACGTGTAAGAATTTCGTCGGAGGTACCGAATGAGTAGAGACGTATTCAACACTATCATGACAGATCTCTACAACCACGACCAATATTGGCATCAAAGAGCAGATGCCACTAAAATGCTAGGGTTTCTACCCCAACAAAAGGTGACCAGTGCTCTACGAATAATGGCATACGACGCAACCGCAGATCAGTGTACATAAATTACAAGGATGAGGGAATCTACTACACTAGAATGTATAAAGGAGTTTTGCCGCCAAGTGGTTGATATTTATGGTTCAAGATAGCTCCGCACTCCAATATCGGAGGACCTCACTTGGCTCCTGAATAAAGGTCAACGTTAGGGTTTCTAAGTATGATTGGAAGTGTCGACTGCATACATTCGGAATAGAAGAACTACTTAACCGCACATCAAGGGGCATACTCAGGGAGAAAGGCTCGCCCCACTATTATCCTAGGGACGGTGGCTTTGTATGATACCTGGATATGACATAGTTTCTTCGGAGTGTCTGGAGCTTAAAATGACATCAATGTGCTCCACCATTCTAATGTGTTTGACGAGATCCTTGCTGGAAGAAGTCCAACAAGTTATTTTGAAGTCAACGGAGAAAGGTACTCCAACACTTATTATCTAGTTGACAGAATATATTTGAGACACTCTACATTTGTCAAAACAATTTTCGATCCCCAGTCGCTGCAAGATAAGCTCTTCGGAAAGAAACAAGAGGCATACTAGAAAGATGTGGAGAGTTGTTTTGGCATCTTGCAATCTCGTTGGACAATTATTCGTCATAGTTTTGTATTGCACAAGAAATCTGTAATCACATCCATCATGTTAGCTTGCATCATATTGTATAACATAATTGTTAAGGATGAGTTTGTGGAGGAAGAGTTTGAGGAAAATGAAGAAAAAGATATGCAAAACTCATCGAGAGCTTTCTAGGTTTATGATGGGCCAGTAAATGCACAAGATAATTGAATTCCTTTTGCGCTAATAAGAAAAGATGGACGTAATATACAATAATTTCACGACTGTGTTGCCGATCATGAATCTGTTTATATCCATAAATAGCTTCAAAAGAACTTGGTGAAGCATAACTGGAGGCTTGAAACTAGTGAAATACTCTGAATAAGAGTCTAAATATGTGTATTTCAATTCTAGTATGTGTGTTTTACTTTAATAACTAGTAAGGAATATGCATTTCAACTTCATCTTAATTAATAAATAATATTTTTATTTCTTAAAAATTTAAATTACATAATGACAATGAAAATTTAAATTATATAATAACAAGTCAAACTTATATTTATTCTTAAGACAATATTATACTAGTATGGAAAGATATTGCATGGGCGATAACAACTTGAAAAGATTTCATCGGTAGCTCCTCCTTCACTAAGGATTTGTAGTTTCCTCTTGGTAAAATACATTTTCGAGATTAGGGTCATAGCCTCCAAATTTCTTGTCATGATTCTTGTTTCCTCTGCTTGTTTCTTGAGTTGCAAACTCCTCGGTCGCCCTCGCTTCCTTCCTCTTTTGAAGTTCTATGTACTCTTTATAATGATTAAGCTCACTTTCATTATGAATCTTCCTTGAGGCATGCCATGATGCTTGATCATTTGCAATAGTATGCAAAATCTAAACTCGTTGCTCAATAAGAGTCTTACCTTGTTTCTTTAGGCGTCTTGCCTCCTTTACCGCCTTGAATCCCATTGGTCTAACCGGACACAAGGGATCGGCCAAGTTGCTTTGAGATATATCATTCACTTCCTCGTCACCTAAATTGATGATTAGAGATGATTTGGTAACGGAAGAAGTAGACTCAACAGTTGTTGTATGTGGAGAGATTGCATATGAAGACGGAATAGTTGGTAGCACTGCAACAAAAGATGGATGGTCCTTAATTGCTTCGTAACATTCAAAGTGTGTGTGATGACCCATGTGTGGGGGTGCCAAGGGCACTAACTTCCTACATGGGCATGCAATCCCACATCGCTTGGAAATGGGAAGGTTATGTGCTTATATGTGCATGCCCACATCTCTATAGTAAAACGCGTTTTATGGGTAGACCCAAAAGTAAAAATGTTCGGGTAAGACCTAAAGCGAACAATATCTTACTATGTGGAGTGAGATGTGACAGAATGGTATCAGAACCTGTCCCGATCAGAAGTGTGCCTACGAGGACGTCGGGCCTCTGATGAGGGTGGATTGTGATGACCCATGTGTAGGGGGTGCCAATGACACTAGATTCCTACATGGACATGCAATCCCACATCACTTGGGAGTTGGAATGTGATGTGCTTATATGTGCATGCTCACATCTCTATAGTAAGACGCATTTTGGGGGTAGACCCAAAAGTAAAACCGTGCGGGCGATACCCAAAGTGGACAATATCTTATTATGTGGATCAGGATGTGACAGTGTGCGTACGATTTTTTCTTAGCCGTATAGTAAAAGGATTGAATTTGTTTGATCTAAAATAAAATATATATTAGTTATTTCACAATACTACATATTTAAATAAATTAGATATATCAATTACATAATTTAATTCATATATGATAAAAGAATATAAACTTACATCATCCATATGCAGAGTGCCGCTAGCTATACGTTTATGTGCATTGTGCAAACATTCTCCCCATTTTTGCTAGAGTAGCTTGAACTTATTGTAGTGAGACGAAAATGCGATTTAGGTCATTGGCTCCTTCAGAAGAATTTCACCTTGTGCAAGCTCCTAATTTGCCATATAATCAGCATGAATTGTCTCCCACAATTTCTCCTTCTTTTGTTTGTTGCCGTTGTATTCATCAACATTATGACGTGCGAAAGAGATGCACATTTGTAAATCTTCGGATGGAAGCCAATGTGTGCCCATTTTTTGAAAAAATACTCAAGGAAATGAGAGAAGATATGGAAGAGGAAGTGAAATTTGTTGTCCACAAATTAGTGTGAGTGGTGGATAATTTGAAGTAGTATTTATAGAAAAAAATTTAGGGTATTTTCTGCAATTTTTAGAGATTTATTTATAAATTTTAAGGGTTTTTTGTGCAAATATTTCATTTATTCCCGTTAAAAAAAACTAGTCATTATGATTAAATTTGAACCGTTTGATCAAATTTCAGATTTAAAATCAAAGGTCCAGATTCGCTTGTCCGTTGTAGGGTAAAAATCCTAATGGGCTGGACACGTGTTGCTCTCTCTTTCGTTTGTTAAAATTGTTTTTTATCTTTTACTGGCGCGTGCAAGAACATAAAAAAATACATATCGAAGCCTGACGTCACCCACGTGCAATAGGCTCCGTCAGGTGCTATAGCAAACAGCCGACCATTATTTACTCGAACGATTGCTTATCGCTGGCTTTGCTTGAGCATCGGCTCTCCCTCTCTCGTTGTTGTGTCTCCCATTCTCGTTTGCTTGAGCCTTTTTCGGTCAATCCCACACATTGATGGAGCAAAACTGTCTCCAGTGCAGATGTTGTTAATGATCGAACTCAAATCAATTATAACCCAAGAGCATATATTAAAAACAAACTTATGTCGTTGAGCATATCAATATTGCCATCTCTACGATCGCTACACTACTCTACAATACACTACAGGACTCCTAGGAAGGTTCTTTATAATATTTTAATAATCAAAATTCTATTATTTTAACAAAGAGATTTTGTTGCCAAGTAAAAAAATTATTATAGGAGGGAAGGCAATCAAAGATCCCAAGAGCCATGCAACGCGCTGGGTTTTGAGTAGGAAGGGCTTGTTCACGCCTTAGTTAATTTTGGGGTTTTAGTCTTTAATTTCAATTGTTTAATGAGATCCTAACGATAATCTTAACGCCGTTTGCGGAAGATTTTGTCATTACGTGAGGAAGGTCAACAGCCGGAGATGTTTGTCCCGATGTGTACGTGCGTCGAAACTCAGGGCGCGTGGTGGCCATGTGTGAGCACGTTCCCGCCGTCAGCTTTTCGCGCCACGTTTCAAGCATGGGATGGTGGGCCACTCTCCTTTTAGGAAAAGTCACTTTCTTTTTTTCTTTTGCTTTCCTGTCTGAGATAGGAAAGCTGAAGTGGACTTATCATCTTTAAATACTGGGCCCAAAACCGAAAGTAAACTCATCATTGAGTCTCCGTTACTTTCAATATGGCCCAACCAAAGTGTCTTAATAGGCCCAGCCTTTACTGTTGAGGAATGTCAGCCCAATCCTTCTTACAAATAGGTTCACCGTGAATTAACAAAAAAAATAAAAATCACAACAATTATTCACCATCAATATAACCATTACGGTGAGATTGACCGTGAACTTGGGTCACACAAGCAACTCAAAACTAGGCTGTCTCAACTCTCAACTATTGAACTACCCCAAACCAAATTTATCACGGTGTTTTTTCAATTACTCTGCTCCTGGCTCCTTTTCCGGTCCGATTCAAACAGTACTATTCTCGTCAGTCTTATCCAATCCCTCTGTGAGTCCTGTCTTGACACAAGTATGGATACGTGCCTCGAGTCTTATCCCATTACTATTTATGCTGATTCGATCCTTCTTTACAATCTTTATAAATCAATGTCCGTAATCCTGACCTGTAATCGATCTTCGTCTCGACCTAGTTATTGGTGTCAAATATGAAAAATGTGCATTATTAATTTCATTTTTGTCTCGAGCAACATGGACCTCTCAGCAAACTAGGCTTACGTGCAAATTTGAACTGTCACGTTAAAGTAGGGTAAGCTTAAGGGTAGGGTCGACGATTTGTTCGACTCATTTCTATCACTCGATCGATCAAACTCACATAGAGAGTACGTATTAATCCTTGTATTATTCTGATACACATATTATATGATGGAGATGATGATCAGAGGAAAGTGTCCGGCGAAGACGGCGGTGAGCATATGGATCCAGTGCTTCGGCGGCGCATCCTACACCTTCAGCCTCTACTCCGCCGCGCTCAAATCCTCACAGGTAGGGCTGGAACCAGTTCGGTTCGGGCCGATTTTGGGCTTGAACTGAAACTGATCCGAAAAAAATTTTGGTTCGGGTCGGCCCGGTTTGGACATTTTTACAAGTAGAAACCAAACGGGACGGTACCTGTTCGGTTTGGTTTGGTTCGGGCCTATTTTACATTTTTTCAAGCATTTCGACCTTTTTCACTGCTATGTCGCCCTCGCCGACTATATCATGACCACACCAACGTTGCGCCGCCATACCCAAAAACACCCGAAGAAGATGCAAACGAAACACAACAAATGAACATATGAACTAATAAGCAGATCCCTCCCCATATCCACACTTTACGGGTTGAAAACGTATTATGATGTACTGGACATATATTTGTAATTATGATGCACTAAGCTAACCACATATCCACATATATAACCACATATCCACATATCCAGACCATATATATAACCACATATCCACCATCAAAATCTGCTTACCTAAAACTCTAAAATCTTGCACCCTAAAAGCTTGCTCCACCTCCACAAGACCGAGCCGGAGAAGGGCGAGACTGCGAGAGAACTCCGAGGCCGAGAGAAATTGGTCCCGAAATCCGAATTTGGGCTCCAAATTGGGGCTCTGAGGGGAGGAAAAGTTCTTTGTGACTTTGACTCTTCACAGAACTCCGAGGCCGAGAGTGGACCGAGGCCAAGCCGCCGAGAGAAATCAGCCCTGAAATCCAAATTAGGGCTCCGAATTGGGGATTGAGAGTTGACGAGGGAGGCTGAGAGTGGACGAGGGAGGCGAGGCCGAGAGTGGAAGAGGGCTTAGGGCTGAGGAGAGGCCGAGCCGCTGTGGATAATGGCCAGATCGCCCAAATGGGTTCTTAACTTCTCACGAAGAATTAGGGCTCGGGCTGGGAATGACTGAATGAGAGTGAATCCATTTTTTTTGATATATATAGAGAGAGTTATCATATGTATGTAAGTGTACAATAGTTAGAATGTGCAACTGTTTTGGGACCAATCGGTTCAGTTTGGGTATCAAACTGAAATCGTACCAGATTATACCCTCGGTTTCGGGCCAAAAAAATTCTTATCCCTTTTTTTTCGGGCCATTCTGTTTCGGGCCAGTTTTTCGGGATAAAGTCCCACCCCTACTCACAGGGCTACAACCAGTCAATGCTCAACACTGTCTCCGTCTACAAGGACATAGGCGCCAACGCCGGCATCCTCTCGGGGATTCTCTACTCCGTCGTGGCTCTCAATAGAAGAAGAAGGTTTGGTGGGCCGTGGCTGGTACACGTGGCGGGGGCGGTGCAGTGCTTTGCTTGTTACTTCTTTCTCTACGCCGCCGTGGCAGGGCTGGTGGAGACGCCGCCGGTGTCGGTTGTTTGCTCGTTCATGTTCCTAGGTGCTCATTCTCAGACGTTCTTTAACACGACTAGTGTCGTCACTGGCGTACAGAATTTCTCTGACTACGGTAGGACCATCGTTGGAATCATGAAGGTACCATTCTGTCACGCTACGTCCTTTTTTGTTGGTTTTTGTCTCGAAACAAAGGAGTGTATTCAACCACCGAATTTGGTATGATTGTTTGTATTTCATAAATTTTTTAAAATTTTGATGTATTTAACTTGAATTTTAAACAATCTTTAAATTTTTTGATGTATTCATTTTGGATTTTAAACAATTCATAAAAATTCTGTGGTACTTAACCATCTATGAAATCATGCATCTCACCTAAATAACCGATTTTGAAAGATTGTTTACACACAAAATAACTTTTCGAAATCATGCATCTCACCTAAGAGATTTTCATGAATTTTAATGGATCTCAAAATAGAACCTCTCTCTCTCTCTCTCTCTCTCTCTCCATGGTTTGATTTGATTAATAACTTCAACTACTATACTTTCAATAATTAACTTCTATATGATATAAATTTTGGTTTAATTACTATGACTTTATAAATATTATTAAAATGATTATCAAAATCTTATTTTATAGCAATGAGATGTCTTCGTCATCTAACGGTCTATTCTAATTAAAATATTGAGTGATCCATTATAGTACATATAAAATTTCTCATATAGAAATGTTTATAATTTTTGTTTTCAAATAATAAAGAACTTCATTTTCTACGGAAATGACAACATTACTTAATAATGGAATAATGAATGTTAAAGAAAATTAAGATAATGAGAACATGAATTAGAAATACGATGACGGTACCAATTCAAGACTCAAGAATGTGATCATAATGTTGAAAATATCAAGAATAACGTATCTCGTTTTTGAATATGTGACAGTGTATTTTGACATTTGAGTTTTTGATTAGACTTTAATTATTTGTGTAATCATTAGAAATCCAACTAAATTCTTATGAAACAATACAAAAGAATCATTTCAAATTCATGTGGAATTAAAACAATTTATGGATTTAAAATAATCTACAACAATTCACGAATTATAAAGAATCTTTAAAAATCCTTTAAAATCCAGATCCAATACACCTCCAAGTTTAGACCTATATATAGTTGCGTCGATAAGAATTTGGTACAATCTCTAAAATAACCATGTGATAACATTTGACACGTACACTTCTATGTACCAAGTTTAGACATGTAATTAGTTCCGTTGATACTATCGGTTTCATCGTATAGACTATATGGGATTCACTTTGATATGTTGTGTTTTATTGGCCGGGGATTTATGGGTCTAAGTGGAGCGATCCTGGTTCAATTCTATGACACATTTTGTCAAGGCAACTCTAGTTACTTCCTATTGATGCTTGCATTGTTGCCAACGCTGGTCTCCATTATGTTCATGCCCTTTGTGATAATCTATGAAGCTTGTAGAGCTAGCAGTGATCAGAAGTACTTGAATGCCTTCTCTGTTTTTGCTCTGTTCATTGCTGCTTATATTATGGTCTTGATCATATTGAGCAATATCTTCACTTTCCAATTGTGGGCTAGTGTCCTCACACTCACATTGCTCGTCTTGATACTACGGGCATATCCGATTGGCATCACAATCAAGGCCCAGATCATGGAGTTAAAGAGAGGTCTAGAAACAAGTAGTTCTAGTACTGTGAGTGATTCTTTACTGAAGGAGCCCGTGGATTATGATCATGAAGGAGATTTGAATCTTTTGACGGCTATTAGTTATGTTAATTTTTGGCTGTTGTTTATTGCAATGCTTTGTGGGATGGGTTCTGGCTTGGCCACAATTAACAACATGAGCCAGTTAGGTGAATCACTTGGTTACACAACAGTAGAGATAAACACATTTGTAGCTCTATGGACTATATGGAACTTTCTAGCAGATTTGGAGGTGGTGATAGTTGCATATTTATGCATCTATTTGGTATTTAATTTGTTTCCTATATTTAGTTTATTGTTATTAATTGAGTGAATTAATTAAGTTTATTTGTTTTTAGGTATTTTGGAGATTAATGGAAAAAAGGAGATTAAATAATATATTTTGTAGTTGTCTGGCGAGGAACTGTCTGGCGAGCTGGTTAAGGAGGTTATGTACGTACGTTCTGGCGAGCAAAGTTGGTGAGAAATAGAAGTGGGCTCGGACTTAGAGACTAATAGTGAAATAAACAAAGAAGTGGAGTTTGAGTGGGATTTGAATTGCTTGACACGTGAGGTCTGGCAAGGGGAGGCTTGCATGAAGCTTGGCGAGGAATTATAAGCATGATATATATAGTTATGCATGCAACTTAGTTTTGGGCTGACACGTGAGATGGGAATGAGGTTGATTAACCTAGACCTAGCTTAAACATATATATAGCAAGTGGGGGGCTGGAGAACTACATACATACGGCTGGAGAAGAAGGAAGAGACAAAACAGAGCTAAAAGAGAAGAAGAAGTCCGCGTGCATGAAAGCTAGTTCGATCTCGACATCGCCAAGAGTTCTTCTTTCTCCATCTTTTGTTTATCTTTTATGAATTCTTTGATTTTTTTATTTATGACTATGAGTAGCTAATTTTCCTTTGTTAAGGGGCTGCTTGAAGCCCTGTACATGAAGTCTTTTTAATACATACACTTTAATCTAGTTTTGCATATTTTATGGATGAGGTTTCTTTCTCTAAATGATCACCGTATGAATTCTTGTATGTTTGCTTTGGTGGCCAACTTAGTATGCATGCTAGGGTTCTAGTTTCATGAGATACGGGCGACTGAAGATAATTTCTTTCACCGGATTCTCTATAGTGATACGCCGATTTTACCGTCGGGAGATTGAAATCCATAGGTCTAGCGAGACACGCCCATAGTGTACTTGTGAACCCTTATAGCTTTTCAAACCTTTTCTAGAACTTAATGCTTTCTTCTTTGTAAACCTTGGGGTCCATGACTATGGGTTCAATAGAGGGATAGATGTAGGGGAGGTCCATGACAAACCTGCATATGCATAAGGATTAGGTAATAGGATGTGGTTGTAACGATCAACTCTTCCTGGGAACTTTCATTCATTGGATATGTGCATTAGATTAAGTATGTGTTAGATAGATAGAATGACGGTGGTGGATTGCATTCCTCTTAACTCTTTAATCATATAGTTAAAACCCATTTGCATTCATTAGCATATTTACTTTCAGCATTTATTTTCTGCATTAGCTGTAGCTTAGCCAATTTATTTCGGTAACCAAATCAACTCCGAATACCCTCAAATTTTGTGTGGTAGTCCGCCACTGTGTCTAGTTCATTGTGTCAAAATATCACTGCATTTGAGTCTGTCGAGCTTGGGTTCGCTTACCATTAGTGTCATGTGGTCGAGTCTGTCAGCATAGTAGTGTGTTAGGATTTAGTTTCACCAATTCTTCGTGTTCGATAACCCCTATTTATCTTACTACATTGATATATCCAGGTTGTGAATAGGGTATCTTTGAGAGGTGTTAATCCGCCTTGTCAAATTTTGGCGTCGTTGCCGGGGAATTGCTTAATTCTAAGTCCTAATAGATTCTTTAATTTTCTGTTTTGTTTTGTTTTGTTTTCTTTTTCTTTTGAGTCTTACTGTCTATTCTTTGTGCAGGAGCATTGTGTATGCGTACTAGGAACACAAGAAGCGCTGAGCCATTATTACTTGATCCAGAGATTGAACGCTCAGCAAGGCAAAATAGGAAGCAGTAGGGACAACGGTCCATGAACGTGAACATTGGTGGTCAGCCTGAGCAAGAAATACATTCTGATTCAGAGTCTGAGTTTGAGGAAGAACAGAGTGTTCCGACACCACCACCATTACCAAAAAGAATGGCAAATGCAACCAAGCTGAGAGAGTCCTTTATACCAGGCACAGGTGCAGCAGATTCACCGATCGTACTACCAGAGAATTTGGGGTCTTATTCTATTCCTCCATCACTTATATCGAATCTGCCACACTTCAGAGGAACGCCTTCTGAAGACCCTCAAGACCATCTCAATGAATTTACAACATTGTACAGAATCCAGAAATCGACTAATGTGGAAGAGGATATTATGAAACTCCTCTTGTTTTCGTTCTCTTTGAAGGAGCAAGCAAAAGCATGGTATAATTTGGTATAATTTTTTAGCTCCTTTATCTATGGACACATGGGAGAAGATGTGCTCTGCATTTATGAAAGAGTTCTACTCTGCTTCACGCACCAAGAACTTGAAGAAGCAAATTAGCACATTCAGGCAGAAAGACAGTGATGAATTACATGAAGCCTGGAGCCAGTTTAAGAGTCTTCTTCGACAATGCCCTCATCATAAGTTTGACCTCAACACTCAAATAGAGTTCTTCTATGAAGGACTTGATTCTTTCAACAGGTCAAGGCTTGATTCAGCTTGTGGGGGAAATTGGTGGAATATGACTAGAACAGAGGCCAAGGAAGTTGTTGAGAATCAAGCAGAAAATTCAAGGCAATTTCAGTCAAGGGATAGATCCATGGGAGCAAGTAGAAGGTCTCTCAATGCAGTTGCAATCGATGGGGGCATGGAAAAAAGATTAAGCTCTATGGAGAATGATATTGCTCTGATAGCGAGTAGTCTGAAAGTGAGCAAGAAGACAACTGTTGCTGCAGCTCAGGTCGTGTGCACTTTATGTTCAGCTACAAGCCATTTAGCAGAAGATTGTCCCAAGTTCAGAGCAGATGAAGAGGTTGATCAAGAGGAAGAGGCAAATTACTTCTAGAGACAACCCAACACATATGGTGGAAATAGAGACCTGTTGAGCTATAGGAGCAACAATGTGCTCAATCCTCATATTGTTCCACCTGGATTTCAGCAGAGACAGCCTACAAGAGATGGGTAGTAGTTTGGCCAAAGGCGTATGCCTCAGCAACAACAAGCTCAAGCTCAAACATCATCAGGAAATTCTACCTTGGAAGCCCTGATGCAACAAATGATGTTTGACAACAAGAAGGAACGAGAGGAGAGTAGTGCTTTTCGCCAAGATATCAAGGCCACAACTCAAGAACTCAAGGCCACAGCTCTACAGCAAGGAAAAGCAATTGACTTGCTTGAGAGACAAATGAGCCAAATGCAACAAACAATGGCTCAAGTCAAGGAAGGAAGTCTTCCTAGTAACACTCTTCCCAATCCCAACACAAAATATGAAGCTCATGCCATGACTTTGAAGAGTGGGAAAGTGTTGGAAGAACTGCCCGAGTTAACAAAGAGAAAATGGGAGGAGCCCGTTCTTGAACAACTTGTCCCTTACAAGCCGTTGGACAAGCCGTCAGAAGATTCTGCAGGAACCCCAATTCGAGCCGTCGAAAATGCACCTGAAATAGAAGAACTGACAAATCAAAAATCAGGACAGGTATCCTCCACTCCTCCTCCTTCTATTATTCCTAATTTACCTTTTCCTAGCAGGTTGAAGAAACAGGTGAAGGTTGACAAAGAGAAGGAGATCTTGGATGTGTTCAGAAAGGTAGGAGTAAACATCCCATTGTTGGATGTGATCAAGCAGATACCACAGTATGCAAAGTTCCTGAAAGATTTGTGCACAACAAAGAGAAAATTCAATGGAACTGAGACTGTGGCTTTGGGAGAGAGAGTATCTGCTGTGCTTTAAAGAAAGCTTCCACCTAAATTAGGTGATCCAGGACGTTTTACGATCCCATATACCATTGGTGATCACAGGTTTGCGGGTGCTTTACTTGATTTAGGTGCTTCCTTTAATTTAATGCCATACACTGCTTATAACAAGTTGAAAATGGGAGAACTCATTCCCACAGGTGTCACCATTAAACTTGCTGATCGATCTAACTGTTACCCTCAAGGTATTATTGAGGATGTTTTGGTGCAGGTGGGAGATTTGATTTTCCCAGCAGATTTCTTTGTGCTGGAGATGGAGCATGAGCCAATGCCATCAGAAATACCATTGATTCTTGGGAGACCGTTCTTGAGAACAGCGCGTACAAAGATAGATTGTTTTGATGGATCATTGAGTATGGAAGTAGCTGAGGAGAAAATCCACTTCAATATTTATGAAGCTCTCAAACATCCAAATAGTGATGATGCTTATTCATGTTGTTCAATTGATACTTTTGAGAGTTTTGTGCAGGAATTCATTCATTATTCATTGGAGGAGGATCCTTTGAGGAAGGTCATAGAGGTAGCCGGAAAAGAAGATGCTCCAGGTTTAAAGCTTGGCGAGCTTGTCAAGAAGCTTGGCGAGGAGAAGAAAGTTGAACCTATTTTTGAGATAGCTTCAGCTGAGGATCTTGAAATGGAAGAGGAGTATTATGCTATGGAAGAAGCACTTGAATCCCTGCCAATTATGAAAGGTAAATATTCTAAACCCATTTCTCTTCCAATTTCAGATGACGTTCTTGTTCCGTCTATACAGGTGGCACCCACATTAGAGCTTAAACTTCTACCTGAGCATTTGAAGTACGCTTTCCTAGGGGAGGATGATACACTTCCAGTCATCATCTCTTCCAAGCTCTCAACGTTACAAGAGGAGAAGTTACTAAATGTACTTAAGGAGTACAAGGCCGCCACTGGATGGACAGTAGCCGATATCAAGGGCATCTGCCCAACATTGTGTACCCACAGGATCCATCTGGAGGAGGGAGCTAAGCCAACAAGGGAAGCTCAACGTCGTCTCAATCCTCCCATGATGGAAGTTGTCAAGAAAGAAGTCATCAAGCTTCGAGACGCAGGTATCATTTATGCTATTTCTGACAGCAAGTGGATTAGTCCTGTGCAGGTTGTGCCCAAACGTTCAGGAATCACAGTGGTAAAGAATGATGAGAACGTGTTGGTGCCTCAAAGAGTCCAAACAGGATGGAGAGTGTGTATTGACTACCGCAAGCTCAATGCAACCACAAGAAAAGATCACTTTCCGCTCCCATTCATTGATCAGATGTTGGAAAGGTTGGCAAGTCATGAATATTATTGTTTCTTAGATGGTTATTCAGGATACAACCAGATAGCCATACATAAGGATGATAAAGAGAAGACCACCTTCACATGCCCCTATGGCACTTTTGCTTATAGGAGGATGCTATTTGGTTTATGCAACGCACCTGCCACATTTCAGAGGTGCATGGTAAGTATTTTCTCAGACATGGTTGAAAAGATCATTGAGGTATTTATGGATGATTTCTTTGTTTTCGGTGATTCTTTTGACACATGTCTTCATAATCTAGCTATGGTTTTAGAGCGTTGTGTTGAAACTAACCTTGTACTTAATTGGGAAAAATGCCACTTTATGGTGGAGCAGGGTATAGTTTTGGGACATGTTATCTCAGCTAGAGGTATAGAGGTTGATAAAGCTAAGGTTGATATTGTGCATACCTTACCCCCTCCTTCCACTGTGAAGGAGATGAGATCTTTTCTTGGACATGCAGGATTTTATCGCAGGTTTATCAAGGATTTCTCCAAGATATCTAGACCGTTATGTGCATTGCTCCAGAAAGATGTAGCTTTCAACTTCACCGATGAGTGCTTGCAAGCATTCAATAAGCTCAAGGAGTTGCTCACTACAGCTCCCATCATTCAAGCACCGGATTGGAGTCTACCATTTGAGCTCATGTGTGATGCTTCAGACTATGTTGTTGGCGCTGTTCTTGGCCAACGTCCACAAAGACTCCCACATGTCATCTATTATGCCTCCCATACTTTAAATGATGCACAGTTGAATTACTCAACTACAGAAAAGGAGCTCTTAGCAGTGGTTTTTGCTCTTGAAAAGTTTAGGTCTTACTTGTTAGGAACTAAAGTTATCATATTTTCTGACCATGCTGCTTTGAGATATTTGATGACTAAACAGGATGCCAAGCCCAGGTTGATTCGATGGATGCTCTTACTTCAAGAGTTTGATATTGAGATCAAGTACAAGAAGGGTTCTGAAAATGTGGTGGCGGATCACTTGAGTAGACTCACCCATGGTTCCAATGCAGAAGAAGATACCCTTCCTCTAAGAGATAGCTTTCCCGATGAACAACTCTTTGTTGTTCAAGCTATGGAGCCCTGGTATGCTGATATTGTTAACTACAAGGTGAGTAAGTACATTCCACCCAATTTCAGCAGAGCTCAGAAGGACAAACTGGTCAAGGAAGCCAGGTATTACGTATGGGATGAGCCATACCTCTGGAAACATTGTACTGATGCCATCATCCGCAGGTGTGTACCCGAGTCTGAATTTCAATCTATTCTATCTTTTTGTCATTCACATGCAGGTGGTGGACATTTTGGAGGGAAGAAGACTGCTCTCAAAGTGCTTGAGAGTGGATTTTATTGGCCAACTTTGTTTCATGACGCCCACGTCATGTACAAATCATGTGAGAGATGCCAAATGACAGGTGACATTGGCCCAAGAGATGATATGCCTCAACACCCTGTTCTTGTTGTTGAAATATTTGACGTGTGGGGTATTGATTTCATGGGACCATTCCCTAATTCTCAAGGTTATTTGTATATTCTTCTCGCTGTGGATTATGTTTCTAAGTGGGTGGAAGCTAAAGCCACCCGCACTAACGATGCTAAGGTTGTTCTTTGTTTTCTGAAAGATATTTTTGCTAGATTTGGAACACCTAGATGCATTATCAGCGATGGAGGATCTCATTTTTGCAATAGAACCTTTGATGCTTTGCTCCGGAAGTACAGTGTAACACATAAGGTGGCCACACCTTATCATCCTCAAACCAGCGGGCAAGTGGAAGTGTCGAATAGGGAGATCAAGCAAATCCTTGAGAAGACAGTCGGACCAACAAGGAAGGATTGGAGCCAACGCTTGGATGAAGCGTTGTGGGCTTACAGGACAGCATATAAGACACCTATTGGAATGTCTCCTTATAGGTTGGTGTATGGAAAAGCTTGCCATCTTCCAGTGGAGTTGGAACACAAGGCATATTGGGCTGTCAAGAAGTTCAATTTTGACATAGATGATGCAGGTTTGCATAGGAAGTTGCAGCTGAACGAGCTTGATGAGATTAGGCACAATGCCTATGAGTCCAGCAGGATTTACAAGGAAAAGACTAAAGCTTTTCATGACCGGAATATTAAGAGAAAAGAATTTGTTGTTGGTCAAAAAGTTTTACTCTTCAGTAGTCGTCTACGCTTGTTTCCAGGTAAGCTAAAAAGTAGATGGACTGGACCTTATGTTATCACTAATGTTTTTCCTCATGGTGCCATAGAGATTGTAAGTTCAAAAACAGGGAAGACATTTAAAGTGAATGGACATCGACTCAAGCCATTCTATGAGTCATTTGTGGAGCATGTCTTTGAGGATGCAGCCCTTGGAGATGCATCTCTGTGTATGGAGTGTTGAGACTTGCTGTCTGGCTGAAGACGTTAAACTTAGCGCTACTTGGGAGACAACCCATGTTGATGGAGAAGCATGGAAAACCAGATTTGACATTCTAAACTCTCTATCTTTCTCCTTTGCTTTATTTTTCTCCATGTTTAGTGTGATTTGTGATGTGTTATGTGTTTCATTCCATGCTTGTTTGATGTATTGTATGTTTTAGTTTTGTTTTACATTGAATAAAATGCAAATTTTAAGTGTGGGGTGGGGTTTATATCATATCCTTAGCGTCTATGTATAAATTTTTCGTTATTTCGGTACTGTACAGTATGCTGTTTCGTGTTAATTATTTGACATAGTTTGAAGTCTCGTAAATTTTTGAAATTTTTAGAGGATGTTTTTAAATATGTCTAAATTGTGCTCTTAAAATTTCAGCTCATTCCAATGTATAATCAATTCTGAAAAATTCTTGCGAGGGGAATGGGTCTCAGGCGAGCTTCGCATGCTGTACTGTGCAGTTTGATGTTTTGTGTGATTTGTTTGTCATATCGAGAAGTCTCGTAAATTTCTGAAATTTTTAGGGAATGTATTTAAATGTGTCTAGTTTGTTCTCTCTAAATTTCAGCTCATTCCACCCTGTCATTAATTCTATATAATTCTGGCGAAGTGGAGCTGAGTCAAGCGAGCAACAGTTCTCAGTACTGAGCAGTAACCTGTTCGCGTCATTTATTTTCTATAGCTAGGGGTCTTGTAATTTTCTGAAATTTTGAGGACAGGTTTGTAAATGAGTCTAGCGACTGCTCGCGAAATTTCAGCTTATTTAGATGTAAGATGTTTTTTTTAAAATTCTCGCGAAAGAGTGCTCGTGAGGGAAGTTTGTTCGCGTGAGTTGGTAGTTTTTGAGTCTGGCGAACAAACAGTCTGCTGTTTGTATAATTTATTTGACATAGTTATAGGGCTCGTAATTTTCTGAAATTTTGAGGGAGTGTCTTTATATGTGTCTAGTTTTTGGTCCCAAAATTTCAGCTTATTACGATGAGTGATTAATTTTTTAAAATTCACGCGAGAAGTGTTGCTCAGTACACTGTGTCTGGCGAGCTGCTCGCCTGATGTTGATATCTTTGAGTTTTTCTTTGTTTTCCTTAGGTGTTTTAGTGACTTATTTGAAAAAACCAAATACAAAAGTAAAAAGTGTCAAGAAAAACATAAAAAGAGTCTTTTATTTTGTGTCTTTAGGTGCCCTTAACTAGTCCATGATGTGATTATATCTTCCGTAATTGTGACTAAAAGATGATCATGTTATTTAAGTTTCTTTGGTTAATCTTGATATATGATGCATATGCGAATGTGTAGTGGATGTAGAAAAAGTTAACATGGTACAAATTTTTGGCATGCTTAAACTTTGTTGAGATTCATTTAACCTGTGAGCGATTGAGCCTATATGTGATACACATGCTTTCTTTATTGAGTGTCAATTGCTTGCCACAGATTAAGTTAATGGACTCTAGATATTACTAGAACTTGCTCTTGTGCTTTTCAAAGCTTATTGTCAATACATGTTTTGATTGAGGAAGTGATAAAGGCATTTAGGGGACACCACCATAGCCATATAAGCCTGTGTCCCGACTTTGTGTACACAAGATGTGCATTGTGATGATTGCTCGGAGGGTAGACGTCACGCGCGTGGGAGCGTGGGAGTGGGGCATGGGTGCCACGTGTCGAGCTATTGGAGATCGTGCTAGGGTTTGAAATCAAGGCGGGAAGTCGAGGAGTTGGCGCGGTTACTTAGGAGGGCAAGTAAACCGCCCTGGGCCACGTGTTGCGATCCGATGGTGGATACGCGAAAAACGGACGACTGGCGTTCGTTCGCGTATCCCGTCCAAGTAATATAAATAGGGCTTCCCTTGCCTTCGTCTTTTTTATCACGTTCATAGTTTACCGAAATTCTGCCGGAGTCGTTTGCGATCTGCATCCGTTTGAAGCTTGCCCTCGTTCGTGTCCTTCGTTACCGGAATTTCTGCTCGACGTGAAAGACTCAGCCCATAAACTAAATCTGGTGAGGCTCTCGCCCTTGGTTCTGTTGTTGCTTTTGTTTCTGTGGTTTTTGTTTTTCTGGATTTTTGAACTCGAGGATAGGGTGTGTTCTTGGGTGGGGTGTGTTTTGATCTGTTTTTGTGGGTGATTTTTGGTGGGTTTTGGTGTTTCTGTGTAGGGAGGGATTTTTTTTGCTAAGTGTTGGTCGTGCGCTCGTCTATAGGATGAAGCCAATTGAGATACCGAGCGATCAGTCGCGTGAGCGGATCTACATTCCGGGGTTGGGGTGGATTAGTTGTGGGTCGGGCGGGTCGAGTACGTCGAGTACGCTGTCGTGCGAGTCTGTTTTGAGTGTCCCGCCCCTGCAATGTATTTTGCCTGATACCTCTCCCGTGCAGCCAATGGAAGCTAGGCAAGCGTGCGTGAATGTGGGTTTGGAGGGTTCGTCTGGATCGTCGGGCGGGCAGTCGGGCGGTTCAGATCACTGGAGTGAGGAGAGGGCGGAGGGAGGAGATTCGCTTCCTCGATCAGCGGCAGGTGGACCCATTCACTGGGTGTTTCCTGATGGTACGCCCGTTCAGGAGCCTGAGCGTGCGCCATCCGTCTCAGAGATGGCCAGGTGGGCGAGAGATTACCACATCCCTGACTCTGTGGAACTGCGGGTACCTGGCGGAGGCCACACTTTTACTCGCCCGCCGCCCGGCCACGTCTGCCTGAGCGAGTTCCATCTCAAGGCAGGGATTAAGTTGCCACTGCATCAGTTTTTTCAATATATGCTGGCGCTGCTGAACATCTCGCTTGGTCAGTGCGGGCCCACGCTCACCCGCACGCTCGTGGCCATGTTCAACATCTTTCGGATGAGCGGCCTGGGCCAGCCCACGCGGGCGGAGTTCCTTCATTTTTTTGGTCTGCGCTACTCCACGCGCAAGAAGGACTTGGGGACCATCACCGTGGAACCGCGTGTGAAGTGGTGGTTGTCGGATCAGCCGAGCTCTTCGACCAACTGGCGCAGGATTAATTGCCTGGTGGGCGGTGATTGGGAGTTGGGTTCTTTCTCGGATGAGTACGTCGCCAACGCCCACTTGATTGATCGAGTCCCCCAAGCCTTTCATCCCCTTGATATGAATGAGTATCCGATGACGCCTGCCGAAGAGGCCCGGGTCAACCGCCTGAAGTTTGTTTTCGACCCCGTGCCCGAGGCGAGATCCTTTTTCGCCGCCTGCCATTGGGATATCATCGAGCAGACGCATCTTACTAAGTTGCCGCGTACGTAGGGTTTTGTAGTTTGTTGTCTAAGGAGTAGGAGTAGTTTTGACCAACTGTTCTGCTGTCGCTAACCCTTCGCTTGTTGTTTTTTGTAGTGAAGAAGATGACTGGCAAGAATGCTGTTGCGGATGAGGTGGCCAAGCGTCGCATGGTCGCCCTTCGAGAGGCTGCTGGTAAGGTCCGCCGGGTGGTGGAGGACAGGCGGGGTGATCTGGTGCTGGGGGAGACCATACAGCCCAAGCTCCCCCTTCCTGACGTGGCTGATTTTGCTCCTGCTATCCCGGCGGGTGCCCGCCGCCCGCCATCAGGCCACGCTGGCGATTCGAAAGCGCAGGCCAAGGCTGACTGTGCTGAACAACACAGGGAGAAGCGCCGGGAGGGCCGTGACCAGCGCCGGCAGGATCGGGACGACCGGCGGGATACAGCTCGCACGCCCCACATGGTTGCTCATTCTCCTTCGCCCCAATCGTCTTCTCGTTCCCCCACGAGGTCTCAAGCGTCCGAGCGTCCGCCCGGCTCCCCAAGTGGGCCTTCCTTGAAGCGTCCCAGGACGGATAATCCGGTTGTTGGCCCGTCCGCCGATCCGTTCGCCTTCTGCCCGCCGCTGGTGAAGTCTATTGAACTGAGCGCAAGGGCTGTCGAGGCGATGGCGCCGGAGGTGGTGCAAGGTGAAAGGGATGATATGGATAGGGCCTTCAACCTTTGCATGGCGCTGCAACACAAGATGTATCTGGCGCGCGAGCGTTTTGCTAACAGGCGCTATGCAGAGGAGGCGCAGGCGGAGACGCGCAAGCTCACTGATGCTTGTAAGAAGTATGAGCATGAGCTGGGCAAGTATGAGCAGCTGGCGGATCGTCTGCGTCAAGAAGTCCGGGCGGCGACGGCAAAAAGCAAAGAGGCGTGTGAGCGGGAGGCGCTGTACAAGGCCGAACGCGATTCAACTCTGGCTGCCCTGGAAGAGGAGAAGGCCGAGGCGGCCAATCGCGCGGCGGAGTTGGAGTCCCGCCTGATGGCTGATGCGCAAGCCCAAGTCCAGAGGGCGCGAGCGGAGGCGGTTGCTGACTTCAAGAATTCTTTGGAGTTCAAGGAGTTGGTGGACGCTGAGGTCGATGTTCAGGTCACCCAGTTCCAGGAGATGGTGGCGCCTTTTGTGAAGATGGAGGAGTTTGATGCTTATATGTCGGGGCAGGCGGGGCTCACGGGTGATGATGGTGGTGCGGGCGCGGATGGCGCGCGCGCTAAGTAGAGTAGCTCTTTTCTTTTCCTTCTCTTTTTTCTCTTTTGTAATAGTAGATTTTTTGTAATTGGGCCTTCGTGCTCTGGATTCTTGCCAGTCGTTGTTTTTTGAACTGGTGAATGAATGAAATTTCCTTTTTTGTCTGTTTGCGTGCCTTGTCTCTTTTTGTCTTGAACTTTTGTTTGTCGTCCGTCGAGTAACTTGTACGGGCGCGCGCTTCCCTATTACATCTTTGCGAGTAGCCTATCCCCAGTCCCCCGAGTATGTGGGCGGGTGGGGTAAGGATAAACGCAACAGTGATCACACAGATGAAAGTACAAGGTAAGATCTAATGAAGGTACTTCCTCAGGTGCTGGATGTTCGATGGGTGGCATAGTCGTTGACCCTGCATGTCCCTAAGGTAGAAAGTGCTGTCGCTTACCACCTTGTCGATGTCGTACGACCCTTCCCACAATGGGCGAAGCGCCTTCACCTTCTATTGGATTGCCTTCATCACCCAGTCCCCCAGTTGGATTGGGCGAGCGCGTATGCGCTGGTTGTATAACCGGGCGATTCTCTGCTTGTTCGCGGCGTTGTGCAGGTGCGCCATATCTCTTCGTTCTTCCAACAGGTCATTATTGAGCCTTAGCCCCTCACTGTTCGTGCGCGGGTCATACCCCTCGATCCGTGGGCTTTGATGGGTAATTTCCAGGGGTAGCACGGCCTCCGTTCCGAACGTCAGGCTGAATGGGGTCTCGCCTGTAGCTGCATTCGCTGTCGTCCGGATAGACCATAGGATCTCTGGTATGACCTCGGGCTAGCGCCCGTAACCCGCATCCCCAGGTTCGATGTCCTCGATCTTTCTCTTAATGCCGGTCTTGATGATTTTGTTCGCTGCTTCCACTTGTCCGTTTGTCTGGGAGTGTGCTTGTGATGCGAAGATGAGGTCCGTTCCCTGGCGTTTGCAGAAGTCTATCAGTCTGGGGTTGTTGAATTGTGGCCCATTATCTGTGATGATGCTGATCGGCGTCCCATAGCGACAAAAAAGGAAGCGCCAGAGGAAGCGTTCTACCTTCTCTGTGGTGATCTTCGCCATGGGCTGGGCTTCGATGAACTTTGTGTGGTAGTCGATGATGACGATCAGATACCTGTATTGCCCCTTTGACTTCGGAAGTTCTCCGATCAGGTCCAGTCCCCACTGTGCGAATGGGACGGGGGACAGGAGGATTGATAGGGGGACGGCGGGCGCATGGTGGTGGTGTGCGTGGAGTTGGCACTGGTGACACCTGCTTATTAGTGCCGCGGCGTCCGCGTGGACGGTGGGCCACCAGAAACCGTGCCGAAGGGCCTTGTGCGCGATTGACCTGGCGCCCGCGTGATGGCTACACGTGCCCGAGTGGATTTCTTTCAAGATTGAGCTGCCCTTTGCTGGAGTAACGCACTTGAGGCTCGCCCAAGTTCTCCCCCGTCGGTAAAATGCCCCGTCCCGTACGCTGAAGTTGGCAGCCCGTGCGACGATGGTCCTGGCCTCCTTCTTATCCCCTGGCAGTTCTCCTCTTGTTTTATAGGCGATGAGTACGTCCATGTAGCTATGCTCGTGCGGCTCGATTGCCAGAACCTGCTCCGTTCCCGAGATGCTCGGTCGTCGCAGGACCTCGACGATACGCTGCCCCGGCCCTGTGTGTACGGGCGCCGTATTTGTCTGCCTTTGCGTTGAATCCCCGGCGTATATGGCTGATGTTGACGTGCTTGAATCCCTTGATCAGCGCCTGCACGTGCTTTAGGTAGGCGATCATGGACTCCTCCTTTGCCTGGAATTCCCCTCCGACCTGGCTCACCACCAACTGTGAGTCGCTAAATATGTTGAGGTCGGGCGCTTCTGAGTTCTTGGCCAGTTGCAGGCCCGCAATGAGCGCCTCGTACTCGGCCTCGTTGTTCGTTGCCTTGAATTCGAACTTGAGGGCGTACTCCGCGTTTACCCCTCCTGGCCCGGTTAAGATTATGCCGGCGCCGCTCACCTTCTTCGTGCAAGATCCGTCGACGTAGAGGTTCCACTCCGACCACGGTCGCTCCTTGACCTCCGGTTTGTCGGACGCCTCTACCGTCGGGCCATCGAGCGTTTAGTCCATCGCCCCCTCTGCCTCCGTGTATTCGGTGATGAAGTCCACCACGGCATGCCCCTTGATTGCCATGCGAGGTTTGTACTCGAGGTCGAATTCACTAAGTTCGATGGCCCATTTCGCCAGGCGGCCACTGTGATCGGGCGATTGGAGTATTTGGCGCAAGGGTACGTTGGTGAGGATGTGGATGCTGTGCGCCTGGAAGTATGGCCTCAACCGTCGGGCAGCGGTTACGAGTGCGAGCGCCATCTTCTCGATCGTTGGATATCGTGTCTCAGCGCCCGTCATACCTTTCCCTGAAAAAAAGACGGGCAACTCCGTGCAGTCCTCCCTGCGGACGAGGGCGGAACTGACGGCCGTGAGGGAAGCAGCTAAGTAGAGGTATAGGACTTCCCCTCGGACGGGTCTGGAGAGAAGCGGAATGGACGCCAGGTATTCCTTGATTTGAAGGAAAGATTCCTCACACTCGAGCGTCCATACAACCTCGCGCTTGTTCGTGGTCCTTAGGGCTTTGAAGAACGGGGCACATCTATCCGAGTAGCGCGAAATGAAACGGTTCAGGGATGCGAGCTTTCCCGTAATGCTCTGCAGATCCACCCTCTTGACGGGCGGCTTCATGTCAATGATTGCTTTGACCTTGGTCGGCGCGGCCTCAATCCCCCGCTGGCTGACAATATACCCTAGAAACTTGCTGTTGGTTACTCCGAAGGTGCACTTGGCGGGGTTCAATCTCATGCCGTTCTTGATGAGGACGTCGAGCACAGTCCCCAAGTTCTGGACGTGGTCGACCGCCTGGACGCTTTTCACCAATATGTCGTCCACATACACGTCTACAATGTTGCCGATTAAGCCATGAAACATCGTGTTCATGAGCCTCTGGTACGTGGAGCCGGCGTTCTTCAGCCCGAAAGGCATGACAACGTAGCAGTAAAGGCCCTTGTCCGTGACAAACGCCGTTGCCTCCTGGTCCGCGGGGTCCATGAAGATCTGGTTGTAGCCCGAGTAAGCGTCCATCATTGATAGGAGTTCGTGCCCTGCCGTTGCGTCCACCAGCTGATCGATCCTTGGTATCGGGAAGCTGTCCTTCGGGCACGCTTTGTTGAGATCACTGTAATCGATGCACATTCTCCATTTCTTGTTACTCTTTTGTACCATCACAGCGTTGGAAATCCACTTGGGATAGTCCACCTTCCAGATGAACCCGATGCCCAGTAATCGGTCCACCTCCTCGTGCATGGCTGCGTAATACTCTGCTTTGTACGCCCGCCGCTTCTGCTTCACTACCCGGGCGCTGGCGCTGGTGCTCAGCCGATGGGATATGATATTCGTGCTGATCCCGGGCATGTCTTTGTACGACCAGGCAAACACTTCCTGCTTCTCTTTCAGCAGCTCGATCAGTCATTCGGCTATCGTGGGAGCCAATGATGCCCCGATCTGGACCGTCCTCTCCGGGTGTTCGGAGGATAGCTGGATCGTCCTTAGCTCTTCGCGCTCGGGGACGGGTGATACGGCCATCAGCCCATCGCGTGGGTCGTCGGGTATTTCTGATCCTGGCGTGGGTTCCAGGGCGAGGACCTCCCGCTTGTCACGAGGCTTCACCGCCTCCTCGCTGTTGTATCCTCGGACATGCCCAACTCTGCGCTCGGTTGGGAATCGTCCCAAGAGTATGTATGTTGCGATGATCATCCTCAACCTGCAGATCCCTAGTCTCCCGAGTATGGCGTTGTAGGGGGAGGGGGTGTCCATGACGATGAAGTCCGTTTGGATCTCGCTGTGCGGGGAGTCGGGTGCGCCAATCTCGACCCGCAGGTTGTCGCTCCCGATTGGATACGACGTCTCGCCCGTGAAACTGGTAATGCCCTCATGGTCCTGCGTCATCTTGCGTGCGGGCCTCCCGAGCGCCTTGTATGCGTCGAAGTAGATTATGTTGACAGACGCCCCATTGTCAACCAGCACCCTTCTTACAAGGAATTGGTCGATGATTGCGTCGATCACGAACGGTAGGGTGCCGTCCTTCGGGTTCCCATCCTCATCCCTCGCTGTGAAGCTGACAGTGGGCGCCTCTTTCCTTCCTGCCTTGGGTGTTCTTCCTGCCCCGATTGTCAGCACCCCCCTGCTTGAGTGATCGGGTGATGACGTTCTCTCCCTGCGCTTGCCCCCGGATATCGTGTTGATAGTCCCACGGGTCCTTGTGTTCGTCTGGCGTCGTCGTCCTCCCGTCCTGGGACGGCCGTCCTTCCTCATGTCCTCGAGGGCCTTCCTTAGCAGGGGACAGTCGTTCGTGTGGTGGGCGGCGGCGGCGTTGTGGTACTCGCACCAAATGCTAGGGATTCGGCCGACCGGGGCCATTGCTGCCGTTACGCCGCTCGGTGGTGGGAGCCGGTGCCGATGTAGGTGGAGCAGCTGCTCTGGTGACTGCCCGTCGATCGTGAATACCACCCGTCCCGCTGGTTGATGGTGTGATGCTGGCGGCAGACGGGCGCCCTGCTGCGCTAGTCTCCCCGCCCGGTGGCAGTGGTTGCTTTGGTTATTGCGGGGAAAGGGCTTCTGATTGTTCCATCTTGGCGTATCTCGGTACCTCTTGTATCCCTGGACTGGCGCTTCTCCGTCGTCCGAGGGTCGTTGAGGCTGAGCGTTCTCCTCTGGTCTGTTGGTGCTAGACTCGGAGGCGAACCCGTACACTCGCGTCTCTACTAACGCCTTCTGCACAACTAGGTCCATAATCTCGTCGTAGTCGAGATGCTCCTTCTTCACAAGCTTCTCTACGAAAGGGGTGGCGAGCAGATTATCCATCAGGGCGACCTTGGCCACTCGCTTGTCAAGGTCCCTGCACATGCTGGCGAGCGTCCTCTATCGGTTGATGTAGCTGGACAGGCCCTCGTCCATCCCCTGGTGGACCTTGAGTAGGATGCCCGTGGTGTTGTATTTCCCCTGGAGCCTGTAGCGCTTCTGAAAGCGCTCCGCCAGTTTGAGGAATGAGTGGATGGATCCTGGCGGGATCTCGTAAAACCAGCTCCGTGCCTCCTCCGCCAGTGTCTCCTGAAACAGGAAACATAAGGTTGGGTCTGAGTACCGGGTTCCATCCGTGGTGGATCGAAACTCGTCCACGTGCGCGCGCGGGTCCCCATTCCCGTCGAACCGTGCGATCTTCGTTATCTTCGCGTGGGGATCCCTTCCCTGTTCCAGTATGTGCGCCGAGAACGGACTGACCCGGGGGGCGAACGTCCCACCCTGACTGGCCGATTTGTTTTTACGCAAGCGCGAGACTTCCTCCGCCAGCTCCTCCATCCGAAGGATCAGGGCGTCGTTTGTTGGTGGTGCCGACTGTTCCACGGGCGAGGGTGCTCGGACCGCCTGGGCGTTGGTTCTGCCGAACGGGTGTCGCTCCTTGCTGGCGGTCTCCTGGGTTTCCTCGTGCTGCTCCATCTGCTGGTAAATGAGCGCGTCCAGTCGCTCATCCAACCTCTGACGGATTTGGCGCTCCCCTGTTCTTTCGAGCGCCGCTTCCAGTAGCTCCTGGACCAGGCCGCTGATGCGCCCCTCGTTGCCGTTCCCGTCAGTTGCTAGTGTATTCCGCCCCTGTGAGTCTGGCGGTGTCTCCCTATCTGGCGTGTTGCTGCCGTTAGTCACCGGGTTGAGCATGTGGACCTTTGATTTTGGTGGTGTTTATACGAGGTTTGCAATTTGTAAGTTTCCCACAGACGGCGCCAGATGTTTCTACCGAATTACGCGCGGGGGCGTAACGGGGCAGAAGCAACACGAATACACTTCTTTCTCCTCCTGGTCGTGCGATGGACTTTCTCCTCCTCCTGGTGCGTCCAAACGCTGGGGCTGTTCGGATGGACAGGCGCTCTCTTTCTCTTCGTGCGTGCGGGCTCTCCGTTCGGGCGGTGGATTCTCCTATCGGGCGCTTCCTCCTGTCGGGCGTTCGGGTGCAGCTGTTAGAAGAATACAACAATGAACAGGCGGTCAGGGGTCGAGACGGGGTGGCCCGCCTTCAACGCTCCGATGCCTAAGTCAGATGATGTATTGGATATAATAGTCAAACGAACGTGCGAGTAGTATGATATGAATCGAGTGAGTCAGCTGGCTCTCGATGGGATGATCTTACCTGTAATAAATACCTGATATATATAGGTGGTTGAGTTTGGAGCCTGGTGGTGTTCTTCGATGTGGGACAATCTGCACTCTGCTGGTGTGTGGTCTGTTTATTCGGGCGCGCCCCCCACGGGCCCGTGCGCGCTTGGAGTGGGTGGGTCTGGTGAGTGAAGTTGAAGCCTCCTTAGTGGTCTTGTGTGTGATGTGGTAGGTGTTGCTAATCTGTTTAAGCGGATAAGTATGTTAATCGTACAACTAATGATGCAATACTAACAGTCACTTATGCCAACTATTCTGAAATCTTTTGTGTAACTCACTTGGGTACTATTTTCAACACAATTGCCATAGCCAGCCCTGTTGGCTCTTACATATTCTCAGTGAGGGTAATTGGGTACATTTACGACAGAGAAGCTTCTAGTGAAAAGTGGTCATCCTGCAATGGCACTCACTGCTTCATGTTGTCTTTTCTGATCATGGCCTCTGTTGCCTTTTTTGGTTCTCTTGTTGCTCTTGTTCTGTTCTTCAGAACCAAGAGGTTCTATGAATCCATAGTGCTCAAACGACTGCGGCAGTTTCCAAATTAGTGATCAAAGATGAGAACTTCTTGTATCATTTGGGTTTTACATGCAAATTTGTAACAATTTTTATTACAAAAATGTGAAATTTCTGTCGAGTTATAGACATAGCTGGGTAAAGTTCAAGTCTTTTTTAATTTGGTTCAAAAACTGATGCCACTATGGGCTATCATTTCAAGTCAATATCTGTTTTGGGTAAAATCTCTAGGGACGGTAAAGTTGGAGTCTTTATCAATGGGATTTTTAGTTTTGCTGGAAAGTTGGAATCTTTAACGTTGGATTTGAATTTTAGGGTTATCAGTAACATCATACTATATCAACTCATTTTGTGCTTAAGGTGCAGCCACTTGGAAAAGTTACAGTACTCCTAACATGATTCCTACTTCAACTAGGAAAAGTCCTCAAATCATAAAATGGAGTCCCTTGCTACTGACATAGTAAAACTTAATTTCGATGGCTATATGTTATTAACAAGGGGAGGAGGTCTCAGGCTGCAGGAGGATTTGTCATAAGGGATCCAAATGGTATTGTTCCCTATGCAGGGGCTTCTGGCTTTGGCAACACTAATGTTAATCTTGTTGAAGCCCTTGCTCTTCGTCTGAGCATAATTCATGCTACAGCTACTGGTTTAAAGAAACTCTATGTCGAAGGAGACTCACTCCTTATTATCAAGTTTATCACAGGAATATGTACCGTCCCCTTGAGATTATTGTAAACTGCAATCAACGATATCTAAGTCCTTGCCAATGACTTTGAAGACATAAGTTTCAAGCATATCTATTTGGAAGCTAATTTTGTGGCAGACGACTAGCTGAACGGAGACTGTTAATATTCGTTATCCGTTATGGATATCGGATATTGAACGAGATCTTAAGTCGGTGTAGTTCAATGGATGGCTGATGTTGGGCGATGTCGATGTATGACCGTTGTCGTTATCCTGCTTCCCTTGTGCTTCTATTCTGGCGTGGTCTCGATGTTACTGCTAAGATTAACAGCGGTTAAGGAGAGACGGGGATGGCCCGCCTTCAACCCTCCGATGCCTAAGTTAGAAGCGATATATAAGTTATGCAGAATAACGACGTAATTGGATAAAGAGTGCATACCATTTAATGCTGAGTTGACCGACGATATATATTGGTGGTTGGAGCTTGGGCTACTCTCCTATCTTCGATGTGGGACTGGTGTGTATGCTCTTTCACTGGGATGTTGTATGATCAGTCTTGAGTTGGGCGCGTGAACGTTATCCTGATCGAAGGTCAAGCGGGATTGGTCACCGAAGTTGGAGCTTTCCCGGCGGTGGTTGCTGTCATGGGGGGGTGAGACATAATTATAACTTATATTTAAGCCGTCTAAGTACGTACCTAGGTGATTTAGCCAGGTATATGTACAAGTCCCCCAACTTGCTCAGCCAAGGAGATCAACCTTGGTTGGCGAGTTGAAAACTGGTGATACCGGCGAGATCACCAGGGCGTGCTTAGCAGCGGTGTTTACCTTTGTTAGGAGCCGAGTATCATGCCATACAGTCCCCCAACTGGGTGACCTAGGTTGAGAGGCTTGGCTGTGGGCGCTCCTGTACCTGCATGTGCCGTATTTGATTGGTTAGGGGCGAGATCGATGGGTAGCTAGTTCACCGCTCTGCCGAAGTACTTCATGTAGTGGTAACTATGTATCGTTTATTGTTTGAGCGCTCTTCAGTTTGTATCGACCGGGGGGGGGGGGGGGTCGCTGTTTGTGGGGCGCTATGGTAGGGGGAGCTTGTTTGAATTGGTAACCCTTAAGTCCCCGAGTCTGTTCCTCCTAATGGCCAGTGACGAAGAGTGGCAAGACCGTTGTCAGTGATAAAGAGTGACAAGATCGTTATCAGTGATGCAGAGTGGCGAGATCGATATCAATGATGAAGAGTGACGAGATCGATATCAGTGATGAAGAGTGACGAGATCACTATCAGTGATGCAGAGTGACGAGATCGATATCAATGATGAAGAGTGACGAGATCGTTTATCGGTGACGAAGAGTGCCTGGGGCGATATTGGTGATGAAGAGTGTCTGGGGCGATATCGACCTGTGTGCTATGCGTGTTTTGTCAGCGATATGGGTATTGCTTGGCCGGCGTGGTTGGTGTATCTACTCTGCTCATCATTAAATGCGGTCTTTTGTCGTGCTGCCATGTGTCCGTGTAGGGTGTCTCGGGGTTCCCAAACGTCCCGTCGTAGCCATAAAGTGTGATGATTGTTTTTCTTTCGAGGGTCGCGCCCTTCTCGAAACGGTGCGTACCGGTTCTCAATCCAGACCCTTCCGATTCTGGCTGCCACGTGCCGTGATCCTCTGGATCGACGTGTCTGTTCCAACGGTTGTGATCTCGCCGTTTCGCCTATATATATGTACCTCTGTTGGTTTTACGTTTTCTTTTTTACTCTTCTTGCTCCTGAAAGATTTCGTGCTTTTCTGTTGCCGGATTTTCTCGTTCTCCTTCTGCTTCCGCCGTACTGTTGCTGCGCCACCGTTGGTTCTTCTCATTCTCCCCTATTTCCGGTAAGGATTTGCTGCTTAATCTTTTGTGTCGTTTATCTTTGTTTGAGGTTTCGGGTTATCTTGGTTGGGGTTTCGGGTTATCCTTGGTTGTGACGTTTGTTTGGGTTTTTGGTTGATCACCGGTTTGCCGTAGTACTTTGTTATTTTTGTTCTTGTTTTCTCCTTTGTTTGTGCCTCTACGTCTTCTTTCCCGTGCGTTTTTGTTTGCCGGGGGGTATGTCGCCTGGGAAACTAGTTGCGGGCTGGCAAACCGTTTAGGTTTTGACGTTGTCCGTGGTTGTTTCGTAGGTGACATGTCTTCTTCTTCTCTCCACGACGCCGATGTCAGTGCTGGTTCTGGATCTCGCCGTTTAGGGCTTGACGGGCCTCTCCTGTGGACTCTGCGAGATGGTCAGGAGGTCGACGAGCCTGCGAAGGAGTTATCTATGGCGGAACTTGACAGGGTGAGGTCCGAGTTTCAGATCAGTCCGGGTGTGACTCTGAAGTCCCCGGCTCCCGGCGAGGTTTTCTCTAGGCCGCCCAGGGGCTTAATCGCTGTTGATCGCGCCCAGCTTCGTTATGGTGTTCGCTTGCCCCTTCATCCGTTTCACGAGTATATCTTTGGGGAGTTGGGTTGTGTCGTGGGACAGGTGTCGTCGTTGATGCTTCAGGTTCTGAGTGCCATGTTCATGCTGTGGAAGCTGGCTGGCCTGGACTACTGACGTTCCTTCTCTCATAATGCCATGCAATTACAAAACCGTTTCACATATTAGCTAATTAGCTCATTCCCGTTCCACCGTTTCATGCACATTTAGCTCCATGCCGTTTTGCTTCTCTTCCCCTCATCTCATCTCCGTTACAGCAACTTGCTAATTATGCAAGTTAGAACCGTTCCAAGCAGTAGCTAGTCACCTCAAAACCGTTTGCTCCATGCATCACCACCGTTACACTCATTCATCTCCATTCCGTTTGCTGCATTAGCTACTCACCATGCCATTTCAAAGATAGCTCATGTCCGTTCATGCACCATGTAACTAGCTAGAAACCGTTCCACCCATTTATCTCATTATCTCACCTCCTTTCATGCAGCAAAACCATCCAATAGCTATCTAAACCATGCATCATCACTTGCTCATTTCAAGACCACGTACGTACAGCCATGCAATTCAATTAAGCCATGCCATTAACCATGCCATCCATGTATCACTAATTTAGCTCATCTTCATGCAATTAACTCCATGCAAAGCTCCATGTAATTCCACGTGACTATTTATTCTTCGGAATTTAGGAACGTCTTCTTTAGCCCACATTTTGCTCCAAGTCGCCTCCTTTATTATTTCTCCTTTATTTTCTACCTAAAAACATAAAACAAGTTAGAAACATATTTACTAAGCTCATAACAAAGCAAAATGTAGAGAGAAAGACATAAATAATCAAGCATAAAATGCGTAGATCAACTACCCTACCCGTAATGAGGTGTTATACTACTTTGATGTCGCCTATTCGACGAAGAAGGGTTGTGGTGGAACGCTCTCGCTCCGTCAGTGACAAAAGAGTTCGCTGGGGCTCACCGACTTCACGAGTTCGTGTCCTGATTGGAGGGGTGAGCACTTCTTTGCCAGTGGGTGGCCTTCCTTCCCCAACAGCCGCGTTCCTAGTTGGTTTCGTGCTCGAGGTGACGCTTCTATCCCGGCGTGATTCCCGTCGTCTTTGTTGTTTGTGCGTTTGTTCCTTACTCGTCGTTATCTTTGTAGTTACACGTCAGTATTCTCTGTCCGCTATCGAAAAGTGGCGGTGCCATAGAGTCGAGAGGGGTTTCAGCGAGAAGTTTAAAAGTGTCTATCTTCTTGCTGATTACCGGATCATGGAGATGACCGGCCTTGCTAAGACACCTAGTATGCCGTCCTTCTGTTTATTTGTTTGTTTGTGTTGCTTGCTTCTGTTTGTTTATCTTCTGTTGTATCTCAGTGTTTTACCTTCTCGTCCTTGTTTTGTAGTTGGGTATAAAAACCAGAAGCGAGATCGCAAGATGTCGAGTGCTTATGGTGATATCGACGAGATCATCGCCCAGCTGGCGGAGGAGGCTTATACCGCCAAGAAGATCGATTTGGATGTCCGTTCTGGGAGGAGCCTTATTCTCTCGGAGCAGACAGACCTTCCTCCTCCACTGGAGTCCCAGACCGACATGGTGGGGAGTAGCGTGCCCGTCCGGGTCGTGACCGCTCAGTCTGAGAGTCCCCATCGCTCTCCTGCCCGTTTGAAGAGGAGGTCTGAGGGCGAGACTGCTCCCCTGAAGCGCTTGAAGCTGGTGGGCGAGACGCCTGCTGCTCCCATTCCCGTGCTGGATGACGGGGAAGCCTCCCAAGTTACTGTTGCTGTCCCGGCCAGCCATGTTGGTGATGCTGCTGCTGAAACAGGTGATGCCGATAATCTTTGGTACTTTGATATAAAAGCTTGTCCTTTGGTTGTTGACTCCGGTGTTCGTCCTTACCGTTTGTTAGGCGGTGCTCCTCGTGGTGACCCCAACCTTGCCGTCGACGGCAGCGTCGTCATTGCCCGCTCAAGTAACTGGGAAGGGCCACCGCCGTACTCGATCGAGATCCTTGCTCTTCTGCCTCCTGACGTGGCTACCGTGGCCGATATTGCTAGTGGGTCTGAGCAGTGCCTGCGGTCCTTCGCCGCCTCCCTCCAGCTGATGTGTCACCAGCTCCATACCCTGGTGGCGTTCTCCGAGGAGCTGGCCCGTGTTAATGGCCTGTTATCGGTAAAGGATGAGTAACTCGTGAAGGCGAGCGAGGAGTAGCAGTCCTTGCAGCAAAAGTACGAGGCTCTGGAGGGCGAGAAGAAGCTCTCTGATGAATGCCTGGATGCTTCTTTCATCCGGGGTCGCCAGTTTGAGCTGGAGGTGAAGGAGGAGCGTCAGTGGGCTGAGGACCTGAAGGTGCGTTTGGCCATTGCTGAGGGTCAAGTCACCGCTCTACGCGTCCAAGTGAAGGAGCTGGAGGATCGGCGTGAGCAAGAGCTGACCGATGCCGTAGAAGATTTCAAGGACAGTCCTGATTTTGATGCCACCGTACGGAAGGCCTTTACCGACGGTCTGCAGCAGACCCAGAAGCGCTTCTTTGATAACAGTTGGGTTAATGACAAGTACGATGTCGACCTGAAACGTATCAATGAGGAGCGTCGGGCGAGGCGCAAGGCCAATCAGCAGGCCCTCCTCCGGGTTAAGCAAGAACAGATCGATGAGACAGATCGGCAACGATCGAATGTCTCCAAAGGTATGACTCCTGATGGTTTTCACCCTTTAACGCCTAGTATGTCTCCGTCGTCTCCTCTAACTCCGTCGTCTCCTCTAACTCGTCATATTCGTGATGTTGAATTTTTTTCTCAGGCAAGGAGTGAGAGGCTGGCGGCCAAGTATCGAGAGCGATTTTGTGATGGCGGCGTTGCTGACTTGTCGTGAGGCTCGGGGTTTCTTCAAATGTAGCTTTTACCCTTTTTGTTTTTTCTTAGCGTAGGTGGACGGTATTTGTAATTTTGCCGTAATGGCTTTTTGAATGAAATGAAATTTTTCCAAGTGTGGTCCGGCATCGCCAAACGATGAAAGGTCTGGAAAAAAATTCGGTTGTCTGTTTATAACTCCCAAGTAGTTTATCGATAATAACTGGTATCCATGATAACGCCCGAGAACGACTTGGTGTTTGGTAAGTGGTGATTGTTTGTATGCCAGAAATAACCAAGTAACTTTGTAACTGGTAAGTAAATAAGACTAGCGTTTATAGTGGTTCACCAATTTTGGCTACTCCACTTGTGCCTCGCTGGGCTTTTACTATGCTTCTGGGTTTTTACAAGTATCGCGGCCTGAGAACGCTATCTTTTTATGACAAAGGTCTGAAGAATTTTTTGTTTCATCGGTGGCGGTGACGGTCGTCCGAGTGAGGCAAGTCCCCAGTACGATGAAGAAAGTTTCTCGATGCCGTAACTGTGATGGTACGTGGAACCTGCTTTACTGGTGGCAATATCGGAGGTGTTCTATGTTCCATGTGTGTGGTATCTTTAGGCCGTTTTTGTTTTCGAGGATGAACGTGGTTGGTGTGACGCTCTCGATGATTCTGAAAGGGCCCTCCCAAGTCGGTGCTAGGCCCTTGGGTTTGGGGATGACCTCTCTCCAGACCATGTCGCCGACGTGGAGTTTTCGTGCCTTTTACTCGTCTGTTGTAGTGCCGAGCGACTAGTTGTTTGTTTGCTGAGAGTGCGATAATGGTGTCGTCTTGCTTCTCTTCCCGTAGTACGTTGGCCATGTTTAGGCCATCCTCGTTGGTGTCTTGTTAGTACCCTTCGAGTCTTGGGCTTCGGTGTGTGATCTCCAATGGTAAAAAGGCCTCGGCTCCGTAGACCAGCGAGAACGTGAGGCCCCTGTTGCCTCTGTTGGCGTTGTTCGTATTGACCAGAGTACCTCGTAAAGGCTCTCTACCCACTTGTGATTGTAGTCCTCCATTCTTTTCTTCAGCCCGGCCTTGATTTTTTTGTTTGCAGC
Organism: Geum urbanum; assembly: GCA_946800695.1. Lineage (NCBI taxonomy): Eukaryota > Viridiplantae > Streptophyta > Magnoliopsida > Rosales > Rosaceae > Geum > Geum urbanum. Next base: position 49,102,573 of record OX327011.1, read on the forward strand.
TTCTACCTGTCTGTTTGTCTGGGGATAGTGTACCGACGCGAATACTAAGTGAGTCCCCAAGTTGCCGGTGAACTTCTTCATTTCGTTGTTGTTGAATTGCTTTTCGTTGTCGGTGACTATCGTCAGTGGGGCCCCGTATCGACAATATATGTCCTTCCAGAGGAAGTTGATTACTTTTTTCGTGGTGATGAGGACGAGCGGTTTGGCTTCGATGTATTTCGTATGGTAGTCTTTGCAGACGATGATGTATTTGAACTGGCAGGATGATGCTTTTAGTGGCCCGATAAGGTCGAGTCCCCACTGTGCGAACGGTATAGGGCTGACGATGATGGACATTGGTGCCGCTGGGGCGTGTATCCGGTGTGCGTATTGGGCGCATGCCTTGCACTGATCGACGATATTTCTTGCATCTTGCCGCATTCCCTTATAGTAGAAACCGTATCGGAGTAGTTTATGTATGATGCTATTTGGTCTGCCGTGGTTGCCGTATTTGCAGCCGTGGAGGTCTTTTAGTATGCTATTGCCTTCTGTCTGCGTGACACATTTGAGCATTGGGAAGCCTATTTTGTTCATGTATAGTTGGCCGTTTTGCAGGTTGTAGTATACTGCTCTTTGGGCGAGTTGTCTTGCCTCTGTTCGGTCGGTTGGCGTTGTTCCATCTGTCAAGTATTTGATCATGCTTGTTTGCCAGTCTTCCCTCTGGTGTCGCTGGTGGAGCCGCTGTTGTTAGTGTGAATACTTCTTGGAAGCTTTTGGATATGCTTGGTCGTTCCAGTGTTTCTACCATTGTGTGTCCTCTTGCCGTGATTGCTGGAGTAGTTGCTAGCCTTGCAAGGGTGTTGGCCCTCTTGTTCTGCTCCCTTGGGATATGTGTTATGTTGTAGAAAGAAAATTTGCCCAGTAGCGCCTTCACGTATCCTAGGTACGCCGACATCTGTGTTCCTCGTGCTTCGAATTCCCCCGTTACGTGATTTACCGTTAGTTGAGAGTCGCTGAATATGTTGACGTCCTTGGCCCTGCGTCTAGGGCGAGTTGTAGGCCGGCGATTAGGGCTTCGTATTCGGCCTCGTTGTTGGATGCTGGGAATGTGAATCGCAGGACGTACTCGGCGTAGGTTTTGCCGGGACCGGTCAAGATTGCTCCTGCGCCTGCCGCTATGGCCATCCTCGATCCATCTACGTATAGGTTCCAGCATGATGGTATCTTTGTCTGAGTTGTGGGCGGGTTTAGCGCCGCTGGTGATGTGTCGGGTTCTGGCTATTGTTGGTCGGTTATTGTCGGTGTGATATCTGCTATGAAATCCGCTATTGCTTGCCCTTTTACTGCCCCTCATGGCTTGTACTCGATGTTGAACTCGCTCAGCTCTGTCGCCCATTTGGTTAGTCTTCCCGAGTGGTCAGGGCTAGCTAGCACCTGGCGCAGTGGTTGGTATGTAAGAACGTGTATAGTGTGAGATTGGAAGTATGGCCGTAGGCGTCGCGCCGCTGTTATTAGCGCTAGGGCCAGTTGTTCAAGCGCTGGGTACTTTGTTTCTGCCTTTTCCAATCCTTTTCCAGTGAAGAATACTGACAACTCAGTGTCGACTTCTCGTCTGACCAGGGCGGAGCTCACGGCGGTGAGCGAGGTGGCGAGGTAGACGTATAAGACTTCCCCTGGTACCGGAGCGTAGAGGAAAGGGAAGTGGGCGAGATATTGCTTAATGGCGGCTAGCGCTGTTTTGCACTCGTCGGTCCATTCCACCGCCTTCTTCTTCGTGAGTCTGATTGCCTTAAAGAATGGCTCGCACTTATCTGTATATCGTGAGATGAACCGGGCTAGGGAAGCTAGTTTTCCGGTTAGTGCCTGGAGTTATTTTTTCGTTATCGGCCGTGTTGTGTCTAGGATGGCATGTACCTTTCCCGGGTTGGCCTCGATCCCGCGTTGACTCATCATGTATCCCAGGATTTTTGTTGTCGTTACCCTGAAGATGCATTTTGCCGGGTTGAGCCTCATGCTGGTGTCGATGAGCGTGTCCAGTACTGCCTTGAGATTTTTGACGTGGTCTTCCCGGTGTCGGCTCTTGACAATGAGATCGTCCACGTAAACTGCGACCGTGTCGTTGTCCAGTGGCGCGAGTAGCTCCGTCATGAATCTCTGGTATGTTGCTCCTGCGTTCTTCATTCTGAATGGCATGACGTTGTAGCAGTATAGTCCTCGATCGGTGATGAAACATGTTGCTTCACTGTCTGTCGGGCTCATTTTGATTTGGTTGTATCCGGAGTAGCAGTCCATTGTTGATAAGAGTTCGTGGCCACTGGTGGCGTCTGCGAGTTGGTTGATCCGCGGTAACGGGAAGGCGTCTTTTGGGCATGCCTTGTTGACGTCGGTGTAGTCTACGCACATTCTCCATTTGTTGTTGCTTTTCTTGACCATGACGACGTTTGAGATCCATTCTGGGTAGTGGACCTTTCTGATGAATCCTATGTCAAGTAGCCTGGCTACCTCTTCTCGCATGGCGGTGTATTGTTCTTCGTTGTACGCTCGCCGTTTTTATTTCTTTGGGGTGGCGTCGGGTGAGATTTTTAGTTTGTGCGAGACGATGTGTGTTGATATCCCTGGCATGTCGGCGTATGACCATGCGAATACGGTACCGCACTCCCTGAGGATATTGATGAGGGCGGTCTCGATCATTGGTTCCAGGTTGGTTCCAATCCTGACGGTTCGTTCGGGGTGCTCGTCCGAGATGGGGACTGGCTTCGTGGATGTCTCTTCTGAGGGGCGGGCCGTCAGCGACTCTTCCCTTGGATCGTTGGGGGCCTCCTGTAGTTTGTTGCCCTTTAGTGCGCACACCTCTCTTGCCGGGTAATTGGAGTCCTCGGGAGATCCTGGTAGCGTGGGCGTTGTTCCCCTGATGGTGCATACTCTGCCGGCTGTTGGAAATGTCATTGTTAACATCCGCTGTGATACAATAGCGTTGATCCTGTTTAGGGTATTGCACCCGATGATGGCGTTGTAGAATGATGGGGCATCGACGACCAGGAATTCAATGTGTGTCTCGGCGCTGCAACCCTCTTGACCCAGCGCGATTCTTAGGTAGTCGCTTCCCAGTGGTTGGATTTGATCACCGCTGAAGCTTACTAGTGGATGGTGGTCTCTCTTTAGCTTAGATGGGAGTCGCTCGAGTGCTTCGTATGCTGGGAGGAATATGACGTTGACCGATGAGCCTGTGTCCACGAGGCATCGTCCGACGCTGCATAGGTCGATGACGGCGTCTATTAGGAAGGGGTAGTCTTCGGATACCAGCGGTCTCTCCTGTTCTTCTGATTCGTGGAACGTTATGGATCCCCATCCGGTTCTGGCGGCCTTGGTCGGTCCCTGTCGTAGGCTGCACGCCGCCCATTCATTTCTTCGTTCTGTTTTGGACTTGCCACCCGTGATCGCATTGATCCTTCTAATGCTGTTGATGTTTGCTACTGACCGCTCTGGTTGGGCGCCGTGTCCTGCCCTGAATGCCGATAGGTTTCCCTTCTCCAGCTGTGCCTCTACCGCCTTCTTCACGTCGTGGCACCTTTCTGTGTCGTGGGATTCGTTTTGGTGGAAGTCGCACCACTTCCCCGTGCTCCTGTAGTCTGTTGCCCGGAATGACTTTTTGGGCAGTGTGAATAGCTCTGGGTGGGCCGTGAGGATATCGGCGTATTTGGCATTTAGCACGCTGAACACCGGCTGTGGTAGTAGGGTGGTGAAGTTTGTTCTCTCATCTCGTTGTCTTTTTCTGTTATTGGTATAACCTTTCCCGCTGTTGGTGTAGTTGTGCCTGCCGGTGTTGTGCCGTTGTCCGCCTTGTCGCCATCTCTATTGGTCCTGGTCTTGTGATCTTCCATTGTGTCTGGGCGGGGTTACTCGTGATCGATCGTGAGCGGGGGGCGTATCCTGCACATTTGTTATGGTAGTGGATGTGTTTACCTGTTGTGTTGGCGTTGGGTTAGAGCCAAAAGTCTGCAGTTCTAGTTGGGCATGTGACGTCACGCGGTCTAGTAGGTCGGCGTACGTGGTTGCCGGATTCTCGTTGAGCTTCCAGGTTAGCGAGCCTGGTTGTAGGGCGTTTCTGAGTACGCAGAAGGCCGAGTCGCTGGATATGCCGCGGCAGTTGGCGATGGCGGTGTTCCAGCGAGAGATGAATGCGGATAATCCCTCTGCGGGTTCCTGTTTTATAGCCTGCAATTGATTGTAAGTTAGTGAGCAACTTGCCGATGTTATGTATCTCTTTAGGAAAGCTTTAATAAGTTCTGGGAAAGATTTTATGGATTTTGGGGGGAGGCTGAAGAGCCAGCTGAGCGCCTCGCCCGTGAGGCTCTCCATGAATAGGTAACAGTTTGTGACGTCGTCATAGCCCCTGCCGGTTGTTGCTGATGTGAAGACGTCGATGTGGAGGGATGGGTCTGTTTTTCCCCTATATCGTTCCAATTTGATCTTGGCCAGCGGATGTCGTCCTCGGTCCATGATGTCGCACGAGAATGGTTCCCTGCGTATCGCTGGTAGAGTTCGGTCGAGGTAGCTTGGCTCTGGTTGTGATAATTGCCGTATCATTATCTCGAGGTCGGCGATTCGTGCCGTATCATTATCTAGCGCTGGTGTGCGGGGGTGGCGATACCGGTGAGTAGGATCTAGGTGGCGGGGTTGAATCCGCTGTTGAGTCTGGGTTGAGTCTCTGGCGTTCTGTGGTTCTCATTCCCCTCGATGCCCTAACGTATCGTTGGTGCTCAAAATCCCTGGCTTTTTCGAGTTCTAGGCATCTTTCCATAGCTGATTCGTACCGGCGTTGCATATCGCCGACATAGTCGTATGTGTCGTTTACATGGCGCTTTCCCGGTCGCTGTAAGTTTTGATCGTCATGTTCGTGATGGGTTTCCCGTGGTCCGGTGCTCAGGCTGGTGTCCATGCTCGTCGCTTGCTGTGAGTTCCGTGGTTGGAAAAATAATTTTCGATGTGCGTTTCCCACAGACAGCGCCAATGTTAATATTCGTTATCCGTTATGGATATCGGATATTGAACGAGATCTTAAGTCGGTGTAGTTCAATGGATGGCTGATGTTGGGCGATGTCGATGTATGACCGTTGTCGTTATCCTGCTTCCCTTGTGCTTCTATTCCCGCGTGGTCTCGATGTTACTGCTAAGATTAACAGCGGTTAAGGAGAGACGGGGATGGCCCGCCTTCAACCCTCCGATGCCTAAGTTAGAAGCGATATATAAGTTATGCAGAATAACGGCGTAATTGGATAAAGAGTGCATACCATTTAATGCTGAGTTGACTGATATATATTGGTGGTTGGAGCTTGGGCTACTCTCCTATCTTTGATGTGGGACTGGTGTGTATGCTCTTTTGCTGGGATGTTGTATGATCGGTCTTGAGTTGGGCGCATGAATGTTATCTTGATCGAAGGTCAAGCGGGATTGGTCACCGAAGTTGGAGCTTTCCCGGCGGTGGTTACTGTCATGGTGGCGGTGAGACATAATTATAACTTATATTTAAGCCGTCTAAGTACGTACCTAGATGATTTAGCCAAGTATATGTACAGAGACTACCATGACCAGGAACTACTCTCTCCCTGCGACTGCTTCTCGCGCCATGCTTGTGACATCTCAAGCAACAACTACCCTCGGGGCTTCTTAGTTTAGTTCTTTCCTTTGTAAGCAAAAACTTACTTTATGAACTCATTTTTTTTTTTGCTGAGTATACTTTATGAACTCATATTGGAGCCGTTTTCCACCAACTTTGTGTACCAAATATCGTCGGAGGAGGAGGTGGATGAGAAAAATATTGAAGATTGGAGATGATCAATACTGGTACAAATCAATTAAGATTTCTTAAAATTTGTAGATAATAAGGGTTTAAATCATCATGGACATTCATCTTCTATCTAATCTTGATTTGAGCATCTTTGATCTATTGAAGTATTGAACTGGAGATTTTTTTTATTTAGGCCTATGATTGCCATGAGTTCCATGACCTTTGGAATATCAGGCTAGGTCAATGAATGGAGATCAAGAACCCAACAAATAAAACTAATATTGAATTCCAGATCAAGCAAACGTAGAGAAAGATTTATAGGGGCGGGATACATATATGAACTTCCATATCTAAACCCTAAACTTTTGGTTGAATAACAACTCATTCTTTGAATAGATGTACGTGGTGCATGAATTCAACTTGATCGTCTGGGTTTATCAATTTGTTTTATTCATCTGTTTTTAATTTTAATTTTTATAATACAGTTTGCATATATAAATTGAGTTTTTATCATGAATGATACCTCATAAATAGACCATTCATTACTTCGGTACCCCACTTTAGAAAACTATCACTTCGGTACCTCACTTTTAAACCTAAGATCAGTATTTGCCATTAGTAACACCGTTAACTTATTAAGAAATTATTGAAAAAATGTCAACTTTTAAGGAGAAGAAAAATAATAATAGAGAAAGAATAGAAAACAAAAACTAGAAAAAAAAATTGGAATTGAAAATTTATCCCTTAAAATTTGATATTTTTTCAAAACAAAATTCAATAAATTGACGGTGTTAGTAACGACATGTACTGATCTTTAGTATGAATTTGAATATGAGGTACCGAAGTGATAGTTTTCAAAAATAGAGTACCAAAGTGATGAATTAATGGTTCATTTGTGAGGTACCATTGGCGATAATTTCTCAATATAAATATAATATCAATAATAATAAAAAGTATAAAAAGGCTAGGAGTAGTATCAATTTTTTGTCATATGACTCATATCTATGTGATGAATAGTATAATGACATGTAAATGACATGACATACCACGTTGAATTAATGCCACAAAAATTTGTCCTTATGTAAGCCCCTAGCATTGCTCAATAAATATATAACAAAAAATTCAAAATACTGTATAGTTGTTAGTAACATTTGAAATTCTGTATGTCATATATAGTATATACATTTTCATTTTAAATTTCTAAATTTCCATTAGCATCAAAGATAATTAACCGTATATTCATATGAATGTTGAAAGATTCCTTTTTTGTTATTCTCCAATTATTTGAGAATTAGTATTTGGAACGTTGTGACTTGTTCTTGATTGCTGAACTTTGACAAACTGTACCACACAATATTGTATCATCCAAATTTGTTAGTTAGGTTGTCTTTTATTATATAACCAGATTCATAGTATACTCTAAGTTGTTGGATTACATCATGTTGTTGCCATTTGTACGTGGTTTGTTAGAGCATTTGCAGCAGTGCCTCCGATAGCACAAGCAGAAGGGAGGGGAGGCAGACCCGACCAAAATATAGAACGTTGACTGAACTGAAAAGTTCATGCAGAACAAAGATTGCTCGCTTGAGAACACGAGCAGCCTGCACTAACAGAGGAGAGATGATCACCGGTGTAGATGCTCTTAATACATCCCCCAAGTTCATTTCACTACTACGTGCTCTATTTGTACAAGAATTATATTCTTTTGTGTATTAGATAATTAAGCTCCTGTGATGTAGGTGACTTGCCCATCTTCACTTGATCATAAAAAGTCAACGAATGCAAGGTTTAATGTTAAACATGAGATGCTCTTCTAGCCCGGCTATTATATAAATCAAGCACCTAAGCTAGACACATTTCATAAACTCATAGACAACCCAGATTCATATTTGTAGAACTAGGAAACTGAAGATGCTAAAGCTTCTCCAATCTCTTGTGACAAGCTTGCTACAACCTTTTCCCTTGAAGTTAATACTTGTGGCCATCTTCCTCCTCTTGTTGTACAAATGGTCCTCTTCCATTAACCCGTCCGTACCACCTTCTCCACCCAAGCTCCCTTTCATTGGAAATCTTCACCAACTAAGCTCGCACCCTCAACGCTCTCTTCAAGCCCTAGCTCAACGGTATGGACATGTCATGCTGCTCCATTTTGGAAGTAAACCTGTGCTTGTGGTGTCGTCGGCTGAGGCTGCCCGCGAGATCATGAAAACCCATGACTTAGTGTTCTCAGACAGACCCAAGTTTATCTTCTTCAAGAAGATGTTCTACAACTACAAAGACATCGTGACAGCACCTTATGGCGAGTATTGGAGGCAGATGAGGAGTACTTGTGTCTTAAATGTTTTGAGCAGCAAAAGTGTTCGATCTTTTCGTGCTGTCAGAGAAGAGGAAATAAATTCCTTGATCAACAAGATAAAGCAGACTTGTACTTCCTCCTCCTCCTTATCGGTTTTGAACTTAAGTGAAATGCTTGCAACACTTACCAATGACATCATCTGCAGAGTTTCTATGGGGAGGAAATACAGTGATAGAGGAGATGATCATGGAAGAGTATTCATGGACCTTTCGGCGGAGATCAATGAGTTATTTTCCCGCGTTAATATTGGTGACTATATCCCATGGCTTTCTTGGGTCAGCCATGTTAATGGTTTAGATGCTGAATTAGATAGTCTAGCTAAACGCTTCGATGCGTTTTTGGATACAGTTGTTCAAGAACATATGGATAAGCGTAATGGAATTGCTCATATAGCTGAGGTGGATCAGAAGGACTTTGTGGATGTTTTGCTTTCCGTTCAAAAAGAAAACACAGCTGGTTTTTATCTGGAGCGAGTTGGCATCAAAGCAATCATTCTGGTATATAACTACTTGCTTACCAATTTACGTACCACCTTTAATTTTCTTATATATATATATATTGTACACTAGCATAGCATGCAAATTAAAAGTTACACTTATAATTACAAATATGGTTAAATGAAACATGCTAACATGAAAATTATTGTAGGATATATTTGTTGCCGGGAGTGATACCACATTTACAGTCCTCGAGTGGGCAATGTCGGAGCTTCTAAAACACCCTGAAGTCATGAAGAAGTTGCAGAGTGAGGTAAGGGAAATAGTCGGAAACAAAGTCGACGCAACAGAGGACAATTTAGTAGGCATGCACTACTTGAGAGCAGTAATCAAGGAGACTCTTCGTTTCCATCCTCCAGTTCCATTGTTACTTCCCAGGATGGCAACCCATGATGTAAAAGTAAATGGTTACGACATCAAGGCCAATACACAAGTTATTGTGAATGCATGGCAAATTTCAAGAGATCCCATATCGTATAATGAACCAGAGGAGTTTAAGCCAGATAGATTTTTGAATAGTGATATAGATTTCAAAGGGAATGACTTTGAACTAATTCCATTTGGAGCTGGCAGACGAGGCTGTCCAGGAATACAGTTCGGCATGGCTGTTGCTGAGATTGCTCTAGCAAGTATTGTGCATAATTTCAATTGGTCATTACCTGGTGATGAAACATCGGAGGACTTGGACATGTCCGAGTCCACTAGTGCAGTTGCACACAGAAAGTATCCTCTGAAAGCCGTAGCCATTCCGTACCTTCTCTAGCTAAGCTAAAATTGTTGCAAATGTAAGTGGTGGTCGTATGGAAAAAGTTATGTATACTCACGCACGCATATAATTCTTAATAGATTCGTTTCTTTGTAATCGAATGCATAAACATCAACTATATAAACCCTAAAACAGATATGACCATTCTTAAACACTACTTAATTACTCAACTAATTAAAGTACATGACCATGCCGCTACATCAAAATTATAGGGACAACGGACTGGGATCCTCTCCTAACAGAGAGGACTTAACCACTACCTAACGAAGCAATCCCGACTGTAAGATATAATAGACAGTAAATGTCAATTCTTTTTTCCTTTTTTTTTCTTTTAGATAAATTCTTTTTATCTCTTATGTTATAGCGAAAGCAAATAAATGTAAGAACAAACACAGATTTAACGTGGTTCACTAACGTGAGTTAGCTACATCCACGGCAGAAGGAGAACAAATTACTTTATCTTGGAGAGAACCTGGTTACATAAGTATATCACACTAGGTTAAGCCTAACCTAGGATTACAGTATACCGAATATCTACTAACACTAGATTAAGCCTAATCTACAGGATAGACCCAGATTACAGAGATATTCCACCACACCGTTTAGCTAATACCCAACTGGATATATATAGCCTAACAGAGTCCTAAATACTAGAGGAATCCCAGACTCACACGTCTGAGGAAACCTAAAGCAGAATGATTAAGGAAACTCAATTCCTTAATGACTTGAGGAATCCTAGTCCTAACGAAATCCTGAGTATCAGTCCTGCTCGCCAAGGACTTCTAACTCTCCTCGCTAAAGACTTCCTCGCCAGAGACTTTCGCCAAAGTCAACGCTAGCTCGCCAAAGACTCTCTCGCCAGAGACTCTTCCTTGCTCGCGAACCTTGCGTATGCCAACGCGCCTTGCGTATGCCAACGCGACTCAAGATTCAAGGCATATTCTAACAAATCTCCACCTTGACTTGAATCCTCTCCCAGATAACTAGATGTACCCAAAGTACCAGAGTCTCCTCTGCCCCAAATGTCGTTCCTCCAAGAAACGAACTCAGATGTTCTTTTCTCCCAGAGAAAGAACCCAGATGTTCCCTTCTCCCAGAGAAGGAACCCAGATGTTGTCCCCAACGGGCAACTAACAGCTTCTGACATTCAGCAAGTCCAAACAATGTTGGAACTTGTTATGCGGAACCGGCTTGGTAAACATGTCTGCTGGATTATCAGCAGTACCCACCTTGTTCACCCTAATTCTCTTCTCACTCCTTAGAAAATGATACCTGACATCGATGTGCTTAGTTCTTTCATGATGAACTTGATCCTTGGCTAAACAGATTGCACTTAGACTATCACAATACACCATAGCCTGATCGTGATGTAGACCAAAGTCACTAACCAGTCCTTTCAACCAGATTCCCTCCTTGGCTGCCTCTGTCAATACCATGTACTCTGCTTCAGTTGTAGACAAAGTCATTAAAGGCTGCAAAGTAGCTTTCCAACTAACAACAGACCCACCAAGAGTGAAAACATAACCAGTCATAGATCTTCTCGTGTCAACATCCCCAGCATAATCTGAATCTGAGTAACCAGTTACTAAACATCCTGTATCACCTCCATAAATGAGACCAACATCAGACGTACCTCTAAGGTAATGAAAGATCATCTTCACAGCTTGCCAATGCTCCTTTCCAGGCTCACCCATAAACCTACTGACAACACTGACAACATGTGCAAGATCCGGTCTAGTGCAAACCATAGCATACATCAAACTTCCTACTTGCACTACCATAGGGAACTTGAGACATGTACTCCTTCTCCTGAGAAGATTTAGGTGCAAACGCAGTGGACAAATGAATGTTCGCTGCACTTAGAGTATCTAAGGATTTTGCTATAGACATGCCAAACCTTGACAATATCTTCTGAATATAATCCTTTTGTGATAAGAACAGCCTTTTCTGACTCTTATCCCTGTAGATCTCCATTCCCAAAATTTTCCTAGCTGCACCCAAATCCTTCATCTCAAACTCAGCACTGAGAAGATCCTTCAACTTCTGAATCTCTGACTTGTCCTATGCAGCTATCAACATATCATCTACATAGAGGACTAGATAAATGAGAGACTCATTTGGAACCTTGTTGTAGTAAACACAACAATCATACGGACTCCTGCTGTAGCCAATCTCCATCATATAGCTGTCAAACCTCTTGTACCACTGCCTGGGTGACTGTTTTAGTCCATATAAAGATTTCTTCAACTTATAAAAAAATCTTCCTTTCTAGGAACTTGCAAACCTTCTGGCTGGGTCATGTATATCTCTTCTTCCAACTCTCCATGTAGAAAAGATGTCTTCACATCTAGTTGCTCAAATTCCAGATCCTGATGTGTGACTAAGGCTAGTAGCACCCTGATAGATGTATGTCTGACCACTGGCGAGAAAATATCATTGTAGTCTACACCTTCTTTCTGATGAAACCCTCTTGCAACTACCCGAGCTTTATACTTGATACCCTCAGCAAGTGACATCCCCTCATTCTTCTTGAAAATCCATTTGCAAGTAATAACCTTTCTCTCCTGAGGTCGCTTGGCCAATTCCCAAATCTGATTCTTGTGAAGTGATTCCATCTCGTCTCTCATTGCAGCAAGCCATTGGGCAGACTCAGTACCTATAACTGCTTCTTTGTAGGTTGATGGCTCGCGAGGATCCACCTCTTCAGCAAGCTGAAGTGCATAAGCCACCATGTCCTCAAAACCATACCTCGTAGGCGGTTTCCCAAAGTTTTCTCTCCTATCCCGATTAAGAGACAAACCATGCTAGTTATCTACTAGTGGCTCTGATTCTGAATGTGAGTGTTGATCTCCTTGCTGTGGTTCATTCTCATCTTGCTGCTCCACCTGTTTCTCAACACTACCATTCTCTGATACAACTATGGACTTCACAGTAGGATTAAACATAGAATTTTCATCAAAGACTACGTTCCTACTGAGAATAACCCTCCTCTCAGAAGGAGACCAGATCCTATATCCTTTAACTCCATCTCCATAGCCTACAAATACTCCCCTTCTAGCTCTTGGTTTAAGTTTACCCCCACTTACATGATAATAAACCATGCAGCCAAAAGCCCTCAGATTTGAGTAATAACCAGACTTTCTAGACCACATATCAAGAGGGGTCTTGAGATGTATACCAGTGTGAGGTCCACGATTTATCAGATAGCAAGCTATACTCACAGCTTCTGCCCAAAACCTCTTCTCTAGTCCAGCATTATAGAGCATGCACCTAGCTCTTTCCAGAAGTGTTTGATTCATTTGTTCTGCCACATCATTCTGCTGCGGTGTGTCCCTGACTGTATGATGCCTAGCAATCCCTACATTCATGCAGAACTCATTAAAATCAGAACAGCAGAATTCCAGACCATTATCTGTTCGCAGCCTTTTGATCTTCTTCCCAGTTTGATTTTCAACCGACACCTTCCACTGCTTGAAGTTCTTAAAAGCGTTACTTTTATGCTTCATCATAATCACCCAAGTCATTCTTGAGAAATCATCAATCATCGACACAAAAAATATGTGACCTTCTAAAGACTCAACACGAGACGGACCCCAACAGTCTGAATGGATGTAATCAAGTGTGCCTTTTGTCTTGTGAATTACTTTGGGAAACTTACTACGATGTAATTTCCCGAACACACAATGTTCACAAAATCCAAGGTCCTTTACCTTGTGGCCACCAAGAAGATCTTCTTTAGCCAGAACTTGCATCCCTCGTTCACTCATATGACCAAGTCTCATGTGCCATAGCTTGGTCATATCCTCCTTGTGAACTTCTGACGATGCAACAACAACAGAACCAAACAGCGTAGAACCTTGTAGGATATACAAAGTTCCTCGCTTGACACCTTTCAGAACTACATTAGAACCCTTGTAGACACGCAAGATCCCGCATTCTCCTTTGAAACTGAACCCCTTGTTATCCAAATAACTCAGCGATATCAGGTTCTTAGTCATGCGTGGAACATGCCTAACTTCGTTCAATGTACAGAATTTACTAATAGTTGCATATTTATGCATCTATTTGGTATTTAATTTGTTCCCTATATTTAGTTTATTGTCATTAATCGAGTGAATTAATTATGTTTATTTGTTTTTAGGTGTTTTGGAGATTAATGGAGAAAAAGAGATTAAATAATATGTTTTGGAAGTTTCTTGGCGAGGAACTGTCTGGCGAGGGAATATATGCAAGCTCGATGGGTTTAATGACTGCAATCATATATGCCTTGGCGAGGTGATTACGTACGTTGGTGCCAGCGAGCAAAGTTGGTGAGAGAGGAAGTGGACTTGGAAATCAAATAGGAATGAATAAATAAAGAGTCCATTTGCATGTTGGAGAAGGAATTATGCACGTGCTCCACTTGCTAGGTCAATTAACCTAGCCTAAACATATATATATATAGCAAGTGGGGGGCTGAAGTTACGTACGCTGGAGAATAAAGAACAAAAGACGTACGGCTGGAGAGACAAAACAGAGGATTCAAGCGAAGTTCGATTTCGACGTCGTCAAGAGTTCTTCTTTCCCCATCTTTTATTTATCTTTCATGAATTCTTTGATGTTTTTATTTATGACTATGAGTAGCTAATTTTCCTTTGTTAAGGGGCTGCTTGAAGCCCCGTACATGAAGTCTTTTTAATACATACACTTTAATCTAGTTTTGCATATTTTATGAATGAGGTTTCTTTCTCTGAATGATCACCGTATGAATTCTTGTATGTTTGCTTTGGTGCGCAACTTAGTATGCATGCTAGGATTCTAGTTTCATGAGATACGGGCGACTGAAGATAATTTCTTCCACCGGATTCTCTTAAGTGATACACCGATTTTACCGTCGGGAGATTGAAATCCATAGGTCTAGCGAGACACGCCCATAGTGTACTTGTGAACCCTTGTAGCTTCTCAAACCTTTTCTAGAACTTAATGCTTTCTTCTTTGTAAACCTTGGAGTCCATGACTATGGGTTCAATAGAGGGATAGATGTAGGGGAGGTCCATGACAAACCTGCATAGGCATAAGGATTAGGTAATAGGATGTGGTTGTAACGATCAACTCTTCCTGGGAACTTTCATTCATTGGATATGTGCATTAGATTAGGTATGTGTTAGATAGATGGAATGACGGTAGTGGATTGCATTCCTCTTAACTCTTTAATCATATAGTTTAAACCCATTTGCATTCATTAGCATATTTACTTTCAGCATTTATTTTCTGCATTAGCTGTAACTTCGCCGATTTATTTCGGTAACCAAATCAACTCCGAATACCCTCAAATTTTGTGTGGTAGTCCGCTACTATGTCTAGTTTATTGTGTCAAAATCTCGCTGCATTTGAGTCTGTCTAGCTTAGGTTCGATGACCATTAGTGTACTGTAGTCGAGTCTGTCAGCATAGTAGTGTGTTAGGATTTAGTTTCACCAATTCCTCGAGTTCGATAACTCCTATTTATCTTACTACATTGATATATACAGGTTGTGAATAGGGTATTTTTGAGAGGTGTTAATCCGCCTTGTCAAATTTTGGCGCCGTTGCCGGAGAATTGCTTAATTCTAAGTCCTAATAGAGTCTTTAATTTTCTGTTTTGTTTTGTTTTCTTTTTCTTTTGAGTCTTACTGTCTCTTCTGTGTGCAGGAGAATTGTGTATGCGTACTAGGAACACAAGAAGCGCTGAGCCATTATTACTTGATCCAGAGATTGAACGCTCAGCAAGGCAAAACAGGAAGCAGCAGGGACAACGGTCCATGAACGTGAATAGTGGTGGTCAGCCTGAGCAAGAAACACATTCTGATACAGAGTCTGAGTTTGAGGAAGAACAGAGTATTCCGACACCACCACCATCACCAAGAAGAATGGCAAATGCAACCAAGCTGAGAGAGTCCTTTATACCGGGCACAGGTGCAGCAGATTCACCGATCGTACTACCAGAGAATTTGGGGTCTTATTCTATTCCCCCATCACTTATATCGAATCTGCCACACTTCAGAGAAACGCCTTCTGAAGACCCTCAGGACCATCTCAATGAATTTACAGCATTGTGCAGAATCCAGAGATCGACTAATGTGGAAGAGGATACTGTGAAACTCCTCTTGTTTTCGTTCTCTTTGAAGGAGCAAGCAAAAGCATGGTATAATTCTTTAGCTCCTTTATCTATGGACACATGGGAGAAGATGTGCTCTGCATTTATGAAAGAGTTCTACTCTGCTTCACGCACCACGAACTTGAAGAAGCAAATTAGCACGTTCAGGCAGAAAGACAGTGATGAATTACATGAAGCCTGGAGCCAGTTTAAGAGTCTTCTTCGACAATGCCCTCACCATAAGTTTGACATCAACACTCAAATTGAGTTCTTCTATGAAGGACTTGACTCTTTTAATAGGTCAAAGCTTGATTCAGCTTGTGGGGGAAATTGGTGGAATATGACTGGAACAGAAGCCAAGGAAATTGTTGAGAACCAAGCAGAAAATTCAAGGCAATTTCAGTCAAGGGATAGATCCATGGGAGCAAGTAGAAGGTCTCTCAATGCAGTTGCAATCGATGGAGCCATGGAAAAAAGATTAAGCTCGATGGAGAATGATATTGCTCTGATAGCGAGTAGTCTGAAAGTGAGCAAGAAGTCAACAGTTGCTGCAGCTCAGGTTGTGTGCACTTTATGTTCAGCTACAAGCCATTTAGCAGAAGATTGTCCCAAGTTCAGAGCAGATGAAGAGGTTGATCAAGAGGAAGAACCAAATTACTTCCAGAGACAACCCAACACATATGGTGGAAATAGAGACTTATTGAGCTATAGGAGCAACAATGCGCTCAATCCTCCTATTGTTCCACCTGGATTTCAGCAGAGACAGCCTACAGGAGATGGGCAGCAGTTTGGTCAAAGGCGTATGCCTCAGCAACAACAAGCTCAAGCTCAAACATCATCAGAAAATTCTACCTTGGCAGCCCTGATGCAACAAATGATGTTTGAGAACAAGAAGGAACGAGAGGAGAGTAGTGCCTTTCGCCAAGATATCAAAGCCACAACTCAAGAACTCAAGGCTACAGCTCTACAGCAGGGAAAATCAATTGACTTGCTTGAGAGACAAATGAGCCAAATGCAGCAAACAATGGCTCAAGTCAAGGAAGGAAGTCTTCCTTGTAACACTCTTCCCAATCCCAACACAAAATATGAAGCTCATGCGATGACCTTGAAGAGTGGGAAGGTGTTGGAAAAACTGCCCGAGTTAACAAAGAGAAAATGGGAGGAGCCCGTTCTTGAACAACTTGTCCCTTACAAGCCGTTGGACAAGCCGTCAGAAGATTCTGCAGGAACCCCAATTTGAGCCGTCGAAAATGCACCTGAAACAGAAGAACTGACAAATCAAAAATCAGGTCAGGTATCCTCTACTCCTTCTCCTTCCATTATTCCTAATTTACCTTTTCCTAGCAGGTTGAAGAAACAGGTGAAGGTTGAAAAAGAGAAGGAGATCTTGGATGTGTTCAGAAAGATAGGAGTAAACATCCCATTGTTGGATGTGATCAAGCAGATACCACAGTATGCAAAGTTCCTGAAAGACTTGTGCACAACAAAGAGAAAATTCAATGGAACTGAGACTGTGGCTTAGGGAGAGAGAGTATCTGCAGTGCTTCAAAGAAAGCTCCCACCTAAGTTAGGTGATCCAGGACGTTTTACAATCCCATGTACCATTGGTGATCACAGGTTTGCGGGTGCTTTACTTGATTTGGGTGCTTCCATTAATTTAATTCCATACACTGCTTATAACAGGTTGAAAATGGGAGAACTTATTCCCACATGTGTCACCATTAAACTTGATGATCGGTCTAACTGTTACCCTCAAGGTATTATTGAGGATGTTTTGGTGCAGGTGGGAGATTTGATTTTCCCAGCAGATTTCTTTGTGCTGGAGATGGAGCATGAGCCAATGCCATCAGAAATACCATTGATTCTTGGGAGACCGTTCTTGAGAACAGCGCGTACAAAGATAGATTGTTTTGATGGATCATTGAGTATGGAAGTAGCTGAGGAGAAAATCCACTTCAATATTTATGAAGCTCTCAAACATCCGAATAGTGATGATGCTTATTCATGTTGTTCAGTTGACACTTTTGAGAGTTTTGTGCAGGAATTCATTCACTATTCATTGGAGGAGGATCCTTTGAGGAAGGTTATCGAGGTATCCGGAAAAGAAGATGTTCCGAGTCTGAAGCTTGGCGAAGAGAAAAAATTTGACCCTATTTTTGAGATAGCTTCAGCTGAGGATCTTGAAATGGAAGAGGAGTATTATGCTATGGAAGAAGCACTTGAATCCCTGCCAATTATGAAAGGTAAATATTCTAAACCCATTTCTCTTCCAATTTCAGATGACGTTCTTATTCCGTCTATACAGGTGGCACCCACATTAGAACTTAAACTTCTACCCGAGCATTTGAAATATGCTTTTCTAGGGAAGGATGATACACTTCCAGTCATCATCTCTTCCAAGCTCTCCACGTTACAAGAGGAGAAGTTACTGAATGTACTCAGGGGGTACAAGGCCGCCATTGGATGGACAGTAGCCGATATCAAGGGCATCTGCCCAACATTGTGTACCCACAGGATCCATCTGGATGAGGGAGCTAAGCCAACAAGGGAAGCTCAACGTCGTCTCAATCCTCCCATGATGAAAGTTGTCAAGAAAGAAGTCATCAAGCTTCGAGACGCAGGTATCATTTATGCTATTATTGACAGCAAGTGGATTAGTCCTGTGCAGGTTGTGCCCAAACGTTCAGGAATCACAGTGGTAAAGAATGATGAGAACGTGTTGGTGCCTCAAAGAGTCCAAACGGGATGGAGAGTGTGTATTGACTACCGCAAGCTCAATGCCACCACAAGAAAAGATCACTTTCCGCTCCCATTCATTGATCAGATGTTGGAAAGGTTGGCAGGTCATGAATATTATTGTTTCTTAGATGGTTATTCAGGGTACAACCAGATAGCCATACATAAGGATGATCAAGAGAAGACCACCTTCACATGTCCCTATGGCACTTTTGCTTATAGGAGGATGCCATTTGGTTTATGCAATGCACCTGCCACATTTCAGAGGTGCATGGTAAGTATTTTCTCAGACATGGTTGAAAAGATCATTGAGGTATTTATGGATGATTTCTCTGTTTTCGGTGATTCTTTTGACTCATGTCTTCATAATCTAGCTATGGTTTTAGAGCGTTGCGTAGAAACTAACCTTGTACTAAATTGGGAAAAATGCCACTTTATGGTGGAGCAGGGTATAGTTTTGGGACATGTTATTTCAGCTAGAGGTATAGAGGTTGATAAAGCTAAGGTTGATATTGTGCGTACCTTACCCCCTCCTTCCACTGTGAAGGAGGTGAGATCTTTTCTTGGACATGCAGGATTTTATCGCAGGTTTATCAAGGATTTCTCCAAGATATCCAGACCATTATGTGCATTGCTCCAGAAAGATGTAGCTTTCAACTTCACCGATGAGTGCTTGCAAGCATTCAATAAGCTCAAGGAGTTGCTCACTACAGCTCCCATCATTCAAGCACCAGATTGGAGTCTACCATTTGAGCTCATGTGTGATGCTTCAGACTATGCTGTTGGCGCTGTTCTTGGCCAACGCCCACAAAGACTCCCACATGTCATCTATTATGCCTCCCGTACTTTAAATGATGCACAGTTGAATTACTCAACTACAGAAAAGGAGCTCTTAGCTGTGGTTTTTGCTCTTGAAAAGTTTAAATCTTATTTATTGGGAACTAAAGTTATCATTTTTTCTGACCATGCTGCTTTGAGATATTTGATGACTAAACAGGATGCCAAGCCCAGGTTGATTCGATGGATGCTCTTACTTCAGGAGTTTGATCTTGAGATCAAAGACAAGAAGGGTTCTGAAAATGTGGTGGCGGATCACTTGAGTAGACTCACCCATGGTTCCAATGCAGAAGAAGACACCCTTCCTCTCAGAGATAGCTTTCCCGATGAACAACTCTTTGTTGTTCAAGCTGTGGAGCCCTGGTATGCTGATATTGTTAACTACAAGGTGAGTAAGTACATTCCACCCAATTTCAGCAGAGCTCAGAAGGACAAACTGGTCAAAGAAACCAGGTATTACGTATGGGATGAGCCATACCTCTGGAAACATTGTACCGATGCCATCATCCGCAGGTGTGTACCCGAGTCTGAATTTCAATCTATTCTATCTTTTTGTCACTCACATGCAGGTGGTGGACACTTTGGAGGGAAGAAGACTGCTCTCAAGGTGCTTGAGAGTGGATTTTATTGGCCAACTTTGTTTCATGACGCCCATGTCATGTACAAATCATGTGAGAGATGCCAAATGACAGGTAACATTGGCCCAAAAGACCTAATGCCTCAACACCCTGTTCTTGTTGTTGAAATATTTGATGTGTGGGGTATTGATTTCATGGGACCATTCCCTAATTCTCAAGATTATTTGTATATTCTTCTCGCTGTGGATTATGTTTCTAAGTGGGTGGAAGCTAAAGCCACCCGTACTAACGATGCTAAGGTTGTTCTTTGTTTTCTGAAAGATATTTTTGCTAGATTTGGAACACCTAGATGCATTATCAGCGATGGAGGATCTCATTTTTGCAATAGAACCTTTGATGCTTTGCTCTGAAAGTACAGTGTAACACATAAGGTGGCCACACCTTATCATCCTCAAACCAGCGGGCAAGTGGAAGTGTCGAATAGGGAGATCAAGCAAATTCTGGAGAAGACTGTTGGACCAACAAGGAAGGATTGGAGCCAACGCTTGGATGAAGCGTTGTGGGCTTACAGGACAGCATATAAGACACCTATTGGAATGTCTCCTTATAGGTTGGTGTATGGAAAAGCTTGCCATCTTCCAATGGAGTTGGAACACAAGGCATATTGGGCTGTCAAGAAGTTCAACTTTGACATCGATGATGCGGGTTTGCATAGGAGATTGCAGCTGAACGAGCTCGATGAGATTAGGCACAATGCCTATGAGTCCAGCAGGATTTACAAGGAAAAGACTAAAGCTTTTCATGACCGGAATATTAAGAGAAAAGAATTTGTTGTTGGTCAAAAATTTTTACTCTTCAGTAGTCGTCTACGCTTGTTTCCAGGTAAGCTAAAAAGTAGATGGACTGGACCTTATGTTATCACTAATGTTTTTCCTCATGGTGCCATCGAGATTGTAAATTCAAAAATAGGGAAGACATTTAAAGTGAATGGACATCGACTCAAGCCATTCTATGAGTCATTTGTGGAGCATGTCTTTGAGGATGCAACCCTTGGAGATGCATCTCTGTGTGTGGAGTGTTGAGACTTGTTGTCTGGCTGAAGACGTTAAACTTAGCGCTACTTGGGAGGCAACCCATGTTAATGGAGAAGCGTGGAAAACCAGATTTGAAATTCTTAAACTCTCTATCCTTCTCCTTTGCTTTATTTTTCTCCATATTTAGTGTGATTTGTGATGTGTTATGTGTGTCATTCCATGCTTGTTTGATGTATTGTATGTTTTAGTTTTGTTTTACATTGAGGACAATGCAAATTTCAAGTGTGGGGTGGGGTTTATATCATATCCTTAACGTCTATGTATAAATTTTTCGTTATGTCGGTACTGTACAGTATGCTGTTTCGTTTTAGGGAATGTTTGTAAATATGTCGAGTTTATTCTCTCTAAATTTCAGCTCATTCCACTCTGTCATTAATTCTATATAATTCTGGCGAAGTGGAGTTGAGTCAAGTGAGCAACAGTTCTCTGTACTGAACAGTAACCGGTTCGCGTCATTTATCTTCGATAGCTAGGGGTCTCGTAATTTTCTGCAATTTTGAGGGCAGTTTTGTAAATGAGTCTAGCGAGTGCTCACGAAATTTCAGCGAATTTCGATGTATGAATAATTTTGTAAAATCCTAGCGAGCCTCGCTACACTTTGTTCGCGTGATTAGTCTGGCGAGCAAACAGTTTGCTGTTTTGTATAATTTATTTGACATAGCTATAGGGCTCGTAATTTTCTGAAATTTTGAGGGTGTGTTTTTAAATGTCTCTAGTTTGTTGTCCCAAAATTTCAGCCTATTAAGATTAGTGATTAATGTTTTAAAATTCAAGCGAGATGTGTTGCTCGCTACACTGTGTCTGGCGAGCTGCTCGCCTGATGTTGATATTTTTGAGTTTTTCTTTGTTTTCCTTGGGTATTTTAGTGTCTTATTTGAAAAACCAAATACAAAAGTAAAAAGTGTCAAGAAAAACATAAAAAGAGTCATTTGTTTTGAGTCTTAGGTGCCCTTAACTAGTCCATGATGTGATTATATCTTCCGTAATTGTGACTAAAAGATGATCATGATATTTAAGTTTCTTTGGTTAATCTTGATATATGATGCATATGCGAATGTGTAGTGGATGTAGAAAAAGTTAACATGGTACAGATTTTGGCATGCTTAAACTTTGTTGAGATTCATTTAACCTGTGAGCGATTGAGCATATATGTGATTACACATGCTTTCTTTATTGAGTGTCAATTGCTTGCCACAGATTAAGTTAATGGACTCTAGATATTACTAGAACTTGCTCTTGTGCTTTTCAAAGCTTATAGTCAATATATGTTTTGATTGAGGAAGTGATAAAGGCATTTAGGGGACACCACCATAGCCATATAAGCCTGTGTCCTAATTTTTGTGTACACAAGATGTGCACCCCTTAGTTAACCACTTTGAGCCTACATGTTTAAACTTTATGTCATCACCCACATATCTTTGACCTTAAACCTTAGAATAGTTATATCTTTACCCTTGTTCTAGGACTCGGTAGAGCTATACATGAGACAGGTATGTGAAGACGGCGACAATGTCGAAAAGTGATGCAAAGAAATAAGTGTGGGGTATCAAGCTAGTGTTTCTGAAATGAAAAAAAAAATGAAAAGAAAAAAAAAATGTGATGTCTAGCTTGATACCCGAGTTAACTGTTGATGAAAACAATGATGTGAAGGCCCAACAAGATGAAATTCGGCCACAAAAGTGAGAAAGTTCATGGTTGTAAAGTTTGAAGAAGTCTCTTATTTGGTGCTCTACTGGGTTCTAGAATTATATTTGAATTCTTTTTCCATTTATTCTTTAACCTATGAGCCAAGCCCCACTACAACCCATGAAGTCCTTTTGATCCTCAAGATGGCAGCCTTTGATCTGTGGAGATTAGTCACATGAGTAAGCATATGGTGTGGTCCATTTGGCAAGTAATTGAGTTGAGTGAATACCTTAGACATACTTTGAGAGAAACACTTTTGAGAGCATATACCAGTGAGGTTGAATCTTGACAAGTTTGTTGCATGCTACAGTTTTACATTCACCATGATTATGTCTTCGTCCTACATATTACATGTGTATCATGCATTGAAATTAACTTTCGAAATTTTACGGTATATAAATTGGGAGTCACACTTATCTTGGTGTTACAATTGTGGAAGATTGCTGAGACAATTTGTTAAGGGTGTTAGAGTCATGTAGTTAGAATCTTTGAGTCTTTTCAGAGTCTTAGTTTAGTGTATTGCTCGAGGACTAACAATGTCTAAGTGTGGGGTATTTTGATAGTTGCATATTTATGCATCTATTTGGTATTTAATTTGTTCCCTATATTTAGTTTATTGTCATTAATCGAGTGAATTAATTATGTTTATTTGTTTTTAGGTGTTTTGGAGATTAATGGAGAAAAGGAGATTAAATAATATGTTTTGGAAGTTTCTTGGCGAGGAACTGTCTGGCGAGGGAATATATGCAAGCTCGATGGGTTTAATGACTGCAATCATATATGCCTTGGCAAGGTGATTACGTACGTTGGTGCCAGCGAGCAAAGTTGGTGAGAGATGAAGTGGACTTGGAAATCAAATAGGAATGAATAAATAAAGAGTCCATTTGCATGTTGGAGAAGGAATTGTGCACGTGCTCCACTTGCTAGGTCAATTAACCTAGCCTAAACATATATATATAGCAAGTGGGGGGCTGAAGTTACGTACGCTGGAGAATAAAGAACAAAAGACGTACGGCTGGAGAGACAAAACAGAGGATTCAAGCGAAGTTCGATTTCGACGTCGTCAAGAGTTCTTCTTTCCCCATCTTTTATTTATCTTTCATGAATTCTTTGATGTTTTTATTTATGACTATAAGTAGCTAATTTTCCTTTGTTAAGGGGCTGCTTGAAGCCCCGTACATGAAGTCTTTTTAATACATACACTTTAATCTAGTTTTGCATATTTTATGAATGAGGTTTCTTTCTCTGAATGATCACCGTATGAATTCTTGTATGTTTGCTTTGGTGCGCAACTTAGTATGCATGCTAGGATTCTAGTTTCATGAGATACGGGCGACTGAAGATAATTTCTTCCACCGGATTCTCTTAAGTGATACACCGATTTTACCGTCGGGAGATTGAAATCCATAGGTCTAGCGAGACACGCCCATAGTGTACTTGTGAACCCTTGTAGCTTCTCAAACCTTTTCTAGAACTTAATGCTTTCTTCTTTGTAAACCTTGGAGTCCATGACTATGGGTTCAATAGAGGGATAGATGTAGGGGAGGTCCATGACAAACCTGCATAGGCATAAGGATTAGGTAATAGGATGTGGTTGTAACGATCAACTCTTCCTGGGAACTTTCATTCATTGGATATGTGCATTAGATTAGGTATGTGTTAGATAGATGGAATGACGGTGGTGGATTGCATTCCTCTTAACTCTTTAATCATATAGTTTAAACCCATTTGCATTCATTAGCATATTTACTTTCAGCATTTATTTTCTGCATTAGCTGTAACTTCGCCGATTTATTTCGGTAACCAAATCAACTCCGAATACCCTCAAATTTTGTGTAGTAGTCCGCCACTGTTTCTAGTTTATTGTGTCAAAATCTCGCTGCATTTGAGTCTGTCTAGCTTAGGTTCGATGACCATTAGTGTACTGTAGTCGAGTCTGTCAGCATAGTAGTGTGTTAGGATTTAGTTTCACCAATTCCTCGAGTTTGATAACCCCTATTTATCTTACTACATTGATATATCCAGGTTGTGAATAGGGTATTTTTGAGAGGTGTTAATCCGCCTTGTCATTTACCATCATGTGTCCGTATTTTAATTGAGCCCATTCCAACCACTTTGCAAGCAACACTGTTGGCCATAGACACATGGCCTCTGTTTACCTGCTCATAGGTTGTGAACCACTCCCTGCATGGACATATATGATAAGATGCCCCGGAATCTAGAACCCACACATCATCGCGATGTGCATGTTCATCAGCAACTAGAGCCGTATCTTCTTCTGAACTAGTGCCATCTTCTGCTACAGCAGCAGTACCTGATGGTTTCTCCTGCTGCTTTCACTTTGGACATTCCCTTCTCCAATGTCCCCTTTCTTTATAGTAGTTACAGACACCGTTGGATTTAGGACCCTTGAAACTTGGCTTCTTGAATTTCTTCTTTTCCTTGTTTCCATGTCCTTTACTTCCACTGGCTACTAACCCAGCATCCTGATTGTCTGAACCTGTACCAGTCGCCTTATAGCGCAGTTCTCTGGTATGAAGAGACGATCTTACCTCCTCAAGAGTCACTGTATCCTTTCCAACAATAAAAGATTGCACAAAATTCTCATATGATAATGATAAAGATACCAATAGAATTAGGGCAGCATCCTCATCATCGATTTTAACATCGATATTACGCAACTCTAACAGAATTGTGTTCAGCTGATCCAAGTGATCTCTCAGAGGTGCACCCTCTTGCATATGCAGACCAAACAAACATTGCTTCAGAAGCAACTTGTTGGTTAAAGACTTCGTCATGTATAGACTCTCAAGCTTCAACCACAAACCAGATGCAGATTCCTCTTCTGCTATCTCGGTGATGATATCATCTGCAAGACATAACATAATTGTTGAGTGTGCCTTCTCCTCCAGACTGGCCATCTCAGCGGACTCGGGACCCACTGTCCTCTTCATCAGCAGCGCCCATAACCCTTATTGTTTTAACAAGGCACGCATCTTGATCTGCCATAAACTGAAACTATTCCTCCCCGTGAATTTGTCGATCTTCACATTCACCCCAGACATCCTGAGCCGAAGCTCTGATACCAGTTTGTTATAGCGGAAGCAAATAAATGTAAGAACAAACACAGATTTAATGTGGTTCACTAACGTGAGTTAGCTACATCCACGGCAGAAGGAGAACAGATTACTTTATCTTGGAGAGAACCTGGTTACATAAGTATATCACACTAGGTTAAGCCTAACCTAGGATTACAGTATACTGAATATCTACCAACACTAGGTTAAGCCTAATCTACAGGATAGACCCAGATTACAGAGATATTCCACCACACCGTTTAGCTAATACCCAACTGGATATATATAGCCTAACAGAGTCCTAAATACCAGAGGAATCCCAGACTTACACGTCTGAGGAAACCTAAACCAGAATGATTAAGGAAACCTAATTCCTTAATGTCTTGAGGAATCCTAGTCCTAAAGAAATCCTGAGTATCAGTCCTGCTCGCCAAGGACTTCTAACTCTCCTCGCCAAAGACTTCCTCGCCAGAGACTTTCGCCAAAGTCAATGCTCACCAAAGACTCTTCCTTGCTCGGGAACCTCGCGTATGCCAACGTGACTCAAGATTCAAGACATATTCTAACATCTTATAATCTCGTGTAGTAATCTTCTCTTCTCCACACTCTCTCTTCCCAGCTTCTTTTGCATCTCACTCGACAGCCTCTCGACATCTCGCGCTTTTCTTTAAATTCCTGGAGGAAAAGTCTATAATCTAGGCTGATTTGCTGTGGAAAGTTGGTGATGGTTACCATATCCGGATTTGGAATGACGAATGGATTCCTTCGATTTCTGCTTCATCATTGTATAAATTGGACAAACTGTTTGGTTACTAGAGTATCACAGTTGTTTATGGATTATCATTATCACTTGAATGGGGCTATGATTATGTCTCTTTTTCCTTCTCAGAGCATCTTCAACAGTAAAGTTATAAGTTATATATAGTTATTCTAAGCTAAAAAGCTAAATGTAGCTCACCCAAATTTGAGTTCAGTTTTAGCAGTGAAAGTTATAGCTAAATAGGACCATTGGAAAAATATAGCTTTTGAGTCATTTTCTCTCTCCTCTCAAGCTAAATATTGCTACTCAAAATAGTTTTAGCTACATTTAGCTTTAGCTTTAGCTATTCTGTTTTAGCTACTCTGTTAGAAATGCTCTCATATGGCATCATCCATATTAAGCATTCATGTGAATACTAGGGGATTACATGATAAGCTTGTTTGGAAGTTGGAGTGTCTTGGTCATTTTTCTGTTAACTCTGCTTACTGGGTTACACGGGAAATTGTGTTGCGTGAGAATTTAGCTTCTTCATCAGCTAGGGATGTCTATGGGACTTTATGGAGGAAGTTGTGGAAAGCAAAAATCCCGAGTAAGGTTAATATTTGTATTTAGAGAGCTCGCCATGACATATTGCCAACAAGGGAGAGTTTAAGCCATAAAGGTGATATGCATGGGAGATCTTACATATCTGCGTTGCTCTTACCCTTGTGAATTGTGAATCGGTTAGCCACATTCTCTGCTTATGTCTTATGGCTCGAGATATTTTGGCTGCACTCATTTTAATCTATTTGTCTCTAATGCTCCTTCCATTAATTTTAAGGATCGAATTTTAACTAGACCATGCTACATATGGTATTTCTACCGAATTACGCGGGATGCAATCAGCAGAAGTAATACGGATAATTTTTTTCTCTTGTCGAGTACGCGAACGTTCAGGCTGTTCGGATGGTCGGGTACTCTCTCTTCGGGTGTTCGGATTGTCGGGTGTGCGGACTTGTGCGTTCGGCTTCCAACTGTTAGAAGAATACAACAAACGGGCGGTCAGGAAGTCGAGACAGGGCTGGCCTGCCTTCAACGTTCTGATGCCTAAGTTAGAAGATGTATTGGATATAATAGTCAAGCGAATGTGTAAGAAAATAGGTTGGAGTATTTAAGATTGGAATCAATGTCCTCTTACCTGTAATAAATGCCTTACCTATATAGGTGGGTGAGATTATTGCTTGCTTGTGCTCTTCGATGTGGGATATAGTTGGTCTTGCTGTCATGTGTTGCGAATATTCGGATGTGCGCTTGTTGAGCGCGTGCCTGGTCGGATGGGCTCGGTCTTGCGAGTGAAGTTGTAGCCCGCCAGGTGGTCTTTCGGGTGGTCAGGTAGGTGTTGATTGCCTGCTTAAGTGGGTAAGTATGTTTAATCTATGAACTAATGGTGCTATACTAACAAGTTCCCAAGTCAAAGAGACCTTTCTTGATTGAGGAGTTGAAAAGGGGTTTGTGCGATTAAACAAATACTTATCCGATTGAGCAGTGATGCGTGGTCCTGTAACCCCCAAGTTCCCTAACTCTCCGGTCAAGAATGGTCTCGCTTGACGGAGTGGGTACTTGTGCGCCCGATCGTGTACCTGTACGCATGATCCTGTACCTGGGTACTCGACTCCCAAACGAATCTTGCTGTTTGGAGCCGTGTGCCTGTGGAGCCATATGAACAAATGTGTATGTTTGATGTGTGCAGATGTATGTCAGTATATGAGTGAATGAGTATGTAGATGTATGCAGATGTATATCAGTATATGAGTGAATGAGTATGTAGATGTATGCTAATGTATGTCAGTATATGAGTGAATGAGTATGTAGATGTATGTGGTACAAGTATACAAGTATGTATGCATGAGTGGGTATGTAGATGTGTGCGAATATATGTATGATCGTGTACATACAGGCAAGTATGAGTAAATGAATATATATAAATGTGTGCGGATGTATGCATGATCGTGCTGTGAATGAGTGATCGTGCGATGCAAGTGAGTGAATGAGTATGTATGCGGATGTATGCTCGTGTATGTATATGCATGGATGGTTTCGAGCCGCTTATATGGCACCGCGACGAATCTTGTTGTCCGGAGTCCGTCAAGGATGGGCTTTCAGAATGGCCTTTCTTGAGATGCATAGATGGTTCCGAGTCACTTACACGGCCCCGCAACGAATCTTGCTGTCCGGAGCCCATCAAGGATAGCCCTTCGGAACGACCTTTCTTGATGCATGAATGGTTCTGAGCGGCTTGCACGACACTCCCAAACGAATCTTGATGTTTGGAGCCCGTCAAGAATGGGCCTTGAAATGGCCTTGTTTTAGGTGCCCGAGAGGATGTTCTCACTCTTGGCACCGACCTATCGTAACGTCAAAGGTGGGGCCCTGACCGTTACGTACATGTGTTGCAGCGCGGACGGAGAGACATGGACAGCGTGCCTGTGCCGCTCTTCAGTTTAGCGTGCGCACGTTAGGAAACTTGCCACTATCGTGCCGCCTAATTTGGCGAGTGGTGGTGTTACGCCCTCGGAAGAAATGGGGCCACTCCCGAGTCACCCATTATTCGGTGCTCGCCCCGAAAGAAACCGTGAAGGTAGCCTCTTTCGGGCTGCCCGAATGGTCCTACAGTTTGCGCACCCCGAAAGGTAACGCGCGACGTTAGCCACTTCCTTGCCGCGTAGCTCGAACGGTGGGTCACCTCTTACAGGGTGTCTAGGCGCGGGCTGCACAAGCGGCCGCTTGTGACCCGGCTTCGCCAACAGAGCCAGGGAGGCGATACCACTCACCGCCTACTGGTCTTCATTTAGCGTGTGCACGCCGAAAGGAAACGCGTGACGTTAGCCTCTTTCGGGACGCCTAAATGGTCTTACTTTGAGCACGCACACGCCGAAAGGAAACGCGTGACGTTAGCCTTTTTTGGGATGCCTCAATGGTCTTACACTAAATCCTATAAGATCGTAAGGCGCTTGTTCATGTTGGTGGTGCGCATGATAGTCCGGATGGCGGGGAGATCTTGACATGTGTGTGCGTACATCGAGTACGGTGGTCTGACTGATGGGACGGTTGGAGTGACCCCTTTCAACTTCTCCTTGGAAACCGCTGGGGGCATAATAAATGCTGGGGGCCTTATAAATGCTAACAGGTCAGACGTCACGCGCGTGGAAGCGTGGAAAGCTGCATGCCTGACACGTGACAAATCGTGGGAGATTGTGCTAGGGTTTGAAACCGAGGTGAGAAGCCGAAGGTGAGCGTGATTACTTAGGAGGGGGAGTGAACCGCCTCGTGGACACGTGTCACCATCAGACGGTAGACAAGCGAAAAATAAACTGCAGGAGTTTGCTCGCGTGTGAGGTTGGATCAGTATAAATAGGCCTTTGAGGAACCGTCTTCTTTCAAAGTTTTTACTTTCACTAAAACTCTGAAGAAATTATCTCTGCTTCGTGTTCTTGCTTTTGATTTCTTTGTTGTGTGCTTGCCGGAGTTCTTGCCGTCGACATTCATTCTCAACCTCAATCTCAATTGTTGGTGATGCTTTAGACCCAATTCCATTGCTTTCCATTCTGTTTTTAGTTTTTTCGATGTCCCCGACGGAGTACCAGTGCAGGAGCCGGAGCGGGCGCCGTCCGTAAAGGAGATGACGAGATGGGCGCGCGACTACTATATTCCGTCGTGCATGAGGTTGAAGATCCCCGAGAAGGATGAGACGTTCACCCGGCCCCCGCCGGGGTATATATGCATGAGCGAATTCTACCTGAAGGCGAGTATCAGTCTGCCTCTGCACCCGTTTTTCCAGTACATGCTGGCCTTGCTGAGGATCTCACTTGGTCAGTGTGGGTCGACGCTGACTCGTACCCTGGTGGCCTTCTTCAACATCTTCCGCCTGAGCGGGTTGGAGCATTCGACGAGGGTGGAATTTCTGCATTTCTTCCGTCTTAAGCACTCCTCCCGTTGAAGGGACTCGGGCACCTTCACCGTGGAGCCGAGGGTGAAGTGGTGGTTGATAGACCTGCCTAGCTCGTCGATGACCTGGCGCACGATTAGCTGCCTGGTGGGAGGTGACTGGGAGTTTGGCACTTTCCCCCCGAGTTTGTTACCAATGCGGATCGTATCCATCGAGTCCCCCAACGCTTATACCCCCTCAATACCAATGAGTATCCAATGACGCCTGCGGAGGAGGCCAAGATTGCTCGCTTGAAGTTTGTGTTTGATCCGACGCCCGAGGCGAGGCATTTCCGGGTGACGTGCCACTGGGATCTCATCGAGCGCACACGTCTGGCCCGAGTACCCGGTCTATCAGGCAGTTGATACCTATTAATAGTCTTGCATGTACATACGTATTTGATAGCCTGTGACTTAACTTTTCGTTTGTGTTTGTGTTTGCAGCCAAAATGACCAAGTCCAAGGCCACCGAGAAGGATGTCGTCCTCCAGCACCGCATGGATTTACTACTGGGGAGCGCTGAAAGTGTGCGCCGGGTGATCGATGATGGCCGTGGGGAGTTGACTGTGGGGGATACTGTCCAGCCGAAAATCTGGGCGCCGGACGTTGCATCTCATGCCGCCCCCATACGTGCAGCGTCGGGATCGAGGGCTGCTGCCAGCGCCATCCCCGAGAGGACCGGGCTTCCTCCTCCCCCCGAGGGTCTATATGCTACTCAGGGCCAGAACTGGGTCGAACGGGATCGCCTCTCCCGCGAGAAGGAGCAGAGGCAGGTGGAGCGCAACCAGAGGCGCGCGGAGCAGCGGGATCGGCGTGAAGCCTCCAAGAATTTGGGCTCACGAAGCTGGGCCTCCCAATCGTATAGTGGTGCAGATCTCTCACTGGACCCGCTCGCCCATGAGGTTTGGGCCGACCGTCCGTCAAAACGCCCCAGGGTGGATGCTCCTGGCTCGGCGACGGTGGGTGGTGTGGAGGCGCCAGGCGCTTGCTTGAGAAGCTCCGCTGGTCCCTGGGCGAGGGCGTGGAGTCGCTCAACCAGCGTCTTCAATCGGGCACTACTCCCGTTATCGACAACCTAGACTGGGCCTTCAATGCGTGTGCCAAGCTGAAGCATCAACTCTTCTGCTTGCGCGTGCGCAAGAATTCGGAGGAGCTGGCGCGGATGAGGGCTGAGCTCCATAAGGCTGCCGCGGCTCGTGAGAAGCTGCAGGCTGGGCTCACCCGGGAGACCTTCCGAGCTTACTTGGGAGCTCAGGGAGAGCGCTGAGCGGGAGACAGTCCTGAAGGCCGAGCACGACAGTGCCTTGGCCAAGGTGGAACAGGTGCGTGCTGAGGCTGCCAACCGTGTGGCTGAGATAGAGTCCCGTCTGATGGAGGCCGAGCGTTGTGCCTGGACGGAGGATCAACTCCAGCTTACCCAAGCGGAGGTTGTTGTTGCCTTCAAGGAATCAGATGAATTCCTTGGGATAGTGACGGGCGAAGCAGAAGAGTAGGTAACTGCTTTTCGGGTGGCTGTGGCTCCCGTCATCGAGGTGGAGCGCTACCGGGAGCATCTGCTAGCCCAGATGGCCAAGCGGGCAGGTGCTGATAGTGCTGGTCCTTCTACTATCGAAGCTGGGGCCCTTGAGGCAAACTCTGGGGAGCAGCCCGATGAGGAGAAGCCAGGCAAAGAGCAGCCGGTGCTGGGGGATGCGGATGCCGAGGTCCAGGTCGAGGTTTAGCGGGTAGAGCAGGTGGTGGTAGAGGATGTAGATGTAGAAGTAGCGGAGTAGTTGTAGATTTTTTCTTTTGTAGTTTGTAGATAGGATTTTGTAACTGGCCGTTCGTGCCATCATTAGTAATGAAGTTTCTTTTTTTCTATCCCGTATGCGTGTGCCTGCTTCTTCTTCTTTTTGCACTTTTTTTTGTCTGAATAATACTTTATTTTCACCAAGTGTTACATCGATGTGAGTAGTCTATCCCCAGTCCCCGAGTATCGGGTGATCAGATCAAGAATGTACATAATGTAAAAAATGGACTTAATGAAAATATTTCCATAGATGCTGGATGTTCCACGGGTGTCGTAGTCATTGGCCTTGCATATCCCTTAGGTAAAAGGTGTTGGGGCTTACAACCTCGTCCACTACATACAAGCCTTCCCACGATGGGTGGAGTGCCTTGACCTTCTGTTGTATTGCCCTCATGACCCAGTCCCCCCTGTTGGATCAGTCGAGCCTAAATGCGCTAGTTGTACAATCTGGCGATTCTTTGTTTGTTTGCAGCATTGTGGAGGTGTGTTGTGGCCCTCTTCTCTTCTAGTAGGTCGCTGTTGAGTCGTAGTCCTTTCTCGTTCGTGTTCGGATCATACCCCTCGATCCGCGGGCTTTGGTGGATGATTTCTAGAGGTAGCACAACCTCGTTTCCGAACGTCAGACTGAACAGGGTCTCGCCCGTAGCCGTAGTGGCGGTTGTTTGGATAAAACATAGGATCTCTGGGATGATCTCGGGCCAGCGCCCGTATCCTACCTCCCCGGGCTCGATGTCCCCGGCCAGCGGACATTTAATAATACCTTATTCAGTATATACTTAAGATTAATGAAATATAGTGTAGATAGGGATCGATCCATAGGGAAAAGTAGACTTTATACTCTAAAACACAAACTAAGACGCGAATATCAGAAATCTGACAGACTCGACCACTGGACGAAAACACAATTAACTAAAATATCTAAACTAAACCAAAAATCACGAAATTAATACAGGACATACTAGATACAGTGGGGGACAACCACACAAAATTCCAATGTAATCGGAGTTGTTTTTATAGTCGAAATAAATTCTACAAACTAGATTATGAACTGAAAACAGTACTGTAAAACAAAGATTTAATCAAAGTAAGAGATCGTTAGACACTTCTCTCCACCCTAGACATTTCCAATCTACCCCAATCAATTCACATAACCTCAAATGAATGTTTCCCATGTATGCGCTGTGATTAAGTCGTATACACCTTACACCCTCGTGCTTGACATGCTAAGCCGATTGATGTACCGTAGCTCAACTTGATCCTAACTTAAGAGATATGGTTTTCTTCGATCGGTCCAAAATCAACATAAACTAAGTCATTATGATCTGTAGGATGTCTGAGATAATAACAAGACTTCTAGAGCTACTATGGATGAGTGCCCTTGCATCAGCTTGGAACTAATTCACACAACGTATTAAGTTGTTCATCTCTACAGAATATGCACTGATTGATCGTCACCTACACATTCAAGACAATAGATCCTAACATACACATCTAAGTTTCGAACCAAAGACACATATGCAAGAAATCATACGGTAATAAAATAGTGAATAAATTCTCATCAAAAAGTTATGTAAATCACTGGGGTTCAAGATCAAAACATGTCTAGGGCTTCGATCAACCCCTAACAAATAAAGTTTAGCTCCTCATACTAACCATGGAAGCTAAAGAAAAATATAGAAGAGAGAAATAAATTACAGTCATAAGGTGATGATGATGGAGTCTTTTCTTCCTCTAAAATTTCTCTCATCTTCTCTTCTTTTTTTTCTTCTTCTTCTCTTCTTCTCTTCTTCTTCTTCTTCTTCCACACCCCCCCCCCCCCCTTGCCGTGAGCATCCCTGTTTAATTGATCTCAACTTCTCCTTTTAATTGATTGATCTCCAACTCTTCAAAAACTCCTAGTCCTTGTAAAATTGATCTTCTTTTATTTAATCCACCAAAGCTGATTTGGTTTGGATAAATAACATTAATTGGGCTGAAACCAATTAACTTAGGGCTATGGCAAACCATTCCTTGTTTGGATTTGATCCATTAATTTCTTGCTAACCCATTGCTTCTCCTTGTTGACCTAGGAAAGTCCATTTAATCATCTTTTTCTCATTATTCTCCATAAACCTATAAAATAAATAAACAATATTAAAATGCTGAAAATATAACAAAAGATACTAAATCTAAGGTAATATATTAGACATAGAAACGTTGCATAAATATGCACCTATCAGAATACCTCACACTTAACTTTTGCTAGTCCTCAAGCAAAACACTAAACTATGACTCAAAAACACAAACACACTATGTACAGACACAACTCTAATGCCCTCACAAATTTGTCTCAGCAATCTTCCAAATATCACAACACTAAGATCAAATCTCCAACATTCCACAAAGTTTCAATGTTTAAATTCAATGCATAGTACCTATGTAACATGTAGGACAAAGACATAATCATGGTGAAAAAAACTGTAGCATGCGACAAACAAATCAAGAACCAACCTCACAAGATAAACTCCCAAAGTGTTTCACTCATATGTATTTAAGGTAGTCACTCAATTCAAATGTTTGCCAAATGGACCGAACCATATGCTCAACTCTTGTGACTTATCTCCACAGATCACAGACTGTCATCTTAAGAATCAAAAGAGCTTTAAAGGTTTTAATGAGGCTAAGTTTAAGGAAATGGAAATATTTAGGATATGTGATGATACAATATTCTCCCCATACTAGGCCAAGATCCCCCAACTTTACCAAAGTCACCATGATTTTTCATCTCCCTAAGGTTTGCAACAGGACAAATGTCAAATTTTCTTTGTTGGGCATTCACTTCATATCATACTCCAAATTACAAATATAGGGGACTTTAATTCAGAAATCTATATTGCCTTTGAGAGTAAACTGTTTTTTTTCTTTTTCTTTCTCTCGAAATGTTTTTTTTTTAAAAAAAAAAAAACACATGCATCTTTTTATGCATTCTGAACAAGTCTTTCCCTATACAATACACCAAGCAAACCATCTTCCAACTCAACAAACAAAGAAACACATCCCCTCTTGTCAACATTACTTCACACAAAATCATGGCCAGTAACATAGGGCAAAGAAGTCATACACTAGGCTAAGTGTTTAGATATCCCTGGGTTATAAAAGAAAGGCTAAATGTAGGCTCAAAATGGATACTCTAAAGGGTCTCAACTTGTGAGAACAAATCATAGGGACACACAGCAATATAGCGAAGTGGTGGTACATCCTAAATGCCTTTATCATCTTCTCAATCAGAACAAATAGTGACAAGAAGCTTTGACAAGTACAAGAGCGAGTTCTAGTAATCTCTAGAGTCCATTAACTTAATCTGCAGCAAGCACGTGAAACACTCAAGAAAGAAAGTATTCAGTTCCGGCTCAATCGCTCATATGTAAAATGATTCTCAACTTGTTTAAACATGCAAATAATCTATACCATGTTAACTTATTTCTATATCCACTACATATTCGCATACTCACCATGCATCAAAATTAACCGAAGAAATTTAAATCATATAGGCACAATTAATCTCTTAGTCACAACATAGGAAGATATAGAATCATTATTGACTTTGTTACGGGCATCCTAAGACTCTTATTTTTGGTATTTTCTTGACATTTTTTACTTTTGTATTTTGTTTTATCAAAAAGGACTCAAAACACTACAAGAAAACATCACTTAGACCACGGAAACGTAATTGTTCCGTGGTCCAAGTGACACTTGGACGACGGAAAAAGTCTCCGTGGTCCAAGTACCACCTGGACGACGGAGACTACCTTCTCCGTCGTCCAGGTGGTCACCTGGACCTCGGAGCCTTTTTCCGTCGTCGAGGTGATCACCTGGACGACGGAGAATACCTTATCCGTCGTCCAGGTGATCACCTGGAGGACGGAGTATTATCCGAGGTCCAGGTGGTCACCTAGACGACGGAGAATACCTTATCCGTCGTCCAGGTGATCACCTGGACAACGGACCGACACGCCGTCGTCTGAGTGCGCGCGTAACATACTTCCACTTAGACGACGTACCGACACCTCCGTCGTCTAAGTGAAGCATTATATATAAGCCCGATCGATGCCAATTCAAACTGAATTCATTCGATCCATTAATTTGAAGAAGAGATAGAAGCTAGGGATCGGAGAAGGAGAAGGGAGCTAGCTAGAAATTAAAGCCGAGAAGAATCAGGATGGCGTGCCGGATAATTAAGGCTAGGGCCGGGATCTCCGCTGACTAGCTAGCTAGCTTAATTAACGTACAGATATCGAGAAGGCAACAGGTACGTACGCAGTTAAAATTTGCTTAATTAATATATATTTAATTAGTGAAAACGTACGTACATACATGCAAGGATGTTAGCGCGTTATATATATATATGTACAGATCGATTAAATTACGTACGTACGTAATTGATGGATCGATGTAGATCGAGTACGTATAATTAAGAGTAAATTAATGGACTAATATATATATGTAATAATTAATTAATTATAATATTTTGTAGCAGTATGGACAAGAGTTGGATGAAGTTGAAGAATAGATGTGATGTCCGGTATATGGATGGAATTAGCGAATTTGTGAATTTTGCGATAGAACATGGTCAGGGAAAGAAACGTTTCAGGTGTCCGTGTCAGAAATGTCTTAATTGTCAGTATGCGGAGGTTAATGTTATGGTGCAACACCTGTACGAAAATGGTATGATGTGGAGTTACACTACATGGAGCGAGCATGGTGAAGCAGTAGAGTTCAGCGCAGCAGACTTCAACTCAGGGTACAGTTACCATGGTGCCTCATCCAGCGGCAGTGGTGCCGGACCCCCAGCTTGCAACCCAACTGCAGATTTGGTCCATGATGCGTTTCCGGGATGTAGTCATGGTGGACACCAACACCAAGATGGAGGTTACAGTACCACCAATGAGCATGATGACACATTCCCCGCAGCTAGCTTGGCCACTGACACCAGTGAGATGGAAAAGTACAACCGGATGCTACTTGAAGCGCAGACCCCGGTGTTCCCTGGATGTCGAGAGAATGTGTTGCAATATGTGATGGAGCAAATGAAGATAAAAGTGAAGCACAAAATGTCAGTGAGTGCTTTTGACGAAATTCAGGAGCAAATATGTAAGTTGCTTCCTGATGATCACAATCTTCCTAAATCTCATTATAAGGTTAGAAATATCCTGAGCAGCCTCGGCCTAAAGTACAGGATAATTGACGCATGTCTGAATGATTGTGTGCTATTTTACAAAGAGTATAAAGAGTTGGACTATTGTCCCGTATGTGGCCAGTGCAGATTCCAGTTGAATAGGAAGAGTTCGAAAAAGAGAATTCCTGTGAAAGTTGTTCGATATTTTTCCTTGATTCCCAGATTGCAGCGCCTGTACATGTCTCTACACACAGCAGAGTGATAACGCCTAAAGTGACTACTAAATTAACACTCAATAATCAATCTAGACGAAATGCAATTTAAAACCCTTTTGTGTAGATGTAGCATTGGTAAATAGGGTATCGTTCTTAACCAGGGATTGTAGGGTGTTCACCTGCATGAAAACGTTAGAAAGTATGGGGGGAGTTTGAATTGGTGTTCTAATGACCTACGAAATTAAAGACAAAAAAAATGGCAAGTAAAACACACTTAGAAATCCTAGGACTCTATCATGCTTTATACTCATAGACAAGCAAAACAAACAAGAATCAAAGAACCTAAACATGTTTACTAAACCGAAAATAAAACCTATCTAATATATACATGTGATCATCTCATCTTTTTCTCTAACTCTTTATAACCTAACCAATTTCATGCAACCTAAAAGTGCCTACGTCCTCAACTATATAACTCATGTTAATTTCGTGATTAAGTGCTTCGGGACTCCCCTAACACATCAATAATCTAAACCGGGACTCCCCTGCATTCAGATTAAGCATTAAGCATAGAATAAACATGTATAGCAAAAACGTAAGAACAAGAAGATGGCAGAAAATTAACTAGAGTTATATAACCAAAATCCTTTACAACTTCACTCCAAAGA
The DNA here is from genome assembly GCA_946800695.1 of Geum urbanum. Lineage (NCBI taxonomy): Eukaryota > Viridiplantae > Streptophyta > Magnoliopsida > Rosales > Rosaceae > Geum > Geum urbanum. The sequence continues at coordinate 49,140,631 of OX327011.1, forward strand.
ATGCCAAAAATACAAAGAAATAAGAGAAGAGTTATGGTTACACTTTTTGTTGTCGGGACTCCCCTAGACTACTTGGTGTAAGCTGCTCTTCAATGGAGATGGCGAAATACTTCGGGACTCCCCTAATATTTCGGTGGAGGATGGTGTTTATGGCGTTGGAGGGATGGCTTCTTCAGATTTGGTGCAAGGGAGGAGAGGTAGTGTTTTGGGCAGAGCTTTGAGTACTAGAATGAGAGATGAGAATGAATGAGTCGATCTCCCCTTTATATAGGAGAAGAGTAGGGTTTTTCCTACCAAAACAAGACTTTCCTTATGTACCCGGGTAAATCTGACAGTCTGTCTTCAAATGCGTTTTCCCGGAGTTTCAGATTTTGGAAAATTCCGATTCTTGTTTCATTGGAAAGATTATTCAAAGGGCTATAAAATCCATATAAGGAACGCCATATTTAGAATTGAATTGGATTTACTACGGATTTTAGAAGTTAAGTGACCTGGCTGCCCTGTTTTCTTCTTCTTCAAGGAAAAGGAAATCTTCATATCTTCAAATCTTGCATTCCTTATTCCCTAATAATTCTTGGCCGAATATACCATATTCTTGCACATATTTTGGCCCTCAAATCAGGTATTTATCTTCATGGAATATCCTCCAAAATTCGTCCATTATATGCTCCATATATTCCGCCATATTTGCTCTTTCCTGGGTCGCGCAGGAGAAATGTCTTCATCTTTTTGTCCACCATTTTGGTATCCATTTCTTTTGGAATTTGGTCTTCAATTCTTGACACCATGTGGGAAAGCATTTTAGTAACCATTTGAAGACCATTCCTCGGACCATTTCTTCTCCGAAATTAGGAACTTCCTCCTTAGCACGCTTTTAGCTCCAAAACGCCTCCTTTATTATTTTCTCCTTTATTTCTACCTAAAAGCATAAAGTAAGTAAGAAATGATAGTACTAAGGTCAAAACAAAGCTAAATGTAAAGAGAAAGACGTTAAGAATCAAGCATAAAATACGTAGATCACAGAGGCGATGCGATGGTACGCAGAAAAGCGAATAGATGACGATGTCCTGCGACACGCCGCAGATGGGGAGGGTTTCAAACATTTCGACAGAGAATTTGGAGACTTTGCTTCAGAGGTTAGAAATGTTAGACTCGGCCTATCTACAGACGGATTCAATCCTTGGGGAAGTAATAGCTCCGCCGTCAGCACTTGGCCAGTTATTCTGATGCCGTACAACTTGCCTCCGTGGATGTGCATGAACAAGGAATTTAATTTCCTTACCGTACTAATTCCAGGTCCTAAATCTCCATCGAAGTGCTTAGATGTCTACCTCAGACCTTTGATCGACGAGCTGAAACTGTTGTGGGAAAATGGAGTCCTAACTTATGACAAATTCACTGACACGATGTTCACGATGAGGGCTGCCGTAATGTGGACGATCAGCGATTTCCAGCTTATGGGATGTTGGCAGCCTACAGGACAAAAGGATATAATGGATGTCCTATATGTTTGGACGACGTGAACTCTAGTTGGCACGCGGGGAAGGTGTGTTACTTGGGTCACCGTAGATGGCTTCCTCACGACCACCCGTGGCGACAGGATGAAGCTCATTTCGACGGTACGGTAGAGAACAATCCTAAACCCCGTAGTTGGTCGGGCGAAGAGATTTTAGAGAGGTTCAGCTATTTCGACTTTGGTGTGTTGAGCAATGACGCGGATGTAAAGAAATGCAATCCAATTCCTCCACATGATCTGAGCTATTGGGATCACAAGAGTATATTCTTTGAACTCCCTTACTGGTCGAAGTTGAAGCTGAGGAACAACTTGGACGCGATGCACATAGAAAAGAATGTGTGTGACAGCGTGGTCGGAACAATTCTCGGTATTAAGTTCAAGACTAAAGATACTCCCAAAGCGCGCAAAGATTTGGAATCAATGAATCTACGTCGTCCCTTGTGGTTGAGGAGGGATAGGAAAGGTGTGTACAACAAGATGCCAGATGCACCTTACACAGTGAAGCCGACGCTTAGACGTTCTGTATTTCACTGCTTTAAGGGCGTTCGTTATCCGGCTACGTATGCAGCTACTATAACTGGAGCAGTGGACGAGGTGCAACACAAGTTTGTTGGTCTAAAGACACATGACTATCACGTTATGCTGCAACGTCTGATTCCAGTGGTAATTCGACCATACTTGCCTCGGGACGTCGTAGAACCAATAGTGGCATTGTGCAGGTGGTGGCAGAGGTTATGCGCGAGAGAATTAAAGAAGTCAGATGTGGTGGAATTGCAACAACAAATTGTGCACATCATTTGCAAACTATAGAGGATTTTCCCCCCTGCTTTCTTTGACATCATGATTCACCTAATGATCCACCTGCCCGAGCAGGTGCTGATTTCTGGTCCGGTCCAGTACACTTGGATGTATCCTCAAGAAAGGTACGTACAACTAATTAATTAATTTGTTCCACTGGAGATTATATATATACTAGCCAGCTAGCTATATGTACTTATGTAATGTGTACGTTTGATTTTGTAGACAGCTTGGACAGTATAAGTCATTCGTCAAAAACAGGTCGGCCCCGGATGGCTCCATAGCAGAGACATACCTAATGCATGAGTGTGTTACTTACTGCAACAGGTACCTCAAAGATGCACCCCCTCCCAGTACTGCCTCCGATCGCAGTGCCCGCATCAATCTTTCTGTCGTCACCAATGTCGTCCGACCGTTTAGAGGAGTATTAAAGGAATCGTTAACACGGGAAGAACTTATTGAGGCACATTGGGTAGTGTTGCGAGACTGTGATGAAGTTGAGCCGTACATGATGTCATACAGGGAGAGGCTTCAGGCGTTAAATCAATACAAGAGTTCGGCGTGGATTGAGAAAATGGTTAAGAAGAAGTTTCCTGATTATTTCTTCCAATGGGTACGTACGTACGACTCGGTATTAATTATTTAAATACATATTGCTCATGTTTGTAGAAAGTAAACCATTATATTAATTTGGCCTTTTTCGCAGATGATTGATCTGCAAAAATCTGATAACCACGGAGGGTGGTGGTCATGGCCAAAGCACTTGCTAGCAGGGAAGCCGGTTAAACACTATATTTATCCCAGATGTTTTGTGAACGGTGTAAAGTTCCATTCATTGGCCCGAGACGAAGGAAGAAGAACACAAAACAGTGGGGTAGCGGTTGGGAAAGACAATGATCTATATTACGGGGCTATTGTATACGTGGTTCAGCTATGTTACGGGAATGATGTCAACGTTTTCCTATTCAAGTGCAGATGGTTCAAACGTACAAAGGAAGACCTGGGACTATTATCAGTCGATACAAACTCGCACTGGTATGAGGATGAGCCTTTCGCTCTCGCCACCTTAGTTCGGCAGGTGTTCTATCTCGACGATCCGAAAGCCGGTGAAGGGTGGAAAATAGTGAACCATATCTCTCACCGAGGAATATGGAATACAGAGACAATTGAAGGGACACCGGCGACGACTGAAGATGCTGCTGAACCAGATTCTGGTGATATTCCTGCCTATCAAGAGCCTAATATTTCTATGGTCCGCTCCGATATAATGGACCTGGTTCAAGATGGTGAACGGTTACCCATGCCTGATGGTTGTACAGATCTAACTGAAGATGAGATTATCGATGAGGTAGATGAAGAAGACGAGCAGGAAGAGGACGCGGACGAGGACTCAGGTTATTCGTCGGACGATGTTGAGTACGATGACGAGGATGAGCCGTCGACTAACGGGGATGAGGACGATGATGATTATGACGAAGAGTACGGTCATACGACGAGGGAGATTAATTGGTAATTAATTACTGTAATTATTGTATGTAATATATATATGATCGATGCCGGTTTACGGTAAGAAATTAATCGATCTGAATTATATATCCTGGCCAACGGAGAAATTAATAAATATTGGCGCCAAATCTCAATCTCATATAAAACGTACCCTAGCTAAATCCTTGACCTTAAATCTAGCTAGCAGTTCGATCGGATCGATCGATAAATTTTTTAATAATATTTTTGAATTAGAATATAATTAAACGGACACGTACGTACACAAATGACCGGGGACGACCTAACCCGTAATCCCTAAGGCCCTAACCCCTGAAATCGGGGTCTATACACCTGGACAACGGAGACTGGTCATTCTCCGTCGTCCAGGTACACACTAGGACGACGGAGAATGGTCATTCTCCGTCGTCCAAGTTCACAAACCCTAAACCCTAAACAGTAAGCCCCTAAACCCTGAATTCAGGGTCTATGCACCTGGACGACGGAGAACGATCATTTCCGTCGTCCAGGTGAAGATATCGTAATTTTTTCTAAGACAACGACCATCTAGACCTTCTTCCAATGCATTTTCTTTTCATCAAGACTTTAGAGTAAACAATTCTTGGTGTGTGAGCTTCGACGGTTCGAAAATCGGAGTTGCGAAATGCCTTGTATCCACGTTTCTGGTTTGTGAAATTATCGGTTTTGCGGTTGACTGTGCCGATCAAACCCTTCCCGAACTTATTATTTTATGGTCCTTTGAAGACAATTATATATTATGTTACGACGACCATATCCAACGGTTGATTTGTCCAAATTCAATTTCGTTAATACTCTGCTGCAAATGAGCGTCTACTCATGAACACTTAAGTCGTAAAGATTAGTCGATACTTAACAACTTTCAAGACGTAAAATTATTCGTCGGTTCAAATTTAACTGTTCATATATACGATGCGTTCATCGATATTGTACGACTATTTCACTCGAATGACAGATCGCTAAATTCCTAGCGAATTATTTTTAAAAAATTTTTTTACGTAATTTGAACCTGGACGACGGGTATGGTCATTTCCGTCGTCCAGGTGTTCACCTGAACGACGGAAAATGACCATATCCGTCGTCCAGGTTCAAAAATCATGGCGGTTCAATTTTTTTTTTTTTTCATGTAATTTTCACTTGGACGACGGAAACTTACCATCTCCGTCGTCCAAGTTCAATTTTTATGGCGGTTCAATTTACCGCTTCCGTTTTTGGGACCGCTTGAATTTTCACTTAGACGACGGAGAATTCATTCTCCGTCGTCTAAATCCAAAATTATGGCGGTTCAAAACGTCCCGCCGATTAATTACGCGCCAGGTGAAAATTATGGCGGTTCAACACTGTTTCCGTCGTCCAGGTGCACTTAGACGACGGAGAATAGTGCTCCGTCGTCTAAGTCAAAGTCTATATATAGAACAGGATCCCCCCCCCCTTTTCTCATTCCATCTCCTCTCCTCTCCTCTCCTCCTCTCCTCTCCTCTCCTCTCCTCCGGCGATTTTCCTCCTCCGGCGACGCTCCGACGACATTATTTCCGCCGTGGTTCCTCTTCTCCGACGACTCAACTCCGCCGATATTCCCGCAAACTCCGGTTCGGTAAATTTCTATTTTTCTCTTATTAAAATAATTTTATTTATTTAATTAATTTAATTCTAAATATAATTAATTCGTAGAATTTAATTGATTAATTAGTTTAAATATTTAATAAATGATTAATTATTTTTATTAATTAATTAAATCATAATTATTGTAATTATTTATATATTATTAGTGGCATGATTAAATGAATTGACTATTAAATTATTTATTATTAGTTGCATGATAAATAAATATAAATTATTGCATCTAATTAAAGGAATTATTAATTAATATTTACGTTTATTTTCTAGTAAATTAATTAGTAGTACGTGTTCGATTTAAATTTAGTACATAGACTTGGTAATTATTAAGTCGCACTCTTTGGAATAGATGGCGCCTCTTTTCCTTGCTTATCTCCTTAACCCCTCGTGATGTGTGGATTTCATCACCGCACACCATAACCTAAGTGAAGTTATGGACACAAGGTTGAGGGCGGAGTTTGCAAAGGACTTGAGGGAGTGTAAATTTTCGAAAAATTGGCCGAATGTCGAACATGGTGTCTAGAAACGGGTTATGACTGGTGACAGGATTTGGACTAAGAAAGACTTTTGTCGAAATTAGTCCTGCCTCTCGCGTTATCTCTATCCCTAACTGGCCATGTTTTTCGATTTAACCAAGGCTGATTAATTGAAAATTTACACTTTATCGCGCGGGTCGCACGTCCATTGAACGACTGAAAATGCCAACCTAGTGTACTCTATTTAAATCTTAAACGTACTTAATTAATTAGCGTAAATTTTTAAGTTGTAATTATTATGGTAAGTAGGTATTTTAACCCCGTACTCTTAGGTTTAAATGGCTCCGCCAAAGACGACATCCGGCAAGAAGAAAGCCCAACAAGAGGCAGAAGATGCCATGCTCCGCCGCTTGGCGGACCAAGTCGGTTGGGAATTACCACCGGAGGCCAACGACGCTCTCAATCCGGACGGATCATCTGGTCCGTCCGTAGCGCCCTCTGGGGAAATTCCCGCTCCCCCATTCATCTTGAGCGGTGATGACGTCGACCCCTTCCAATCTCCGACGCCCGGTACCCATTCAACGGGAAGTACTCATGCGTCCTCCACCGCCGAATCAATCATGTACAGCGCCCGCCGTAGGCAAAGGAGGGCCCCCACTGACCCGGAACCGAAAAGGACTCGGGGTCTCGTTAAAGGGGGGAAAGCGGAGCGTATTTGCAAGGCGACCGGTAAAAAGATCGACTTGCCGTACGACGAATTCACCGGTGGCCCTCCCACAGCTCAACTAGCAAGTCTCTCGGCGCATGGGATAGGGTCAATCATCCGTAACCGGGTTCGTATAACTGCCCCTACTTGGAAGGAGGCGCCGGATCATGAGAAGGCGAAAGTCTTCAAAGATCTTTCGGTACGTAATACGTTCAATTTAGTTATTATATAATATTGTTAATCTCGGCCTAAAATTTCATAATATATACGATTATAATTTTCTATTTATTTTTCATAGGAACAATTTGACGTGGATCCGACACCGGATATGTTGAGGCATATCAATCAAACCGCCAACTCCATCTACAAAGATTGGAAGTACAGGCTCCATAAGTACTTCAAAGATGTCGGTCCCGTGCCTCCCCCGGTAGAGCTGCAAGGGGAGAGAGAAGATGAGTGGGAGTGGTTGTGTAACCACTTTGCCGATGAAAAATTTAAGGTATTAATTTAATTTTTTATTTCAATTAAAATAATTGAATTATTTAAATTGTAGTTATTCATTTTTTAATGATTTAATTATCTTGTGTAACAGAAATTCTCCGGTGTCAACAAAGCCAACCGGGGGAAGAAGGAGAAACACCATACTACCGGCGCCAAGCAGTTCATTCAAATTGCCAAGGAGCACAAGGATAAGGGTTCCAAACACCCTTTTATTGATGCAAGCGTAAGCGCGTACGTGACGCCAGGGCTCGATAATGAAGCGAGTCAATGCGGGGTAAGTGATATATATATATGTGTGCTTTTAATTATAGTAATTATTATTTAAATATGATTATAAAATTATAATAAATTAATTATAATTTTGTAGGCAATGGCGATAGAGCGTGCGCATGAAGAGTTGGCCAACACTCAGCTTGCGTTCCCAGATGTGCCGCCGGAAGACCTGCCTCCTCTATCCTTAGAGAGCCAAATTGCAATCGCGGATGAGGTCTACGGTCGTAGAGCTGGCAAGGAGGTTAGGCACTTTGGGTCTAGGGTGGTACGAGATTTGTCGACGACCTCCGGCTCATCATCTACGGGAGGTTCGAGGCAGCGGAGAATGAGTCAAGCTGCGGCCGTCGAAGCAGCCATTCAAGAGGCTCGACTGGCACGAGAGGAGAATCGACTGACACAAGAGCAGAATGAGGCAATGCGGCAAAGACTTGACCAACAACAAGCACAAATAGCCCAACTCATCGCCCTTATGGAACAAAATCGAGAAGTATGTCAACCTCCTCCGAACCCACACCCCGACGACAACGACCCGGCTGGAGGCGGAGGACTCGGCCCCGCATCTGCTCCTCCAGTGTATTAGCTAGCACGTAGTATATTATCTCGTTTCTTTCCGCATTCCGAACAATATTTTAATTTTTAATTTATGGGTTTTTTCGTATGTACAAATTAATTTACTTTGATTATTTAATAATTATATAAGTTATTAATTTTAATATTCAAAATTTAGTTTATTTATTTAATTTTATCATTTTTCATTATTTAAATTAAATTAATAATAAATTAAATTAATAATTTTTTATTTCAATTTATTTTAAAAAAAAATTAAATATTCACTTGGACGACGGAGATTATGTTCTCCGTCGTCCAGGTGCAGAACCCTAAACCCCTAACCCCTAACCCCTAAACCCTAAACCCTGTCGTTCTCCGTGGCCCAGGTGTTCACCTGGACGACGGAGACTTAGTGTTTCCGTCGTCCAAGTGAACACCTGGGCCACGGATAAGCTACCATTATCCGTGGCCCATGTACACACTTGGACGACGGAAACACTAAGTCTCCGTCGTCCAGGTGAACACCTGGGCCACGGACATTGCTCGTGTGTCCGTGGCCCAGGTGTTCACCTGGACGACGGAGACTTAGTGTTTCCGTCGTCCAAGTGTGTACATGGGCCACGGATAATGTCCGAGGTCCAAGTGAACTTGGACGACGGAGCACTAAATCTCCGTCGTCCAGGTTCTTGGACGACAGCACTTGGAGCACGGACCTTGGACGACGGAGTTTCCGTCGTCCAAGTACTTAGATGACGGAAAACTGCACTTAGACGACGGAAATGGTCCGTGGTCTAAGTGCAGTTTTCTTGTAGTGAAAACACAGAAAAGACCAAAAGAAAACACTAAAAACTGACAACAGACTTCGATGGATCGAAGCTAGCCTTTGATGGATCAAAGCATACTCGCTGGTCTGTCCTGTGGATGTGCTTCGATGGTTTGAGGATCCCTTCGATGGATCTAAGGTACCCCACTGGAAATTTATGAAAACAGGTCAAAATCGAAAGAAACTGCACACTCTGACTTGCATATTTTCTATAGAATTAACCACACATCTGATTAATCTGAAATTTTGTGAACATAAACTAGACATACAAAAACACGTTCCCTCAAAGTTTCAGAATTTTCTGAGACCTTTAACTATGTGAAATAATTCACACGAGACAGGATATTTCCCAGTTTCGAAATAACACTAAAAAAATGAAAAATTTATACATAGACGCTAAGGATATGCTATAAACCCCACCCCACACTTGAAATTTGCATTACCCTCAATGTAAATAACACTAAAGCAAGCAACACATCAACCAAATATGAAGTAAGACATATAACACATCACGAAACACACTAAATGGAGAAAAACAAGAAAGAGAGAAAGAGATGCAAATCTGGAATCCCGCTCTCCATCCACATGGGTTGCCTCCCAAGTAGCGCTAAGTTTAACATCTTCAGCCAGACGGTGACATTCAATCTATGTTAAGCTTTGGTTCCACAATGTCAACTTCTTCTACCACGCGTTCACCCACAAGTTCATGAAAATGCTTTAGCATGTGCCCATTGACTTTGAACGTGCTGCCATTTCTTGGATTGTATATCTCTACTGCACCATGAATAAACACATTAGTCACAGTGTAAGGACCATTCCATCTAGACTGAAGCTTACCTGGGAATAATTTGAGACGCGCATTGAATAGCAAAACCTTCTGTCCTACAACAAAATTCTTGCTCCTAATTCTTTTATCATGAAAAGCCTTAGACTTTTCCTTGTAAATTCTGCTAGATTCATAAGCATTGTTTCGGATTTCATCCAGCTCATTCAGTTGTAACTTCCTATGCAACCCAGCATTATCTACATTGAAGTTGAACTTTGCTATTGCCCAATAGGCTTTGTGCTCAAGCTCCATCGGTAGGTGACAGGCTTTCCCATATATAAGCCTATAGGGAGACATCCCTATAGGAGTTTTGTACGCTATCCGGTATGCCCACAAAGCCTCATCCAATCTCTGACTCCAGTCTTTCCTGGATGGCCTGACAGTTTTCTCTAGGATCTTCTTGATTTCCCTATTAGATACCTCCACTTGCCCGCTAGTCTCAGGATGATAAGGTGTTGCCACCTTGTGTTGGACATTATATTTCCTCAGCAGAGCAGCAAAAGTACGGTTGCAAAAATGTGATCCTCCATCACTGATTATACACCTGGGTGTACCAAATCTTGCAAATATGGACTTTAAGAACTTAAGAACAACAGCAGAATCATTAGTCCTAGTGGCAACTGCCTCCACCCACTTAGAAACATAATCTACTACTAATAAGATCTACACATTCGAATTAGAGGAGGGAAATGGACCCATAAAATCAATGCCCCACACATAAAAGATTTCAACAACCAATATTGGGCGTTGAGGCATTTAATCCCTGGGACCGAGACTACCTATCATTTGATACCGTGAACATGCTTTGTAAAACTCATGAGCATCCCTGAAAATGCTAGGCCAATAGAATCTGCATTCGAGTACCTTCAGTGCTGTTTTCTTCCCTCCAAAATGTCCTCCACCTACATACGAATGACAGAAAGAAAGAATAGAATAAAATTCAGATTCGGGCATCCACCTACGAATGATGGAGTCTGGGCAATGTTTCTATAGATATGGATCATCTCACACATAATACCGAGCCTCCTTAATCAGTTTGTACTTCTGAGCTCTGGTGATGTCATGATGTAACTCTTTTGTCACAAGATAGTTCACAATATCCGCATACCACGGCTCCAGATCCTGGATAGCAAAAAGTTGCTCATCCGGAAATCTCTCATTCAATGGGAGGTTGTCTTCCTCCGCCTTTGACCCATGTGTCAATCGACTCAAGTGGTCTGCAACCACATTCTCAGTTCCTTTCTTGTCCTTGATTTCCACATCAAACTCCTGAAGGAGTAGTAACCACCTGATTAACCTTGGCTTTGCATTTGGCTTTGTCATAAGATATCTCAATGCAACATGGTCAGAGAAAATAATAACTTTAGTACCTAGCAGATATGACCGAAATTTCTCTAAAGTAAATACAACAGGCAATAGTTCTTTCTCAGTTGTTGAGTAATTTAACTGAGCATCATTTAATGTTCTAGGAGCATAATATATAACATGAGGCAGCTTCTCACCTGCTGTCCCAAAACAGCACCTACTACATATTGTGATGCATCACACATCAACTCAAATGGTAAGTTCCAATCTGGTGCTTGTATGATTGGGGCAGTGATCAATAGCTCCTTGATCTTCTGAAATGCGATGAGACATTCTTCTGTAAAACTGAAAACTGCATCCTTCTGAAGCAATGCACTAAGTGGTCGGGCTATCTTGGAAAAGTCCTAGATAAACCTGCGATAAAAACCTGCATGTCCAAGAAAAGAGCTTACGCCTCTCATCGTGGTGGGAGGTGGTAAGGTACGAATAATATCCACTTTTGCTTTGTCTACCTCTATACCACTTTCAGAAATTACATGTCCCAATACAATACCTTGTTCTACCATAAAATGACATTTTTCCCAATTTAACACAAGGTTCTTTTTCACACATCTTTCTAAAACTAGAGACAAGTTATTCAAACATGTATCAAAAGAATCACCAAAAATAGAAATATCATCCATGAATACCTCGATGATCTTTTCCACCATGTCTGAAAAGATGCTCATCATGCATCTCTAGAAGGTTGCTGGTGCATTACACAACCCAAAAGGCATCCCCCTGTAAGCAAACGTGCCAAATGGACACGTGAAGGTAGTCTTCTCCTGGTCTTCTCTATCAATGGCAATCTGGTTGTAGCCAGAATAGCCATCTAAAAAGCAATAATACGTATGACCTGCAAGACGTTCCAACATTTGGTCAATAAAAGGAAGGGGAAAATGATCCTTACGGGTTGTGGCATTAAGCATGCGGTAGTCTATATAGACTCTCCATCCAGTTTGTATTCTCTGAGGCACCAGCACATCCTCATCATTTTTAATCACTGTGATTCCTGATTTCTTGGGAACCACCTGCACAGGACTCACCCACTTACTGTCAGATATTGTATAAATAATACCTGCATCCAACAGTTTGATAACCTCATTCTTGACCACATCCATCATAGGTGGGTTGAGTCTCCTATGTGCCTCCCTGGTTGGTTTTGCTCCATCTTCAAGGAATATCCTGTGAGTACAAAGTATTGGATCTATTCCTTTGATATCCGCAATTGTCCAACTGATTGCTTCCTTGTATACTCGGAGTATAGTTACTAGCTTATCTTCTTGTGATGGTGTTAGTTTTGAAGATAAAATAACTGGTAAAGTCTTACCTGTACCGAGGAATGCATACTTCAAATGCTCAGGCAATGGCTTGAGCTCTAATTCTGGTGCTGTCACAATAGAAGGCAAAAGCTTGTTATTTGAAATAGGAAGAGGGAGAGATTTCGAGTTACCCTTAATATATGGCAATGATTCCAGGGCTTCAACTGCATTATCGTACTCTTTTCCCATCACCAAGTCCTCAGACGAGCTAGTTCTCAAGGCTTCTTCCTCATCTTGGGATCGAACTTGGGTGATCAATTCCTCAAGTTCATCCCACACTTTCGGACCTTGGGAGGTTTCAGATTTCCTCCCACCTTCTTCGATTGTTTTCTTCAAAGCATTATCCTTGTCATCCAATGAATATTGCATAAACTCCTGCATGAAATTATCAAAAGTATCTATCGAAAAACAGGAATGCAAGTCCTTATCACTAGGATGTTTCATAGCATTAAAGATATTAAAATGTATTTTCTCCCCATCCACTTTCATGGAGAGGGTACCACTGTAGCAATCAATATTGGTCCTTGCTGTCCGTAGGAATGGATGACCAAGTATCAATGGTAATTCAGAAGGTTGAGGCTCTACCTCCATTTCCAGTACAAAGAAATCAGCTGGAAAGATCAATTTGCCCACCTGCACAAGAACATCCTCAACAAAACCTCGAGGGTAGCAGTTAGATCTATCAACTAATTTAATAGTAACACCAGTTTGCTGAAGTGCACCAATATTTAAAGTTTCATAAACTGAATAATGCATAAGATTTATTGATGCACCTAAGTCTAATAAATCTCATGTAAAGTTAGTGTTACCGATTGTACATGGGACGGTGAATCGTCCCGGATCCCCCATTTTGGGTGGTAGCTTCCTTTGTAACACAGCGGACACTTTCTCACTCAGAGCTACCGTCTCAGTCCCTGTAAACTTCATCTTCATGGTACAAAGCTCCTTGAGGAACTTTGCATACTTCGGTACTTGCTTGATTACATCAAGTAAATGAATGTTTACTTGGACTTTCTGGAATGTGTCTAAAATCTCTTGCTCCGCTATGTCATTGTTCTTCTTCCTGAACCTGCTAGGAAAGAGTGCATCAAATGGAATAGAAGAGGAAGGACTAGAAATTATTTTACCTGATTTTTGTCCTCCAGAATTCCTGCCCAGGTGCCCCTTTCGATGGGTCGAAGATTGGCTTCGATCCATCAAATCCATCCTTCGGGTTTTGCTGTAGTGGGGGAAAAGGCAGCATCTGTTCTAAGACTGGTCCATCCTTTTCTAAAGACTTTTTAGTAGGCTTTTCAACCTCTGCAATCACTCTTCCATTCCTCAGTGTAATCACATTGGCTTCATGATTGGCTCCTTTTGGATTCTGCACAACTTTACCCGGAAGGGTACCCTGTTCTCTAGTGGACATTTTTTGTTCCATGTTGTTCATCTGTTTCTCTAGTATTTGGAATGCCTTGCTAGAGTCTCTGTTATGAACCTCTATTCCCTCAAGCTTGGCCATGATGGCAGCTAAAGCGGAATCCGATACTGAGGATGCTTCTTTTTGTTGTGGCGGCTGGTAATCCTGTCTTACCTTAAAACCTGGGGGTGGATTTAAGATGTTGTTATTGTTTCCATAGCTGAAATTTGGATGATTCCTCCACCCCGGATTGTAAGAATTTGAGTAAGAGTCATTCCTCGCTGCTCTTTGTTGTACAAAGTTCACCTGCTCTTCTTCAGGAATAAATGGACAAGATTCGTTAGTGGATCTGACATAGAGCATACAGAACATACCTGAGCAATGGACGAAGATGATGTTGTTTGGCTTTTGATAGCACTGGCGATGGAGTCTAGCTTCTTCTACAATGCTTGAATTATCTTGTCCATACTTGGGTCTGCAGTGACCTCATACATAGCTTGTTGCTTCTTGCTTGCTAAAGTTCTTTCCCTTGTATAGAACTGCTTGGTGTTTTCAGCCAATTTCTCAATAATGTCATGGGCCTGCTGTCCTGTTTGATACATGAACATACCTCCACATGCAGAGTCCACCCTTGTTTTGTTGGCCGGTTCTAGACCTTCATAAAAGAAAGTCATTCTATCTTCAAGATCATACCCATGATGTGGGCATTTCCTTAGCAGTTCTTTGAAATGACTCCATGCTTCATGTAACATGTCTTCATCTTTCTGAATGAAGCTATGGATCTCCTTCTTCATCTGTTTCGTCTTCTGGGCAGAGAAGTATTCTTTCATAAATGCTACCTTCATCTCTCCCCATGAGGTGAAAGACCTGGAAGTCAAAGAATTGAACCACATCTTTGCTCTATCCTTCACAGAAAACGGAAATAGAATTAGCTTTAACACATTAGTTTCAACATTTTGTAAATTTTGTGTAGAAGCTAAAGCCTCAATTTCAGCCAGATGTTGTTGAGGGTCCTCAGAAAATGTCACCATAAAATGTGGGAGAGCTGAAAGTAAAGTAGGGGGTACAGAATAAGTGCCAAGAGCTGGCAGTAAAATAGGTGATGAGTTTCCATTTGCACTCGGTACAAAGGAATTCATCAACGTCCTTGGTTATTGCTCCCCCATTGCAGAAACTGGTGATGATGGTATATCCTCTTCTGATTCTAAACTTGTCTCTACTTTTATCTCAGGATCTGATAATGTACTTGGACCTCCAATCTCCGTGCAGCTTGCCTTTGTTGCTTCCGGTTCGCCCTTACGGAGCGTTCAATCTCAAGATTTGTCTCTAAAGGTTCAGTTTTGTTTGAACGCCTAGTCTCCATGCACTAAGACACGTTAATTAGAAGAAAAATGAAAATGAAATTTAAAGAAAAACCTGAAAATTGAAAACAGTTCTTCGATGGATCGAAGCTGCTCAGGACACCTACAAAGCAGAAAACAGAAAAGCAAAGTTAGTTTCAGAATATAAAGAACACGCTTTTCCCCGGCAACGGCGCCAAAATTTGATCAGTGGTCGCACACCAACCAAAAACAATACCATATTCAGTATATACTTAAGATTAATGAAATATAGTGCAGATAGGGATCGATCCACATGGAAAAGTAGACTTTATACTCTAAACACAAACCAAGACACGAATATCAGAAATCTAACAGACTCGACCACTGGACGAAAATACAATTAAATAAAATACCTAAACTAAACCAAAAATCACGAAATTAATACAGGACATACTAGATGCAGTGGTGGACAATCACACAAAATTTCAATGTAATCGGAGTTGTTTTTATAGTTGAAATAAATTCTACAAACTAGATTACGAACTGAAAAAAGTACTGTAAAACAAAGATTTAATCGAAGTAAGAGATCGTTAGACACTTCTCTCCACCCTAGACATTTCCGATATACCCCAATCAATTCACATAACCTCGAATGAATATTTCCCATGTATGCGCTGTGATTAAGTCGCATACACCTTACACCCTCGTGCTTGACATGCTAAGCCGGTTGATGTACCCTAGCTCAACTTGATCCTAACTTAAGAGATATGGTACTTCTTCGATCGGTCCAAAATCAACATAAACTAAGTCATTACGATCTGTAGGATGTCTGAGATAACAACAAGACTTCTAGAGCTACTATGGATGAGTGCCCTTGCATCACCTTGGAACTAATTCACACAACGTATTAAGTTCATCTCTACAGAATATGCACTGATTGATCGTCACCTACACATTCAAGACAATAGATCCTAACATACACATCTAAGTTTCGAACCAAAGACACATATGCAAGAAATCATACGGTGATAAAATAGTGAATAAATTCTCATCAAAAAGTTATGTAAATCACTGGGGTTCAAGATCAAAACATGTCTAGGGCTTCGATCAGCCCCTAACAAATATAGTTTAGCTCCTCATGCTAACCATGGAAGCTAAAGAAAAATATAGAAGAGAGAAATAAATTACAGTCATAAGGTGATGATGATGATGGAGTCTTTTCTTCCTCTGAAATTTCTCTCCTCCTCTCTTCTTCTTTTTTTTTCTTTTTTTCTTCTGCCCCCACCCCCCCCCCCCCCCCCCCCCCTTCTTCCTTTCTGTGAGCCTCACTGTTTAATTGATCTCAACTTCTCCTTTTAATTGATTGATCTCCAACTCTTCAAAAACTCCTAGTCCTTGTAAAATTGTTCTTCTTTTATTTAATCCACCAAAGCTGATTTGGTTTGGATAAATAACATTAATTGGGCTGAAACCAATTAACTTAGGGCTTTGGCAAACCATTCCTTGTTTGGATTTGATCCATTAATTTCTTGCTAACCCATTGCTTCTCCTTGTTGACCTAGGAAAGCTCATTTAATCATCTTTTTCTCATTATTCTCCATAAACCTATAAAATAAATAAACAATATTAAAATGCTGAAAACATAACAAAAGATACTAAATCTAAGGTAATATTAGACATAGAAATGTTGCATAAATATACACATATCAGACATGCACATGGACATTGCTCAGCTCATCCCGTTCCGGTCTTTGTTTAGATAAACACTACTCGTGAATCGTGATCAATGTCGTCTAGTTTATATATTCAAAGACCAGATAGAAGTCATTGCATTGTATATGTTTATTGACAGATCTCGATTTAGTTCTTGCCTTAATTGGAGTAGTACCGTAAGGCTTTAACTACGACTCATGCCAACTAGCTAGTACGTTTCATTTCTCGACCAAACCAAACTCGATCGCAAAGGATTAATCATATTAAAGCTAGTATATATCGTGATATGGAGATGATGAGAGGAGGAAAGTGGACAGTGTTAGAAATGGACTCTACATTTGATGCATTAAATCGAAAACATCACAAGGAATAAACAGATTGAAACTCTATTACAGTGTTGGCTAAGGTAGTTGTCTCGTAGCCAAAGCAGGAAACTCATGTAAGTTGCATCTGCAGCAACATTCAGTCTAGGTGAAGTGGCATACTCTTACTACAGCATTGCAATTCATACAGTTCGTATCTAACTCTATAACTCCTTATGGGATGGGTTATACAGAGTTCTAGATCAGTATATATAGAGATAGGAGTAAAGCCCCTATGTTCAATACGTTTAGCAGAAGGTTCAGCCCCATTTCTGAAGCATAGTATTGAAGCATAGAAGGCTTTCTCAGAACAGTTCTTATAACAGCTTCAAGATGTCGAAGATCTTCTCGAACTACGATTCTGACAGTGGTAAGGTTACAGCTTTCTGCTTGTTCTTCTAGTACCAAGTGTGAGCTGGTTACAGCACTTGTATTCATGCTTGTGTGAAATGATCTTGTTAGTGCTTTTTGTTCTTACAAATGGTATCAGAGCTTAGGATTTTCACAAATCATGAATCGATTTTGTTTACCAAATTTTTGAACATGTTCTTATAGTTCTGTCAAATTGCTAAAAGATTAAAACAGATTAAGAAATAAGCTTGGTTAATAAAAATATCAGGACTAAGCAAACAAGGTACATGTTTAAATGATTTTCTGCATGTGTTTCATTTTATTGTTGAAGCTGTGCTTTTTGCAGAGGCAAAGGTATATTCTCTACAGCAATTCTTAAGTTTCAAATTTTTAATTTCCGCATTCAGTTTCTAGGTTAGAAGTATGAATCCGAAATCATTATATGGTATGCCTGATTGCCTAACTGTCTTGTATGCTGATTAGAAATTGAAATTCCTTCATTTACTATCTAATGAATCTTTAGCATATGTACTGAGTTAGTATCTGAATAATTTTGTGAGCAAATGTTCCTTGTCTGACTCAATATGAAATATGATATACAGAAATTAATCTTGTGTAGTATTTTCAAATTCTCACTTATTTTGTCTTCCAAAGAAGTGTTAGAGTGTGAGCTTTTAAACATTACAGTAGTACATGTAAAAATCAGAAGTTTATATGGATTCCTTGAACATTTTCTTGTCCAAAGACATAAAAATTTCCTTGAATAACTGACTTCTACAATTACAGTGTACTAATACAGGTTAACTACAGAACATTTTAAAGTTTTACGTCATAAGATGTTATTTTAAAAAGTTCATTATGTATGGGGAAAGTTTACAGACTGTTATGATCAATTTTCATGTTATGTGTTTCTGTTATTCAAACACAGTTTTACAGTATTGAACAAATGCTTGATAAAACACTTACACATTTTTATTTTTCTTCTTTTACGACTTGAAATTGCAACCTTAGGGCAGGTAGAGTTGCTTAATGGGAATAACTATAGGAAGTGGAAGAACCAAGTGGAATTTTATCTTTCTATGCATCAAGGGATGGATTACTGTCTTATAGAAGAGAAACCTGGGGATCTAAATGCTGACAGCAGTGAGGATGATAAATGGAATTTCAGAGAGTGGACTAGAACTAATAGGCTGGCCAAGAATGTTATTAGAAATACCATGTCTGACATAGTAAGGGAATCAATAGAGGAGCCTGAGGATGCAGTTGATTTTCTAGAAGCAATAGGTGAAAATTTTGTGGCAAGTGAGAAAGCTGAGGCTGCTAGACTTAGCAAGAAATTCTATGAGCTTAAGTATGATGGCAATAAGAACGTGAGAGAGCATATTCTCCACCTTATTGAACTTAATGCCAAACTTAGGGATCTGCATATGGGAGTATCAGATGCACAGATTGTGCATGTGGCTTTAGACTCACTACCTCAGACCTTCAGTCACCTCAGAACTACCTATAATGCCTCAGAAACCAAGTGGGATCTGAACAAGCTTATCTCAGTGTGTGTAGATGAAGAAGATAACATAAAGAAGGAGGCTATGCCTACCACTGTAGTGAACCTAGTTGAAAATCCAAAGGGAAAAAGGAACAAGTTTAAGCCTAAGAAAACTTCTCAGTTTAAGCCATCCGGAAAAACTGCAGAAGCAACTGAAACTGAGAAATCCTTTAAGTACAAGTGCTACTTCTGTAAAAAGGTGGGGCACATGAAGAAGGACTGTAGTGGCTTCAAGGCTAGGATGATCAAAAAGGGTGAGTTGTTTTCTAAATCAGTTTTCTCTTTAGAAGTAAATTTCATTAACACTGATATAAACACCTACTGGTTAGATTCAGGATCCCCTATTCACATAACTACGTCTCTACATGGTTTAACAAGGAGGAGGGCTCCAAGGACAAATGAAGTTAATGTCTGTGTTGGAAATGACTCAAGGGTAGCTGTGAAGTCGATAAGAACTCTGAAGTTAGATTTTGGTTTAGGAAATTTTATTTTTTTGGACAATGTTTTTTAAATTCCTTCTCTCAAAAGGAATTTAATTTCAGTATGTCTTTTGGTTAAACTTGGATGTAGACTTGTTATTGATTTCAGTGGAATAAAATTTTTTCAGAGTTCAAAATATATTGGCTATGGTTCTTTTACAAATGATTATTTGAAATTGGAATGTACTTCGTTACAAACTGATATAAACCTAATAGAGAACCATACAGGTATAGACAGTATTGACACCATTATTGGTGTGAAAAGAACACTCTTCAATAACAAATCAGCAAGTCTTTGGCATCAAAGACTTGGACACATCTCTACAGAAAGATTTAAAACATTGCAGAAAAACAAAATAATACCTGAACTAAATTACAGTGACTTAAAGGATTGTGTGGAATGCATTAAAGGAAAACTGACAAAATTTAGAAAACTAAAAGCATTAAGAAGTCAGAACCTGCTGGAACTTATACATTCAGACATTTGTGGACCATTTAAGCATAAAACGCTGTGTGGAAACACCTATTTCATCACCTTCATGGATGATTATTCAAGATACTGCTACATTTACTTACTTTCAGAAAAATCTCAAGCATTGCAAGCTTTTAAAATTTTTAAAACTGAAGTTGAGTTACAATTGGAGAGGAGAATTAAAGTAGTAAGGTCAGATAGGGGAGGGGAATTCTATGGAAAACATACTGATGCAGGTCAATAGAAGGGACTTTTTGCATTATTTTTGCAAGAAAATGGCATTAAGGCACAGTACACCACCCCCTATAACCCATCTCAAAATGGTGTAGCAGAAAGAAAAAATAGAACCTTAATGAGCATGGTTAAGTGCAAGATGTGTAGCTCAGGAGTGCCTATTTTTCTGTGGGGTGAAGCACTTAAAACTGCTAACTATATCTGTAACATATCACCTTCGAAATCTGTAGAAAAAACACCATTTGAAATATGGTGTGGCAGACAGCCTAGCTTGCACCATTTTCACGTGTGGGGATGCAAAGCTGAGGCTAGAATACCACAGCTCAATTCACAAAAATTAAGTTCCAGAACCACAAGCTGTTATTTCATAGGATATTGTGAAAAATCAAAAGAGTTCAGATTTTATTCACCAAATCATTCTTCCAGAACAGTTGAAACTAATCAAGCTAAGTTTTTGGATGAAGAAGTAAGTAACACAAGTCCTGAAGATTTATCTTTAGAACTTGAGGAAGTTACTGGAACTAAAGCACTGGTGAATGTTCTGCCTTTTGACAGAAATCATGATATCCATCAAGTAACAGCAGTACAGAATCAGAATTTAGCAAATTACATAGTTCCAGAAGAGGCTGAACTTTTGGTAAACCCTGAGCAAAATGAAAATATAGAAAACCAACAAATTCCAGAATAGATTATAGAAATCCCTCAACCTAGACGATCAACTAGACAAAGAAAACCTGTATATGGAGATGATAGTGACTTTATGGTATATCTGCAAGAGATTGAGATACTAGCAGATGATGATGATCCATCAAGTTACAAACAAGCTTTAGAAAGTAGTGAGTTTAATGAATGGAAAATAGCTATGGAAGCTGAAATTAAATCAATGAAACAAAATTCTGTATAGGAACTTGTAAAACCAGACCCAAACCATAAAACAATAGGCTGTAAGTGGGTTTACAAGAAAAAAAGAGATGCAAATGGCAACATAGAAATACATAAAGCTAGACTGCTAGCTAAAGGATTTACACAACAAGAGGGTATTGACTATAATGAAACCTTCTCTCCAGTGTCTACCAAAGACTCCTTTAGAATGATAATGGTTTTAGTAGCCCATTATGATATGGAACTACATCAAATGGATGTAAAAACTGCATTCTTAAATGGAGATTTATATGAGGTTATTTATATGAAACAACCTGAAGGTTTTGTAAAAATAGGTAAAGAAAATCATCTATGCAGACTACGAAAATCAATTTATGGACTCAAACAGGCTTCTAGGCAATGGTACAAGAAGTTTGATTTAGTTGTATCATCTTTTGGTTTTACAGAGAACATCGTAGATGAATGTGTATACATAAAGACAGTGAGAAATGAGTTCATATTCTTAATACTGTATGTAGATGACATATTACTAGCTAGCAGCAGCATAAAATTACTTACAGACACCAAATCCTTTCTATCTAACTTTGATATAAAGGATTTGGGAGAAGCTTCATATGTTTTAGGAATTGAAATCAAGAGGGATAGATCACAAAAACTACTGGGGTTATCTCAACATAACTACATACTAAAAGTTTTGAAAATATTCAACATGGAAACATGTTCTGAAGGAGATGCTCCTATGACTAAAGGTGATAAACTGTCCAAAATTTCTAAAAATGAGGGGAAGATGTCTCAAATGGAGAGTAAGCCTTATGCTAGATTAATAGGAAGTCTGATGTATGCACAGGTCTGCACAAGACCTGACTTAGCATTTTCAGTAGGAATTTTGTCCAGATTTCAGTCCAGTCCAACTCAAGAACATTGGATAGCTGGGAAAAAAGTTCTTAGGTACTTACAGAAGACCAAATCTCTCTTGTTAGTATATAGACAAGTCAAAAAGTTAGAGTTAATAAGCTATACAGACTCTGATTTTCCTGGAAATTATCCTAACTCTAAAAAATCAACTTTAGGATATGTATTCATGCTTGCAGGAGGTGTTGTAGCATGGAAAACTATGAAACAAGGAATAATTTCTACCTCTACTATGCAGGCTGAATTCATTGTAGTATATGAAGGTGTCTGTCAGAGTATTTGGATGAAGAATTTTTTGATCCAAACTGAAGTCTTAAGCTTAATTGTTTCAGGAGCCTTAAAAATATTCTATGACAATGAGGCTGCAGTATTTTTTTTAACAAGAACAGTAAAAGGTCTAATAACTCTAAACACATTGATCTTAAGTACTATAGTGTGAGACAAAATGTCAAACGTGGAGAAATTGAAATTTTGAATGTTGGTACTGATGACCAACTTGCTGATCCATTTACTAAGGCTTTATCTGCACCTTGTTTTCACAAACACATCAGGAATTTGGGACTGCTGCCATATTTAGAAGCTTGAGCTCAGTGGGAGCAGCTAAGAAGTTTTTATTATCTTATTTGTAATAGAGGTTGAGATGTAGTTAAATTTTCAATTAAATGATATTTTCAGGTTATTGTACAATGTTTTAACTTAGTTTTGATTAATAACATATCATGTTTACATTGATCAAAGTATAACAGTTTCAGAATACAGCATTTTGTGGTTTGCTGCTTGTAGTTCTTGATTTTGAATCAATGTTTATTTTATTTTAGAAGGAAATGAGTAGTTGACTTGCAGGTAGACATATTAGTCAATGTATCACGTTTTCACCAATAAGCCTATGTGATTACAGATATGATATTAGTGATCTTTAATCATTTTGGTTATAATAGCTAAGTCTGATTCTGGTTCTGTATCATATCTGCATATTGACCAGGCTGATGAGTTTATGAGTGTTTATGTTTTTCCAGTGCACACTACAGTTATTATGTTTTCAGATTGTTTAAGTTCAGATATGCATATGTAATGTGAGTCCAGTGGGAGAATGTTAGAAATGGACTCTACATTTGATGCATTAAATCGAAAACATCACAAGGAATAAACATATTGAAACTCTATTAAAGTGTTGGCCAAGGTAGTTGTCTCCTAGCCAAAGCAGGAAACTCATGTAAGTTGCATCTGCAACAACATTCAGTCTAGGTGAAGAGGCATACTCTTACTACAACATTACAATTCATACAGTTCGTATCTAACTCTATAACTCCTTATGGGATGAGTTATACAGAGTTCTAGATCAATATATAGAGATAGGAGTAAAGCTCTTATGTTTAATACGTTTAGCAGAAGGTTCAGCCCCATTTCTGAAGCAAAGTATTGAAGCATAGAAGGCTTTCTCAGAACAGTTCTTATAACAACTTCAAGATGTCGAAGATCTTCTCCAACTATGGTGCTGACAGTGGTAAGGTTACAGCTTTCTGCTTGTTCTTCTAGTACCAAGTGTGAGCTGGTTACAGCACTTGTATTCATGCTTGTGTGAAATGATCTTGTTAGTGCTTTTTGTTCTTAAGAGCATGTGCACCCATGGAGGAAGAGAGGAAGTCCCATTTTGAGGAATTCCTCACCCATTTGAGGAATTCCTCTCCAATAGGAAGTCCTATTTCTATTTTTCGTGCAGCGGTGCCAGAAATAGGACTTCCTATTACTATTCATTATTATTTATAATTTTAATTTTTTATTTTCGGGTAATATTTTCAACCAATTTTCAAGTAATAGGAAGTCCTATTTAGACGCGCGTTAATATGTTTTGAATCAATTTTGTATACCGGTAGCATACGGTGGTAGCTAAATGTAATCCGAGTCATGTTAGACTTAAGTTTTTTGTTTAGCATACATTCGTTATAACAACGTGTTTATTATGATTATTTATTTCGTCGCGATTCAAAATTGACATTTTTTTAAGTTATGATTTTTGACTCATTTTATTCACGAAAGTTATAGAGGATATTAATATGAACTCGTCTGTATTTTTCTTGAATTTTTCGGAAGTCCGAGCTATTTATTATGATTTTTTAAAGTTTCAGAGTAAAAATGGACGGCCCAGATCAACTTAGCCGTTGATCTGGCAGCAACCCAGAACGCGCCACGTGGCGCAATCCTATTCGTCCGTTAAATTTTTTTTACAGTTTACCCGGCGCATGTATTACATGCGCCAGGTTTTTTAAAAAAAACGACGTGAGCCTGGCGTCACCCACGTGCGTGGGGCCTACCAGGCAGCACGTCCTCGTCTTCTTCCTCAAAGGAGGATGCCGATGAGGACGTCCTCCCGGTCAACCGTCGGTCGCCTCCCCTTAACCTAACCACTGCACGTCGCTTCTCCTCCAGACGTCCTCAAACCGTGGGCCCCCCCTCCGGACGTCCTCGCCGTCCCAACCGCTGCAGCTGCTTTAACAGTCGGCGACGGCGGCGAGTATATGGATCCAGTGTTTCGCGGGCGCATCCTACACCTTCAGTCTCTACTCCACCGCGCTCAAGTCCTCACAAGGCTAAAACCAGTCAACGCTCGACACCGTCTCCATCTTCAAGGACATAGCGCCAACGTTGGCATCCTCTCGGGGCTTCTCTGCTCCGCCGTGACCCACAAAAACCGAAGAGAAGAGGAGGAGGAAGAGGAAAAGTGGGGTTTGGTGGGCCCTGGTTGGTACACTTGGTCGGGGCGGTGCAGTGCTTTGCTGGTTATTTTTTTCTGTACGCCGCCGTGGCAGGGTTGGTGGAGAAGCCGCCGGTGGCTGTTGTTTGCTTGTTCATGTTCTTGGGAGCTCATTCTCAGACTTTCTTCAACACTACTAGTGTCGTCACCGACGTACAGCATTTCTCTGACTTCGCTGAGACTATAGTTGGCATCATGA
This sequence comes from Geum urbanum, assembly GCA_946800695.1. Lineage (NCBI taxonomy): Eukaryota > Viridiplantae > Streptophyta > Magnoliopsida > Rosales > Rosaceae > Geum > Geum urbanum. The sequence goes on from OX327011.1 coordinate 49,165,526, forward strand.
AGGTAAGGGCATCTCCAATGGCAAGTCCTATACCCTATATATATATAGCTTTGCTTGTAATTTTTCTTCTCCAATGGTGTGTTTTGAGGTCCTAAAAGTTATCCCAACTAGCTTGAAGTCCTAAGAGAAGTCCTAAACTAGATCCTCATATAAGACCTGATCTATAATTTTGGAGGGAAAAGAAGTGGGCCTAAATCATAAGATATTTACAATATAGGACTTCACCATTGGAGATAGTAAAGTCTTAAATCATAAGTCTTAAATTGAGGTCCTAAATATAGATCTAGCACCCTATTCTAGATCCTCCCATTGGAGATGACCTAAGATTTCTGCTACGTAATGTATTTTGTTCATAACTAATTTTAGACCTATAGTCGTTTTCTATCAAATTTCGACGGCATTTCATTTGTTAAGATTAACAACATTACACAGTATTAGACGACGCCTAATGACAAATGAGAATAGATCACTTTTAATCTAAGCTAGCTACATGATGATGTTTTAGAACGTAAAAGTACCCGTAACAAATAACTAAATGCGGAGCCGAACATGTGATAAAATCGAATTTGGAACAATCTCTAAAAAAAGTTCATGTGATAACGTTTTGCACACTTCTAAATTTGAGCGTTGATACTATATCAGTTTCATCGTAGAGAGACATATATATGAGATTCACTTAATATGTTTATCGCAAAAAAAAAATCACTTAATATGTTGTGATTTATTGGACAGGGATTTCTCAGGGTCTAAGTGGAGCGATACTAGTCCAATTCAATGACACATTATGTCAAGGCAACTCAAGCTCTTATCTCTTGATGCTTGCATTGATGCCTACGCTAGTCACAGTCTTGTTCATGCCCTTTGTGAGAATCTATGAAGCTCTTAGAGATAGCATTGATAAGAAGTACTTGAATGCCTACTCTGCTTTTTCTCTGCTTATTGCTGCTTATATCATGGTCTTGATCATATTGAGAAATCTCTTCACTTTGTCATTGTGTGCAAATGTCTTCACATTCACATTGCTCGTTTTGATTCTACTGGCATCGCCGATTGGCATAACAATCAAAGCCCAGATTGAGTCAAAGAGAGGACTAGAGATAAGTAGTGATAATACTACAGTGAATGATTCTTTGCTAGAGTTGCCTGTGGATTCTGATCATGAAGAAGATAAGAATCTCCTGATGGCTATCAGATCTGTTGATTTTTGGTTGTTGTTCATTGTAATGGTTTGTGGAATGGGTTCTGGTTTGGCCACTTGTAACAACTTGAGCCAGTTAGGGGAGTCACTTGATTACACAACAGTAGAGATAAACACATTTGTTGCTCTATGGAGTATATGGAACTTTCTGGGCAGATTTGGAGCTGGGTATGTCTCAGATTATTTGCTTCACACTAGAGGATGGGCAAGGCCATTGTTAATGGCTCTCACTCAGGCAACCATGGCAGTTGGACACCTTGTGATTTCTTCTGGCTTGTCTGGAAATTTATATGTTGGTTCAGTCATTGTTGGCATCTGTTATGGTGCACAGTGGTCACTAATGCCCACAATTACTTCTGAGATCTTTGGTGTTTTACACATGGGTACCATTTTCTACACAATTGCCATAGCCAGACCTGTTGGCTCTTACATTTTCTCAGTAAGGGTAATTGGGTACCTCTACGACATAGAAGCTGCTAAAGAAGATGGGTCAACCTGTTACGGCACTCACTGCTTCATGTTGCCTTTTCTAATCATGGCCTCTGTTGCCTTTTTTGGTTCTCTTGTTGCTCTTGTACTGTTCTTCAGGACCAAAAGGTTCTATCAATCCATAGTGCTCAAAAGACTGCGGCAGTTTCCAAATTAGTGATCAAAGATGAGCACTTTTTTAGTATCAATTAGTTTTTACTTGCAATTTTGTAACAAAATTTGTTCATTTGAATGAATGGATTTATAAATTGGCTGGAAAGTTGATGAATCTTTATTCGAATGAGAATTGACATCATACTCGATTATTGAGTTTTGATCAAGAGTAACACGTGTAGCAAGAGCTAGCATAGACTCTAAAACCTCACACACATCACTGTCAAGCGGTCATTCTGCCACTACAAAACATAGTGACATGGAAAACCTACTTTGGACTTCAACTTGATCGATCATCAATGGAAGGAAGAAGACTAGTACAGTGCAAATGGGTGTCTACGGTGGCGAGTACTTGGATACAGTGCACCGCCGGCTCACTCTACACTTTCTCCATCTACTCTCAGACCTTAAAGACCACGCAGGGCTATGACCAGAGGACACTAGACACTGTTTCTGTCTTCAAAGACTTTGGAGCAAACTGTGGGATTCTCTCTGGTGTTCTTTACTCTTATTGTTTCAAGTGGGGGGGTGGTGGGCCATGGGTGGTGCTCTTGGCCGGAGCAGTCCAGTGTTTTTTGGGTTACTTTCTTATGTGGGCCGCCGTCGTCGGAATCATTCCCCGGCCTCCGGTGCCGGTTATGTGCTTGTTCATGTTGTTGGGTGCACATGCTCAGTCGTTTTTCAACACTTCTAATGTGGTCACCGGTGTTCAGAACTTCCCTTATTATAAGGGCACCATTGTTGGTATCATGAAGGTACTTCATATTTTGATCTTAGTTTACCTTTGCTTTTCTATGAAAGTAAATCAAGAATTTATACCTGGTTTCTGTTATAATCTGGGGTGTGTGTGTATATATATCAAGCAAGTAATACAAGTTAGTAGTGACTTATTAGAATCCGAAATGAGATGCTAGAAATGAGTGCTATATGATTGGTAATGCATGTTTGGTCTCATGTAGATGGATGAGAAGCCTTGTGTTTTTTGTTTGTTTTAGGGATACCTTGGTCTGAGTGGAGCAATACTAATACAAATATATCAGATGTTTTTGTACAAAAGAACCACTACATTTCTTCTGATGCTAGCACTGCTGCCTCCGATAAATACTTTGTTGCTTATGTGGTTTGTGAGAGTCCACAGGAAGTGCGAAGGAAACGAGGAAAAACACCTGAACAGTCTCACGGTGATTGCTCTTGTTGTTGCTGCTTATGTTATGTGCATTATAGTATTAGAGAACTTCGTCGGTCTGCCATTAGTTATACGCATAGTTGGTTTTGTTGTACTTGTAGCGTTGATTGCCTCGCCTCTTTCTGTTGTAATCCGAGCACGTCAGAGGGAGTCGATTAGTATTTCACAGCCTTTCCTAAATGAAGATGACCGCTTGATAGATGGCAATGATAAAAGGACATTGCAATCTGAAGTACATTTGAATCTATTGCAAGCTCTGTACACTATAGACTTCTGGATGTTGTTTATTGCCATGTCATGTGGAATGGGTTCGGGACTTGCTTTGGTTAATAATCTTAACCAAATAGGACGTTCGCTTGGTTACTCAAACTTTGAGGTAAGTACTATGGTAGCTTTGTGGAGCATCTGGAATTTTCTTGGTCGTTTAGGAGCTGGATACATATCCGATTATTTCCTGCATTGGAAAGGATGGGCGAGGCCGTTGTTCATGGTGATCACTCTAGCTTCCATGAGCATTGGCCATCTGGTGATTGCTTCTGGCGTGCGCAGCGCTCTTTATGCTGGTTCTATTTTAGTTGGTGTTTGTTATGGTTCTCAATGGTCGCTGATGCCGACAATCACTTCTGAGATATTTGGTGTGCTACACATGGGGACTATCTTCAATGCCATTACTATTGCCGGTCCTGTTGGTTCTTATATCTTTTCGGTGAGAGTGATCGGATATATTTATGACATGGAAGCATCAAAACCGGGGAATATGTGCTTTGGACCTCAATGCTTTATGTTATCATTCCTTATTATGGCTGCTGCTACCTTCGTGGGTGCTCTGGCTGCCTTGGTATTGTTCTTTCGGACAAGAAATTTCTACGGTACTCAGGTTATGCTTGCACAAAATGTTCTGATTGAAAGTGCTTTCGCATTATATACAAACAAGCAGGACCTATAACTACTTTGATATTTGCAGGATGTTGATGGAATCGGCAAACACCTAGCGCTGTCTCTTTCGGTTAATTTGTAGACAAAAGCAGCCATGAAGTCCCAAAATATGTTGAAATATCGGCATCTTCATAATGAGAGACTGAGAGTAGCATTGTTTTTCTCTTGTTCTAAAGGTCACATTCATGTAATATATATGGTCTTCACTCTGTAAATGTCTCCCATTTCTGTAGTCAGTGACTCTAAGTCTCCTAGTAGAGCTCAGACTGTAGTCTACTAGCATATAGTGTACAAGATATATATAAAGGGAAATGCTGTAATGAGTACTTCTCAGGATTTGGTGAGTACCTTCTAATCAATAGCTTATAAAATTAATTTTTTTTATCATAATTTGAAAAATTAACCATTAGATATTTAGTTATATATAAATAGATCATTTATACAAAGTTTCAACCAAATCGAAAATCTTTAAGGGATTCATGATCATGATTTATCAAGTATGAACATGAACGGTTCAATTTTGACAAATTTGGTGCGTTATTGATTTGATCTCGTTCAACGCCTTAATGATTTTTAAATTGGATGAAAATTTACATAGTTGATCTACTTATATATCTAAATATTCAACGGTTGATCTTTTGAAATGTGGTTGAAAAATATATTTTATAAAAAAGTACTCACTAAGTCCTCACCATACCATACAGGTACTCATTATAGCCTCTCCATTATATAGAACTATAATCTGAAAAAGAGCTAGTGATTAGTAGATTTTCATCTGAATCCTGATTTCATCCTTGCTCAAAGGTTTTTGGACTAAATGGAAGTAAGCCCATGTAGAACATTACAAACGGCCCAAAGAAATTCTGGAAGCCCAAAGTTGTAGAAAAGCCCAATTTCAAATATATATATAAAAAATTAATCCAGAGAAATAAAAGGTTCTAAGGAGATTCACTTCGTCGTCCACGTTTCGCTCTGCAACTTTCAGAGAGAGAGAGAGCGCTTCGAATTTGTGCCCTAGATTTTATCAAAATCGAATTCGAAATAGAGAAATTGACGAATTGAAGAGAGCGAGATAGACACCGAGCTATAGATAGAGAGAGTTTCAATTATGAAGACGACGAAGAGCGGCAAGGTCATGAACCCTACCGACGCTTATCGTAAGGAGCTTCGCAAAAAGGAGTTGAAAAGAGTAATTAGCTCTAAATTCTACGCCTTTTTATTTATTAATTTCAGTATCTCTGGCTCAACTCGTTTTTTTTTTGGATTGGATTTATCAATTTCGCTAGCTCAATATTTAGTCGGATTTGATATTAGTTTAGCTGTGTTCAATAGGGCTTTTGAGATTTTTACTGTGCCACATTTGGTTAATCGTGTCACAATGGTAAATAATAAACAGGAAAAACTGGTTATTTATTACTGCCTGGAAGTTTGTCTGAGATTTTAAACTGAGCTAAATGCTGTGAAGAAAAGTTGATTGAACTACTTCCGATAGTTAGCTCGAACTTCATATCTTGTTTTCTAGGAGGTGAATGTAGGCATATTAAACTGTGAATTAGGTTATTGTAATGAAATGATGGAACTAAGTTTGGGTGAATTTAATTCTGATATTTGAATGATGGTGTTATGCATCACCCAGTTGCTGCATGTGTTCTCGACAGAGGTGTATTTCTTTAAAGCGGATTAGTTTTTGGTACTATGATGAGTATATTCGTTATGTGACTTCAATAAAGTAACTTCATTTGATATGTTGTTCTGCTGATCATATACTAGACTTCTCTTAGTTTGTGTCATTCTATCATTAACAGAACAAGAAAGAAAGGAAGAAGGTGAGGGAGGTGGGGATCTTGAAGAAGGATCCCGAGACCCTGAAGGAGCAGATTGATAAGTTGAACAAGCAGAGTAAGTTTTCCTACAGATTTTATGCTTTGAGGTCATAAATTGACTTTTGTTTGTGTGTGCTTGCTTTTTTTATTCAAGTCGTAGTCGTACTATTTTGATTTTGTTCAGTATTTGGCTCATTCATACAGAGGCTGATGGTGCTCTGGATAAAGCAAGAAAACATAAGAAGAGGCAACTAGAGGATACACTTACTCTTGTTATGAAGAAGAGGAAGGTAATTATTGCACTAGTTATATTGCCATTTTCCATCAACATTGTACACTTGTATATGACTTTGTTGTACTCTGAAATTTATTCGGCAACGTAGGGGCTGAGAATCTTCAACGTTTATTCATGTTAAATATATGTACGCCTTTGTTAGAGTTATCTTGATGCATCCAATGATCAGGTTGTAATTACACTTTGGACAGGAAGTAGAAGAAAAGGCAAAGGAGAAGGGTGAGACCCCGGTTATGTTCAGGTGCAATTTTCTTCATTTCAATCTATTTCTGTGATTCAGTAACTTTTTGTTTCAATTCAGTTTTGCTTACTCTGATTTATAAAATATAGTTTATTTTCTGCTCAGTCATTTGGGACCACCTAAAAGAAGGACAACCGCTGAAGAAGAAGAAAGAGCAAAGCATCCACAGCCAGAGGTAAGAAATGTTTGCTTTGCTACTGCTAATAATCCATTTTGTATTCATAAAACCTCAGAGTTGCGTACTTTTGTGATTACAGGACTCTGTTTATTACCACCCAACCTTGAATCCTACTGGGGCCCCACCACCTGGAAAGCCTCCAATGTATCAATCATCGATAGGTATCCGATTCTTCTGGATATTCCCAACCCACTGTCTAGTGTATTAAAATTACCTCTATATTTTATACATACACACATACATACAAAATGTAAATATCTTTTATTTGATGTTAATTGCAGGACCTAGAATTCCATTATCTGCTGCATCATCAAGTGGGGCTGCATCGTCCTCTGAGGATGTTACATTGGCTGAACCATTTCTCAGTTCTAGTAATGATGGCTCCATTCTACCTGAGTCTTTGCCTCTACCTCCTCCGCCTCCGTTGCCGCCCACCCCTGCTGCTGCAAACACAGGTATCTCATTGCCGCCACCTCCTCCTGGACCCTTGCCCCATAAAAATCAGATTGCTAATAGCACTCTGCTTCCCCCTCCACCACCTCCACCTGGTATCAGTGGGAGCAACGGGGAGAACAGTCAATCTCTATTTTCTGATCAACCACCTACCAAGGATCCCACACAGGTTTGAATTCCATCATTGACCCATTATATGATAAATTTCATCAGGAATATGAATTATTAGGGGTTTGGAATGTTAGGTGAATTGGCAGTTATTGGTAACTAAATGAAAGGGAAGGAACACATACACTAGGTACATATCATATATGGTACGTTGGTATCAGTGAGAATAATGCTTCCTTTTTTTTTTTTAATCTTGCAGATGCCGACTATACTTCCTCCCCCTCCCCCTCCCCCACCTGGTTTGCCTCCCAAGACACAATTTGAAGGTGCAACCTCTGATGCTGAAACTAATAATACTCAAGTGACTAGGGATCTTACTAAAATGGTTCCACCACCTCCTCCTCCAAGGCAGCAACTTCCAGTTCCTGGACCCACCCTGATCCCAACTATACAGCCTGATGTGTTACCCCCAGGAATCTCTCGGTTCCCTCCACCACCGCCTCCATCTGATATGCGACCACCATTATCTGCTCCTGGACTTCCGAGTCGACCAGCTCCACCAGGCATGATGGTCCCAATGCTTCCCAGGCCACCATATGGACCTCCACCTGGACCTCCGCCAATGATGAGACCGCCACTTCCACCTGGTCCCCCTCCTACTTTTCAAGAAGATGATCATGCAGCATATGGAATGGTTGCTCATCATAAACCTTCATATATTAAATCAGCAGCATCTACTGTCGTTAAGAGGCCTCTGGCACAGCACACTCCAGAACTTACAGCCATGGTAAGATGTTTCCCTTACATGGGATATAATGTGTCATATGATAGTAGCATATTCTGCAACGCAGGCTACTATAAGTCACAACTTGAGCAGCAGTGAGACGATCATTAATTTTAATCTTTAATGGAAGAGGGTCATTCAAATATTGATGTTGGTTGGAAGTTTATTGTACTTACATGTTGAGGTGGTAGTCTTATTTTGGCCTTTTGTGGACCCTGGTACCTCTGGTTCTGTAGCAAAGTATGTCAAATGTGTAGCGTTTTGAGACTAGGATTAGGTCATGATTTAGATTTTGTGTCTTTGTTATTTGGTATTTGGGCTAACAGTAAGTTCATGTTCTAGCTTTTGAGACTTGGGTATTTGGCTAACACGGGGTTCATGTTCTATACAATTTTGTCTTATTTGCAGATATCCTTCTAATGGCCTAAACCATCTTTCTTCGTTTTTAGGTTCCTGCATCTGTTCGGGTTAGGAGAGAGATGGCTGCCCCCAAAGCAAAAGCGAAACCATCACCCCCAACTACAGCAGTTCCTGCCCGGCCAGCAACTACTTCTGTGAGACCAGCGCCATCGAATTCATCGTCAGCACCAAGGGCAGGAGGCATTGATGACTCTTACATGGCGTTCTTGGAGGACATGAAGGCACTTGGTGCACTTGAAGGTTGAGATCATGGTAGTTCGTAAGGGAATCGAAGATTAAAAACGGTGGCATGCCTGAAGAGAAGATGTATCTTTTACTTAAATGTCACTTACCTCAGTCTCCTAATGCATCAATTTCATGACATATTCAGATTAAAGATGTGTTAGAAGTTCGGGATGTACTGTAATGTGATTGATCTTCAATATAATTGACCATGGCTGCTCTTTCTTGAGTAGTCTAACTAGTCTTTGGACTAAAAATACAGAACAGAAGTTTATTATAGAAACCTGAATGGGAGTAAATATATACAAGTTAATGGTAAGCATTGCTTGGTTTTCACGGTTTTACTTCGTTCACACCAAGAACCATTTATAAGCACCAAATATACCCAAATGGAGCTTCTGTCGTGGTAGAGCAGACATAGCCTCAGTTTCTGAAGCCAACTGATCTTGGACTTTGTTCCTTGAGTGCACTAGACTTGATATGTGCAAATGTAAACAATATATGACTGCAGCTGAAGCTGTTTGTACCAGTTGTCTGACGAAAAGTGAAAACCAGATGAAGTGTTCTATATGTTTTCTGATCTCCTTGCTTTCATTTCTGCTCGATGGTTTCTCATCATTTCCACTATGCAGGGATTCCTGTTGTTCTTCTATCTCTGTGTGTGTTCTTTGTTTCATTGTATTTTACTACATATTAACTTTGTTACTCTTGTTATAGGGCCACCTAGGAAGCAAGAAACTCCACTGGAGTTCTGTCCTCACAGTGGAAGTGTCTGCTGCAATTCCATTCAAGATTTGCAGCTGCAACAACAGTTTGAAGCAAAGAATGTTGTTGATCCTGCGTGTTCTTCGCTCCTGAAATCGACTATGTGTGCAGTGAGTTTATTTGAAATACTACGCTGTGTTACTACACAAGAACTGTTCTTTTGGTTAGTTGTTGATCTTTTTCATGAGTTTGCAGATGTGTGATCAGTATTCAGCTCAACTATATCAAATTGACTCACGGCCTAGAAACGTTCCTGTTCTGTGCAACACCACACATTCGAAGCCAAAAGTTGGAGATTCCGTTGATTTCTGCACTAAGTTGTGGGATACATGTGGTAACATATCCCTACCGAGCTCTCCATTTGCTCCATCCACTCGAGGCAAACTAACTGATCAGTGGCACTCGAGAAAAGACTTTTGTGAGGCATTTGGTGGTTCGGAAAATGATGTATGCTTCAATGGTGAATCGGTTTCATTTAGTCAAGTAGATGATGCACCTCCAGCTGGTATGTGCCTTGAGAAAATTGGAAATGGGAATTATATCAATCTAGTGCCACATCCGGATGGTTCCAACTGCGCATTTGTGTCTAACCAACAAGGCAAGATATGGTTGGCAACTATTCCTGATAAAGGATCACATGGGATTTTGGAAATAAATGAACACGAACCTTTCTTGGACATTACTGATCAAGTGCTCTTAGACACCGAATTTGGTCTGATGAGTATGGCCTTTCATCCGAACTTTGTGAAAAATGGCCGCTTCTTTCTATCATTCAACTGTGATAAGATAAAACATCCAGGATGTTCAGGCAGGTGTTCATGCAATACAGATGTGAATTGTGACCCTTCAAAGCTTTCTGCTGATAATGGGGTGCAGCCATGCCAATATCACACTGTGGTTGCTGAGTTTACGGTCAATGGTACAGCAGCCAACCCTTCCCTGGTATAAATGCAATACTAGTCTTCCTATTGATTTTATGTTTGAGAAATAATAGTTGATTCAATACTTCAGTTATAATGGAGTTTGATTGAGATTTCCATTTTCTTTAGGCAAAAAGCGCAAATGCATCAGAAGTGAGAAGGATATTCACAATGGGGCTTCCTTTCAAGGGAGGTCACGCCGGTCAGATTCTTTTTGGACCTGCAGATGGTTATCTATACCTCATGATGGGAGATGGTTCTCGTCGAGATGACCCTTACAACTTTGCACAGAACAAGAAATCATTGCTTGGAAAAATTCTGAGGCTTGACATAGATAACATACCAAGTAAGTCCTCAGAATAATAACTAGACGTGTTTAATTATTACATTAATATTTGTGCTAAGTCTGACTAGCAACAATTACTAGGTGCACAGGAAATAAGGGAAAATGAATACTGGGGAAACTACTCTATACCAAGTGATAATCCCTACATTGATATCAAGGAGCTGAAGCCTGAGATATGGGCCTTGGGATTCCGTAATCCCTGGCGCTGTAGTTTTGATTCTGAAAGGCCCTCCTACTTCTTCTGTGGAGACTGTGGACAGGTTAATATGCATATATATATATATATATATATAGATAGAGATAGATAGTGTCATTCTAGGGATGACTTGCATTTTTTGTTCTTTGACATTCCAAAATCCTTAATGAAGTTCATGTCCTTTTTCAGGATCAATATGAAGAGGTTGACATAGTTATAAAGGGTGGGAACTATGGATGGAGATTATTTGAAGGTCCTATGCCTTTTCATCCAATAAACTCACCAGGTGGAACTACATCTGTAAGTGCCATAAGCCCCATATTCCCAGTAATGGGATATAATCACTCTTATATAGATAAAAGTTTTGGAACTTCCGAATCAGCCTCCATCACAGGCGGCTATTTCTACCGATCCATGACTGATCCATGCATGTACAAAAGGTGATTGGCTTGTCTTGTCTTGATCATAAAATCCCCACATCAGAAAAGCTCCACTAGTCCTTCTATGTTGTAAATGTGACCACAGTTATTGACAACATTGTAGGTACCTATACATAGATTTGTATGCTGATGCTTTGTGGGCAGGCACTGAAAACCCCGAAAACAGTGGGAACTTCTCGACTGCCAGGATGTCATTCAGATGTGCTCATGACTCTCCAATGCAATGTAACATTTTGGCAGGAAGTTCTACTCCTGATTTGGGATACGTGTACTCATTTGCTGAAGATAACAAGAGAGAAATCTATACAGTGACAAGCACTGGTGTTTATAGAGTAGCAAGACCAAACCGCTGCAACATTACATGTGCCAGAGAACATGTAGTCGATTTGGGGACTCCTCGACAGCATTCTGGTTCTCCCTGCTTTTCTAAAGAGTTGTTCAAAGGACACCAAAATATTGTATTTCTTCTAATCTTTCTTGCTAGTACCCTGGATTTGATCTTGTGAATTATTACTTATGCTAGTATCTAATTTGAAGCTGCTGTCTTTCTAAGTAGCTCAAAGTTTTGATCGAGGCCAAATAAATTGCATTAATTCACTATTCAGTACTTAGTAACTTGCAGAAGCTTAGTTTGGTGCAGCCATCTTTCAGTTGTGCTTATAACAAAGCTTGCAACTATTATAGAACCATTAGTTGTTATTAACGTTCTTGTTATGCAGTGGTGTTTCAAATTCTACATAGTACATACTACTACCTCTTATGATCACTTGAAAAATTCTTGCAATGACAGTGTTTATTAATCAGTCTGAGTCGACGACTCCCTCAGTAATCCTTATATCATCTACTGCCCTTGCCACTTCTGTCATATGAGGGCGTTTCTCCGGAGATTGATCACAGCACTGCATACCAATTTGTAAAAGTCTAAGCATTCCACTAGTTGCTCTTCCGTGCTTAGAGAGTTCCTCATCAAAAATCTCAGCTGTCCACTCCTCCCTAACTGCGCGGTGAACCCAACTGCAAAGATCCACACCACTTACGCCCGGTGGAGCAGTGCAGACTGAGATTTTTCCTGTCAAGAGCTCTAAAACAAGGCTGCCATAGCTCCACACATCAGACTCTTTGGAAACCTTTTTAGTCCTTTTGTACTCTGGTGCTTTATACGAAACCATGCGCTGAGCTGCAATAGGGAGTGCTACTAACGAAGCGAAACCATAATCCGAAACAAGAACTGTGTCATCATTCTCCTCCAGAAGAATGTTGGTAGACTTTAAGTTTCCATGAGGTGGGATGTTAGGGGATGTAGCATTGAGGTGAAGATACTCCAAAGCGCGAGACACACCTCGAGCAACTGATAGTCTTGAGCTCCAGTTGAATAGAATCCGATTTGGACCTCTTTCTCCTGCATCAGTCAACAAGTAGAATAAAAATAGTACTCATAACATGATCTATCATCTAACTGCATAAGATGTTACACTGTCTAGTTAGCTTGTCACGCAAGAATGTGAATCGAAAACTTGGAAAACACAAAAGACTCACCAAATAATCGGTTAAACAGATTCCCATTTTGAACAAATCTGTATAGCAGCAATTTTTCTTCCTTGGAGTGGTAGTAAGCTAGAAGAGGCAACAAGTTAGGGTGCTTCAAATTGGCAATCAGTTGCAACTGCTTGTTGAACTCTTCATTCACCAATGGTTTCAGGTCCCTTATTCTCTTAACAACAACAGCTTGGTTCTGCTGTCCACCCAACTTAGCCTTATAACTATTTCCAAAAATTCCCCTACCTAAACCCTCAGCAGAAGCCTTTAAAAGATCTCCAAGTTCAAACTGTGGAGGTTCTCCATCCCTAACCCCAATGAATATGAGCTTCTCTTTCTCCTGTAGCCCTCCAGCCGCGCTAGCCGCCTCTCCTTCTCCGGCATTCCTCTCACCATGTTTGCTCTCCTCATTCACTTCTCTAGTACTATTGGCTTTCAATTCCTTCACCAACTTGGTTAGCTTCCTAGCTTTGATGTAATAAAGAATCGCAAGAAAAAATGCAATTGCTAGACAAACAATAACTAATCCGAAAAATACAATAGCATAAGTACCAGAACTTTTTTTACCAGGATCAGGAGAACCATTGTTGTTCCTAAAAGTAGCCATTAGTTGTATGATACATAGTGAAGGTTGTAATATAGGTTGGGGAACTAGGAAAACTCTCCAAGATATGTCGCTGGAAATAATAAACAAAAAAGAGGAGACATATTCCCATAGAATTGTTCTGTTACAGCTAGCTAGCCGATGAAAGGTTTCTATGTCAAAGATGACAACACCAATGAGAGTGATCCTTAACTTTAACTTTGTTCTACTCTGTTTCTGAGAATCTTAGGGGGACGGCTGTTTGTACATTGTTGTCTCTAAGATTTTTCCAGCTACAATGCATGAGGATTATATACAATACATGCTTAATTGTATGATTTTGGACAAGGGGACTTGCCTATTCACGTATTGGTTGAGTAAACTTAAGCTTTGAATTTATTTGAAACATGGTTCACGAATCACGACAAGTTCATACCATGCAAAAGTTTAAACAAAAACAAGACTTGATGTCATAGCTATTGGCCAGAGAACTACAAGGGAAACAAAACCTAATAGAAAGTTGCATGTACGTTGCATGGGACATAAATAGTCTGAAATGACTCGACTCCGATTTAGTTATCTAAATCGAAATCAAACCCTTTCGAAAACATGACCTTAAATTTTTTTTGCCAGAGTTTACTTTGAAATACTTGAGCCAAGATTAGAACCTGCAAAGAGAATCACACTTCAAATATTCCACAAAAGCCAAACCGTGGGGCTCCATTTCCCATCCAGATTTCTCAACATCATATATATAATAAACCACAAGGTTTACAAGAAATTCAGAAAAACATTCAGGAATAAACTCAACCGAAAACATAACATAAGTATTCAGAGCGACGCCTATACACATCATATACAATCAGTAGGTCGAACTGAGAACCTACACGAACTGAAGTGTGACTTGAACTCTACGCCTCCACCGTCGACGTGCAACCCTGGAACCCAAACTACAAACTGGGCAAAAGAAACCTAAAATCCCAGGGGAAGGCAAATGAAATCGTTAGAGTGAGTAGACGAAAATAATAATATGCCTTTCACCAATATATACATGAAATCATGATGCGAGTCTAAAATCATTAAACTCAGGTAAGGTGGTTGTCATAACCTTCCTGGATATCGTATAAAATGTGGATGTCGTAACTTGAGTACATTTTCCTCAAAGTTACAATCATGCTCAACCAGGTAAGGAGCTTGTCATAACCTTCCTGGGAGCCATATAATCACGGGTCAGGTGTTTGTCATAACCTTCCCAGAGCATCTCGGGGATCAGCCGAGAAGCCATTGCATTGATGCATCAATATCCATAATCCATGTAAAACAAATCATATATGTGCCTCCAAGTAAAAATACATAATCGTAAATGCATAATCATAATTGCATACTCGTAAAATGCATAACATAAAATGTATAATCAAGACTCGCAAATCGACAGTGAAAATCAAAGTGTTCACTCATAGTACGAGGCTAACTCTGAGGTCCAGCGGAAGATCCCTCGCCAAACACTCGATCACAATCACCTGAATAATAGAGATATGATCAATACATATAGAATCACAACATACGGAGCTAATATGTCAAGAACCTCGCGTTCTCGAAAGACATATCGCTCGAAATATCGATAAGGATAGCAAAATTCTCAAAATACACCCAAACAACCCTCGACCCAAAATAGAATACTCAAATCAACTCAAAAACCTCACGACTATGATCGAGACGCGATTTACGAGCAAAACGGTATAAAAATCTTCAAAAATCCCAAAAAGTCAACCTTCGCGGAGCTCCGCCGTTGATCACCGCAACCGCCGGCGGCGCGGCGCCAACAGTGACCAACTCCAGTGACCTATACCTCAAAATCTTCCTCTCCTCAAGCCCAACACTTTTCTTCAAAGTCACAACATCATCCAACCACCACCGTGGCCGGAATCAAGCTCGAAAGCCACAGCCTCCATTGATTCCGGTGAGCTCCATACGTCACCCAATCCTAAAATCTCTTCACCCAAAAGTATCTATGAGTTGAGGGGAGCAAAACCCTCAACCCCAACGACCTCAAAACTGGCCGGAAACCGCCACCCAAATCCGGTAAGTTCCAAGAACTTCACCGAGTTCAAACTCCCTCAAATCTCCACCAAATCCACTCAAACCAAGTTCAAATCAATAGAAAATCACAAGAGGAAGCTAACCATACCAAGCTTTTGGCCTGAGGTGGCCGAAATCAAGAAGTCAGCCGGTGGACAAAAACCCTCCGGTAAGCCACGGTCAACGCGGGTCAACCCAAAGTCAACGGGTCAAAACTGGTCAACTCGGCCCAAATGTAACATTTTGACGATTCAACGACTATTTCTATATTTATACTCGCAACCAAAACGATCAACGGTCCAAAACGAATCGAAACCAATCGGATAGACACAACTAAATCCAACAGCCGAAAATATTCATAACTTATTCCACGTAACTCCAAATAATCCTCTGGAAACTCCCACGAGCTCGAAATCACGTACACTACAACTCTCGTGAAGGAACTCATATCAAATTTCAAACCGAAAATCTCGTCGTGAACAAACTCGTCATATCGACCAATTACGACAAAACCGCGACTAATCGTGAAACTCGCAAATCAAGCCAATTAATATACAATTTTCGGTTCGGGTTGTTACATAGTCTTAAACACCCATTTCCCTAACAGAAAAAAAAACCGCGCCTCCGACACAGTATTCCTAATATGTAATGAAAAAAGAATCGGAAATGATGTACAAGTAAAATTAGAATTTAAGTAAAAAAATTAATTAAAAGATGAAACGGTACAAGAAAAAAGAAAGTGAAAAAGGTAAAATGTAGGCCTATAGAATGGGCGGGACCGGGATGTTGCCCATGTATTATCAAATCCTGGTCTTCTAAAGCCCTTGGTATAAAATGGACAGGGCAAAGCCGATCATTTATTAATTTGTGAAGTCCAAGTCCTGTCTAAACGGCGATAAAGTTTGGGCCTAAAAAGCTCGCCCGCAGCCCGCTGTAATTTTTGATTCATGTCTCATGAAATAAATTTATTTATATAAAAAATTAATAGTTATTTAGCCAATTTAAGGCTACCTATTTTAGTTTAGTTGTCTTTTGTATATCAATTAATCATGATTTACCATAAATATATATATTTAACCTATAAAATAATTAAAAAATAATGTATTTTTGGACAGGGCATTGCCTGGCCCTAATATTACATATATGGGCAAGGCTTTTGACATGTCCAGAGCATCAAAAGCAAGACCTATACCATGTCCTTTTGAAGATGGGTAGGGCTAAACCCGCCCGTAAGGTTGAGCAGGACCGACCCATAGCCCAAAAAACAGGGTTGAACTAGGGCAGGGTAGCTCATGGGCTTTGGGTCGATTTTACAGGCCTAGTAAAATATAAGCAAAAAGTCCAAACCATTAAAAAAATTAAAAGTAAAACGGTTAAAAAGTTGTGAAAATGTTAAAAAGTAAAATGTAAAAGCTGTTAAAAAGTAAAATAAAAAAATAAAACAATAAAAAAATTGGATAAAGTATAAAAGTAAAACATAAAATTGTATGAAAAATGGGTAAAGTATCGTTCATCTTTGCATGTGAGGAGCAATTTACGAAAAAAGGAATACCCAAAGAGTTGAGTTGTTGTGTGTTTCCTCTCTCTTCTCTCCTGAAGGAAAAAAAAACTTTCCTTCTATTCAAACCCTAGCGGCGCCACCGCCTTTTGCTCCAATCTCCACCTCATTTCTTTCAATCCCTGCATATTCTCTCAGTTTTGAGTTCTATTCTAACTCCATTTGGTCCCTAGCATCCAAATCGATCCAAGCTCTCTATTACAACGGGGATGGCTGATGACCCAAATGGGATGGTGACAAAGTTTACGGCGTTTATGGCGTTGTCTGATGATGACGATGACGATCTGGAAGTCATCGATCTTGCTCCTTTGGTAGAGGAAGGGCTGATGCAGTGGGGACAGTTGCAACTCGATACGGCGTCGCTAGACTGTTCGGGTTAGTTGCTTTGCCGGAGATCCGATCTTAGTCGTTCAAAGCGGCCATGGTCCAGTTGTGGCACGACCACTTGGACCGGGAAAAGTGGTGATCCACTGCCATGATGAATCCTGATTCTTTTGCAGGTTTGATGATCCAGATGCTCTTCGACGTGCTGTCCAAGGCCCTTGGTTCCTAAAGGAGTATACGGTGGTGGTAGAGGAGTTTGATGAGTTCTCCGATCCCTCCTTAATCCTTGTGGCGGTGACCTAAACGTGGGTGGTGGCTCACGGCGTGCCGAAGGTAGGGCTGACCCATGAGTGGGCGGTGCAGCTTGGGAACTTTGCGGGAAGCTATATCAAGTATGATCGAGCTTTGCTTCCCAATGGGATTATGAAGATCAAAATGGCTTGATCTTCTCTGCAGTGTGGCGGTTAAGCGGAAGATCCTCTTTGCCTCGGGATGTGTACTTTCTGTTAGTATAGCAGCATTAGTTCTCCAATTAAACATACTTACCCACTTAAGCAGGTAATCAACACCTACCAGACCACCCAAAATACCACCAGGAAGGCTACAACTTCACTCACAAGACCAACCCCATCCGAGCACACACGCGCCCGACAAGCGCACGCCCGGATATTCGCTCCACATAACAGACAGAGCAACTATATTCCACATCGAGGAACACAAGTAAACAACAAACTCAACCACCTATATATGAAAGGTATTTATTACAGGTAAAGGGACATCACAACTCATTCAATAGCATTCAATTACACTAGACACTCCAACCTACCTTCTCGCATGTTCAGTTGCCTGTTATATCCAATACATACTCTAACTTAGGCATCAGAGCGTTGAAGGCAGCCAACCCCTGTCTCGACCATCTGACCGCCCGTTTGTCGTTGTATTCTTCTAACAGTTGAACCCGAACACGCATACCCGAATACCCGAAGGGAGAAGAAGCGCCCGACCATCCGAACAGCCCGAGCGTTCGGACGAGAGAGAGAAGAGCTCGTACTTGCTTCTGCTAGATTGCGTCCCCCGTAATCCGGTAGAAACAGTTGACGCCGTCTGTGGGAAGCTTACAAATTGCAAACCTCGTATAAACACCACCAACCAAAAGCCCACATGCATACCCAGAAGACAAACGTCAGCGATACTCCCGTCGAGGGAACACCCCCAGGCGCGGCAAGTAATGGAGCTGGGGACGAGCAGTAGTGAGGAGCGCGTCGACGGCCTACTCCAGGAGCTGCGAGAGGTAGCGCTCGAGAGGGAGCATGAGCGCCAAATTCGACAGAGACTAGAGGAACGGCTGGACGCGCTCGTCAGCCAGCAGCAGGGACAACGCGAACGGATCCTTTCCGCCGACGAAGAGCAACATCCGTTCAGTAGGGTCGACACCCGGGAAACCCGCACGTTCACACCAGTGGGGGAATCGGCACCCCTGACAGACAACACCCTAATCCTTCAGAGGATGGAAGAACTGGCGGAGGATGTATCGCGCCTACGGAAAGACAAACTCGCCGGGTAGGGTGGGATGTTCACCCCCCGGGTCAGCCCATTCTCGGCGCATATACTAGAGAGGGGAAGAGACCTCCACGCTAAGACAACGAAGATCACCCGGTTTGACGGGAGTGGGGATCCCCGTACGCACATCGACGAGTTTCGATCCGCCACGAACGGGACCCGATATTCGGACCCGACCCTGTGTTTCCTGTTCCAAGAGACGCTGACCGAGGAGGCCAGGAGTTGGTTCTACGAGATTCCACCATGCTCCATCCATTCGTTCCTCGAGCTGGCGGAGAGATTCCAGAGGCGGTATAGGCTCCAGGGGAAGTACAACACCACGGGTATCCTCCTCAAGGTCCTCCAGGGGAGGGACGAGAGCCTGTCGAGCTACATAAATCGGTGGAGGACGCTGGCGAGCACATGCAGAGATCTCGCCAAGATAGCCCTGATGGACAACATGCTCGCTACACCATTCGTAGAGAAGCTGGTACGGAAAGAACATCTCGACTACGACGAGATCATGGACCTGATCGTACAGAAGGCGTTAGTAGAGACACGAGTGTACGGGTCCACCTCCAAGTCTAGCACCAACAGACCGGAGAAGGTAAGCGCCCAGCCGCGACAACCCGCGGACGACGAGGAGCCAACCGGGGGCTATAAGAGAAGCCGAGACCCACAAGGACAGAATCACCAGAGGCCGTCCTCCCACAACTATTAGAACAACCGCCACAACCAGGCGAGGGGATCAGCGCCACAGGGAGCCCGTCTACCGCTGGCGCCACGGTACCGACCGGCAGGGCAGGAGGTATATGCGATCAACCGGCAGTCAAACGAACAACTGCTCCGCTAGCATCGACGCCAGATTCCGCCGCCAAACATCATGTCGAAGGAGAAGGCCCCGCTCGGCTGGACCCCCGACACCTGGTGCGAGTACCACAACACCGCCACCCACCACACCAACGACTGCATCATGCTGAAGAAGGTCCTCACGGATATGCAGAAAGACGATCAGGTCACCCCTCCTAGGGCGAAGGAGCGGCCGCGCGAGGCGAATATCGAGACCCGAGGGACTATCAGCACGATATCCGGAGGAAAGCGCAAGGAGGGAACATCGTCGCCCGATCGCTCGAATAGGGAAGTGCTGACGATCGGGGTAGGAAGGGCGCCCAAGGCAGGAAGGAGGGAGTCGCCGACCATTAGCTTCACGGCGAAGGACGAAGAAGGGAGCCCGAAGGACAACACCCTACCATTCGTGATCAACGCGATCATCGATTGATTTCTCGTAAAGAGGGTGCTAGTGGACAACAGAGCGTCCGTGAACGTAATCTATCTGGATGCGTACACGGCGCTTGGCAGGCCAGCACACAAAATGACGCAAGACCACGAGTGCGTCGCCAGCTTCATGGGCGAAACATCATACCCGATCGGAAGCGATAACATTCGGGTCGGGATCGGCGACCCCGACTCCCCGCATAGCGAGGTTCGGACGGACTTCGTCGTCATGGACACCCCCTCCCCATACAACGCCATATTCGGGAGGCCAAGGATCAACAGGTTGAAGCTGATCATTGCAGGGCATATGCTTTTGGGACGGTTCCCGACCGAGCACGGGGTCGGACACGTCCGGGGATACAACTATGAAGAATCAACGAAGCCCCGGAACAGGCAAGAGGTCCTCGCCATTGAGGAGTCCGCACCAGAGACGGAGGTACCAGACGACCCGCGCGACGGGCTGATGGCAGTGTCACCCGTTCCCGAACGAGAAGAGCTGAGGACGATTCAGCTATCCTCCGAACACCCGGAGAGGACGGTCCAGATCGGAGCATCGTTGGCTCCCGCGATAGCCGAGCGGCTGATCGCGCTGCTAAAGGAGAAATATGGGGTATTCGCGTGGTCATACAAAGACATGCCCGAAATAAGCACAAACATCATATCCCACAAGCTAAGCGTCAGCATCGGCGCACGGGCAGTGAAGCAGAAGCGACGGGCGTACAAAGCAGAGCACTACGCGGCGATGCACGAGGAGGTGGACCGATTGCTGGGCATCGGGTTCATCCGCAGGGTGGACTATCCAAAATGGATCTCCAACGCTGTAATGGTGCAAAAGACAAACAAAAAATGGAGGATGTGCATCGATTACAGCGACCTCAACAAGGCGTGCCCCAAAGACAGTTTCCCTCTACCAAGGATCGACCAGTTGGTAGACGCGACAGCTGGGCACGAGCTCCTATCCATGATGGACGCATACTCGGGTTACAACCAGATCTTCATGGACCCCGAGGACCAGGAGGCAACGACGTTTGTCACGGACAAGGGCCTATACTGCTACGTTGTTATGTCATTCGGGTTGAAGAACGCTGGCTCCACGTACCAGAGGCTCATGAACGCGATGTTTCATGGCCTGATTGGCAACATCGTGGACGTATACATGGACGACATACTGGTGAAGAGCGTTCGGGCGGTTGACCACGTCCAGAACTTGGGGACTGTGCTCGACGTCCTCATCGGGAACAGAATGAGGTTGAACCCGGCCAAGTGCAAGTTCGGAGTCACCAATAGCAAGTTCCTTGGGTATATCGTCAGCCAGAGGGGAATCGAAGCTGCGCCCGCCAAGGTAAGGGCAATCATTGACATGAAACCGCCCGTCAAGAAGGCAGACCTGCAGAGCCTCACGGGCAAGCTCGCATCACTGAACAGGTTCATATCTCGTTATTCGGACAGATGCGCCCCATTCTTCAAAGCTCTCCGAACGACGAACAAGCGGGAGGTCGCGTGGACACCCGAATGCGAGGCATCTTTCCTCCAGATCAAGGAATACTTGGCATCCATCCCACTCCTCTCCAGACCCGTTCGAGGGGAAACACTATACATTTACCTGGCCACCTCCCTCACAGCCGTCAGTTATGCCCTCATCCGCCGGGAGGACTGCACGGAACTGCCCGTTTTCTTCTCAGGGAAGGGCATGACAGGCGCCGAGACTCGATACCCAACGATTGAGAAGATGGCGCTTGCACTCATCACCGCCGCCCGACGGCTGATGCCATACTTCCAAGCGCACAGCATCCACATCTTCACAAACGTACCCCTATGCCAGATCCTCCAATCGCCCGATCACAGTGGCCGCTTGGCGAAATGGGCAGTCGAGCTGAGCGAATTCGACCTTCAGTACAGGCCCCGAACGGTAATCAAGGGGCAGGCAGTGGCGGACTTCATCGCCTAGTACACGGAAGCAGAGGCGACGTCGGTCGACGCACACGACGGCCCGACGGTAGAGGCGTCCGACAAACCGGAGGTCAAGGAAGCACCATTGTCGGAGTGGAACCTCTACGTCGACGGATCCTACACGAAGAAGGCAAGTGGCGCCGGGATCATCCTGACCGGGCCAGGAGGGGTAAACGCAGAGTACGCCCTCAAGTTCGAGTTTAAGACGACTAACAACGAAGCCGAATATGAAGTGTTCATCGTAGGCCTACAGCTGGCCAAGAACTCGGAGGTGCCCGACCTCAATATATTCAGCGACTCGCAGTTGGTGGTAAGCCAGGTCGGAGGGGAATTCCAAGCGAATGGGGAGTCCATGATCGCCTATCTGAAGCACGTGAAGGCGCTGGTCAGCAGGTTCAAACACGTAAACATAAACCACATACACCGGGGGCTCAACGCGAAGGCAGACAGGCTCGCCCGATTGGTCACGGCTCTCGTACACACGGGACCAGGGCAGCGGATTGTTGAAGTACTGCTACAACCGAGCATCTCGGGAGCAGAACAGGTCCTGGCAATCGAACCGCACGAGCGCAGCTATATGGATGTACTCATCGCTTACAAGACAAGGGGAGAGCTACCAGAAGACAAGCGAGAGGCCAGGACCATCATCGTACGAGCGGCCAACTTCAGTGTGCGGGATGGAACGCTATATTGACAAGGGAGGACTTGGGCAAGTCTCAAGTGCATCACTCCAACAAAGGGCAACTCGATCCTGCAGGAAATCCACTCGGGCATGTGCAGCCACCATGCGGGCGCCAGATCGATCGCACACAAGGCCCTTCGGTGCGGATTCTGGTGGCCCACCATCCACGCGGATGCCACGGCGCTAACGAACAAATGCCACCAATGCCAACTGCATGCACATCACCACCACATGCCCGCCGTCCCACTGTCCATCCTCCTGTCGCCCGTACCATTCGCATAGTGGGGACTGGACCTAATCAGGGAGCTCCCAAAGTCGAAGGGGCAGTACAGGTACCTGATCGTCATCATTGAATACCACACCAAGTTCATTGAAGCCCAGCCAATGGCAAAGATCACAACAGAGAAGGTCGAGCGTTTCCTCTTCTGTCGCTACGGGACGCCGGTTAGCATCATCACGGACAACGGGCCTCAGTTCAACAACCCTCGGCTCACGGCTTTCTGCAAACGACAGGGAATGGACCTCGTGTTCGCATCACTAGCACACCCCCAGACAAACGGGCAGGTGGAGGCAGCGAACAAAATCATCAAGGCGGGCATCAAGAAGAAGATTGAAGATATCGAACCCGGGGACGCGGGATACGGGCGCTGGCCCGAGGTCATCCCGGAGATCCTATGGTCCATCCGAACAACCACCAACTCCGCCAAGGGCGAAACCCCGTTCAGTCTGACGTTCGGAACGGAGGCTGTGCTACCCTTGGAGATCACCCAACAGAGCCCACGGATCGAGGGGTACGATCCGAGCACGAAGAACGAGGGACTACGACTCAACAACGACTTGCTGGAAGAACGGAGGGACACGGCGCATCTCCACAATGCTGCAAACAAGCAGAGGATCGCCCAATTATATAACCAGCGTATTCGAGCTCGACCAATCCAACAGGGGGACTGGGTGATGAAGGCAATCCAGCAAAAAGTCAAGACACTCCGCCCGTCATGGGAAGGTCCGTACGTCGTGGACGAAGTGGTAAGCGCCAGCACCTTCTACCTTAGAGACATGCAAGGTCAACGACTGCGACACCCGTGGAACATCCAACACTTGAGGAAGTACTTTCATTAAATTTTATTAGGTTGTGTACTTATTCATTTAGGTTCATTTTATTGTTACGTTTGTTCTTAACCCGCCCGCCCGATACTCGGGGGACTGTGGCGAGATTGTTCGCGTTGGTGTAACACTTGGTCAAAGTACCATTGCAAAAATAAGAGCGTACGCGCGAATCATTCAAAAGATGCAAACAAAACAAAAACAGAAGTAAAAGGCACACGAACGGAAAGAAAAGAAACTTCATTAAATCCACAAAAGAGCACGAAGCCCGTTACAAAAAGACCTACACTATTACAAAAGAAAAAAGAAAAAAGTACAGAAAAAGAAATTCCTAAACTACGCCCCGGTATTTACATTCAGCTCTTCCACCTCCTCTGACGAAGCCGACTCCACCCGCTGGACCTGCTCCGCCGGGTCCACCTGCACCAGCACAAGCTCTACCTCTGCCTCACCGGCCACCCCAGAAGGCCCCGCCCCTCCATCAGCACCTGAAGCCTGGGCACTCGCAAGCTTTGCTGTTTCCGCCCGCACGAACGCCCGGTATTCATCCAACTTGATGAAGGGAGTCACCGCTTCACGGAAGGCGGTCACCTGCTCCTCCACATCAGCCTTCACAAGTTCGTAGAGCTCTTCAGACTCCTTGAACATTGCTACGGCCTCCGCGCGAGCAACACGATCCACCTCCATCATCCGAGACTCCGCCTCCGCCTCCCGGGTAGCCGCCTCAGCATGAACACGCTCCGGCTCGGAACGCATCCGTTCCACCTCTACCACCGCGCTCTCACGCTCGGCCTTCAGCTTGGCTTCACGTTCAACGGCTTTGGCAGCCCGGGCAGTCGCCTTCTCCGTACGAATGGTGTACCGGTGGACCAGGTCATTGGCCTTGTTGAGGCTGGCCATAAGCCTCTCCTTCGTCTGGACCGCCTTTAAAGATTCGGCCATGTGGCGTGCCAGTTCCACGTTCTACCGGGAAGCCTCTCCTTCACACGTTCCAGTTCCAGTTCCACGCACACGGAAGAGCTGGTGCTACAGCCGGGTGCACGCAACTAACGCCCTATCCAGAGCGGGGGCTCCAGCGAGGCGGCACCATCGACCAGGGCCTGGCTGAGAGATTCAACGATCGATGTATTCCCCGGAGAGGAGTCATCCGTCCGCGCGCACTTCTGTGGGCGCTCGGCATCACCGGTCGGGGCCAGTGGAGAGGTCTGCACCATCATGAGAGGATCGGCGCGACCCAGAGCCTTAGGAGGCCTCGCGACGGTCCTGCTGCTCGACCCGCCGCTGGTCGCGCTCCACTTGTCTCTGTTCTTTTTCACGGTGGAGGCGGTCCCGATCAGCTCGACTCTGGCCCCGACTGGCCATAGGAGGAGGAGGAGGGGGGATAGGCGTACCCCGCCTGACAGTAGCAGCAGCGGAAACAGAGGGCCCACCACCCGACAGCTGGCGGATGGGAGAGGCGTGCGAGGAGACGTCCGGCGCACGTATGGTAGGCTGAACTTCACCACTGACCAGCATTTCGCCTGACCCGTCCACAACGACGCGACGAACAGTATCCGCACCCTCAAGCAGCATGTTGAGCCGGCGCACGTGCTCCTCGTCCCGATCAATCGCCTTGGACTTAGACATTTTCACTGCAAAATAGAAAGCACAAGGTCAGTAACAGTCGATCAACTACACCACATACATTTCAGATGTCACCACCAGACAGACCAGGTGTTCGAGCTAGGCGTGTCTTCTCGATCAGGTCCCAGTGACACGCCGCCCAGAAGTGCCTTGCCTCGGGCCTTGGGTCTAAGATGAACTTCAGACGGGTGATCCTGTTTTCCTCTTCGAGCGTCAGGGGATACTCGTTCGTGTCCAGCCAGTGGAAGCGTTGGGGGACTCGGTGGACACGACTGGCATTGGCCGCGATCTCGGGGGAGTGAGCGCCAAACTCCCAGTCACCTTCGACCAGGCAGTTGATCGTGCGCCAGCTGGTCGAGGAACTGGGAGGATCGATGAGCCACCACTTCACGCGTGGTTCCACGGTGAAGGTGCCTGAGTCTCGCCGGCGGGAGGAGTACTTCAGGCGGAAGAAGTGGAGGAACTCCGCCCGCGTTGGATGATCCAGCCCGCTCAGGTGGAAGACGTTGAAGAACGCCACCAACGTTCGGGTCAGTGTCGGCCCACACTGACCAAGGGAGATCCTGAGGAGCGCCAGGATGTACTGGAAGAATGGGTGAAGGGGCAGCTTTATCCCCACCTTTAGATGAAACTCGCTGATGCACACATGGCCGGCCGGCGGTCGGGTGAACGTCTCCCCCTTCCCTGGTATCTTCAACTTGACGGACGACGAAATGTGATAATCCCGCGCCCACCGCGCCATCTCCTTGACGCTTGGCGCCCGCTCGGGCTCTTGCACTGGCACTCCATCGAGGAGCACCCAGTGAACGCGTCCGCCCTCTGGAAATTGAGGCACAGGCTGATTCGATCGGACGGCCTCGTCACCCCATGGCCCAGACGATGAGGACCCGCCTGATGACCCAGACGATTCCCCTAACCCTGCGGCAGCGAGCGCTTGTTGGGGATCCATTGGCTGCACCACAGGAGAAGCGTTAGGGATGAACCGAAGAGGCGTTACACTCATCACGGAATCGGACGAGGATGTGTCTGACCCGCTCGTGTACGAACTACAACTAACCCACCCCACCCCCGGTACGTATATCCGCTCACGCGACTGGCCGCTCGATATCTCTATTGGCTCCATCTCCTAGACGCACGCACACGAAACCCACACTTAGCAAAAAAAAAAACTACTAGAAACACCAAAAACCCAGAAAATCCACCCTAAACAAGATCAAACCAGGCACGCCTCAAAAACACGCCTTGTTCTTGAGACGCAAACCCAGAAACCGTGGAGGAGAGAACCAAAGGGAAACCGGAAAAGCAAAAAAAACAAAACAAAATAGAGACAAAAAATAGCAAAACAAGTTCAAGGGCCTCACCAAGTTGAAATCGAAGGTTGAAGGTAGACGTCAACGATGAATTCCGGTAGAGAGCAAGAACAAGAAGTTGAGCAGTTTGCAGAGTAATTTCTTCAAAGTTTCGGTGAAAGTGAAAGTGGTGAGGAAGACGACACCAGAAGCCCTATTTATACTGATCACACGGATTACGCGAACGAACGCCAGCCGTTCATTTTCGCGTATCCACCATCAGATGATGACACGTGGCCCCGGAGCGGTTCACTTACCCGCCTAAGTAACCGCGCTCACCCTTCGGCTTCCCGCCTCGGTTTCAAACCCTAGCACGATCTCCCATGAATCACCACGTGTCAAGCATGCAACACCCCACGCGCCCACGCGCCTGACGCATGACCTTCGAGCAGTTACTACGTCATCAGCATTTAATGCACAGGCCACGCCTGCATTAATTGTGCATGCTAGCATTTATTACACAACGGTTCCCAAGAGGAAGTCAAAAGGAATGTCACCTCAAGCGCCTCACCAGACAGAGCATCACCACACCCAAGGCAAGACGACACACGTCACGACTCCCGCCATTCGGACTGGCGCATGCACCACCCACACGACCAAACCCGAGAAACCTCACAGGCAAGCAAACGCCACCCCACCAGGTGAGTACAACACCATTTAGGCGTCCCGAAAGAGGATGAACGTCCGCGTTCCCTTCCCGTGTGCACGCGCTAAATGAAGAACTGACACCGCCACGGGCGTGGAGCACCTCCCCTCCGTGCGCGTAACGGTAAGCGATCAATTCGCCTGATTAGGCGGCACGGGCATGGGGTCTGTCCTCTCCGAGGGTACGAGGTCCGAACCTTTCCTAGGGCATGGGGTCTGTCCTCTCCTTGCGCGCGCTAAGACCGATGGGCGGCACGGGCGTGGGGCTCCTCCCATCCGTGTGCGTAACGTTAACGATCGAATCGCCGAATTAGGCGGCACGGGCATGGGGTCCATCCTCTCCGAGGGCATGGGGTCCGTCCTCTCCTTAAGCGCGCTAAGACCGATGAGCGGCACGGGCATGCGGTCCGTCCCTCCGTGCGCGCTGCAATAAACGTACGTAACGGTCTTGATCCCACCGTTGACGCTACGATAGGTCGGCGCCGATGAGTTGACAACTCCCTCTCGGGCACCTAAGCACGACCGTTCCGAGGCTTAACGGCTCCATATTGGGGGGTCGGGGTCAGCTCGGATCCATCCATGCATCAAGAACGACCGTTCCGAGGCTTAACGGCTCCATATTGGGGGGTCGGGGTCAGCTCGGATCCACCCATGCATTTCAAGAACGACCGTTCCGAGGCTTAACGACTCCATATTGGGGGGTCAGGGTTAGCTCGGATCCACCCATGCGCGCGATCATACATACATTTGCATACATCCTCATACATTCACGTACATTTTTTTGCATACTCATACTTATCTATCTGTATTCCACTCATTTGTGTTCGTCCGAAAGACTCCACGGGCACGCGGCTCCAAATAGCAAGATTCGTTTGGAGGCCGGGCCCAAAATGCAGAACCGCACGAACAGGTACACGATCGGACGCACAGATACCCACTCCGTCAAGCGAGTCTTTCCTTGACCGGAGAGTTGGGGGACTTGGGGGTTACAGGATCACGCATCACTGCTCAATCGGATAAGTATTTTGTTTAATCGCACGAACCCTTTTTCAACTCCCCAGTCAAGAAAGTTCTCTTTGACTTGGGGACTTGGGGGACTTATTAGTATAGCAGCATTAGTTCTCCGATTAAACATACTTACCCACTTAAGCAGGTAATCAACACCTACCAGACCACCCGAAAGACCACCAGGAAGGCTACAACTTCACTTACAAGACCAACCCCATCCGAGCACACACGCGCCCGACAAGCGCACGCCCGGATATTCGCTCCACATAACAGACAGAGCAACTCTATCCCACATCGAGGAACACAAGTAAACAACAAACTCAACCACCTATATATGAAAGGTATTTATTACAGGTAAAGGGACATCACAACTCATTCAATAGCATTCAATTCCACTAGACACTCCAACCTACCTTCTCGCACATTCAGTTGACTGTTACATCCAATACATCCTCTAACTTAGGCATCGGAGCGTTGAAGGCAGGCCACCCCTGTCTCGACCATCTGACCGCCCGTTTGTCGTTGTATTCTTCTAACAGTTGAACCCGAACACGCATACCCGAATACCCGAAGGGAGAAGAAGCGCCCGACCATCCGAACAGCCCGAGCGTTCGGACGAGAGAGAGAAGAGCTCGTACTTGCTTCTGCTAGATTGCGTCCTGCGTAATCCGGTAGAAACACTTTCGGTCACCTTCGAGTATCCTAAAGTGAAGGGTTTCTGTCCTCTTTGTGGATTGTTCATTCATGGGGAGGTGAGCTATGTGGTGTAGCAGGCTCAGGAAGAGCGACAGATTGAGCGGGCAACAGTTAGATCCTCGACACTGCTTCATGGATTTGAAAATGGACCGGTTTTCTCCTCTACGGTGCAACCACCGCCTGCATCGGCAACATAAGTCCCAGGTGTCTCAATGGGAGAGTTACCACGGGCCGAGGCCATGCAAGACGAGACTATGCATGCTGAGCACGTGACATACATGCAAGAGACTCGGGTCCATGGTTAAGAACACTTGTCCTACATGAAGGGAAACCCTCTTTTTGAGAGGGACCCACTAACTTCAGTTATTTTTTCGTAGGTTCCAATTTTAGATGGTAATCCACAATCATGCCTGCTTGGAGCACACCATGTAGCCCAGAAGGCAGTTGGGAAATCTTCGGAGGCTACAAATACTTATGTCAGGTCCGAGCGGTGCAAGGCCAAAGCGGCATTGCAGATAGTTGAATCATCTCTGCGGTGGCGACCCTAGTGCATGCAGATGGTGCATCTTCACTGGCTGAAGGAAGCGGTCAACGCACAGATGAGGCATCGTCGCTGACTTCTAAGAATTCTAGGAGGGCTGTCCCAGTCCCGTGGGGTGGAAGGAAGAGAAGGACGCGGGAAAAGACCACCACCAGTGGCTGGCGATAGCAAGGCAGTGAGTAACTGTGTGACAGAGGTGTCCACGTATGAGTCCTTGCAGAAGAAGATGACACTACATTTGATCGCTGAGAAGATGGCCGAAGAGCAACTAGTGATGTTGTAATTTGGGGTGCATAACTAGATAGGATGTGGGGCTCCGATTATTTTTTTTTTGTCATTTCCCTACGTTTAGCTTGTCTAGTAATGTGATGATATGTATGTGTTGAGCATGTAATAGTTTAGATTACTCTGGGGAGTTCTTTCTTGATGACTCGGTGTTCTTTTTGTAATCTTTCAGTCCAATCAATTCTATCGTTCATCTATAAAGGGTGTGTGTGTGTGTGTGGGGGGGGGGGGGGGGAGGGATTTTCCTACGAGCCTATATAATTATGTGATGATATGTATGTGTTGAGTATGTAATAGTTTAGATCAATCCTAGAGAGTTATTTCTTCATGACTCGGTGAGAAATTAACTAAATCAAATTAGTCTACTTAATTTAGCTTTAGCTTGATAGTCTAATTGAATAGACTAGTTCGAATAGTCGACACAATATATCAAACTTGTCTACTCTCTATCGAATTTAGTTATTATATACAGAACATTAGTATATGTGTTTTATTTAAATTCAACCTATTGGAAATTGGAAATCCCTGATCTCTGGAAGTGATATCAATATTAGGGGCGAACTATGAAATGGTAAAATGCAAGAATTAGAAAAGCTTCATTGATTTGATTGATAAGCTAACATGGCCAAGGATATAGCATAAATACTTTTGAAATACAAAAGGATCCAACAATGCACCACTGACCAACAATGCAGGCGTACTTTAGCCGTACTTAGCTAACTGCCGAAGGCATCTTATCTAACTGACTCTACTCAGAAGCTTGTCGTTAATCTGGACTAAAGTAGTATCATACGGGCCTGGCCTGATAGACTGGGTTAATGTTAGGATGGGCCTAACAAGACCCCCTCCTCCCTTGGAACAAGCTTGCCCTCAAGCTTGGAAGTGTTGAAATTTGGGCATCGACCCAAGTCGCATCTTCAGTGAGGAGTCCAATCAATTCTATTAACCATTTTGTGACCGACCGGTTCTTCTTACGTACCACAACCATGTCGAGCACCCTGGCCGGGATCCAATCAAACTCACCATCTTCGGTCAGTGGGGGAAGAGTGGTAGAGATTGAGACATGATCACGGTTCCTTTTTTTCTTCAGTAAAGCCACATGGAAAACTGAGTAGATCTTAAAGTGGCTAGGAAGATCGAGTTTGTACGCAACAGTTCTGATGCGCTCCAAGATCTTGAATGGGCCATAGAATCGACCTATCAACGTTTGAGATGGCCGGTGAGCAAGCGATTTCTGCCTATACGAATGAAATTTCATGTGTGTGTCCTATGCATGTTCGCGTGTTGGCACATTCTATTTTGTGCAATGTGCACGTTATCCCAGAGTGTGCTCAGTAACTCATCTCTATTGGAAAGAGCCTCAGCCTCGGCCTAGTTAGCAGCAGACCTAGGTATGTACTGGAACAAGGACGGTGGAGGTTGTCCATATAGTGCTTGGTAAGGTGACATCTTAATGGCAGCCTGGAATGTTGTATTATACCAATACTTGACCCAGTGGAGGAGATCAGCCCAAGATTTAGGATGGTCGACAATGAAGCAACGGAGGCAGTGTTCCAGCATCCAATTAAGCACTTCTGATTGGCTGTCGGATTGAGGGTGGTAGGCCGAACTACAGCAGAGGTTTGTGCCCTAGAGCTTGAAAAGGGACTTCCATAAGTTTATGAGGAAGATACAGTCGTGGTCACTCACAATCGACCGTGGCATGCCGTGGAGCAGGAATATCTTCTTTGTTAAGACATCGACAATTTGGGCTGCTGTGTAGAGGTGAGAAACGGCGATGAAGTGACCGTACTACGAAACTCGATCGACTACTACCAAAATGGATGTCTTGCCTTGAGATGGAGGCAGCCCATCGATAAAATTCATAGTTATGTCGACCCACACCTTCTCGGGCACCGAGAGAGGCTGTAAAAGACCAGGCGGTTGCACTGTTTCATAGTTCATCCTTTGACACATATCACAGGCTTCTACATAGTCTTTCATGTCTTTTTGCATTCTGGGCCAGATGAAGTTCTGGCGAAGGCGAATGAGAGTTCTTAGATACCTTAAGTGGTCTGCCGATAAAGAGGCCAATCTGTCGAGGCTGGCACATAGATGCGATCCTTGTAGAACAGTTTGTTGTGGAGGTAAAAGAACATTTTCTTTGTGATAGTATTGGACTTGAGTGCCTCAATGATAGGGGAGATGATGGGTGTGAAAACCACCTTTTAAAGATACTCTATTCTCAACTTGGATATATCAATGTAGTATGATAAACATGGGTTATCGAACACAAGGAATTGGTGACACTAAATCCTAACACGAAATTAAAATGCTGACAGACTCGACTATAGTACATTAATGACACTACAACCCTACTCTAAACAGAATTAAATGACACGAAATTTGGATATAATAAACAAGACACAGTGATGGACTACTACACAAAATATTAGGGTATTCCGAGTTTATTTGTGTATTGAACTGAATCGACTAAACTACAGCTAATGCTGAAAGTAAATGCTGAAAAATAAATATAATTATGAATGCTAATGAGTTTAAACTATATGATAAATGGGTTATGAGGAATGCAATCCACCACCTTCATTCCATCTATCTAACACATACTTAATCTAATACACATATTCAATTAATGAAACTTCTCAGGAAGGCCGACAAACACGACACATCTTATTACATAATCCTTATGCCTATGTGAGCTTGTCATGGACATCCCTCACATCTATCCCTCTACTGAACCTATAGTCATGGACCCCAAGGTTTACAAAGAAGAAAAAATTAAGTTCTAAAAAAGGTTTGAGAATCTACAAAGATTCACAGGTACACTATAGGCATGTCATGCTAAACCTAGGGTTTCAATCACCCGACGGTAAAATTGGTGTATCACTATAGAGAATCCGGTGGAAAAAATTATCTTCAGTCACTTGTGTCTCATGAATAGAATCCTAGCATGCATACTAAGTTTTCTACCAAAGCAAACATACAATAATTCATACGGTGAGTCACATAGAAAAAGAAACCTCATTCGAATTGAATATGCAAAATTAGGTTAAAGTGTATGAATTAGAAAAACTTCACGTACAGGGCTTCAAGCAGCCTCTTAACAAGATGTTTAGCTACAAAAAATCAGAATTAAAATGAATCAAAAACAAGCATAAAGTTTACAGATCAAAAATAAATGAAGAACTGAAGCTGTCCTCCTGCTTTGATGGGTCGAAGCTAATGCTTCGATGGATCGAATCCAACTCTGGCTCCTTGCGGCTGCTCTTCTTCTCTGCTCGAGTTTCTCTCCTTAATTTCTGATTAGCCTTCCAAAAAACCTAAAATATGTTTATATATGTCTCCCAATTGATCTTCTAGAGTCCATATTGGAATAAGCTTCTTTAATTGCACAAAACTTCTTCTTGAATCTATATTGAGCTAGGAATTCATTTCTTTCTTTATTTTTCCACAAAACCTATAAAACAATAAATATTAACTAAATACTCAAATATAGAACAATAAACTAAGTATAGAGAATGAATTAAGCACCGAATAGACACATATATATGCGACTATCAGAAGATTTACTGAATCTTCTAGACACGCTCTATCTATGACTGATCTGCTGTCAAAAATGGGGCCAGAGGCATTCTGAATGCTATAGAACTCATGACACCTCGATAGTGTGTTTGGAACTGAGTTCATTGGGTCTACATAGTAGATGATCTTGTAGTTGTAACCAAGCAATTTTTCTAATCATTTGTGTTATGCAGAGGTGCTTCAGAGGTTGGTGATCTATGATTATGGTGAAGGAACTACCCAAAAGGTACTGGCGCCAGTGATCAACTACAAACAAAATGGCCAACATCTCATTTTCATAAGTAGAGAGAAGTTGGTTGTGATGAGAGAGGTGCTTGCTCAAGAAGGCTATTGGGTGATGTTGTTGAGTCAGTACCGCACCAATCTCCATGTTACTTGCATCTATTTCAATGAAGAACTCATCCTCAAAGTTAGGAAGCGCAAGGACCAGGACCGACGTGATGGCTGATCTGAGGGCAGAGAAGGCATGTGTAGTTTTAGGTATCTAGGTGAAGTTGTCCTTCTTGAGTAGCTCGTTTAAAGGCTTAGAAATTAAGCTATAGTGATGTACAAACCTCCTGTAGTAGCCTGAGAGACCCAAGAAACCCTTTAAAGCCTCGATTGTCTTGGGTTGAGGCCAATCCAAGATGCACTGAACTTTGTCTTGATCCATGCCAACACCAGCAACTGAAATTGTATGCCCCAAATATTGAACTGGTGGCTGGGCCAGTGAGCAATTGGACATTTTGAGATGTAACTGATGTGCCTGCAATATCTTAAGTACTTCCTCCATATGCCACATATGAGTAGTATAATCTTTGCTATAGACTAATATGTCGTTAAAGAAAACTAAAACACATCTAATATGCGAGGTAAATGATGAAAGATGTGATTCATAAGAGCTTGGAAAGTAATGGAGGCGTTAGAAAGACCAAAAGACATTACCACGAATTTGAAGTGTCCTTGGTGTGTGTGAAAGGCAGTTTTGTGAATGTCGTCTTCCCACATACACACTTGATCTTGATGGTACTCGGAATAAAGGTCCAATTTGGTGAAGAAGTGCGCTCCGTGAAACTCATCTAGTAGTTCATCGACCACCGAAATCGGGAAACGGTCTTTGATGGTAATTTCATTCAAATTGCGGTAATCTACACAAAATTGCCAAGTGTGATTCATCTTTTCCATAAGCAACATTGGAGAGGAGAAGACACTCGTGCTATGACAAATAATGCCCTCCGCAAGCATCTCATCCGTTTGGTTCTCAATCTCGGTTTTATGTGAGTGAGCATGTCGATATGCCCGAGTGTTGACCGGACTGCTTTGTGGCAAAAAATTGATGCGGTGGTCAACTTCTCTTTGAAGAGGTAGACTGGCTGGCGGTTTGAACAGTGTAGCAAATCTGGATAGAAGTTGGGCCAATTCTTGTTAGTGTTGGGACTCAGGCGGGGATGGCTGAATGGAGTAAACAGGCTCATTGAGGTCCAAATCATTGGGAAGTAACTCCAGGATTTCTTTGTCACTGAGCACCGATTGAGGTTTTACCGATATACCCCTTAGGATGTGGCGCCACCCCTAGGAATGGAAAACCATCAATTTTTCAAGGAAATTCGAACCTATAAATATGAGAGTGTCCAACCATGGTACACCGAGAACCAAATCAAAGCTATCCACTGGCAAGATTAAGAAGGAGTCTTGAAAATAATAATTCTGCTATTAAATGCGAACATTGATTGCTTTACCCATGGATTGTATTGTGTGGCCTGACGTCGTTTTGAATTTGTGACCAATAGGAGGTGCAATCTGCAAGCCCAAACTCTTCCTGGATGGCCTCATGGAGCTTTATCATTTCGCTGGCCAGGGTGTAGGTAATAGACATTAGTGGGAGATGAGTGATGTTCGATTCAATCTGCGCCTCAGCCTCACATAATGCGCTGTCGTCCGACAAAAGCACTGATTCGTCCTCATCATACTCCAAAATTTCCATAAACAACTTCTTGCAAGGGTGGTTGGGCGTGTAGAGATCGTCGCAATTGAAACACAACCATTTGGCTTTGCGCTCTCTCTGCTCTGCTGGTGAGAGGCGACGGTGGGTGGGTGTCTTGGAAGCTTGGGAGGTTGTCGCCACCACAGTGTTAGACGGAGTCGACTGTGTGAAGATGGGGGAGTGGGTTGGGTTGGCATTAGAGTGGGAACAGTTATGTGGAGGGAACGTTGGAGTCCAAGATAGACGAGCCTGACGAAGGTCTGTGATTTTTTGCCTCATAACGTTGGGCAAGACATTGTGCATCAGAGAGATATTTGGGTACCAAGGCCAACATATCATGCTTTAGCTCTGCCTTCAACCGCCTGCAGAAGATAGACATGAGCTGGTCATCAGACCAATCAGAGGCTCTACAAGAAAGCTTAGTGAAAGTTGTAATGCACTCATCTACCGACTATGTTTGCTGCAAGTGTGAAAGTGCACCCTTGAAATCGGTATAATTTTCTGACCCGAAGTGCTCCAATAGAGTGGACACAAAACTCGCCCAAGTCGGGTTGGGGTTGCGGAGCTCACAGGCTTTCATCCAAACGTCGGCGTAAGAATTGAAATTTGACGCTATAGTCGTAACCTTTTTCGAAGCAGGTACCTTGTATGTGCGAAGGTATCTTTCAACCATGGTCAACCATCCTAGGACGTCCTCCCTGTTGAAGCGGTGTAAATCAATTTAGGAGGTTGGTATGGGGTTTCTGCTGTGAAGGAGTTGTGAGGTAGAGGTCGGTGTGAGTGGGTAGGCTGTGATTGAGGAAAGGGTTCAAACAAGGTGGATATCGCCGGAGTGAATAAAGGGTTGGAGAATTGAAATAGTGATGATGGAGGAGTAAAAGTTATGCTAAGTGAGGGACCATCTCCAAGGGAAGTGGATGGAGGTTAGGACAACCCTAGGGACATCCAATCAGACACCACTAAAGTCCCACATGGAAGAAATTGTAAGACATGTGCCCTTCATAAGGGATCACACATGAGAAGAAGTAATTGGGTGACTAACTAGACATGGGCTTTCACTATTGGGTGTGTGGGTTTGGGCCTTGGGTTACCAAGGAAAACCCAAATATATAAATGACAAAAGATGGGCCTTGGGCCTTGGGGCTCTATTGATTAATCCAAAGTTAAATTAAATTTTAGAAAATTAATATTTTAATTTTTGGATAAATATGAAATTAATATTTTAATTTTCGGATAAATATGAAAATTCAAAAGAAACGACGGTTGATCGCGACTTTTGAAAAAAACAGTGTTTAACACTTATAAAAGGACGACCTCAGGTCGTTATTCATCATCCAAAAAAAAATTCCAGAACTTCATATTCTTTCTCATATTGCTGATCGGAAAAGAACATAGAGTAAATCGCCAGAGTTCAAGTTCGTGTGCAAGAACTTGAACCAGATAGTTGTATTATCGAGATAGACGTCCAGACTACAAGCACAAGTGATGGCGAAATTCTGTCTTAGAACACTACGTTTACAGGTCTCTATCTGATCAAGTTAATAAATTTATTTTTCGTCTTTGTTATCAATTTTAATTTCGATTTTTTAGTTATTATACGTATAGATTGTTTGTATACAAAAGACTGATCCAGTCTAACAGAAGTGAACCAAAGTTGAGTGGAAAAAATGACTGATGGGACTACCGACGTGCGTTGGTGGATGGCGACAAGCATCGACTGGTGCAAAGCAGCCATTTAAGAGTGAATGCCAGCTTGTCCGTGCTGTAGGGAGTCGATATGGTTGTTTATGAGCTCTTGTTGGGAGTGGAGATACTCCATAGATGTGCGGAGGTTGGGTTCCGGAGGAGTAGAAGAGCTGGGGGCGGAGGAGGTGGTGGTGGTAATAGGTGTGGAAGAAGGTGGTGGAGGGGTTGGCGGAGGATCCATTTGGTTCACGTGGAAGTGCAAACCACGCATAGACCTGGCCTGTTACCTGATATTAGGAACGAACTATGAAATGGTCAAATGTAAGAACTAGAAAAGCTTCATTGATTTGATTGATAAGCCAACATAACTGAGGATACAACATAAATACTTCTAAAACACAAAAGGATCCAACAGTGGACCACCTACCAACAATGCAGGCGTACTTAGCCAACTGCCGAATGCATCTGATCTAACTGACTTTACTCAGAAGCATGCCGTTAATCTGGACTAGTAATATCATCTGGGCCTGGCGGATGGACTAGCTTAATGTTAGGATGGGCCTAACAGACCAATATTAGAGTACGTTAAACGAATTCAAACCTAATTACAATATCTTACTACCTTATTGAAGCAATGCAATTTTACTTTCTTTTAACATTTAGTTACAAATCAAAGCTCGATGCTTTTAGATAAAGATTTGGGAACATCATGTAAACTCCATACTTCATCGACGAAGCTCTCTGATCACTCTTCTGGTTTTCTATTCTCCAAAGTCCAACAATTAGAGCAGCTGCACCGCGACTGGATCGAGCAGCTCGAGCAGGTCGAGATCGGCGGGCCCCGGCACCGGCAGCACGAGTAAGGTCGAGATCGGCGTGCACCGGGGACGAGCAAGGACGGCGACCGCACGTTGACGGAGGGGACGAGCAGCTGCTGCTCGTTCTCGTGCTCGAGCAGGTGATGACGTCATCCACGCGCGTGGGTGACGTCATCGAGTGTAATTTTTTTTCACCGTGGCGCGTGCAAAAAGATAAAAAAAAAATTTTACCGGACCAATGGGGCACTGACACGTGGCAGCCCGAAAAAAAAAAGTAACGGTCAGATTGATCTGGACCGTCCATTTCAAATCAAAAATCTGATCGGACGGTCCAGATTCAAGCGAAACGGTAACCTGATTTTTTTTCTGAATTTTCTGATTTTTTCTGCCATTTTGCAAAATAACCCCTGAAAAATTGCAAAAAAATCCCTAAAAATTCCAAAAAATTGCAAATAACACCCTAGTATTTCTCTATAAATACTACATCAATTTTCATTCACATCTCACACAAATTCATTCTCTCCTTCCTCTTCTCCTTCATCCTATCCTTCCTCTTCTCCTTCATCCTCCTCACAAAATGTCGAATTGGCAAGCTTCCGAAGATTTGCAACTTTGTATTTCTTATTGTCGCATTACCGTTTGCCCAATTACCGGCAACTCGCAAAAGTCCGACAAATTGTGGGAAAAAGTCTATGCCGATTATAAGGAAAATTGGTCTCTTGCGCATGGTGAATCAAGGCCGGAGCCTAGGACCCAAACCGCGGTTTCTTCTCGTTTTACAAAGTTGAAGCCGAGTTTTCGAACTTGGGGTGCCGCTCTTGCATATGCACGAAGGAATGTACAATCCGGGGAAAATTTGCAAGATGAGGTAAGTGTTAATAATTTTGTCGTAAAGCTCATCTATTACATTTATTTTAATCAATGTTGACATCTCCATTTCGTAGATATTATTTTGACATACA
The DNA here is from genome assembly GCA_946800695.1 of Geum urbanum. Lineage (NCBI taxonomy): Eukaryota > Viridiplantae > Streptophyta > Magnoliopsida > Rosales > Rosaceae > Geum > Geum urbanum. The sequence goes on from OX327011.1 coordinate 49,204,467, forward strand.
AATTTTTGGCACCTTAGATAAGAAAAGCTCAATCATGGTACGTGGCACAAAAAAAAAACAATTTACCAAATTTGATTGTTGGGAAGTGATGAAAAACCATCCAAATTTTCGGGCCGTCGAACCTACCATACCACCTCCTTCATATTCCAACTCCGCAACTACTCCTCCTTTTACCTCAATGCCTCCCCCCGTCGACGTGGAGGATGATGAAGTCATTCCAACACCACAAAGCAATGAAGAAGAAGTGTACTCTAGTCCGGTTAGACCAATCGGAGTGAAGGCGGCCAAGGAAGCCAAAAGAAAGGGGAAAAGAGCATGCTCATCTTCAAATGAGGTAAGAGATGAGGTTTTGAAAAACATGATGGAAAATCAAAGAATGCATCTCGCCGGGCAAAAAGAAACTGATGCCACTGAACTAGCTTTGTACCAAAAACAACTCGCCCTTAAGGAGAAGGACTACAAATTGAGGGCCGAAGCGGAGGATTCAAGGATAATGGCAATGGATACGGATGCTATGACCCCAAAATCGAAGAGGTATTTTTCGAAGAAAAAAGAGAGTATCCTAAAGAAATTGGAGGAAGAGGAAGGAGATGGTAGCGATGAAACATTTTCAAATTGTTATCGCCCACTGTTTCAGTAGTTTGGTATTTGTTTTTCCATTATTTCTTATGTACTTTAAATTTCCAATAATTCTAGGGTTTGATTGAAATGATGTACTTTAAATTTTCAAATAATAAAAACGCACTTTTCTTATTACATCAAAGCTCACGCACAGTACAACAACACATAATGACTTAAAATCAAACACACATCACTCAAACAACTAAAAGGAAAAACAAATAAAGCAAACATGTTGCAAACCAGGTTAATTAAAATTACACACCCACATCATTTAAAGTCGTTCGCCGGTCTCTAGATACCAGTTGTGCTTAACTAAGTCCTTTTGCAACTCTCCATGGATGTACGTAGATTGGAGATCTACAACACGGTCGGCAAATCGTTGTTCATTTTGTGCATCCCTTCCAACAGGCTCAAAAGGAATACGATTACCTTGTTCATCTACTGGCCCATCATAAACATTGAAAGCAGTTGATGGGTTTTGAAGATCTTCTTCTTCCAACTCCTCGAACTCCTCATCCACAAATTCTTCTTCGACAATCATGTTATGCATTATAATGCAAGCCAACATGATACTCTTCAATGTCGATTGGTGATGACACCTAGCTGCATGCCGAATAATTGCCCAACGAGATTGCAAAATTCCAAAGCACCTCTCTACATCTTTGCGGTATGCCTCTTGTTTCTTGGCAAAGAGTTTCTGTGGAAGCTCTTGGGGATTGGAGATTGTTTTCACAAACGATGAGTACCTGGGATATATACCGTCAGCTAGATAGTAAGTATTGTGGTAAGTCATACCGTTGACTTTATAGGTCGCACTCGGACTGTTTCCGGCAAGGAGCGAATCAAATATGTCCGATTGGTGGAGCACGTTGATGTCATTTTGTGATCCGGGTACCCCAAAGAAGCTGTGCCATATCCACGTGTCATATGAGGCCACCGCCTCTAAAATAATAGTCGGACGCTTCTTTCGGCCCGAGAATGCTCCTTGCCAAGCTGTGGGGCAGTTCTTCCACTCCCAGTGCATGCAGTCAATGCTTCCGATCATACCAGGAAATCCGCGATGCCTTGCTCTCTTTAGAAGTCGGGATAAGTCTGTGGCATTTGGAGCGCGGAGATAGAGGTCACCGTAAAGCTCGTAGATATGCATACACCACTTCTTCATGCATTTTAGTGTTGTGGATTCACCCATCCTTGTTATTTCAGCACACTGATCTGCGGCTGCGCCGTACGCCAACATACGAAGAGCGCCTGTCATCTTTTGTTGTGGAAGAAGTCCAACCAATCCGACGGCGTCAGCTCTTTGGTGCCAAAATTGGTCGTGGTTGCAGAGATCCGTCACTATACGGTTGAATAAATTGGTACTCATTCGATACCTTCGACGAAAGGCTTGTTCGTTGAAGACGGGGCGTTCGATGAAGTAATCCTCCATCAGATTATGTCCCCTTGACTCCCTCATTCGTTCTTCATTTGGTCGGCGGCGAGGTGGTTCGTCATCGAACATTGCATCGACCACGACCGCTTCAGTGATGAAATTGTTAGCAATTTCGGCATTTCGCCGACGTTGCTGTCGCCTCCTCCGGAAAAAATTCTCAAAACTAAAAGGATTCATCTTATCGGAATGTGGAATATATGGTTGGTTTTGGTGTGAATGAACGATGAGCACCGATCAACAAATATATAGCCGAGTGTAGATGAAGTGATTAGATAAGCTGATGACACGTGTCGGCTTACAATTGGTCGGAAATCTCTCCGAGAATCTTATACAATTATTAAAGCCGATCATGAACAGCTGACATGACACGTGTTGCCTCGTCATTGGTTGAAAATCTTATCGGAAATTTTGTACAATTATTTACCCGATAACCTTCTGTCGGCGTGACACGTGTCAATTCGTCATTCGTCGGAAATCTTACCCGAAATCTTATTCAATTTATGTCAAATTTAATTTATGTCAAATTTAAAAAAATTTAAAATTTAATTTAATTTAATTATTCATACACGACAAGTTTATGGATTGGTTGAAAAGTTAAAAAAAAAATTCAAATTTTGTTTATGAACAGTAATAGCACGTGCTATTTTTTGACACCGCTGCGCGAAAAATAGTTTCTGCACCTCCTATTCGATGAACAGTGACTGCTCCACCTCAAACAGTGCTTGCTCCTCCTCAAATTGCTCCTCCTATTCGATTTTACCCATGCGGATGCTCTTACAGCTCCTCTTTTCTGATTTGTTTAAATGTGAACATCCCCCCTACGATGCTCACTTATTTTTATAGTCTTATTTTTATAGTCTTCTCTGTGTCAGAAAGGGATTGCCAAACATTGATGACGAACCATGTGACTACTCTCTCCAGTATTTTGCTATTTTTGTAGAGAGACCTCCACCTAGCTAAAGTCTATCCATCCAACTTTCTCATCCTCAATGTTGTTTTGTTTCTTTCTTTTTCTACTGTTGCTGTTGTTGTCATCACCGCCCGTTTAGTCCACTCTGATCATTAACACCTTATTTTGTTTGGTACATAAAGTCATCAGTGGTTAAATTAAATCCTGCTTTTTTTTACTGCGAAATCCAAGTGGGTTTTCCAATCATAGTTGAAAAGTTTGATGCTTTGTCGTTTTGGTGTTTCAAAAGTTTCCAACTTGGAACTCACTCTGCGTATCCAACATGAGTAAAATCTAAAAACCAACCGATATCTGTCTGAGTTGGTTTCCTAGGCAAGTGGGTTTCTTTCACAAGTCTCACAAGTCACAACCACTCCCATTAAGCAAGATAAACAACTCAAAGCAAAGTCAATGTTCAAAACTCTACCTGCAAATAAGTCAAGTTGATAAATGGTGGCACCTACAGCTATATAGGGTGATTGGATTGGATTGATGATTGTGCTTCCATGGAGATGGAGTTGAAAAAAACTCAAAAGCGTTGTCATTGAGAGTGACTGAGAATTGAAAAGTTGAAAAACAAAGTCATTAGTTGAAGTTGAATTAATAAAGAGGGAGGGAGAGAGAGAGAGAGATTTGAAGAATCATTTTCCCTTCTGGAAGATGAATATTAAAACTTTGATCCCTTCATAATGGAAGAGCTGTATTTACTGGTTTGAAGATAAGAGCTGGTTTGACATTGGCTAGCAGCATGTTTATTGCTTTCACAAACCTTTTGCAGTAGTAGCAATCCAACACTATTTCTTGTTGACCTGTTAGAAATAGAGGACCAATTGCTTCTCTCTCTCTCTCTCTCTCTCTCTCTCAGTTCTGGTGAGATGGGTGGTGTTCTAGCAATTGGGCTCTTGCTTTGTGCTCTGGTGTTGCTCTTTGATCCTTCAAGTTCACATCCTCTATGCATTGATTCAAGTAGGTTTTTGCTCTTTATACTTTATTTCTTTGTTGATGTACTACTTACTACTATACAAAGTTTGCTCCTTTGCAGATTTACTGTACAAAGTTTTGCTCCTTTATCTGATTCACTGCACAAAGTTTGTTGTTTTATGTGAAGAAAATGAACTCAAATGGTTGAAAATTGATGCAGGAGCACCTTCTACTTTGACAACACCACTCAAGTTTTGCTCTTACAATGGAACTGCTTGCTGCAACTCCACACAAGATTCACAGATACAGAAGCAATTCCAGTCCATGAACATCTCTAGTTCTGCTTGTGCTTCTCTCTTGAAACCAGTACTTTGTGCTGTAAGTCTTTGTCTAATTGTGTAGCTTAACATATATGCCAGCGTAAATTGAAGATATGAAAATATCTTATTTCATTTCTGTGTCCATTGTTTTTCTAGAGATGTGATCCATTTGCAGCTGAGCTATTCACTATTGATTCTGGGCCAAGGCTAGTACCTATTCTATGCAATTCAACAGTTCCATCAGCAAATTCATCCCAATCTTTAATCCAAGTAACAAATGACTTTTGCTCTAATTTATGGGATACATGTCAGAATGTATCCATAGCCAACTCCCCATTTTCTCCTTCATTACAAGGCCAAGCTGGAATACCTGTGAATACTAATGTTAGTGAGCTAACCCAAATTTGGAAATCAAAAGCCGATTTTTGCAATGCGTTTGGTGGAGTTTCTAGTGATGACTTGGTCTGTTTCGATGGTGAGCCAGTGAAACTGAATGACACTGGAACTCCTATCCCTCCACATGGTTTGTGCCTTGAGAAAATCGGAAATGGTTCGTACCTCAACATGGTTGCTCACCCTGATGGCTCAAACCGTGCTTTTTTCTCTAGTCAAGAGGGTAGGGTTTGGCTGGCAACTATTCCTGAAGAGGGATCAGGAGAGGCAATGACTCTTGATGTGTCCAGTCCTTTTGTGGATTTGACTGATTATGTACATTTCGACACTGAGTTTGGAATGATGGGTATGGCTTTCCATCCCAATTTTGCGCAAAATGGACGGTTCTATGCTTCGTTTAACTGTGACAAGGAGAAATGGTCAGGATGCACAGGAAGATGTTCATGTAATTCAGATGTCAACTGTGATCCTTCAAAGATTGGTCCTGATAATGGGGCTCAACCATGCCAGTACCAAACTGTTATAGCAGAATACAGTGCTAATGGTACCGCTGCTAATATTTCCTCGGTACAACTCTATACACACCGAAAGAAATCTGTATTGTTGTTGTTAAATGTTACATGAACTCTTATGATATCTAATGAATTTTTTGGTCTTGTTTTTCCAGGCAACAAGTGCTAAACCAACAGAAATTAGAAGAATATTTACTATGGGACTACCTTTCACAGGTCATCATGCAGGACAGATACTCTTTGGACCTGAAGACGGGTACCTGTACTTCATGATGGGAGACGGTGGAGGCAAGGGTGATCCATACGGCTTCTCTCAAAACAAGAAATCATTGCTCGGAAAAATTATGAGGCTCAATGTTGATAGTGTACTAAGTGAGTATCAGCTCTAGAAGATATAGACTTTATGATATATATGTTCCTGTCTCTTGATTTGGTTGCAAAGCTTATAGTATTCAATTTTTCATAATGATTAATGTACTATCTAACAGGTGCTTCAGAAATTGATAAACTTGCTCTATGGGGAAACTACTCTATCCCAATAGATAATCCATTCTCTGAAGATCCAGAATTGAGGCCAGAAATATGGGCTACAGGGTTAAGAAATCCATGGCGCTGCAGTTTCGATTCACAAGACCCTTCCTACTTCATATGTGCAGATGTTGGCGAGGTATGACATGAAGGTTTCAATTATTGTTGACACTTCCACAGTAATGTGCAACTCTTTTTCCACATGACATATATATTATTTGTTACTGATTTTGTTCATGTAATATTGTAGGATCTGTATGAAGAGGTGGATGTTATCACCAAAGGTGGGAACTATGGCTGGAATGTTTATGAGGGTCCTTATCCTTTCACTCTCCCAAGCTCCTCTACTAAAAACACAACCACAAAACTCACAAACCCAATTTTTCCTATAATGGGGTACAACCATTCTGATGTCAACAAGAAAGAAGGCTCGGCATCTATAACCGGGGGATATATCTATCGTTCCACAACAGATCCGTGCATGTACGGAAGGTAAACTAATCAACTCCGTACTTCCCTGATCAAATATTGGCACTAATGTAGCTACTGAAATATTGATCATGATTTAAAATGTGTTGAATATTTTTTTTTTGGTTTGTTTTTTAAGGTATGTGTATGGAGATTTGTATGCTGGTGCAATATGGGCAGGCAGTGAAGACCCTGAAAACAGTGGCAACTTCAGCACAAGCAAGATTCCTTTCAGCTGCGGGCGCGACTCTCCTATCGCGTGCACGTCAGTCCCCGGAAGCAGTCTTCCGGCCCTAGGCTACATTTTCTCATTTGGAGAGGACAATCGCAAAGACCTCTTAGTTCTGTCCAGCACCGGTGTCTATAGAGTTGTTCGTCCTAGCCGATGTAACTACACTTGCTCCAAGGAAAATGTGACTGCTGGTGACACACCAAGTCCTTCTGGTTCTCCTAATCATGCTTCCTGGACAAGTAACCCAACTAGAAACAATGTGATCATGGTCTCTTCTCTAGTGCTTTTGCTTCTGCTCAGTTTTGTCTAGTATAGTTTGTTACACTGTTCTATCTGATGTTCTTATTGTACCTTAACAGATTATCTCTCTGATCATTTGTTTCCTATCTAATATAAATATATGTTGAGCTCTAAGACTGGTGATCAGCTTCTCTAACATGGCTGTTTGAGTAGGTCAAAACCATACAATGTGCTGCCCCGCTTCTATCGCAATGGGCTTACTCTGTCAAAGGGATCGAGCCCAGCCCATTTAGTAGATCTGTATGGAGCAACAGCATGTGTGTGTCCAATAACTCCTCATGACTTGCTAGGCCCGTCAAAGCCCACTAGGAGAAAACAATTCTTTTTTGACTGTAAAATAAAAAAGAAAAAATATTTCAGCTAATTAAAAGCTAACTGAGCTTATGCTACATTGAGTAAAATCAGTAAATTCCATATTTCATATGGTGAGCTATGATTCATCTGAACTTTGCATTAGTAGTACAGAAATTTTCCCTTGTTTTTATACCTCTCATTGACTCTGATTTACTTCGAGATTATACTATTATGTTATTTATTAAATATTCTCATTTAATTTTGATTTTAATTACAATGTTCATGAAATTATTCATAAAATTAATTGCGTCTGTATAACTTTGGTGGTCATTAATAGAAGTCAACATTACAATCCGACAATTCAATTCGATACAATTTTGACTATCTGATGAGAAAAATAGATGAAAAGCGGTAAATCAAAAAAAAAATCAGTGACTTGTATCCAATAATCAATTTTATATGATAGGTAAAATGAAATATTACAATTAGTTTAGTGAGAATAAATGAAAAATAAACCTATTTGGTCCCTCCTCCTGTGTGTGCCCTTGTTTTGGTTTCTCTCTCTGTGAAAAAACAAAAACAAAAGAGAGCCCAAACCCTCATCAATGGCGATTGCTGATCTTCTTCTCCTCCTTCATGTAACCATCCTCTAAAACCCTCTCCATCTCCTTCTTCCTTCTCATCCATGTCTCTCGACTCTTCTTCTCCTTCTCCTCCGATCCCTTCCCCCCGATCCCCTCAAAACGCCTCCGCCTCCGCCTCCGCCGCCGTTAAGCCTCCATCGGAGCCGCCGGAACCTACTTCGCCGCCGCCTTTGTCGCGGAGCAACCGTCCCTCCCGCGCCTGCACTCTCCGCACGCAGCAGCGGCTACAGCAGCAGTTGCAGCCGCAGAACCACCACCACGGCGGCGGCGGAGAGCCGAGGAAGCCGAAGCCGGCTAAGAAGGAGCAGCAGCAGCAGAAGGCAGCGGAGGAGGAGAACGACGAGGATGAGTCTGGGCCGCAGCAATGCGGCGGAAGCGCGGCGAAGATCGTGACTTCGCTGGTGGACCCGCCGTCGCCGTCGCAATTGCCACGGTGGACGCTAAGGTCTATGTGGGAATTGGCCTCCGTCCTCAATTTTCTACATGTGAGTATTGTGAGCTCAAAAAAACGCTTGGATTTTTTAGGGTTTATAGTGTGTTTGTTGTTTTAGGGCTGAAGCTTTTTCTATTGGTTCTTTCAGGCTTTTCGGCCGCTTTTGAATATACAAGCGGAGTTCTCGGCGGAGGAGTTTGAGACGGCGCTGATCAACCCCAATGACACATTGAGTGATATTCACATTCCTTTGTTGAAGGTTGGTGCTTTATGCTGAGTTTGCTGGTTTTCGTCTAAGTTTGCTAGTTAAATTTTGTATAAAGATTGTTGCTTTTGGATCAATTAGTTGGGAAGCATTTGTATGATAGAATGTGGTTAGCTATATCTACTGAAGTTGATCCTCTTGTGAATTCTGGCCATGTGAAACAAAGATAATTAGGACGTAAATAAGAGTATGTAGGTTTCTGTTAGGCAATTGCAATACATTTTGGAGCGAGTTGCATTGGTGGTAAATGTCAGCTGATATGTTATTTCAAGGCCATATCCACTATCTAAAGCCATCTTTGTATTAAGTTCTGTACTTCTTGCGTCAAATGATAAGAGGAGAGCATTGTGTCTAGGTGTAACTCATTGTTGGTAGGTTTTATGAACTACATTGATATTACTCATTGGTTACCGACAAATCTGACCAAATGTGGTTTTGGTTTAATCATAATTTCACATTTGACTGGTTTTGGGTGTAGGCAATTCCTCCTGTTACAAGAATGGCACTTACCCGTGATACTTGGATCACTGTCTTATGCAGAAAGTTGAGAGATTGGTGGCATTGGGTAAGTTTACTCAGTTGATGTACTCTGGCCTGAGTATTTGTTTTGTAGTCATCTTAAAAGATATCCGAAACTATGTAGACAATTTGATTGGCATTTCCATTGCAGGTTGCAGATGGGGACCTACCTCTTGTTGCTTCACACGGGTGAGCAATCAGTTGTACTAATTGTTTAACATGTGTATTTGAGTCAATATGTTTGTGTTTATAACGTGTCACATCTTTGATTGATTTATAGGGCGGAAATTGAAGTATATAAAACACTTGATCCTGGTGTTCGCGTGCTCATCTTAAAAGCACTTTGTGATATCCGTGTTGAGGTATTATTCTAAGAGAACTTTTAACGTCTTAGCAATCTATAGTGACTGCAATGCAGTGGGTGTTACTGGTTGAACACATCCAGTTTAATGTCAATTCTCTGTAAATAAGTATGGACTTTTTATTCTTGTTGCTCTTTCCTATAGCTTTTCAGCATTCTATTCTTAAATAAATCATCAGCATGCTAATTATTAACAAGCACTCCAGTTTTTCATCACTAAGAAATTTGATGTTGCGCCTCTGCATCAAGTGTTAAAACTCGCATCTTGATTACTTGAAAATTGATTCTCTGTCCCGATCTTCAACCTTGGGAAATTGATTCTCAAGATTTATAACTTCAAAATTAAATTCATTCTCTGTGCTGGATATTGATTTGGTACAAGCTTCCTCTTGAATGATTTTTCTTCTGTTACTATATCGGGACAATTATATCTGAGTGGTATTTTGCAGCAAGAAGATATCCGAAACTATATAGACAATTCACTCAAACATGGTGTCCAGCTTTCCGCATTTCGAAAGGAACGCCTTGGTGGTGATTCACAAGGAATCTCGTACTGGTAATATTATTATATATCTCAAGCAAACTGTGTTAATTGATCTTATAGTTCTCCTTATTTGGTTGCACTACCCATGAAAAGAAAAAGGTGCAAGGGTTTTGATGTAATCTATTCTTTTGTCAAGTAATGACGGAACCATGTATGTGGTTTCTGTAGGTATGAAGATGATCCGATTATTGGTTATCGGTTATACCGGGAGATTAGGAAGAATGAGGTGAAGAAGGTCAAAACAAAAGGTTCCAACGTCCTTCCTAGTACAACATACCAGTGGGAAACAGTTGCAACCAATTTTGATGAATTTCAAGATGTTGGAGTGAGTTATTACACTTGCCTTTCCATGTATATGCTGTACGATTATTTTCTTGCAAACCTTATAAGGTGTCATTTTTTATCACTAATTGGAATCCTGCAAACCTCTAATTAGCAATTATTGATTGACACATAGGTTATCAATCAGTAAGGAGTTTTTGTGCGGAATAATGACAAGGAAATCAATATTAGTGTTTTATGAGACCATATTTAGTATACTGCAGGTGAAATTATAGGCAGAATTTTGATTAGAGAAAAACAGAAAACTTATCCCTGCTCTCTATGTCCAAAAGTCCAAAACCTTTCATCCCGGCAGTGTCGGGTTGCATCTGGAACTGAAATTTTGATATAGCTGGCCTCTTAAGTCAGAGATGGTGTTGATGTTGATTGGTTCATTACCTGATTAGTCATTTGTCCTCTTCTGGATTATGGATAATCAGAGCAAGTTGTGGTTTTTTATGATGCAATGATTTATTTGACCACAATTCTCTTACTATTAATGATAGATGTTAATACACTCAATTAATCCTGCACTTTCACTTACTTTTAAATTGAAGAGGAGGCACATACCATAGAACTGTCATGTATACAGACCGAATCCAGTCATTTTATTCAGCCATTCATATAATATTTTGTTCTTCAGAATTGCTTGTTTGTCAATTTGATTATTTAAAAACCATAGAGATTAAAGTTTTAAATGCATCTGCATTACAGGAAAAACTTTTCACAAGTAACAATAGGACGGAAGCTTCGGTAGGAAAGAAGTTAAAAGGTGACATGCTTTTAGAGATTGATAAAGTTCACAAGGTAATTTCCGATTGTTGAGTGATTCCTGTTTACTTGGTTGGATTTACTTCTTTGTATGTGATTTACTTGATTGTCTCACAAGGTTTGTTTTTGCAATTTGCTGCCTGCAGAGAAAAGAGAAGTTGCTGAAGAAGCAACACAGAGAAGCTCTCCTCCTTGATAATTATATGACAGTGGACGGGCTTGGTCCAGGGCGTTCTCTTCGTGACAGAAAACCTGTCACATACACTTTTGGTAAGAGCTACAAACTTTACCTGTTTGTTTTTGTTTCCCCAGTTGATAATTTGTCTTACAAAGGGAACCAAGCTATTGAGAAGCTGTATACAGCTCAAGCAGAATAATCTACACTTCTCTCATTCTCATTTTTTTTCGTTTCCAGATGATTATGATCGGTCCATCAATGAGGCCATCAAGATAACCAAGTATGTAATCTGTCACCTGCATTTTTTTTTACTCTTTCAATACAATGCATATTTGAAGTATTAACTATTCTTTATTGTCAGAACATCCCCGGACCCTTTACAGAAAGGAGATGCAGTTATGAAACTTGAAGCTTCTAGTAATGGTAAATGGGGTGGTACTTCAAATGACCATGAACATGTGGGATTTAGTGCTTTATCTCCTAAATCACCTGATTATGATGATGATGCCGAGGAAGACGATAAATCTGAAGCAATGGATCGAGGGTGCGGAATTTTACTTTTCTTTGTAAGATGTTCAAATTCAATGATTCTTGAAGTTTCTTTAGTATGCTAATTTTATCTAATACTTGTAGCAATCGGCGAAGACAGAGGCCGCAACGATATTCTGCAAAAGAATTTGTTGATGCAGTGTCGGATAATGATGCAGACTTTGACAGTGATGATGAGATAGTTGGTGAAGCTATCTACGATGAGGAATACTTAAAGAAACGTAAGGAGAGAAGAAAGTTTTCTAGTAGCTCCGAAGGAGATGAGGAGTATCGTTGGGAGGAAGAGAATCCTGAGGAAGAGGAAGAGGAAGACGAAGAAGAAGAAGATTCTGCAAGTGCCAGTGAAGCAAGTGATGAACCCCGAAAGTTTAAGAAAGTGTCTGGCCGGAGTAAGGAATTGCCTGGCCGTACTAGGAGGGAAGCTAAATTGAGGTCAGTTGATGAGATTCAGTCAGGTTTAAGACGGAGTAACAGGGCCACCAGAAATCGTATTGATTATCGGCAATATGAGTTTTCAGATTCAGATACAGAGGCTGTGAAGCCTGAGAAGTCCAATATATCAGATCGACACTCTGATGGAACTGAGAATGGTGACTATTCAATGGAAAGTCAAGAGTCAGATGGTAATGAAGATCATCATGAAATGGAAGTTGATGAGACTGATGGGGCTGTTCAAACTTACCCTGAGTCAGTTGAGGAGGAAAATCAGCCACCTGAAAAATCAAATAGCCCAGGAGGGGTAAATGAAGTTGGAGGTGTACATGAAAGACATTTCCTTGACCTAAACGAACTCGCCCCTGGTCCAGGTTTTGATGATGGTCCAAATATAGTAATGAAAGATGATGCGGATGATTTGTGAGCGAAGCTTCCTCATTTACAACAAGCTCGGTATTGCCAGGAAGCCTGTACTACTGTAAAATTTATAAATTTTGTGCTTAGCGCTAGGAGAAAGTTTCAGCCGGAGTTCTCCAAGGCATAATCTAAGCAACTACCTTGGTGCATGATTTGCAGCGGGGGAGCAACAACATATGATGCGGAGAGTTATGTAGAGTAGTTAGTCATTTTTTAGTACGTCAGCATTCAAAGGAACCTACAGGGAGTTGTTTAGTTCATCCAATCAATGTACCATAATCCTCGACTAATATGTAACTGAAAGGCTTGGCTTTTGATGTTCAAAGTCGAAGCCATTTGTAGTATTATCTCCCATGATCAGGATCACTGTGAATCTGTGCATCTTGGGCTGGTTTGGTTGTAATGGCACCATCCTCCCTGAATAGGTAACTCCATTGTATCTTCTATTAAGATCAGTCCTTTCACTCATGCCTGATAAGTTTTAGATAACACAGAATGGTCAAGTGTTAAAACGAGATGTCGTTATCCAAAGACATACCTCACCAGTACATAGCATTTTGTAGGAGTTTTAGTACTGCAACCATAGAATCTTGAATTTAGTTGAGTTAGTTGAGCTATAACTTCACATTGATTAAACAAGAAGGACAAGATTTGAACCATCATATGAAGGTTTCAATTCTATATGCAAGTAGCCAGCTCATTCTGCTGGATTCCTTTGATTATTATGATCCTAGAATGGTGAAAGATCATTATCACACTCCTCTGGCTCAATTAAAAGCTACACGTTCAGACCCTTCGATGCTTCCATCTGTTTGCGAAGGTACATTTTAGTCGCTATTGGATTTGATTTTGTTCCAGGCCTTTGTACTAGAGGAGGGCCAGTTCTTCGGTAGGGATACCGGCTGGTAGGGAAAAATAGGGCCAGCCAATTAGAGAGCCCAAAACCCAAAACCCTACCAAAACTGCCCCTGCTAAGCAGAAGCGAAAATCCGAAACTACCCTTTCTGCTCTATGCTATTGGCTGGCCTGAGCGACACATGGCACAGTGGCCCTACCCAAGAACTGCTCATGTATGAGTGGTCAAACACTTTGTTCAGAAGCTGGAGTGTTTCTGAGGTGTAATGCATGGTGGCCACTGCATAAAGTAGTTGCTTGAGTAAGGATTAGTTAGTTTTGTTTTTGGATTTTGGTTTGCTTCTCTTCCAGTGGAGTTGCAAGAATCCAAAGCGTACCCAATAGTCTCATCACTCACGTGGTGCTTCACTGCTTTGTCATGTCACCACTCATTGCTTGGTACAAAGTCGATTCTGCAAATCACCTCCCTCACAAGTTACCATTTCTATTTGTTCATAATGTGATTCACTAGCTACCATCACCAAAACTTGGATTGGATTTGGGATTTGGGAGATCATGGAGATCAGTTTGTTGTGTCCATGATCTACACGTCGTATAAATCTGAGTAATTGTACGATGTGCGAAACACAAACATGAAAGAGCAATAATCTATGGTCTAGTGTCTCTTATATATTATTCATCTAAGTCCAACGTGAATAAGATTATGACAAGTGACTCACACTTGCATACTATAGATGCATTTGTGTAATTGTAAACAATAGAGTGTATGGATGTTACTTTCTGCTTATGCTTAAGCTTGAGGAAAGGGGATGTGAACTCACAAAGGTGCTTCAAAAGTAGCTAGAAAAGACTTTTTAATTTGGATAAACTCTAGGTAGCCAAAAAGAGATTAAAACCTTTGAAACATGAACAACTCAACCCCATTACAAAAGTTACGTACTAATAATTGATAGGAAATCCTAATTGATACTCCCTACAATGAACAAGTGCCATTGCTCCTTAGATTCTTCTTCTGGACCTCAACATCTTTGTTGTCTTCTTGCGGCTGCTCCTCCTCCTCCTTTGTTGTAGTAGAAATCTCTTTGATCTCTTCACCCTTCTGCTTCTCAACTTCTTCCTCTTCTTCCTTAACTTCTTCAAGAGCTCTAATGAGATTCATAAGACATCTCTCCGGATCATCTTGTGGACACTTAGGCATGAGATTCTCAGCCACATCAGCTGGGGTCATTGTAACCTCTCCCATCAACTTCTCAACTGCACCAAACATTTCATGAGTCTCAAGCTTCAAGTAATTCTTGGCCAAAATCTTGAACCCTTCAAAAGTGCAATAAGAAAGCTCAATGTGCGTGTCCATCCTAACCCTCCTGATCAATGCAGGGTCCAACTTCTCAACATAATTAGTAGTAAACACCACAATCCTCTCACCCCCACAAGCACTCCATAGCCCATCAATGAAGTTCAAAAGCCCTGAAAGAGTAACCTTACTACTCCAACCACCTTCCTCTTTTGGCTCCTTGATCATCATCCTCTCTTTACTTAAACCCTTCACAGTCTCATCTTCCACAAAGCCCTTGTCTCCCTTCTTCATCTTCCTCTGTCCCGTAAGATCAAGCGAGCAATCAATGTCCTCAATCACAATAATACTCTTACTTGTCGTCTCGATCAGTAACTTCCTCAGCTCCGTGTTTTCCTTGACAGCAGTGAGCTCTAGGTCATAAACATCATAGCTTAAAAGATTAGCCATTGCAGCAATCATGGTGGACTTGCCAGTCCCCGGTGGCCCGTACAGCAAGTAACCCCTCTTCCAAGCTTTCCCTATCCTCGCGTAGAGGTCTTTGCTCTCACTAAAAGTCTTCAAGTCTTCGATGATCTCCTTCTTCTTTTTGGGATCCAACGCCATCGTTTCGAACGTCGCCGGATGATCGAAGACAATGTGGCTCCACATGGTTTGCTTGTAGCTAGGCCATTTGTAACCGGGACTGTTCGTGTAGAGCTTCCTCTGCCTGTTCTTAACCCTAATCTCCTTGCCTTGTTTCACAACGTGGTCTAAGTAGGAACCTGTTATTAGTGACAGCCAAAAAAATTAGTCAGCAGTTTCCAAAAATCTTTGTCAAGATAGCCTCTTTTGATACTAAATTCTAAAATAGCCAAGAGAAAGCAAGAAAATCATTGTGTTTGGATAACAGAAAAAGATATGAAATTCTATTTAAAATAAGAATTTGTCAAAATTTTATGAACAAAATTCTTCGTTTAGCAAACAATTATTGAAAATTAAGAAATCCTATGAAAAAAATAAAAGTGAATTTAAAGACTCAAAATTCTAACTTTGAAAGTTTGAATTCCACCAATATAGTTGTCATTTTCAAATTTTATTATTTATCATTACATATCATATCTCAGTAACATTATTTTAAAAAGTAATGTGACTATCCAAACACAGTAAAAAATAATATGATAACGTGACTATCTTTTTTTTTGTCTTAATAATGTGACTATCATATCTCATTAGATTTACTAAAAATCTAAACATGTAATTGTAATTCTCACCATTTAAGATTCACTACGAAATTCAAAACTTTTTCGTCAAAGGCAGACTTGAGAAAATATCCAAAAGTGAGTGTTAATTAACTAACACTCTCTCACACTAGGTAATTAAATTGGCTATTGGTCTTGTCTGTTGTTCGATGCAGAAATATCTCTCAGGAAATATCCTTCCCGCGAAGCAGTCTCTTTTATCTCGGATGTCTTAACCGCGTGAGCCGGTCTATCCTGCTAGTGCTTTGTATGCTGGCGTGCCACCGTCTCTTGACGGAATATGGACTGATCACAGCCGCCTGACTTCTTATGTAAGCGATTAGAACAGAGAGAGCACCAACCCTGCTCGAATAGGTCCTTTTCGCCTAGAAACCTAGGACTTTGAATATGTGTACCTCTCTGCCGAATCCAGAAATCGATACTCCCACGCCTTATCGTGCAGAGCAGAGCAATCTCTCGACGAAGTGTTGAGAACACTCGCTTCCTTTGAGTATCCAAGCTCCCAACTTACAAGTGACCCGCTCTTCAACCTTCAGGTTGCAATTTGCTTCCTTGGAGTCGTAATACTTTCACTCGATAGGTGAACAACACTCAGACCTTCTGGTTGCAAGAAGATAGAAATCTCGAGGACGAGACGTCTAGTCTAGGTTTGTTTGCGTATAGCAAGGTTGTTTGATTGATTGTTCGGGGGGGCTCTTCATAAGATCCTTGATTTCCTTATATACTCGCTTACTAATCAGTCATTCATTCTATTTCTGATTCCTTTCGCTCTTCTGAATCTCATACCAGCATACGTGTTGTACCACTCATAGGTCTTCTAATTCCACCATAACTCTTCTATGAGTCCTGCTATAAACAACTAGTTATGATAGAAACTAATTAAGCCGCGTGAATTCAGCTCGATAAGACATAGTTCTAATAGAACTCAAAGTCTTCTTCCTAGCGAAGCTCGCTAGACGTTATATAACTTAACTCCTTCACCAGGAATTAATAACCATGATGGGACGCTCGCCAGACCTCGGCCACCCAAGCCCAAAGTAAATATTTTATTTAGGCCCAAACATCTGTTATGTTGTGCCTGTACTTCTTGTGGAAAGTGAGCTTGTAAAAGCGCTTCTCCTGATCAGGGTAGTACGACATTGACATGGACCTGTTGGGAGAAACAGCTTTGGTCAGAACCCACTACACACTAGCTCCATGAAACTCGTCTGTAACTCTTTCGAACTCGTCCATGCTGAGGACCAAGTTGCTGCTGTCTTTCCCCATCTCGGCTTTGAGCCTCTTGGCGGTTTTGGAGGTGTTAGAGCTGAGGTAGGCCTCGACGGCGGTGTAGGCATCGCTGCGCTTGAGGCGGTCGCCGGCGAACTCGTGGATGGAGATTTTGATGTAGGGGTAGAAGTAGCCGGTGAGTTTGTGGCAGTATTTCTCGAAGAAGCGACGGAGCTCGTAAGGGCAGTATTGGCGGATGATGGCCCAAACGAACATGAAGCTGGCTAGCGTTGATCCCATTGTTGCCCACATCTGGTTCATTGTTGGTGAGTCGTGGCGGAACCAGACCATCAACTCAGGGGCCGAATAGACGAACAAAAATCGAAAGGAAAAAATTTAAAATCTGGGAAGAAGAAATATAGTTAAAAAGTTACTAATTTTAACATATCAAGAAAAGATCACCTTGTACATTAGTGTGCACAACTACCATCATGTTATCATAGAATTCTTACATATAAAGGAAAATATAGAGCGATCCTAACTTGAGATTTAGAGCGGTATGTAGAGGCTTTTTCTCTCTAACGATTTGTGTGTTTGAGTGAGACTGAGACTGAGACTGGGAACGTTTGTGACTTGTGAATTTGTGAGAGTAGGTAGATAGTGTGGAAAGGGTGGAGTGGTTTATAAGGAAATGACATGAGGCAGAGGAAATAATGTGAAAGACATTTTTGTTTAGGTGAGGCGGTTAAGTCACATGTCAATAAAAAGGCGTTAATTTCAAGATTTCACAGGTGAATCAAACGTTGACAAACGTAATATTAATTCTTAATTTTTACTCACTCGTCATAAATAAAAAAATAAATTTCCAATTATGCTTCCGATATGTCTATACTCGGGACATTGTCATCGTTTGCATTCTATTTATACTAATAAGTTTTGATTAAAACTTTTGATAGAAATGGTGCACAAAGAACTAGCCTTTGAGGCTGATGGAGCATAAAGAACTCGTCTTTGGGTGTGATGGTGGATAAAGGCTAAAACTTTATGATTACATGATTTACATGTTAATTAGTAGGAGAACTGCGTGGAGTGTGTGACCAAAAAGCTCACCGAAATAGGATGGGAGGTGGAGCAGCACTTCGGTGGGGATTCCACGTGGTAAGGCTAATGAGGCCAGCAAATCATAATTCATCATTGCAAAACTTTATACCCATAATACCCCTGAAAATGCCCGTGAAAGTCCAAAATTACCCTTCAGAGCCCCTGTTATTGGTTGGGCCGTTGGAGAACAGTATAGGGCGGCCCTGCCCAAATACTGCTATGAGAGGTGACTAGTCCATGCAAAGAAAAGGGTCTACCATGGACACGTGTCACGCAATAAGACACCTAAACGAACAAAGTGGGTCTGCGCTTGGCATTAGGTGATTTGTTTATGGGCAATAAAATTACAGTATTTGGGAGTTGGAGCTCATTTATGGTTGTGATAATTTTATTTGGTCACCTCACTTGTGACCAATTTGTCACCGGTTAATTTGGTGTAGCTTATCTTGTTATGCATAAATCAATTCCCGGTGAGATAATTCTCTCCAACTTCTCCAAATTTCTGGTTAGATATCAAGTCTAGTCTTGAAAATAGATATAAAGCTTGGACCTTTGGTTCTCTGGAAGATCATGGAGAATCTTTCCAAGTACACCAAATATACGATGCTTTCTGAAAACCCTGCAAAGCTAAACTGGAATAAGAAAGCTCGATGTGCTAGCCTCGTGGGGTTCTGGGTTTTTCAAGCAGTTGGTAGTAGAGGACAATATGTGTGTGATAGTGTAGGAGCGTGTGGCCTAGTAGACTTGTTCAACAAGTACACTCATTGAGCTTGAGAGTGACATACACAAACAGTACAATGGTCTATCATAAGAAGTTTATCACAAAAGACAATTTGATTATTGAAGTTTCGAAAATATTAAAAATATCACTGAACTTTAAATTTGTCTATCAATTTGGTCATTATAACCATTTTAGATATCAATTTTTCTTCATTCTCATTAGTTTTTATACTTCTCACCCTTATGTTATGTGCATTTCTCTCATAATCTTATCTATATAAGAAATATATTTGACTAATTTTTTTTGTTTAAGACCTTTTTAAAGTTCAGTGACCTTTTTGATATTTTCTAAAATTTAATATCAAATTGTCGATTTTGATAAAATTCAATGATCATTATAGTCATTTTTCCATGTTGTAAATAAATTTCTGGAGCATGAGGATTACAAGCTAATAGGAAACTGAGAATAGAGGTGACTCGAAGATTGGCTGCATTTTGATACAAGGGTTGTATGACTTGTATCTGAATGCATTTGAGAACAACAACAAATTAAATTCGGGGAAATTTAAAGACTAATCTAATGCTTTCTGGGTCTCTCCGCTATAGGAACTATTCACATGGTAGAGAACAAATGATGTAGACTATAAAGAATTCCTAGTGCCTTCAGGAAACGAAGAATGGAGCATGACCAAATTAAGCTGATGGGAGTTTCTTCAGCTTTTCCTCGTCCGCAAACCAGTTCGGTATGAGGTTTGAAATATGAGGATACATGTCTTTGTAGACATTTCTTACTGTCGAGTCAGCCACCCTAGTGAGCAATGCTATCTCTGCAATCAGATTAAAGGTTTGTATAGGCTTATATGCAAGAGTATATTCATCTTGTTCATAGAGATATGACATTTCTTCCAAAGTTTAGTTTTCCATCGCTTGGAACTTGATAGCTACCAAGGTTGGGCACCTCCTGCAGAATTGAGAAGACATTAGTTATTACTAGCTAAAAATAAAGACAATTGTCTAACCTAATGCTTTAGTTGGTTATATATGCTTTTCTATTGAACTGTATGAACTTTGCATGACCCTATCCAACCTTAAATGAAGCTCTTCAGCTTTCTCCAGTGTTTGTTTGGCAGCCAAGCATTCTGAGTTCAACATTTTAGCAAGCGAACAAAAATGTTTCTACAGATGAAAGATGGGGATCATGTCGTTGTACACACAAAAAAAATTGGCAAGAAAACACATGGAGATCTATACAAGTAGATGTCATTTACAGAATGAATAATTCAGTAAGCAAATTGATCACCAGATATTCTCCAGCATAACAAGTTCCTATTTCCAGACCCGTCTCACTTTCCAAGTATTTCAAGATGAAGTCTTTTGTCTTGTAAACTTCTCTCTTCTTAATTCCCATTGCAAGGCACATCTCTGGTTAAAAATCACAGATTTTGGTAAATTCATG
This sequence comes from Geum urbanum, assembly GCA_946800695.1. Lineage (NCBI taxonomy): Eukaryota > Viridiplantae > Streptophyta > Magnoliopsida > Rosales > Rosaceae > Geum > Geum urbanum. The sequence goes on from OX327011.1 coordinate 49,224,750, forward strand.
ATGTAAATAAGGAGAAAACATCACTACATAATGATTCTGAATAATATCACCATCTACCTTTCAAAACGCGGGGCTCATTTGCTTGCCTACAGGGAACGTAGAGGCAAGCAGCCACCACTGGATCTCGAGCCCTCCCTTTGAGAGATTTCTTATCTAACATCTCATATACTTCAATTGCTCGTTCCTAACACAAAACATAATATAGAACAAACCATAATGATCACCTCTAAAACAGAACATAATCACTCTTCAGTTGAGCAACCATAAGAGGAAGATGCAATATCTGTACGCATATATAATCATAACGATATTAAAACCGCCATGTATAAACAGATTCGACTTCAGTGAACAGCTTCATAGCATGACTGTGAATATTGCAGTAATGAACAAAATGGACAAAATCTACATCTGCACATATGCAGTAATGAACAAAATGGACTTAACCATAGAAAACAGTTATGGAATCGAAGTTTCGAGAAAGGTCAATCGAACATGTGAAATTACAATTAATTTCATCATCTCAAATGCCAATATCCACCATGAAAATCATCAGTCTACAACATCAAGGCATCCACATTCTTCCCAAAAACAAAAAAAAATAACATATGAAAACAATACTATCATATCATTAAGTTCTATACACAATTTTAACGATGCATAGTGAAGATTCATAGACATCACACACTCAAGGCCCAAGCTCACTTATATGTTGTAATCTTAGAACATTGTAATCACATAATGGAAATGAAAATAAGTAAAGTTTTTACCTTTACGGCTTGAACCACTCTCAACCAGCAAAAACACACCCAGAAATTACCAATCACATTAGTTACACTCCCAAATCAACACTAAACAACAACACCGAGCTTCTATCTTTTTCACACTAGTACTATACTCAAAGTTCAACACTTTAATTTTACTAAAGAACCAAAACACAGTAATTTCTAAAAGCATCAACCTTTGAGCGTGAGCATCAAAAGCACCGGCGAGATCAAAAGGCTTACGCCAAGCAGGAGTCTTCTTCTCCTCCTCCTCCTCCTTCTCGCTGGAGGGCCCAATGGGCCTGGACACCTCACTGTGGGCCCAACCGGGTCTGTCACTACCTCATCTTCGTCATCAAGGACAGCACTACATTCCAAACACAAGTTCCTCCGAAGCTATGTCAAAGACAGCTTCAGTGAAGAACTTGCATGCTTGGCAAAACGTGTCGCGCATTGGACACAAGCTTAAAACAAAAAGACAAGAGAGCTTTTATATGTGTTTGGTTTTTTTTGTGATCCTATGTTTTGTGTTCTCGGTCGGGACCGTACAGTAGACTGTGAAGTCTGAAAACCTGTGCTCCTATTTATACACAGTGAAAGTGAAGACTTGGGATGGTTTGGAAATGGAAGATTTAATTCTAGGGGTAAATTTGATTTGGTGAAACTTACCTGGGTCCAGTCAATGCAAGGTAATGATTCATTCTACGTTGTCAATTTGGATTTTGTTGGTTTTTTAACTTGTTTAAGAAGTTCAGATTTAATTAGATTTAGTTTTCATTTACTATTTAGGAATATCTTACCTAATTTAGAAGATTTAGATGGAATTTTCTTTCAAATTATTAATGCATATTAAATCATTTCTATTTATGGATTTATGCATTTGACTTCCATGGATTTTTATGGATAGTTATTTACCGTTCGATGTAGGGCGTCCCACGCGAACTAAAAATTTCCGATCAATGAGAATTACTAATTATGTGTCTATCAAGTACGATAATAATAATTGTGCGTCAGTACGAAAATTACTAATTATATATCTATCAACTAGAGTTTCTATTCCACATTTATCAACGATATCCGATATATAATTGTTACCACTTATAATTCTATCCACAACTTGTATTTTTTCCTTACTTTTAGGTTAAATGAGATACATTTATGACATTCCGATAATGCAAAAATTGTATATTTCAGGTTTACATGGCATTGGACTTTCATAAACTCTCGCTATTGGCATACTTCACGTTTTCTGATTATCGAGTCATTTGCTTCCTGAGGTGGGAAGCATTCAAGAGACTAGTCTGGCCTTGTGTTGTACCACATGGTAGAATGATAACATCCAGTAAAACTAAGCTGAAAAAATGGGGGACTGAGACATTGGTCTAGTATATTATAGATTTGAATCATCTGATGATCTGTCTCCAGGTGATTTTGACACAAAAGAATGTCCATGGGACTTCAAATCAACTAATTCAGAGACTTGAAAATGGAGAAATGGGTAACAACTTTTGAATATAAATAAATATTCATTTCCTTCTGTTCCTCTAGTTCAAAATGTAAACATTAGCACCTGGAACTTGTATAGGAACATTCCCAAAACCCATATTGTCCACCTCTTCTTCTTCTTTCAAATTCTTCATCATCATCATCCAATCCCAGGCTCAGATCAAAAATGGAAGCAAAGTGTTTGCGAGAAACAATTAATAGAATTTTTTCGGAAGGGAAACTTTCTTTGTACAGGGACCTAGATACGATCATCCAACCTGTCTAGTCCTCAGAATACTATACAACCTATCGTCACAATGTTATAGCTGCCAGCAAAACTTCCTCGTTCTCTCCTAGATTATCAAGATGTCTGATCACAGCTATGACAGTATATGCTATCTCATGCTGCAGCACTGGGGTTTTCCGAGCTTCTTTAATTTGTCCCACATGCAGATCATCTGCCGCGGAGATTGATAATGGGCTGTTAAGTAATTTTCTATGCAACCAAACTGGCAGAACTTCAAACTGTGCAAGTACTCTACTGGTCTTGAGCTGTTGAACTTCTCGACCCACATTCCCATACTTACGTCTTCCATCTTAAATAACTGCACAGAACTCAGATTGTTAATAATCAAACTTAAGCAGACCCACCATCCACAATGATTCGAGTGTGATTGTTACTTACCCTTAATTTACGTTTCTCAAACTCAGATATGATGAACTTTGCAATGTCAGACGACAAAATGTAACCTGGTCCATTTGCATAAGGTGGATAATCTTCTTCTGGCCACTCCTGATACCAGAAAACATAAAGCAATGACTAACGAGTATTATAATACAGAAATTAAGGCAAATAAGACATAGTCAAAACTACAGAGTTCAAATTTCAGCATAAAACAATAATGATGACTGCAACTAACTGCAAGAAGAAGTGTGGTTTTGTAATTATTCGATTATAATATCAGGATAGTAAAGTAAGACTTGATTGACAATGTCTTGAATGAAAGCACAATTGACTTCAACTAACATAGAAGTTAGTTATAGGAGGAAAATTGGTTCTTGAATGAAGCCTTTTAAAGGTATCAGAGAGAATGATTATTACGTACCTCATATGTCACAGCCCATTTTCCGTAGCGAAGAGGCTTATGGTAGTAATTTATGTTCCCCACATACAAACTTCTTCCCTTTGGAATTTTATATGCTTCATTAAGGACAGCGTCCACTCTTACAAATGTGTCATCATCACATTTCATAATGTATTTGGCAGACATTGTGCGAACCTGAGACCAAAGCAACACCAATGTGTTATGATTCATATAAGAATAATTAACGATATCATTTCATGCACAGATTTATTCCAGAACTCACCCCATATTCACAGATGGCAACAGTTTTCAGGACAACCAAGTCATAATTATCCATGTAGGGCACTATAACAATGTCACCAAAGAATTCTGCTTCTTTCTTCAGCTCAACATTCACTTCCTTTTTACCATGCTGTCCAATTATCAATGGAAAAGAATAAGAATCTCCCGTTAGCAATATATAAATCAGCCAGAAATATTCTAGTGCACTGATTGCTAAACTTACAAGTGCTACGAAAAAACGAGCTACCACTTTTGATGATGTGATAAGACTGTGTTGCATCCAAGACTTTCTGACTGCCATCCTCTCGGCAAAATGGTTGCCAGCAGAAAGAATACCGATGAACAGTTCGACATCCCCATCAGGAAGAGGTGGGGCACACCATCTCGTTGACATCTCAAGATGCTTTTGAGGAGCAAAACTAGGATGTGAGGTGGGCAAAGAAGCGGCATGTACAGAGTTTAGATCAACATCCCCACTTAAAGACAGCCCAGTGGCATCCTCGAGCGAAAATCCCTACCGACATTACAATTAAAACCTCTCAGTCAAAAACATCCAAATTCAGCACGAGGAGAAAAACAGTGGAATCGTGGCAGAATAATGCGACTCACATTATGATACGGGAAAGAGGTGACATGCCTCCCGTCCACATTAACATGATACCCCTCCAAACCAGCACTGAGAGTTAAAACAAACAGTTTCTCCTCTCCAAACGGGTACGGCCAGTCCACAGTCACCTTCTTTGTTCTCCCTACTAGCCTGCTCAACCACCATGTCGCCTTGCTCTCTTCCGATCGATCATCATCATCACGAATCCACTTCTCACACTTGACCTGACCATCAACTGAAACAAAACAAAACAAAACAAAAAACAGTACACCAAATTACACAACTTGAAAACAAAATTCTCCCATTTGATTATAACCAAGTTAGGTAGCACACACATAATCACTCAAAAAGAAAAACACTTTAAGAAGCTTAACTTGACCCACAATAAAGCTAATATGGGCAGCAACCCATTAACATTTGCAATGTAGCACCACGCCGGAAATGTACCTGTTTCTTCGTCGGCTTTGGACTTCCATCCCTCGCAGCGCTGCGCCGATCCCCACTGCATTCTGTAACAAGTGTTGAGCTCGATCACAGGGTTCCCACTCCAATCTCCCTTCAATCTCGGATTGAAATGCAGAAGCCGAGGTGGGTCCTCACCCTCAACGGTCTTCAAACCCAAAAGCTCTACTTTAAACTCAGACACCATAACTGACTGTCCTTCTCTCACCAGCGCAATCTTCGGCTCCGTCTCCTCGTGGGCCGCCCTGGGCCGGCCCACCAGCGTCACGGACGAGCCCAGCGTCATCCCGCAGGGCACCACCATGACCCGACCCCGCTCGTTGAACTCCGACCCGGATACCGAAATCGAATGCGGGCACGACTCGGATCGCTTGTTCATCTTCTTCTTGTCATCTCTTTCCTCAACAATATGGACTTTTCCGGATTGCAACTCGGCCCAGAACTTCTTGCCTACTTCCCAAGCAATCTTCGCCGACTTGTAGAGCTCCGAATCGTCGAAACTCTTCGGGTCGAAAACCAGACCCGACACGCTGTAACTGGCCCGGCTATGACTCTGGCTCTGAGTCGGTTGGTTCGAGTTCTGAGACACGCGCTCGAGCGGGCGCGTGGGAGCTTGGTTCTCCTCCACGGCTTCACGGCGGGATTGGAGACGGTTGGGTCGGGTCAGCCCGTCCGGCGAGACTGTTGTGCCGAACCCGGTTCGGAAAACCAAAGGGATTTCAACAGTGACTAATAGAAGGTACAGAAGTCCAATACAGAACAGAATCTGAACCGATCTCTGCCTCGTTACAGTGCCAAATCGATCCAATTTGGCCCTCTTCATCCCTTACGAATCTGGGTTTCGCAAATATGAAAAACAAATAGTTGTAAACGGAAGGAAGTGTTTGGGGAGGTGGGTTTGAGTTTTTTTGAAGGTCGGTGGACGGCAACAACGGCTTTAAGTTTTTGGGTCTGGGGAGACCAAGAAAGCTAAGCAAAGCAATTTTCTTTTTTATTGTTTTTATTTTTGAAAAACGATCGAAGCTTTTTGTTTTGAGATGCTATCTCTGGTTTAAAAACGGGAATGAATGGAGGAATAGAATAAGTGCGACCTGGTAATAAACACTCGATTCTGGTTTTAGCCAGAAACTATGAGCACATACTAATTAATCTGCAGTAAAATTGGGGGAAGAAGACTAATAGACTACGCTGAATAATTTGAGTTTCGTTAACGGCTAAGTTAGATCGCCGGTGACGAATTTTTCGGAGTGTCATATTTCCGGTTTACATATTTTTTGGCAGGATATCCAAGAGCTAATTTTGTTTTTGTGTGGAAGAATCTAAGAGTTATTATGTGTATCCGATTAAGTAAGGAAATTGAAGTTTGTAACAACGATTTTGTTGACTCCTTCAATCTTAAATGCAAGGAAATATTCCAATGAAAACCCCAAACGACAGGGAAATTAAACCCTATCTTCTCGTATCTTCTCATATATTATATTATAAAATAAAATTACATAAATAATCATTAATTTTTGTACAAAAAGACAATTTGACAAGAGTAACTCTAACAAATTCTCTATAAGTCATTTCTAACTAAAATATAAAAAATTTCTCTTAAAATTCACTCCAACTGCTCTCTTATCTTATTAGCCAGTTTAGAAATTCCCTATATGTTTTCATCCCCTATTCTTATACCGAAAACATGAATTATAGGTGACAAAACATTCAATATTGTAATTAATTCTTTTCTTCTAGATTGCAAATGTAATTAATAATTATAATAATAAATAAATATTTTATTATCAACAAATCAAAACTAAGCATGTGTTTACGTCTAATTACATTTTAAGTGATATTGTTAGAATAACGTTATACAAGTGATTAGCTAAAATAGGTTTCGACTTTATTTTCAAACAAAATAAACAAACTTTCCGTGACTTTGTTGGAGTTGCTCTTATCATATGGCCTATGTCAAAATATCACTCTCGCTAATGTTTCATTCTCAAATTGGTCATTCAATTTAGACGTTATATACTTGACCTGTGATGGATAAAAATATTTTTTTATCATTTAATTTTATATATGTATAGTAATGTCATTACTACAATTTTCTAAAAATTACAAAATTTGCCCCTCTCTCCCTCTCTCTCTCTCCCCGAAATCTTCAATCGCCTCCGGCATCTCCTCAGCCCTTTCAGCTCCTCTTCGGACTCATCCTCCTTCGGCACCCTCCTATTCAAGTTATATAGTTCGTGGCTCGAACAAATCGCCTCGGCAAAGACTCTGGCCCTCCTCCATTAGACCTAAGGCTCCGCCTAGGGTTAGTATAGACTAGCGAGTAAGGACGGTCGTTCTCGACCTAGGGATCCGCCACTTCGGCGAGTAAGACTCTCTTTCTCTCTACAATAGGTCAGTAGCAGAGCACTAAAGCCTCCGCTTCCATCGTCCACTACAATCGTGCCTCGGTCTCTAGCAACTCTGACTCACAGCTTTCGTCGTCGCCAATTGGCATCGAGATCTACCTCGTGGCCCAGTGAATCCAAATTCAAAACCCTAAGCCCTAAATTCAGAGACCCTTCGAATTCGTTGTCTACTCTACATGCGATGTTGTCGAGTCGTTGCCGTCGTTCTCGGCAGAGGGGGAAATTATAGGAACCCAGTGTCGCTTCAATCCAATTCACCCAAAAAATAAAGGGAAAATATATATATAAAAGACGTAAATATCCCTAGAAAATAACAGAATATTCAAGTTTTAACGGACGTTTGAGCTCAAACGACCAATTTGAGAATGAAGCGTTGGCGAGAATGATTATTTTGACATATGTCATACAATAGTTACCAAACTGTCATTTTGGAAAAGATGAACGATTATTTAAGTAATTTTGCCTTTTTATAATAAAAAAAATTAAAATGTCACTTGCTTTCATTATAGGGATAATATTTTGAGGAAAAACCATTTAACCATAAACGGCGAGAAGTGTGAAAACTAGTGAGGAAGAAGAAAGAATAAACGTCAAATAAACATAATGACTAAATTGATATGTGAGATAATGGTTCAGTGATCGATCCTTTTGATGTTTCCAAAAATTCAGTGACTAAATTATGGATTATGACAAAGTTTAGTGATCATCCTATCTAATTTTTTAAAATATTTATATATATATATATATATATGCTGACTTGATGATAGTTCTTTTTCTTTTCTCGTTAGGAACCGATTTGATAGTAGTTGAGTTTATGCATGTATTCATTGAACACGGTAAAATTATTCTATTTTTTATTATATTAATTATAATTCAGGAAAATAAAAGATACGGAGTAAGATAGACACATCCATATATAAGAAAGTAAAACTAAACATCAAATTGTTTCAACGTGTAATGTGCACCAAACTGAATGTACGTTCCTGTCAATATCTTGAAACCACCATAGATTAATTACACTACTAGAATAAACATCATAGTCTACGAAAAAAAAAAAAACAGGCCGATGAGTTTTCTTTCGTCGGGTAAAGTATACTTTAGCCAACGACAAAATTTACATTGTTGTCTAAAGTTTATGCTCGTCGGCTAAATTTTAGCCTTTAGCCGACGACTGTGAAACGTGTCGTCGGCCAAAGTATAGCTGACAATAATAAATTCCATCGTCGGCTAAAGTATCGGGTTTAAATCCCAGATTTTGGGACTTTAGCCGATGACTTTAAAACAGTCGTCGGCTAAAGTATAACCGACGATAATAAATTTCATCATCGGCTAAAGTATCGAGTTTCAATCCCAGATTTTGAGACTTTAGCCGACGACTCTAAAACAGTCATCGGCTAAAGTATAGCCGACAATAATAAATTCCATTGTCGGCTAAAGTATCGGGTTTAAATCCCATATTAGGGTTTCATTTTCTCTCCGCCGCTCGCCCCTCCTATCTGAAATCCAAGTTTCCTCTCTCTCTCTCCGCCGCTCGCCCAGACCGCCGCCTCTCTCTCCTCGTCGATCTCCCAAATTTTTGGTTTAATTTACCTCTCTCTTCTCTCCCAAATTTCAGGTTTTACCTATCCTCTCGTCGCCACCCACCCAGCCCTCTCTGCCGCCGAGTTCACTATGTAATTTGTGTAATTTTGTATAATTGTTGTAATTTGTGTAATTTTGTGAATTGAAATCCAAAATAGTTTGTGTAATTTGTGTACTTTAGCTAGTCTACTTCAACAACCCATAATAGAAATCCAGAATCTGAGAATTGGCAAGTTTTGGGAATAGAATTCCCAGAATCTGAAGTTTTTTTTTCCAGAAATCTGTGGACTTTAGCTGACGACTGCCATTTTTTGTCGTCGACTATAACTTTCTATCGACGACACTATAGTCGACGAAGGGTCGTCGGCTATAACTATAGCCGACAAAATTGTCTAACAAGCCAACAAATTTTTTTCGTCGGCTATAGTACTTTTTCTAGTAGTGTCACTTCACCTTGCCTGAAACGCTCATTCTCCATAAAATTTTGCCAACGTGTTAATTCCAAGTAGCCACGACTCTCTCGACTCTTTCTTGTACGCATGAATCTTTGTCTGCAAGAGCGAATGCCCAAAAAACCATATGTCTCGCCCTTTGTTGGGTGGTATAGAAACATGGACGTAGCTACCATATGTTGAAGAGTGTCAAATAACACTTCTCAAATTTTAGATATTCATTAATTATGTAATTAATTTTTCTTAATTAGTAGTGATTTAACACAAGAAAGATCATTTTGACAGTGCTAAAATTTTGGAAGAAAATGTATCATCCTCAGTTTAAATTTGTAGTGTTAACCTATCAAATTAATTCCTAAACTCATTAAAAGAAACAAAATACTATTATGTAATGAAACAATTAGTAACTTTTTAAAGCTTTACTAGCTTATTTGATCGATAAATATAACTAATATTTAGTTTTTTACTACCTTGATTTGTTTATTAAATTCAGTGCATTCTTAGTCTCAAGTTGTTTTTTAGAAGAATTTCGATATAAATGATCGAGTTTAATTTTGATTTTCTTATTTGACACGACTGAACGAGATTCCTCACTACGCCATTGTTTAATTAATTAATAGAAGTCTCGTTACTCCAGGGTACTAAATACTATTAGGTTATCACTAAAACAGACTTGTGCGAAAGTAAACGGCCGCAAGTCCCCGATTATAACATGAATTGGTCCATAATTTCCAAGCAGTGGCATTCTTCTCCTCAGCTCCTCAATCATGATCTCCATCTTAACGAGATTGTGAATTTTCATCTTAACGACATTGTGCAAACTGCAACTATCTACGTGCATACAACGTCCTCCAATACACGTACCAACATTTGTAGCATCTTAGAAAGATATACTGATCATGCTAGGAATCTAATTGCTATGTTTTATAATTATTAGAATCTAATACATTAATAAGAGATTTATTCATGTTAATTAGCTAAATATATGACATAAAAATTATTATAATTATTATGATTTACTGTTCATTTGCTATGAATCCAATTATTCATGTTTTATAATTATTAGACTAGAATCCAATAAATATAAGACTTATTCAAAGAATTATGTTGGATAACTATATAACTTATGCGGAATATTACCGTGCACTTTACTCATTAAAATAAATTTGCACACTAGTGAGCAACATATTGCAGATTTTTCATATAGATATAAATATGTAATTTTTGAAATTGATCGATGAAAACGTACTGTACATGCATCATCTAGAGTCATTTACAAAACATATAGAAGTTAATGGATGTGTTATTTGATCCCCAAGGAGGAGAGAAATTACCCTTCTACATTGAATTTGGGTTCTTCGACACAGTTTTGGAGATCAAGAAAAGGTTTAGACATATGAACAAATACCTATTTATCAGCAAACCCTAGTCTTCAACGGTTAAGTCCTGGGATCCAGGATTTGAAACTTGGGTGGGATGTAAATTATTGTGCAGCACACGAATATTTTTTTTTGGTTTGTAACCTATTGGGAGACTCATCCTCATGCCTTTATTATTATATGTAAAAAAAACATACATCGGAAGGGACATAAAACCAAACTCCATAAATTAAAATATCTACATTATTACTAACTAAATCTCACTCTCCGAAGTCCGCTAACTTCAAACTCATTAACAACCGAATCATTATCAATACTATTGGCATATTGTCTTTTAATATAGAAAATCATGATATCATCAAGAAACTCTTCACACATTTATTTCGAAGAGCATTTTTCAAGATCTTTATAGATGAAAATGCTCTCTCTGTTGTTGTAGTCGCCACAGGAAGAGTCAACACAAGACGTATAAATTTTTAGATCATCGGGAAGAATGCATATATACTTTCTTGTTTCTACCAACCGTCGACACAAGTCTGATAAAGATGATGTCATGTTGAATCGGACATCCCTCTGAATATCTTCAAGAAAATATCCACACTCTATCTCAAGAGAAAGTATATTAGTAGACGTAAAATCTTTAGGATAAAATTTCACAACAAGAGTACGAATATCTTCAACATTGAAATATCGAAAATTATCAGAGGATCAAATGTCATTAACTGAATCTTCTGTCACAGGTATACTCTCACTTCCACCCTCATTCCCAATCTCATTATCATTCATTTCACCCGACGAATTATTCGTTGTAAACCATGAAAGAAAATTTTTGTAACGTTTGGGTTTACGGTGATTCGCCATTGTAGTTAATGTGTCAAACCTAATAAATTTTATACATTTAATTAGGACATTATAATTTTATAGATCTACACACAAAATTCACATTCCATATTCCACTTCAACATTCAAAATCGAAACTCATAAAAAACATAGCTAACCAAATTAGTTTAAACACTAAAAACATAGACTATATTGTATTCTTGTACTAAATCGAAATTGAATTTGAACCCAAGACATTATATCATTCATACAATGCTCTCTCTAACGGTCTAACCATTAATCCAAGTTTCAAATTCAATTAGAGCTGCCACAAATAACCAGTTCCAATTTTCATCAATAACCATTAACCAATTTTTAATTTTCAACCATTAACCAATTCTCAATTTCAAATTTCCAAAAATAACCATTAACCCAAGACAATATTCGATTAATCCAAGTTATCCATCAAAAATCAAATTGAAATTGAAATTGAAAAATTTGAAATTGAAATTGGTAACAAAGTAGAGGAGAGAAAAATGGAGATACCCGGGAGGGTCGGTGGTCGATAGTCGATGGGTTGGCGGTCCACGACAAGATCGTGGAACTGAGAACTAGGCAGGAGAAAGAGAAGATTAATTCTGATTTGCTTCCCTGAGTTCCCTCTTGTCTACTACATGAAGAGAGGCAATGAGGAAAGCCAGCCAGCCATAGCCATGGCTTCGCTCCTCTTTCTCATAGGATTCGTAAATTAAGAGAGAGATACCCAACCATCCCAATTAACTCTTTCCACTACAAGCCATTGAAGCCAACAATTATACCCAATAAATGCCACCGGGTCGGGACTCCTACTCTCGTCTTCGTTTGCCTATTCTTAATTTTTTTTTAAAAAACTTTCCAAAAATTGGGGTGGGCTACAGCCCATCCTACCATAGGGCTGAGTCCACCATTGAACGAACACAACGTTGTCTACTATGAAATCTTCCACAATTCTCGGATTCAACTCTTTATAGGCAACTCGTTCCTACCTAAGAAAATCCATCTTAATGTGAAGACTTCCACGTCCAACATGCATGTCCCCATAGAAAGGTACAAAAATGAAACGATCCTCAAGTTAAAGGAGAAGATTCAAGAAATGGAGAAGGTTTATGCAAGCTTTATGGTGCTTCATTACAACGGTAACTACTTACAGGATCATCACACATTACGCGAATGTGAGCTTTTGGACAATGCAGAGATTAAGATAAACTTGAGACCAAACCTCAAGTATCACTCAGAAAAATAAATACACAAAGATTTGTATTCTGTTTGATCGAGCAACAAAATGATTAGTTGGAGATTAGTCGGTCAAGTCCTCCATGACGCATCAGCGTAGCCATCATATAATGAGGGGTGTCAAGCTTAAACATTCGTTAAAACTTGAATATTTTGTTATTTTCTAGGGACATTTACATCTTTTTTATTTATTTCTTCTTTTCCTTTTTTTTTTCTAGGTGAATTGGATTGAAGCAACAATGGGTTCCTCTGATTTCCCCCTCCGCTGAGAACGACGGCAGCGGCTCGACAACATCGCATGTAAGGTAGACGGCGAAGGGTCTCTGAATTTGGGGGTCAGGGTTTTGAATTGGGAGTCACTGGGCCGCGACGTTGGATCTCAGTGCCAATTGTTGACTACGAAAGTTGTGAGTCGGAGTTGCGAGAGACTGAGGCATGATTGGAGTCGGCGATGGAAGCAGAGGCTTCAATGCTCTGTTACTGGCCTACTGTAGAGAAAAAGAGAGTCTTACTTGCCGGAGTGGTGGATTCCTAGGTCGAGAATGACCGACCTTACTCGTTGGTCTATACTAACCCTAGGCGGAGCATTAGGTCTAATGGAGAAGGGCCGAAGTCTTTGTCGAGGCGATTCAGTCGAGCTGGGAACTATATGGACTTGAATGGGAGGGTGCCGGAGGAGGATGAGTATGACGAGGAGTTGAAAGGGCTGAGGAGATGCCGGAGGCGATTGGAGATTCCGAGGAGAGAGAGAGAGAGAGAGAGAGAGAGAGAGAGAGAGAAATTATATAATTTTTAGAAAATTTGTAGTAATGACATTACTGTAAATATGTAAATATAAATGATAAAAAAATATTTTTACCCATCACAGGTCAAGTTTATAATGTTTAAATTAGACGGAGTGATCAATTTGAGAATGAAATGTTAGCGGGAGTGACCATTTTGACATATGTTATACGATAGTTATCAAACTGTCGTTTGTCTTTTTTGACAAAGATTAATGATCATTTATGTAATTTTGCCTATTATAAATCTCCATAGTTACACTATATATAAGGTGAAATTGACACTCTTTTTTACAAACTACTATCCTTTTGCTAGTTTTTGTGTGTATTTGAATACACTTTTCGGTGAAAAAGATGAAGAAACCAATTATGTTCATCATCACCGCTCATCCCGTTTAGGTCCTTCCATTTATTCAATCTCTTGTCTCTTTCAATACCTTTAAGAAAAGAACATGCATTATATGCTGTCTATGACAATATCGTTTCTGTCCCTTAACCATGCATTGTGAAAAACAAAGTCAAATTATGATATATTCACCATGCGCATGCTAATCAGCTACAGCCAAAGTTGCAACGAAAACAAGGATATATATACATTGGAAAATAAACAAAGCATATGCGAGATCTTATATCTTAGACAGAGAGATTGCAACTCTAAGACGCTAGAAGAAACAAATTAAGGCTAGCTGTAGAAGCACTTAATTAGTTAATTACACAGCAGCCATGCATATCGATATCTATTTTTTACTTCACAGTCGCCGACTCCGATCCTCCTCCGCCTTAGATCATCTGCTCCTCATTTTCTGCATCTATGTTGGTATGCTGATGCACTCAGCTCGCAGTTGAAGTTAGAAAAAGTTTACGGCGGTGACATTTTTGGCGAGGTGGCATATATATATAGACGGTGTCGAGTAAACCCTAAAACCCGGCCATCTGCATGCTTAGCTTAGCTTTAAGAATCACACTGTGAGAGACATGTGTAGGTATTCTACTTCATTTCATACGTAAGCCTTTCATATCTAATTGGAAATGGATACAAAGTTACATATAACGTATGTAACTACGTATTCAATCAACCGTCTCCGGCCTTGGCGTTGGTTGACTTGAATTGTTTTCTGAAACTCGTGAGCTCAAAGTATTATATATACCAGTTTGACGAATATAATATAGTCGTTCAAATTCTGATGATGATATGTTATATATGATATTCAAATAACTCGGCGCTACTCGTTTTTCAGTTTGAACGCACGCACAGCTCGATCGATTTGCTCACACTTCTCTATCAATATTGCATGGATCATTAATTAGTCGACCATTATTGATATGATCGTGTTAATGATCATGCATGTTACAATTATCACAACGCTCGATCACCACCCAAAGAGTCGTTCTCATATATAGTATGACACGACAAGGCTAATTCCCAAAGTCGAATTGTTGTTTAATCTGTAGTGCATGACTGCATGCTAATTAATGGATCAAGTAGCTAGTTAGGGTTAAGAAATTGTTCAACTTTAGACAAAGTGCTTTAGGAAAAAGGATGATATTTGCATATAGTAATCCTGCTTCTTAACCCTAGCTAATACATGAAAGGAACAGGTCGAGCAACAACTGAACAAGAAAATCCGTCCAACTAACTATAGAATATGACAAACACTATATTGTGTGCGTTTTCACTGGGTTCAAATTAAAGGCATTTATATGGGGTCAAGAATGCAGATATATAGTGGTCGATATATTTCTAAATCTGTATAAGTGATTTGACTGGCCAACAAACAATTAATCATTTTCCACTTTGTAGATATCGCATAAAGCGGTAATTCAGCTAGTTAAAACATAAGAATCTCCTTGATAATTAAATTGGAACGCATCAATGTAACTACTTAAATTGGCATGTCACGCGCATATATAGTTATTAGAAATTAATAATTTAACATGGATAAGTTGCACTAGGTGCGTCGACGAAAGCCAACACTATATTAGCTCAACCCCTTAAAGAAAAGTTGCAAACTTGCACGTACTGCCCAACTTTTACATGCATGACTTACGTAGGAGCGTCACTAAGTAAATAACCACATTTCTCAACGTATTATCGTGTTTTAGGGTTCTTCGATTCACCCACTATCAAATTAAGTAACTATTTTTACGTATATATGATATCGTATAATTACTTTTACTTAAGTCGATCGAATCGAATATATATATGTTACGAAAGATCTTTAGTTTAAACTAGCTAAGCAATAGTGATATTCGATTCTTATTTTTTATTTTTTTTTGGAAAATATTCGATTCTAAATCTTAGACAGAGGTATGATGAGCTACATGAACTTAAGAGTTGTAATATGGTGGGGATGAACAATATATACCTGTCTCGTTAAGTCTCTTACTCTGGAAAGTTAGGTTTTTAAAATTTGGGGCTGAAAGGCCAAAAGCCTGTATTAGCTGTGTGCCACATGTTTGCAAGTTGTTGCTGATGCTACAAGGCCATGCTTAGAAAATTTACATGCATAAGAATCTAATATACTGTCCTAAATCTATATATTTTAGAACATAAATGGAAATAATAATGCATTGTCTCCTAGCCTAGAAAATTCTTTAGTTTTTTTTTAATGAGATCTTTTGCAATATTCTCAGAAATTATTGAAGGAAGAAACTTCTCTGCAGCGACTTATATATTCGTCGAAGAATTGAGGAAGGCCGGACCATATAATATTTTCAGACCCAAATTAGAAAAAAGCCCAAGCCCATAGTTATGCCTTATATATTCGTCGAAGAATTGAGGAAGGCCGGACCATATAATATTTTCATACCCAAATTAGAAAAAAGACCAAGCCCATAGTTATGCCTTGCTAAAAGCTTTCCATATATTTTGGTACTAAAATGAAGATACGAGGCTTCTATGAAGAAAAATTACCATGATCAAGGCAGTTAATTCAGTAAGCTTTGATTTAGTGCATGCATATATGGTGAACCCTTAAGAGTTAGAAGGATGAGTTGGATGGTGGGATTAAGCGTAAGAGGTAATTATTCCACCAATAATTACTGATCGAATGATGGATAAAGTTTCTCCTTAATTTGTTTTTCTCATCTGGCTTAAAGTCAAAATAAGAGGTAATTAAAGCTTAAGATTTTCATCTGCTTTCAGCTCCCAAACAGTATAATTTGTTTCTCCCGAACAGAACTTTTGGCCCGTACTTCATCTGGCTTCATATACTTAACTTGAAGAATGTTGTTGGCTTCATCGGTCTTAAAGGAGGAGGAGGAGGTGGTACGGAATATGTCACGAAACTCGAGTAATTTTTGGCCCATGACATCTTGTGACCTAAGAGATTTAATTAGGGGGCACATGGAGCGATTGAAATCATCTTGAAGTTTGGCGTGCTCGTTTAAATTTGTATGCACCGAAGGCATACACTTGTGTTGACTTTTTCTTGAGCTATGACAAAACACAGCAATGGAAGATCTTTAATGTTTAAGTGGCATTACACATTTTATCTATTTGGACAAACAGGTATAACACTCATTGCATACATGTTTTCCATCTAGGATAGAACACTGAGCATGTATCCCGGTCATTCTGGAATGTTTTACTTGTGTGATTCTTGATGGCTTTAATCACGTCTATAACCCAGATTATTTGTGCTTAAGCTATATGTTCTTTGGCTATAAAAATCTGTGTTGATTAATGAAGATCCCTAGGAAAGTTGACTAAAAGCTCACATGTGATTTCTTGGAATCTGTTTGTCTTTTTCTGTTTGTCAAAGTGCTTTGAGCACTGTTTTTCCTGGTCTTTCTTCTGCTGCCATGGAACGTGCTTCTTTCTTGAACAATGCAGTAGCTATTCTAGTACAAGTACATGTGAACCCTTTTGCATTGTTTAGACCACCTTAGCTCATTAAGGTAAGACCTTTAGCTGCCTCGGTTTTGCTTGCTGTTTTGCTTGCTGTGTCTCCTCGATGGTTGCTGTGTTTAGGCCTGCATTGGTCCATGTTTTAGGTCTGCATTAGGACAGTGTTTAGGTCTGCATTTAGGCCTCTTGGTTGGTGTGTTTCACGTGGTTACTTGCTGTCTTTGACCCTTGTATAACCTGCCCTATATAAGGAGTCCCAAGCTGTCTTGGATCCTTGGTTGGTTGAGTGAAAACACTTGGGGTTTGGTTATTCTGTTTTGGTCACTCTTTGAGAGCACTTTCGAGTGTAGCTTCTCTTATCTCTTCTCTTCCCCTTCCATGTCTTCTGGTTGCCGAGTATGGGCATAATAGACATGGATTTCTAAAGCATAAAAACTGTTTTCAAAACTCATATGCATTGTTGCATTGTGCATTCCATTGAGATAAAGTGTGGAGATGCCCAACCCAAGAAGTTGATCAAGAAGATTTAACTAGAGAGTAGTTAAGATCTGAGTTGATACTTCTGTACAATTTCCAAAGTGTAAACACATAGATTAAGGTAGTGTAGCTCTGCTTGTACTGGTGGGTAGACTAGTCAGGATAGCATACGGGTTATGTATCCCAGAGTGCCAGAAACTTGTAATTGTGTGTGTTACAAAGTAGTGGAAATGTTTGTCCCTCAAGAGTTAGGGGCACGCAGTTTTAGATCCTGGTTGTAGGATTTCTGCGTTATCAAAAACATCTTGTGTCACTTTACTTACTGCTTTACATTTCAGTAATCGTTTCTGTGTTTCGGGACAGATCTATATCCTACTATCCCGAGAACAGTTTGAACGAAAAAGTGGTAAAGGCCTATTCACCCCCCCCTCTAGGACCTTTAAGTGGTATCAGAGTGGCCACTAGCCTTTGCTAGTGAGATCCTCTGAGGGGTTCGTTATGGATCGGGAAAAAGGTTCTTCCATAAATGTTTCACCTTTTTTCGATGGACATGACTTTTCTCAATGGAAAATCATTATGAGCGCCTTCCTCTCCTACCAAGATGATGGTATGCTATGGCAAAGTGTAGAGGAAGGCTGGACACATCCCACAAAACCAGAAGGCGCTGAATCAACCGAAAGGATTTCAAAGCCTAGGTCCGAATGGGTAAAAGATGACAAGGATTCGGCTAGAGCAAACATCAAGTCCCTTAGCTGTCTTTTCAACTCTGTCTCCGAAGCAGAGCGCCAAAGGATCATTCATTGCGGCACTGCTAAGGAGGCATGGGAAGTGCTCATCAACACTCATGAAGGTAACTCTCGTGTTAAACAACAAAAACTTCAACAACTTATTTTTGAGTTTGAAGGTCTAAGCATGAGTGACAAAGAGTCTATCGATGATTTCTATGGTCGTGTACTTAATATCACGAATCAATGTCGTAGCTTAGGTGAGGCTATTGAATCAAAGAAAATTGTTAGGAAATTCTTAACTGCCTTACCACCTTTCTTTGACTCTAAAATGAATGTCATTGAGGAAGCTCATGATCTTGATACTTACCCTCTAGAAGAACTTGTTGGAAATCTGAAAATTTATGAAACTCTTAAGAAAAGGCCCATGCATGAGAAGTCCATTGCTTTAAGTTCCGTTAAATTTGAGGTTGAAAAGTTGCATGAAAATGAAGATGATGATAATGAAGAATTTGCTTTCCTAACCAAACAATTTGAAAATTTTTTAAGGAAAAGGAAAACTTTCAACTCTAATCGGAACTTTTCAAAAGGATCTAGCTCTAAGCCCTTTAGAAACAATGTCTCACAGAAAGGTTGGGATATCAGGCCCTCTCCTATCCCAAAAACGGACATGAAATGTTTTGAATGTAATGGAATAGGACATAAGGTTGTGGACTGTGCTAACAGGAGAAATAAATCCCACAAAGTTTTAAAAGCAACTTGGAGTGACAGTGAGTCAAATGAAAATTCTGAAACTGACTTAGAAGAAGATGAGAAGGTTGCCTTTGTCTCTCATATCATATTGGATGAGTCTCTTGAGGACAAGGATTCCGATGATGAAGGGCATGATATGTATATGCGTTTGTGTAAAGCCTCAAAGTCTATGCTTGCTAAGAATGAAGCTCTATCTAATGAGCTTTCATTAAGTAAGGAGACACATTCCAGGATACAAGGAGAGTTTCTATCCCAGGAGGCAGAATGGATGTCTACCAAAACCCAACTTGAAGAGCAGGTGACTTTTCTCAAAGAAGAGCTGGACCGCCAGTCCTCCACTATAAGCTTGCTGACCACTGAGAAGCTGGAGCTCGAAGAAGCCCTGCTAGACGCCCGAAACCAGTTCGCCAAGTTCTCTATTGGCTCGGAGAAGCTATCCCAAATCTGTGGGATAGGAAGACTGGGTGGCAGCAGGAAGGGGTTGGGGTTTGAGGAAGGTGATAAACCCAAGGGCTCGGAGAAGACCACGTTCATGAAAGAAACCAGCTCGGTGTTAGGAAATCCTCCGCCTCAGCCGAAGATCAATGCTCCAGAAACCTCCAAGGTGTTGAAGCCCAAGAAAGGCTCTCAAATTAGGTGCTTTCACTGTGGGAACAGTGGACACATTCGTCGGTACTGCTACAAGCTGAGAGGAAACTCTATACCTGCTAAGACCTCACAAAACAACAATATGCTTGCTCACTTTCAGAAATCCCTCAATGAACTGACGAGGATTGCACACTCTCTGTCTATCCCGAAGCAGAAGAATAAGCCTGTCCCTGCAAACTGGATCAGAAAATCTGGTCATAGAACCTGGGATACCAGAAGGGTCATGTCTCCCAAAACCTCTGGTGTCAAGAAGAAACCGGAAGAAGTTATCTGCTTTCTCTCAAGAGTTAATACCTCACCTGTTGCTGTAAGGAATGTTGTAGCTGTGTGCAACGTTGCCTTGACTGCCCTTTCCACCAGGAAATCCGATTCTTGGTATATGGACAGTGGCTGTTCGAAGCACATGACAGGAGAACGAAAATGGTTCTCATCCATGGATGACATTCATCCAGTTGGTGATGTTATGTTTGGAGATGGTGCCAAGGCAGAAATCATTGGAAGCGGGACAGTTGATACTCCAGGTCTCCCAGCCCTGAAGAACGTATTGCTGGTAGCAGGTTTAGAAGTGTGTCTGCTGAGCGTGAGCCAGATAGTTGATGAATATGAGACAGTAACCTTTGACTCATCTAAGTGCACTGTTATTGATGGAGAAGGGAGATGTGTGATGAAAGGGGAGAGGTCAAGAGACCACTTCTACTGTGTTCGTGCGAACAAGAGAATGGAACCTGATGTGTGCCTCCTATCCTCAACTCAAGAAAGCCTGCTAGATCTGTGGCATCGAAGGATGTGCCATCTTAACCATCAAGATGTGGTGAAGCTGTCTTCAAAGGATGGAGCTCGTGGTCTGCCCAAGCTATCCGGGAGAGCTGCAGGTATGTGTGGAGACTGCAAAATGGGTAAGCTATCCCGAACCTCCCATCCTGTTCTAAATGCTAGGCCAACCTCTAATATTCTTGAGTTACTACACTTAGACCTTGTAGGCCCTGTAAAAACTGAAAGTCTTGCAAAAAAGAAGTATGTACTTGTTGTGGTAGATGACTTTTCTAGATTTACTTGGGTCATTTTTCTAGGTGATAAAACTCAAACCTTTGGGAAGTTTTTTGAGCTAGCAAAACAAATTTCAAATGAAAAGCTTTCTGAAAACAAATGCATTTTGAGGATTAGATCAGACCATGGAACCGAGTTTGAAAACTCTTTGTTTGCTGAATATTGTGAGGAAAATGGTGTGCACCATGAGTTTTCAGCTCCCATCACACCCCAACAAAATGGGATTGTTGAGAGGAAGAATAGGGTATTAGTTGAGATGGGAAGGGTTATGTTAAGTTCTGCAGATTTGCCTCACATGTTTTGGGCCGAAGCAATCTTTAATGCATGTTACACCCTCAATCGTGTAATCTTTAGACCAGGCACTAGTAAGACTCCCTACGAACTTTGGAAAGGCAAGAAACCAAATATCTCACATCTAAAAGCTTTTGGAAGCCCTTGTTTTATTTATAGAGACCGTGAGTATTTAACAAAGTTCGATGCTAAATGTGATAGGGGTGTTTTTCTAGGCTATGCATTGAATAGTCGTGCTTACCGAGTCTACAACAAGAGAACCTGCAAAGTTGTAGAAACGGTGAATGTGGCTATCAATGATTCTCTTGTATGCTCTCACAACCATTCTTCTAGAAATGCGCAGGTTGAGGATGTGAACACTGAGACATCTCCCGAAACTTCTGAGATCCCTATTGATAAGCAGAACCCTGTACCTGATGATGTATCCCAGGATACAGAATCTGATGCTGAAGGAGCCGAGATAGATCAGATCCTGACTATCCAGAAGTCACACCGTGTTGGAAAACGTCAAGTACAAAAAGACCATTCTCCCTCGGATGTGATTGGCATGGTGGACGAGCCAAGACAGACTCGAAGTAAGTCCAAAGTGTATGTGAGCAATCTGGTAAATCTCAAAAGCTTTCTTACTATGCATAGGTTAGCTATAAATAGAATTGCTTGCTATGGGTTTGTGTCTAGTGTAGAGCCTAAGACTATTAGAGATACCTTGAAGGATTCAGAGTGGATTGTTGCTATGTAGGATGAGCTAAATCAGATTGAGAAGAGTAGTGTCTGGCATTTAGTCCCTAGACCTAAGGATAAAAATGTCATAGGAACAAAATGGGTGTTCAAGAACAAAACTGATGAAAAGGGAATAATCACTAGAAACAAGGCTAGGTTAGTGGTGCAAGGATATTCCCAAATTGAAGGCTTAGATTTTGATGAGACTTTTGCTCCCGTAGCAAGACTTGAGTCTGTTAGGTTGCTTCTAGCTATTGCCTGCTTTCTGAAATTTGACCTCTTTCAAATGGATGTGAAAAGTGCCTTTTTAAATGGAATTTTGAAAGAAGAGGTGTATGTAGAACAGCCCCCGGGATTTCAGAACTCTACCCATCCCAATTATGTTTACAGGTTAGACAAAGCCCTTTATGGTTTGAAGCAAGCTCCTAGAGCTTGGTATGAGAAGTTGTCTACACACTTGATTGACCATGGGTACGTGAGGGGTTCCATTGATAAAACTATGTTTGTCAAGAATGTTTCACATCATATGATTATTGCTCAAATCTATGTAGATGATGTGGTGTTTGGCTCTACCTCTCAAAAACTTGTTGATGAGTTTGTCACTCTTATGAAACAAGAATTTGAAATGAGTTTGTGTGGTAAACTAAACTTCTTCCTTGGACTACAAGTTCAGCCAATGGGGACTTCATGCAGAATCAGTGCAGATCTGGAGGGCACCAATGCTGATCAAACCCTCTACAGAAGCATGATTGGAAGCTTGCTCTACCTCACGGCCAGCAGACCTGACATCTCTTTCAGTGTGGGTGTTTGTGCTCGGTATCAAGCCAACCCCAAGGAATCTCACGTAAAGGCTGTCAAGCGTATCATCCGATACATCTCAGGTACGTGTGCTTTTGGTATCTTATACACAACAAATACTAACACTGAGATTGCAGGATATTCTGACTCGGATTGGGCTGGAGACGCCACGGATAGGAAGAACACCTCGGGAGGTTGCTTCTTTGTTGGGAACAATCTGGTGTCATGGCATAGCAAGAAGCAGAATTGCGTATCCTTGTCCACTGCACAAGCTGAGTATATAGCTGCTGGAAGCTGCTGCGCCCAACTTCTTTGGATGAAACACATGCTGAGCGACTACGGATTTGAGCAAGGTATTCTATCCCTGTTCTGTGATAATACTTCGGCTATCAATATTTCTAAGAATCCTGTGTTGCATTCTAGGACCAAGCATATAGAAATCAGATATCATTTTATTAGAAACTTGGTTGAAGAAAATCAGCTTGAAATGACTTTCATTCCAACTGAGCAACAATTGGCCGATTTATTTACTAAGCCCTTAGACAACATGAGATTTGAAAGTCTTAGGAAGGCTATTGGTGTATGCACCATCACTTGAGATATCTCCCTCACTGATCTCAATTTACTTTTCAGCATTTTACTTTTCTGAAAATAAGTGTTGACATACTCTGGGATACGAGTCTGTGCATGCATCCCTGGAAATATTTCTGAACTTGAACTAGAATGTTGTGTTCTTATTTCATGTTTCTTGATAGTCATTTGCTGCATCTTTCTCTTGCGTATATGCATCTATGTCTTTTAAGAATGTTAGTGCATGTGGTCTAAATCACTCTTGGAACTAGAAAGAATTCTTGAGCACAAAGGTCATTCTTGTGGGATGTACAAAGTTTGAACTAGAAAATTGAGTGAGTTGAACCAGTTACTAAAGAACAATTGTGTTATTCTGGTGCTTATTGTTAAAAGTTTAAAGTAAAGGAATGGGCTAGTCTTTTGCTGGGTGCACCTTAACCGGAACCAGTGGGGATCCCTGAGATGTTATCTATCCTTCGATTGGTTCGGACTAGTTACCCACTGAGTGTCCTTGAAACACAAATTATTCTTTTGAGCATTGCGCTCAGGACATAATGGTAACTACTCTGTTACATGAACTTATGAGGACGTATTTCTCAGATGAGCTCTTGGATAAATGTTAAAGAAAATGGAGAATTTGAGTTGAACTTAAATGAGAACGGCCAAAGGCCAAGTTGGGACAAAGTCCTTGTTGTACTGAATTTCCAGAGCTCTAAAAATTTTGTGACAAAGTCACTTGGTTACTCTTGAGGTCCTCATATCGTTTGATGCTCCAATCTTGTACTCCCTTAGGTGAACTTGTCACACACACACTCTTAATATTCCAAGATCTGATTTGAAAGAACATTGCATTGATGTTACTTTGTAGTCATATACCCATGTGAAAAAATTGAGCCTATAAGATATATGGAAATTAGTTGTCACATTCTTGTGATTCATGCTTAAATGTTTTTCTATGGTCTGGGATTCTACAGACTGTTTCCATCCCAGGTGTTATGCTGAACAGTTTGAAAATCTCTCTAAATTTCAAAATTTTGTGGTGTTGTATGCATCACGTGAGGGGGAGCTTTTAAGTTTGGTGGTGAGTACATTGGTACTTCCTATTACTCAGGGTTGTTCCATGCATCCAGTGAATATTGCATGTTCTTTTGTCTCATTAGGTTTATAGCTGTGTTTGAGGTATCCTGACTAGACCACATACGTGGTATCCTAGGGTTAGGGCACTGTAGCACTTTCTGCTGAGAAGTGACTACACGGGACTGCAATAGCTGCTGGGCTGTTCAGTTACCTTTATGTGTTTGAATGGTTTTGGTGCATGATTCCAAGGCATTAATTTGAATTCATGATGATTGTGCTTAGAAATAGGAGAAGCCCCCTTGGTCTTCGAACGATTTCGTTTCCCCTGATTTCTTTCCCTAGCCGGTTTCACTTCGACTTCCCTTCTAGTTCCCTTAAATTTCTCTCTCTCTCTCTCTCTCATGACAAGAGCCAGAAACAGAAGAACTTTCCTTCCTCCACAACGAGTTTACTTCTTCCATCCTCTCATGGCACTCCCTGATCCGTTTATTCCCGAAGAGGTCATTTTACTTCCAGCTCCTCCACAGAAATCACCCTCGCATCCTTCACAAGATCCAAATCCTACTGTCTCTCCTACTCCTGCTGAGAAATCTGAATCTCCAGCTGTTCGTTCGACCTACCTACGCAAGAAGCCTGTCTCAAAGCCCACTGGAGCCAGGAAGGTGGCTTCCAAGAAGAAGAAACAGAGTACCTCTGCTTATGTTGTTTCTCCTACCAATTCTCCTCCTCAGGATATTGCTGCCTCTGAAATTCCTGCCCTCGTCAGCCAGAAATTCCATCTGCTCAGCCTCCTTCTCCTCCACCATCTCCAATGGCTGTCGATAACCCTCCCGTATCTCCTCCTGCTGTCGATCCCCCTTCCGCTTCTCTCCAGGTTCCTTTGGGAAAAAGGAAGAGAACTACAACTGTGTGCTCCTCTGGCTCTGCCTCCACTCCTTCCTTTGAGGTCTCTCCTGCATCCACTGCACCTAGGGTCACTCGATCCAAAGCTAAAAAGTCTGTTGTCTCTCCTCTTGCCAAGAAAGCAATCAACCCTACTGCATCTCCTCCAGTAAAGTCTACTCTGAAAACTTCTGCCTCTACTATCTCCAAGCGTTCTGCTGAAACTTCCTCATTCCCTCCTCGCTCTCATTTCGTCTCCATATATTCCTTCAGTCTGTTTGGGTACATCACCATGCATCGACCTATCGTCTCTGAACGTCCGTTTGATTTTGCTTCCCTGCACCCTGCTCTGTTTTCTCTCGTGTCTTCTTTTGGATGGATCACTGTGTTGGCCTCCCTGCCTCGCTACAATCGCACTATTGTCCAGGAGTTCTATGCGAACTTCCCCTCTGATCTTTCCTCTGAAGTCCGTCTTCGCTCAAAGCAACAAATCTGTGTCACCGTCCGAGGAGTTTCTGTGAATTTCTCTCCCTCACGGATCCGTCAAGCCTTGTCTCTCCCAGTCACCAATGATGGTGTTTTGAAAGCTTACTCTGAGTACTCTACCTCCCTTACCATTCAAGACCTTGCTTTGCGACTCTACTCATCTCCTCCTCCTGAACCTGTTGTTGGTACCTTTCTCTCCAGCAAATTTATGACAGAGTGGTTCAAAGCCTTGGGCTTTCTTGTGCGTTCCCTGTTCCATCCTGCTACTCAGACCAGCAAAATCCCACATAAACAGGCTGTCCTCATGGCGTACCTTAGTCATGATCCCATCCGTCCTATAATTCCTGTTGAGTACTTCATGTTTCAGGCCATCCGCACTGCTGGTGTATCCCACCGGAATGCTCTTGGTAAGGCTCTGGTGTTCCCCTGCCTCATCACCAAACTATGTGGTGATGTTGGTATGCCGTTGACACCAGGAGATGCTCTTGGTCCCGAACTCATTCCAATTGATGCCATCACTATCACTAGATCTGTGCATCAGTCCAATGAGTATGTCGAACCCATGGACCAAAAGTTCTTGAAGGTTGTTGTCAAGTCTATGCTCTCCGATGCTGTCCAGGAGATCAAAGTTCATCTCAAGGAGCAGTTCACTGCATTCAAGGCCGAGCTTTCATTGTTGCTATCTAGTCAAGCTAGATCTGCCCCTGGTCAGGAGCCAACGGTGTCCTCCCCTCCTTCGGACAAGCAAGAAGGTGCCACTCCTTCTGACTCAAGAGACACTATCCACCTAGGAGCCATGGGAGCTGACGATGAGGATATGGTGTTTGATGGATCGGGCTATGCTGTGTGACGACCCTTTGCTGTACTCTCTGATCGTGTGTCTTGCTAGTTTCTCTCCTTTGCTTTCGGTTTATTTCCTTTTCGCTTTCTGTTGAACAATCGTATGGGTTTCTGGTTTTGTGGCAAACAATTATTATGGTAATTAATTTTTTGTTTGAACCCTTTGTCATTTATTGGCAAAAAGGGGGAGAACCGGCAGTTAATTATTGTGTGTTGTTATGCATATATGATTGTGATAGGTTGGGGAGATTGTAGGCAAACCTGTTTGGTTGTGTTACTAACTATGCTGCAGGTACTTGTTTTGGGAGAACCGGTTATTATTTTTGAAGGATATTATGGGTCTTATGTATCCTTACCCCTGCATACACTTAGGGGGAGTACTGTTAACTGTTTGAACTGGTTACCTCTGTTTGGGCAGGATACTAGGTGATATTGTTATCCCTGTTGCTGCATATGTTTGTATGTGTTACAACTGTATTGCAGGTACTCTTTAAAGGACTGTGTTTTGTCAAGAAATGCCAAAGGGGGAGATTGAAGGCATACACTTGTGTTGGCTTTTTCTTGAGCTATGACAAAACACAGCAATGGAAGATCTTTAATGTTTAAGTGGCATTACACATTTTATCTCTTTGGACAAACAGGTATAACACTCATTGCATACATGTTTTCCATCTAGGATAGAACACTGAGCATGTATCCCGGTCATTCTGGAATGTTTTACTTGTGTGATTCTTGATGGCTTTAATCACGTCTATAACCCAGATTATTTGTGCTTAAGCTATATGTTCTTTGGCTATAAAAATCTGTGTTGATTAATGAAGATCCCTAGGAAAGTTGACTAAAAGCTCACATGTGATTTCTTGGAATCTGTTTGTCTTTTTCTGTTTGTCAAAGTGCTTTGAGCACTGTTTTTCCTGGTCTTTCTTCTGCTGCCATGGAACGTGCTTCTTTCTTGAACAATGCAGTAGCTATTCTAGTACAAGTACATGTGAACCCTTTTGCATTGTTTAGACCACCTTAGCTCATTAAGGTAAGACCTTTAGCTGCCTCGGTTTTGCTTGCTGTTTTGCTTGCTGTGTCTCCTCGATGGTTGCTGTGTTTAGGCCTGCATTGGTCCATGTTTTAGGTCTGCATTAGGACAGTGTTTAGGTCTGCATTTAGGCCTCTTGGTTGGTGTGTTTCACGTGGTTACTTGCTGTCTTTGACCCTTGTATAACCTGCCCTATATAAGGAGTCCCAAGCTGTCTTGGATCCTTGGTTGGTTGAGTGAAAACACTTGGGGTTTGGTTATTCTGTTTTGGTCACTCTTTGAGAGCACTTTCGAGTGTAGCTTCTCTTATCTCTTCTCTTCCCCTTCCATGTCTTCTGGTTGCCGAGTATGTGCATAATAGACATGGATTTCTAAAGCATAAAAACTGTTTTCAAAACTCATATGCATTGTTGCATTGTGCATTCCATTGAGATAAAGTGTGGAGATGCCCAACCCAAGAAGTTGATCAAGAAGATTTAACTAGAGAGTAGTTAAGATCTGAGTTGATACTTCTGTACAATTTCCAAAGTGTAAACACATAGATTAAGGTAGTGTAGCTTTGCTTGTACTGGTGGGTAGACTAGTCAGGATAGCATACGGGTTATGTATCCCAGAGTGCCAGAAACTTGTAATTGTGTGTGTTACAAAGTAGTGGAAATGTTTGTCCCTCAAGAGTTAGGGGCACGCAGTTTTAGATCCTGGTTGTAGGATTTCTGCGTTATCAAAAACATCTTGTGTCACTTTACTTACTGCTTTACATTTCAGTAATCGTTTCTGTGTTTCGGGACAGATCTATATCATGCTATCCCGAGAACAGTTTGAACGAAAAAGTGGTAAAGGCCTATTCACCCCCCCCCCCTAGGACCTTTACACTAGTTCCTCAATCCTTGAATTCAAAGCATTTCTTTCTGTGGTATGTTTGGTATTTTTAGTGTCCGCGCCCGTGTATAGTTTGGGGGAGGTAGTAGTTCGAGCTTGCATTGAATGATGTCCTCTTGGTAAAAATCATGCTTCACTAACTTTGGGGGAGGTGGTATCTCGAGCTCGAGTTGATCGATCTCCTCTTGGTAAAAATCATTCTTCACTAACTTTCCGTCCATCTTTAAGGAGTATAGTGATCAAAGTTTGTACTACTTCTTGGAGATTCTATTAGGATGTAAAACATGACTCGGACCCTCGTTTATAGAGTATTGAACTTGTGTTTATCTTGATACACAAGGAAATAACACAACGAAGTATGAAAAGATTGAAGACATTCCGAGATACATAAGGAAATCTTTGGAAATAAAATAATTGAACAAAAAAGAAAAATAGAAAATCATGTCAGACCTGTAAGAAAATTCTGAAGGGCCGGGCCTCGAGTATATAAGCCTAGAAGGCCTGGGCTAGAGCCCCACTTCAAAAGATTTACAAGTTTGCACTGGCTGGTTTTAGACAAGGAAGATTGTAAGAGCATATGCATCGGCTGCAGCACGAGCAGCAACTCTCGAATTCGTCAACGAACGGTCGCTAACGACAGCACGTACCGCTGCACGCCTTGTTCGTGCTGCTCGCCGGTCGGGCCCGCCTCCCCTTCTCTCACCCACTCCGTATGTTCGTGCTCTCGCTCGAGCAATTCCTGCTCTTGGAGTTGCTCGTGCCGAACGGTCGCCGACGACTTTGGCGGGCCAGAGGAGCTACTCGTGCTGAAAAACGCCCCGGTGCAGCTGCTCTAAGAGAGACGTGCTCTCAAAGAGCCATCACATGGTGACATGGACCAACCCTACATATCTCTTTAGGTCAACCCCATGCGAATGCAAACGTTTCCTTTTTGCATCTTGTCAAACTTCCAAGCCGGCCATAGGGCAAACTCGACCTTTTATAAAAAAGGAGCAATCTCTTCATGAATTATGAGGCCTTAGCAAAAATGGCTACGTCCCCTCTTCCTGTACTGCTCTTTGTCCTAATCTCATCGCTAGTTCTATTCAAATCCTCCGAAGCCGGCGGCGGCGGCGTATCCATCTATTGGGGCCAGAACGGCAACGAAGGTACTCTAAACCAAACGTGCGCCACCGGAAGATACTCCTACGTCAACGTAGCCTTCCTCAACGTCTTCGGTGGCGGCCAAACCCCACAACTCAACCTAGCAGGCCACTGCAACCCCGCCTCCGGTGGTTGCGTCGTCGTCGGCCCCCAAATCACCTACTGCCAGAGCCTAGGAGTCAAGCTGTTCCTCTCCCTCGGAGGCGGCATCGGAAACTACTCTCTATCTTTTCCCGCCGACGCCAAGGACGTAGCTGACTACCTATGGAGTAGTTTCCTAGGCGGAATAGGAAAAGTGAAAGACAGAAAGAAGTCCGCCACGCGTCCCTTAGGCGACGCCGTTTTGGACGGGATAGACTTCGACATAGAGCAAGGCACAACCGAATACTGGGACGAGCTTGCACGTTATCTAAAGGCGTATAACAAGCCGAGTAGAAGAGCTGTGTACTTGGCGGCAGCTCCTCAGTGTCCATTTCCGGACAAGTATGTCGGCGGCGCAATTAGTACGGGGCTTTTTGACTATGTTTGGGTTCAGTTTTACAACAATCCTCCGTGCCAGTATAGTGAAGAAGGTAACACAGACAATATTTTGAAGTCGTGGAATAAGTGGACAACGTCTGTAGAAGCGCCGGGGAAGGTGTTCTTGGGGTTGCCGGCAGCTCCTGCGGCGGCCGGCAGCGGGTTTATTCCGGCTACGGTGCTAAACTCTGAGATACTTCCGGTGATCAAGAAGTCGTCCAAGTATGGTGGGGTGATGTTGTGGTCAAAGTATTATGATGATCAAAGTGGTTATAGTTCCTCCATTATCAATAGTGTGTGATTTTCAATCCTCAATAATGAGGGAATAAAGAAATTAGATATATCTCTGATTTTATCAATTTAAGATATTTCTTCTTCTTCTGAGTGAGGCTCGATTATTTGCGTGTTTCGATTTAACTATTCGATTAGTTGAATGATCTTTTGTTTAAGATAGATATGTAGTATCATCAAACTTGTGATATATCATGAGAAGCTACACAGCAGTAGTCATTTCCTTTTTACACAGAAGAAGAATAATCTAAACAACCATTTGTTTATGCTATTTTACTTAGATTTAATCTAAGCTTAACTGAATAATCCACCCGATTCGAACCAGAATCTTAATGCTCTTGAACTATCCAAGCATGTGAGGCAATGACGAGGCCTGTATTTTAATTTGACACAGCTGATGCGCCTTTTCATTGTGCAAGTTTAGTTAAATGGAAGCATAAGACTCATGCATCTCTTGCCTCCTCAAAGTCCCACGCTTGTTATACTTTAAACCAGTACATTTTCTTCTTTCTTTCTCATCATCACAAATCTCTCTCAAAGAGAGCACGCTGTGTTATAACCAGACTAAAGTTTTCTTTTTGATTTTCGGTCTTTTCGTTTTGTGATTTTAAGTGAAAATTTTGGATTAGCAGATAAAGATGGGGAGGCCTCCTGCTTGTTGTGACAAGCTGATCAATGTGAAGAAGGGTATTTGGACTGAAGAGGAAGATGAAAACATACTTGTTCATGTATCGAAAAGATCATCAGGTTAGAGTTTGAGGTTTTCTATTGTTAGTTGTGGATCAAATAGTACATATATACCAGATTTCCAGGCTAATTTAACGCAATGTACGTATGATTGTGTTTACAGGACCTACAAGATGTGGGAAGAGTTGCAGGCCTAAATGGGGTAGTAGTTGCTTGAGGCCTAATCTGAAGTGTGAAACCTTCACACCTCAAGAGGAGGATATGATTGTTAGGCTTCATGCAACCATTGGTAGCAGGTAAAATTTGTATTCATATTCTAGTTCTAAATTTCTTCCAAGGCATACTTTTATTGTCACACACATTAGATTTGATCATAGTTCCTCTATATATATACACTTCTATTTTTTTCTGTACTTCTATGGTATCTGATTCATGCTGTCTTTGTTTCTGATTCATATGTCATGGCTTTGTGTGGTTTAGGTGGCCTATAATAGCTCAACAACTTCCAGGGAGGACAGACATTGATGTGAAGACCTACTGGAACCTTAAGTTGAAAAAGAAGCTCGCCGGTATGGGAATTGATCCTGTAACTCACAAGCCCTTCTCCCAAATTTTAGTTGACTATGGTAACATCGGTGGCCTACCGAAATCTGGTATGCGAATCGGCATAGGCGCTTCTCTGAACAAGGACTTGAAAAATGCAATGCTATTGAAGTCAGATGGTGAATACACACAGCAAGGGTTCTCCAACTTCAACGGCAACAACCTTTTGGTGCCAACAGCCAAAACTGAACTAACTCAAGAAGCCACAAAATATGACTACTACCAACCTTATGATCTTCTCACACAGCTGCAAGCCATGAAATATGTGACAGACGTCTCCAACTCCAACACTGCACCTTCCCCGCTCAACTTCTACAGCGAAAGCTCGTTGTCTTCGTCCTTTTCGTCTACTTGCTCATCCGCTTCCGCGCAAGAAAAGTCATCGGCTCTGGCATTCGGATGGAGCGATTTTCTCCTAGAAGACGCATTTGCGCCAACTGAAACGAGTATGCAGAGTGAAATGGCTGAGTTTTCGTCGAAAGAGATGTTGAACCAGCAAGCACAGATCACATCAAGCAATGAAGTAGAGGCTACTACTACAGCTGATGATCCATGTGACAGTTCATTTGTGGAAGCCATGGTAGCTAAAGAGAATGACTTGTTCTTGGAGTTTCCTGAACTACTTTTGGAAGAACCATTTTACTTCTGATTCATATCAGCAATAACTTCACAATAAGATCCTGATAGCTAAGGCTTTTGTTGGGATCTATGCCTTTCATGCAATCATGCTGTTAATGTGTTAAAACTATATAATGCTCCTTTCCCTAGTGGTTATGATTTTGCATAGTTCAATAAAAGACTTGCAAGCTTGATTTGGTGTTACATCACTTACATGTAAATATTTGTGATTTAAATCTTTGATGAACAATTTTATATAACAAAAACTCATTAAATTCAATTCAAACCGGTTTTTGTAAACCTAAGATGTATTAGTGTTGATGTGATTTTCGAAAGTGGTAAGTTTAGGACAAATAACTGAAAAATTACTATAAAAAACGTTTCGAAATTAAACTTTCAAATCAAGCTATAATTTGGATCCATATTTAAATCGAACAAATTAGTGACCAAGACAATCCAGTTATGACCACTACAAGTAGACCGCGTTAGTAAAAAATTGCACGTGTGAAACTTTTGCACTTGAATTTAAACTTCATAAATACTGATCAAAGTTAAATCTCAATCTATTCTTGATGGTTAGAAAGAAACGTTATAACAAGAGTCTCGTCCATGTTAAAAAAGGAAAAAATTACTAGTGAACTAGCAACTCTGTTTAGTCTCTCTAATCAAGTACATTAACCTAAAAGATTAAAAGTGCAGAAGTGCTTATGCTAAAAGCTGCTTCTAATTTCTAAATTTTTCGACTTTACTTTGTCAAAATTACAAAAATAAAAATTCCTACTTTAAAACCACTTCCTTCTATTCTCCTACCAAAATTTGAAAAAGAAACCAAGAAAACAGCAAAAAAATCGGTCGACAAAAATGGTGGCGATTTCGCTTTACAGAGGAAACCTCCACCGCGTCCCTGACGTCCCTCGCCGCTGGCTCATGCCCACTCCCAAAATCTCCCTCAAAAACTTCAAATCCCTCTTGATTCGTCGCTCTCTCGCCCTCTCTCGCCACCGCTGCTCTTCGTCGTCCGCCGCCGCAACCACCTCCTCTAACCCTAACCCTAACCCTAGCCCTAATTCAGCTACCGACCAGCTCATTGAAGCCGTGAAGGCGGGAACTTTGCCGAAATTCGAAGAACCGCCTGCGAAGAATGTCTCCGATTGCCAAGCTGGCACTTCCGGCGAGGCGGCTAAGGACAACAGACGACCCGACGGCGATGATTTGGGGGCGGAGAAATCTGGTGACGTGTCCGATTTAGCTCTGGCTGTTATACCTGATGAGAAAATTTGGGAAGATTCAGTGGCAGCAGTGAAGGTTGAGACAGATGATCCATCGGAACACCCTAATTCTGAGGTAATGGAAAAAACGTCGTCGTTTTATGTAAATTGATACTTTTGAACTATAATGTGTGAAGGAAATGTTTGTCTTTATATGATTGAGAAATCAAATGTTGTGATTGCATAGTTGTGAATTGTTGTGAGTGATACTTAGTAAACTAGAATGGTCTTTGTTTGTGTGATTAGATGAAGGATGATTTGTCGGATGAGAAGCGAAAGAGGAAAAGAGAAGTGGAGGAGAAGCTGGAGGTTTTGAATCAGAAGAAGCATAACCTAGTGCAAGTGTTGAAGCAGGTAAAGATTTCGGCTTTATAGCTCTTTGTGTTAGTGTATCTGTTATGTTGTGTTTTGAGAATGTTCGGTGTTAAAGCGCGTTTGTGTGATTGTGATTTTACAGATCTTGAATGCAGAGGAGGAATTGAAGAGACGGAGTAGTGTACAAGGGATTGTGGTTCACCCGTCTGTTTCGCTGCAGGTGGATGTAACAAATGACTCTGGGTCGATGAGTAGGCAAGTGACTCCTAGGCTAGGCTCTGAGGCCAATGGTAGTGGTGATATGGAGGGGGTTGAAGGCGATGAGCTTTCGAATCATAACTTCCATCCTCGCCATATGCATCGCATGAACAGTATGTCACCTTCTTCGGAATCTCCTCTAAGAAGGCCAGCCTATGTTCAGCACAACGCAGTAATGTATTCTGGCCACTGTTGCATCTATGTTACAAGTGAACCCTATATACATTAGCTTCTTTCTCTTTTTGTGCTGATAAGAAGCTCAAGTTTTGCAACTTGCATTAGCATTATCATTATCTCTATAAGAAACAGACTTGAATTAGTTGAATATGAGGAACTTCTTTGTAGATGATGTCTTTTTTTCATATCTATCTGTTCATGAACTCATTTTCTTTGCATGAAATTTTTATATGCAGGTTTCACACCCCTCCTGGGCAAGTTTGGCAGCTACTGGTAGTAGTCCGTCACGCTTTGCTCCCACGGGGCACCAAGGGCTTCCTCCTGCAAATCTGCCGACAATATCTGCATCAGGAACAAACTTTGTTGCATCCTCTCCATCCCCTGCTGCATCGGGAGGAACTTCTACTTTCAGAGATGCTCGGTTGCCAAGTCCATGGAATTAGATAGTTATGTAGTTATTTTGCGAGTACCATGGGTGCGATCAGAAGACACCAGCGAGGTTGCAATGAAGAACATCTTGACAACAACTAGACCATCTTCACCACATCTCTTAAAGTGGAAGGTTCAAACTTCAGGGACTTACAGTTTGGTCAATCAATGGTCCCAAGCATTACCAGAAAGTTTCAGGTTGTAAAAATTAGTAAAAGCCTGTCACAACTCACCACTAAAGCTGTAACGGGATGGTCAGTAAAGACTGGAACACGCCAGACTGATAATTTTGATTCAATTATTGTTGTACCTCTACCTCGCTAGCTTGTCAGATACACCATTGTTCATTTGCTCTGCTCTCTTGTTATCATCTTCTTGATCTAAAAGAAAAAACGCCATGAAAACCAACTATCTTCTTCGACTTCGAAGTCATATAAAACTTGACTTGCACATAAACCATCATACATCTATCAACATTGATAATGGGCTAAAACTAAGATTACTCCTAGTGCCCGGAACATATTTGTCATAATTTCATTGCGTTAGACTAAAATAAATAGTGCTCAAGACAAATTAAATTGCAGATCATTATCTTGTATATTTGTCTTTCGCATATTAAAAAATTATTTGTAAAAATAATTTCATTGTTTACATAGATAGCCCCAAATCCAATGAGTGTACCTATGCTAGATAGCCCCAAATTCAATGAAAGTAGCTATGTTAGAACAACTTCAGCAGATCCCCTAAAAGTAAATTTTATCTATAATATGAGGTTTTTGTTTTAAAATCAGCTCCAAGAGATCCCCTATCACATTAGCTATTTTAGGGATTCCCTATATTTCATGTTTTCATCTCCTATCCCCATACCTAAAGTTTGAATTTTAGGTGATGTAAAAGTCAACATTGTAATTAATTGTTTCCTAAAAGGTTGTAAATGTAATCAATTTATAAGTTAATAAATGTTAATTATTTTTATTAACCAATCAAAACAAAGTATTTATTCATATTTAACTAAATTATGAGTAATATTGTTGGAGTAAATTTTTACAAATGCTTAGCTTAGCTAAAATAGGTTTGAGCTATATTTTCGAACAAAATAGAAAAATTTTAAGTGACATTGTTGGAGATGCTCTTAAAAACTAAAATGTAAATCACTCTTTATTCCACACATTATAAAATTACTTCTAAAACAATCTCTGGTAACACAAATATCCACAAATCCAAGTGTGGTGTAGAAACTGAATTATTGCTCAAACTCATACGAAGGAAATTCATATCCTTCGAGATTGGTTAATTATACTAGTGACCAAAATTGTTGGTTGCTCTATGCTTAGAAGACGCAATGTTTGTTGCCCTAGAGGGCCAAAAGAGCTGTACTTTAGTTTTTTTATTTATGAGAACTATACTTTAGTATTGGATCATGTATGGAGTGAGTGAAGGAGTCAATGGTCAGACATCACAATACCCTCCTCTCCTTTTCCTCCGCCTACGGCGCACGTTAAAACAAAAAGCGGCAGATCTCACCACACAAGTCTCCATCCCTTCTGAAAACCCCACCACTCTGGGCCAGTTCTTCGGTAGGGAATGAATTTGGTAGGGAAAATGAGGTCATCCAATAAGAAAGCCAAAAACCTAATTTTCAACCTAAAATGCCCCTGCGCCGAAAATCCAAAAATACCCTTTACACGCAGAAGGGGCTGAAGGACACGTGGCACGGCGGCCCTACTGAAGAACTGCTCACCACTCTGACTCAACACTAAAACACGCCACAACAAAAACCCTCCATAAACTCAACTCAACACTCTTTAGTTTACTTTACACTTCCTCTCCATTTTCATCGCTCCCCCAAAAAAAAACCAGTCATGGCTAACCGCACTACCACTGACCGGCGCATTTTAGCAGCACCAGAACCAGAGCCACGTACTCACCACCACCCCAAACCCTCTTCAAGACCAAACCCAAGTCACAGACACCGCACAACGCAAAGACCTACCACTCAAAATCCACACCCAAATCCTATATACACCACCAATGTCATTAAACAGATTAAAGACAAGGTACCCAAGAAGCCCATTAAGGAGTTTGATAATAAGAAGAGAGTTGACGAGGTGGTGGTGAAGATGGAGCTGATGGGTCTTAATAAAAAAGAAGAAGAAGAGGCTCATGAGCAAGATTATGAAAGTAGGAGACTTTCTTCTTCTTCTTCTTCTTCAACATATTCTTCAGCTTCTTCAGCTTTGGCTGGTGGTGGTGGGAGAAGGAGATCACTTGGTGGTGGGTCAGCTGAGGTTCAGTTGAGTAGGTTGGCTGATGTGTTTGCAAGCAATGGTGTCAAAGTGGTCTCAGTTGATATGCCTCCATTTATGCAGATCCATGCTGTGGAAGTTGCAAGAAAGACTTGTGATAGCTTAGAGAAGTTCACATCCAAGACTCTAGCTTTGACTCTCAAAAAGGTAGAAACTTTGATTTAGTTTTTGTTGTTTTGATTTTGATTTTGCGTTGAGATTGTGATTTGAAGTTGGGTTTTTTGTGGGGTGCAGGAATTTGATGGGGTATATGGACCAGCATGGCATTGTATTGTTGGAACTAGTTTTGGTTCTTTTGTGACACACTCAGTAAGTGGCTTTATGTATTTCTCAATGGATCAAAAGTTGTACATCCTCTTGTTTAAGACCACAGTACAGAGAGCAGACTGAAACTTTTTATTTTTACCAATCTTGTTTAGCATAGGAAGAAGAAGAAGTTCTGGAAAAGCTTTAGAAATAAGTTGTGTAATTCTTTCTAGCATGTACAGTGCTTATGCAGCAGAAAAAAAGAAGAGCTTGAATCCTTACACTTTGTGAGTTTGTAGAAGACATTTTACTTTGTTTTAAACTTAATGTGGGGCTTAGTAAATGTCTAATTCAGTCAGATATCTTCTTCTGCTAGTTCTGTAGCCTATAATGCATCTGTCATTACATATAGTTCTTACAAGTTTCTCTCTGCCTTTTTCTGTGTTTCCTTTCATGGATTTTGGCTTATTGATTATTGACTGCCCTCTAGCTTAGTTTGGCTCCATTGCTTTAGTATTCATAGTATGATAGGAATGGAATCACATGACTTCAAATTCTCAGAAAGGAATAACTATGCTTAGAAGCTCAGTAATTGAGATAAAAAAAATGTGGCATTGTGGCATGCATTGATTGAACAATAGATGGTACTATTTGGTCAGTGTTCCTCATCTGTGCTTCTATTATGAGCGTAATGTGAAATAAGTTTTGGAAGTTAGTCTGCATTGGTCACATTTTATCTATCAGAGGATGGCATCTAAAAAGGTCTTTGGAACATCTTTTTCTATTTAACTTTATTGCATTATTATACACACTATTAAGAGAGATAAAGGCCCATAAGGTAAACCCTTATAGGTAGTTCTTGGACCCCAAATCATTTAACTTACTTGGACATTGGGTCCTTGTGCTCCTATGAATCAAGAGTAATAGTTATGGTGCTGTAGCTTGTGTTAGGTGCACATGGATATGGGACCTTTGTTGTCCAAGGCGTTTGTACAGTGACTATGCCCATCTGTGTATCTAAAACCATGAGGAGTTTGACCAGAACTGTCTGATTTTAATGCATCTCTAATTCTCTATCTGTTTGCAATGTATCTGTGCATCTATCAGTCTCTATGATTTTTCAAGCTATTATTTTACAGTAGTGTAGAGTAACATGTAAGAACCAACCAGATCATATTTTCCAACAATACAGTTCCAGTGGCAGAGAAATTTGACCAAATTGCAGAAATGTCATGATACCAAATTATATCAATATAGATACGTAACCTCTTCTTAAACCTACTGTATGAACTAGACATCGTGGTTGGCATGGTGCTATTTACTTGAGGTTTACACAAAACTTAGGACACCAGTTCAACTGAAAATAGGGAAATGCTAAATTCAGCTATTAAGCTATTATGATGATAGTGATTGTGAACTGATATTATATTTGACAACCGTTCTTGGTCGATATAGAACTCTTTATGATTTCTTACAGAGTTTTGGTTCAACTTTAGGTAGATAGATGTGACAGAGGAGACTTGGCATGAAGCATGTAGAGGCAGGTAAAGCAAGACCTATATATGCATGAGGTGGACATGGAAACTGAAATGGCATTTAACCCTATTCCAAATTCTATGTTTTTGGTAACTCAATTGGAAATAGGAGTCTCCCTAAAGAGGGAAATGGTCCAAATCAAAGGTGTAATGAGGAAATGGGAAGTCTGTTTTCATTTGCAAATAAGTTTCCTGCACATGAGGTTTGAACAGAAAACTATCTTGGGCATAATCTCAAACTCACTTTCTTAAGTTTAACTATGCTTGCTTAGCTGAGTATCAATTTTCTGCTAAGCAAGTTAGGCACTCGTGTTTTGTGACAAGTAAGAAAGCTAGCTACGGTTGTGTGTGTTAGGCAGTGATGGTATTGGTGCTCTTTCTAGCTCAAAGCTATTCTCCACAAGGCTTTTAGGCTTATCTCAATGATGCATAAAACTCTTTTTTCTTTTTATCATATTGGAGGGCTTGTATTGCATTGATCAGTAACACCCACCGACTTCTGTTTCCACCATAATCTCTCTCAAGTCTCAACAGAACAAGATGCCAAGCTCTCCCACAAGAACAGTGAGTGACTTTAGCAAAAATGTACGGAGCATATGGATTATTCTTTGTGAACTTTGTCCATTAAAGTTGGCAATTTACTCCATTGTCTAGCACACCTCAATTGCTAGGGTATTATTCCATATGAAGTAACTTTCTTTTTACCAAAGTCCTCGAAATTGTTCAGAATATGTCTGATTTGGTAGATAAGATTCGTATGCATTCCTCCTGTCGTGTGGTAAACTAAAGAAAATTTAAGAAATACTATATTCTATCCGGTGTTATTCCGAATAACCAATATTTCTAAGGTTACTAAATCAAACATTGAATTAGTTTAGGCACTTGATCCCATGACTAGGTAGATCAAACCAACTAAGCACCTCCTCCATGAAAAGAAAGCTACCAAACCATTGAAAAAAAACATAGAGCACCTCAGATTTCCACATCTGCCCCTCACACTAAATCCAACGGTTGTAAAACATTCTTGTTCTTGTATCATCTTTTGAACACTCGGTTGCCATACAGTCTTTCTTCTTCTTCCTTAGGGAGGTATATTCAATCTGGATTTTAAATAATTTTTTAGGAATTTTTATAATCCGTAGATTGTTATAGATTGTTTTAAATCCAGGGATTGTTTTAATTCCACATGAATTTGAAAGGATTCTTTTGTATTGTTTTATAAGGATTTAGTTGTATTGTTTTATAAGGATTTAGTTGTTTTATAAGGATTCTTTTCTAAGGATTGTTCAAATAATTAAAATCTAATAAAAAACTCAAATGTCAAAATACACTATCACATATTCAAAAATGAAATGCACTATTCTTGATATTTCCAACATTATGATCACACTCTTGAGTCTTGAATTGACATCATCATCGTATTTCTAATTTACGTTCTTATTATCTTGATTCTCTTTAATATTAATTGTTCCATTATTAAGTAATATTGTCATTTTCGTAGAAAATGAAGTTTTTTATTGTTTGAAAACAAAAATTATAAACACTACTATATGAGAAAATTTGTATGTACTATAATGGATCACTCAATATTTTAAATTAGAAGAGACCGATAAATGACAAAGACATCTCATTGCTATAAAATAAGATTTTGAGAACTATTTTAATAATATTTATAAAGTAGTAATTAGACCAAAGTTTATACCTTATAGAAGTTAATTATTGAAAGTAATAATTGAAGTCATTAATGAAATCAAACCATGAGGAAATGGTAATGAAAACAAAGGTTAAAGACGTTATTTTTGTTGTGACATCAAGATAAACGCTTTAAAGACGTATGTAGAAAAAAAAATTAAGGAAGGAGAACGCTTTAGAGATGTATGTAGAAAAAAATTGAGAGAGAGATGTTCTATTTTAAAATTCATCAAAATCCATGGTAATCTCTTGGATGAGAGACATGATTTCAAAATGTTATTTTGTGTGTAAATAATCTTTCAAATTTTTTTTAAAATCGGTTATTTAATAAAATCTTTAAAAATCAGTAAGTTGTTGAATACCACAAAATTTTTATGGATTGTTTAAAATCTAAAATAAATACATCAAAATTTTTAAAAATTATTTAAAATCTAAATTAAATAGATCAAAATTAAAAAAAATTAAAATACAAAACAATGCAAAATCAAATAACCGCTTGATCTCATCTCTATCTCAAGCTTTCACCATCACTCTCTTGTACTCTTTTGTAAGCTAGATGGAGCAGTGGGCACACTACTGACACTGGTCACTACTCTCATTCTCTCTCTCTCTCTCTCTCTAAAAATCAAATCTTTCTCACTCCAAATCAAGCTTTTAAATAAACCCATCAACTCAGTTTAAGCTATTCACTCACTTGAAACAACATAACAAGCTCTCTTTTTTCTTCACTTCTTCTTCTTCTTCTCTAGTTTTCCGGGTTCGGGTCGGATGAGTGTTTCGGGTTTGTGAGGCCCACAAAAAAATGGATCCTCCGCTGATTAACGAGTCTTCCTTCACGGCGGCGAACCCGGCGGCGTACAGCTTGGCGGAGATGTGGCCCTTCGGCGGCGAGGCGGGTCTCCGGACGGCGAGTTTGGGCGGTGGGATTGGAGAGAGCTCAGGGAATAGAGATGGGTCTCTTGAGGAATCGACGGTGACGGAGCAGAGCGGCGGCGGAGGAAGGAAGAGGAAAGATGTGAGCTCCGAGGATGAGTCTTCTAGGATTGTTTCAACTAGTAGTGGCTTGGTTAGTGAAATTTTTACTGCTTTTTAATTTGGATTAAGTGAAACTTGTGAAGTAAAATGAAGCTTATTTGGTTAAAAAGATTTAGACTTTGACTCTTTGAGGTGAAAGGAATCAACTTTGAGCTGAGAGGAAGTAATTTTGAGTTTTAGGTCTTCATAGTTTTTACTTCATACTATGAAACATTCACTGAGTGAGTAGATTATGTTGTAATGAAGCTCTTGGTATGTCAGCTAACTGTAAAAGTTTGATTCTAGCTGTGTGTTATGTGAAATGAGTTAAGAGTTATGAGACTGAAAATGAACTGGATGACTGATGAGTTCAGCTATTATTTGTGTTGGTTGATTGATTCCTTGTGTTGGATGTTTGATGTTTTCCGTTTTTGGAACAGAATGATTCAAGTGTGAAGAGGGTGAAGTTGGATGGATTGAGAAATGAAGATGGAAATTGTAAAGCTGAAGCTGAAACAAGTTCAGGGGCTGGTGACAAGCCCGAAGAGCAAAGCACTAAACCTTCTGAGCCACCCAAGCAAGATTATATCCATGTGAGGGCGAGGAGGGGCCAAGCTACTGATAGTCACAGCCTTGCGGAGAGAGTAATGCATTTTCCGAGCATCAAACTAGAATTCGACCGTCTTACTATGATTTACTCACTCTATCGTGCCTATTTTGGCAGGCAAGGAGAGAAAAGATCAGCGAAAGGATGAAAATTCTTCAAGATTTGGTTCCGGGATGTAATAAGGTATACTGTTTTTCAGTCAGATCTAGTTGGTTGTTACATACTTAAACATCACATGATTTATATTGGAACCATTCACAGTTCCATTTTGCTGCACTGAACTTACATATCCTGGTGTTTTTTTATTTATCTGAGAAGGTTATTGGGAAAGCACTCGTCCTTGATGAGATTATTAATTACATACAGTCGCTGCAGCGCCAAGTTGAGGTACATGGTTTTGCTTGTCCTGTCCCCATGTGGTTCTATCTATTGCTAATATGTACATGATTTTCTGTAAACTTCTTAGCCTAATTCTCACTGTTAATTGAATTCTGTAGTTCCTTTCGTTGAAGCTTGAAGCAGTCAATGCAAGGGTGAACATGAATCCCTCTATTCAATCCTTTGCTTCAAAGGATGTAAGTCTACTGCACTGCACTTCTATTACATTCAGTATAGTCCTTGCTGATAGACCGTGCCGCATTTTATAGATGCAAACATTTCAAAGGGGTTTCTTGTTAGTTGTCCTCACGGCTTACTTATTTTTTACTAGTCTCAATATCACTTGTTGATCTCTTTTGGGATCACAAGTTTATTTAAACTAAACGAGAGAGATTGAAATGCACCATAGTTCTCAGGAATGCATTTCTTTCTA
Source organism: Geum urbanum (assembly GCA_946800695.1). Taxonomy (NCBI): domain Eukaryota; kingdom Viridiplantae; phylum Streptophyta; class Magnoliopsida; order Rosales; family Rosaceae; genus Geum; species Geum urbanum. The sequence goes on from OX327011.1 coordinate 49,267,714, forward strand.
TCATCACCTTGCCATATACCCATCTCATCAGGCTGTTTGACTTATTGAGTAATCCTCAGGCTGTGTGGTATTGTCTTACCTTTTGACCTGGTATTTCAGATCGGTGCACCCCCATTGGATGCTGCGGGATTGTTGTTTGGATCCCACGCACCCAGGGAGTATGCCCAAGGCTCGCAATCCGAATGGCTGCATATGCAAGTTGGTGGTAGTTTCGAAAGAACATCATGATTTTATTTTGGGGGATCAACCCTTCAAGTCCAAATTGGTGTATGATGTGCCTTTTTTGGCAACATCTGCTGTAATAGAATAGTATTTGGAATGTACTAATGCGATCATTCTATTCTATGCAACTCTGGCATTCTGCAATACCATAGTAGCAGTAGATAAAGGAACTGATGTTATCATTTCCATTTGGTCGAGCTGTGTAACAGAAGCAAGTGCATAGATTGTGTACTATTTGTGTGATGTAATGGGCAAAGATTGTACCGAGGAGTAACTTGGGATGAAACAAAATCCAAAGTGAATGATACTATAAGTTTATCTTTCATATATAAAACGATGATGAACAACAGTCAACAGACCTATAGCTAAATTTGTATAATAACACAAAGAATGGTAGGGCAGGAGCCTCAGATTAACAACACTCTTGAAACAGAACCAAACAACTTCACACTGTAGAAACCCGAAACCTAACGCTATTGTTGCAGCTGCACAAATCTGATATTGACATGCTCAAACAGATGTTGAAGAAAACTGCACACGTGAGTACAAAAGACCCAGGTAAGTGACTATTCAAAGCTCCAGAAGCAAAGGTTCTCTCGCATAAAGTTCACCTGAAAGTGGACAAGTTACAAGTCCTCGTGGAGCCACAAACACCCTGCCGAATTGAGTATTACACAGTTAGTTGTCATAGACACTGTTAGTTGCCTTCAACAGACACATCAGACTCGCTTTGAATGAGGGTGCGAGCGGAGAGGGATCAACTCAACCTGAGTTGGTCAGTCATCTCAGCTCACTGATATCCCATGAGTGCCGAACACATGAAATACCAAGATCCTTCCCCGGCTGTTACAATCTGGCCAAAGACATGTAGATCAATTAACTTTTGCAGCTCTATCTTTAGACAATGTATACCACTCTTGAAGCACTGCTTGTTGAAGAGCACGGTGTTCAGCCTCCTCTGCAGTCAACTTTGTCAAGGTTGTAGGTCCCTTTTTCTTGCCATCTTCCTCCTCACCATCCTTCTTTTTCTTTTCTTTCTTTTTCTTTGTCGTAAACATATTTTCTTCATCACTGCTTTCTTCTTCTTTTTCTTCCTCTTCATCATCAGACTTGGGAGTCTTTTTAGGTTGGGCTGCCTTTAGCAAGGCTATTCGTTCCATTGAGATCTTAAGCCTCTCAGCAGCTGCCACCTTCACTTCATCTTCAGGCATGTACTCAACACCCCCATCAGTGAGATCATCCAACCAGCCCTGTAGATCTGAACCAATCTCCTTTGTAATTGAGGCATCAGAAGCTCGAACAACAAATTTGCAAATCATGGTCGTAGTCTCATCACCAAGATCAACATTCCGGCTCACTTCACTAGCCCCAAAGATCATCATGCCCAAGAAGCCCCCATACCATGTCTTTGCAGCAAAACAAAGCTGTTCCAGGGAAGAAAATCAATCAGAATTAGATTGGCTGTTTGCCTGGCCAAAACGTTACCCAGGAGAAGTGAAACCACAATTTGTCACTAAAGTCTCAACTATACACGAGGATTAACAAACAGATCTATTTCAAAGTAAAAAACGTACACAATGAGTAATGGACATTACCTGAAATCCTGCCACTGTTCGGATTACATGCGAACAAACTCTGTGGAATGGCTTTGATGACAGGGATTTGAGCCCACTTAAGAATGGAGATGACCCATACTGCTGAGCAGCAGTAGCCTTGAAGCCACTTCCTTCATACGTATATGTACCAGTGTACTCAACTATGGCTGGTAAACTAGGCCACAGACGGAAAAACTCAACTGGTGAGATTTTATGTGGGATGAGTAGCTCAGTCAAAGGAATTTTGTATGGCTGACACCTCAAAATGACTGGCTCTCCCAGTTCAGGCCTTAAACTTCTCTTCTGTCTCATGATTTGCGGATCTTCTTCAGCGTAGTCACCTTCATAATCTGAAGCTGCACCACTTCCGTAAAAGGGGTAGTATAAGACTTGAACCCAAAGAGCACATCTTTCAAAATGGGAGACACCAACAGTTACACTGCAGAGTACTGGATCCTGAGAGAAGGAAAAAATAATGTAAATCGATCACCTACCTCGATGCCAAAGATGAAAAAGTGCAATAAACAAGGTAAAAGTAAAAGAATGGGTGATGATAAACAGCTCATATTGTTCAGCTGTGCAATGAAATACGATAATACATAGTTGCCAAACTGCATTATGGAGGTAAGACGAAACCTGAGAGACAAGGTTACGCAATTGTCGAACTGCTTGCGGAGACCCATCCATAAAATATAGAGAACCAGATAACCCAACTCGAATATCAACCCGGTTGAGTTCAAGCTCAGTTAAGTTTAAGACCTGCACAATGATCAGCAAGGAATTAGAACCATCACTGGACAATCAGAACTGTCTGCCCAAAAGTAACAGAAATAGCCAACTTAGAGGGTAAGATGCAGGCTTGACCTTCAAATGCAAAGAGACCCTTCCATCACTAGAATCTGCCAAATGATACGCTTCAATGTAGCAGGGATCACTGCTACCAGTCAAAGTAGTTGCAGTAGGCGGAACCTTGAGTAAAGTAGACTCAACTCCTTTCGTCAATAGAAGGGTTAGTTCACTAGGTTCTGGCCTCCAAAGCTCTAGAATCGCATTATGAACCAATCCTTCTAACTTTCTATCCTGAGCTGCAGCTGCTTCGTAGAACTGAACGGTTAGCTTATGATGACTGAAGGGGTAATCACCTCTGGCTTCTGTGACTCCTGGCCACCTGACCAAAGTAACCATTATCAAGATTAAACTTCAATACAAAAGGGTAAAGATCAACTGAACTCTGCCCCATAGACGTTCCGCATACAGATTACGAAGATATAAAAATTGCATACCTGTGTTCTGGATGTGTTGAAATATACTTGAGTCTCTGCAATATCATACGGCATTGATGCTTGTTTACAGAATCAGCCATACTACTGCTCCTGAACTCTTCAAGTTCTTTAGTCAACAACTGTCCAGCCCTGAGGTTACGTGATCCCATCCGCTGAGCACATAATAGAACTGCCTGAACATCTAGAAGCCTATTTGATGAATCTGTAGATGAATCTACATTGAACAAAACCTTGTGGATATTCGAGATAATAATGTTCAGTGGATCCTCAGGATCATCAGCCAGCAGAGGATCCAACCCTTCTAGGTCTACATGCTCTGAAATAGCCCAAATAAGTCGAGCACATACTCTTGGGGTATTCACCTGCCAAAATGACAGAAGCGTAAAAATGGGGATGCATACCAATTCAGGCAGTTCGATAAAAAAATGAAAGAACCTGTAGTAGTGTAGTACGATGAATTTAAAATGTGAGTGGCATACCTCACGTAGATCTTTCACAAGTTCGCGCTGTAAGTTTTGCAACCTTGTCTCATTTAGAATTTGGTCCTGTGATGCCCCGTCTTTAACTCTTTTTACACCTCCCCTTGTATCATAGATATGACACAGCCTAACAAGCAACTTCAAATAGCAATCAATTGCATAAGTCCGGCCATCACAATCCCATTTCACACACGGTCGACAAACCTCCACCACTTCAAGAGCAGGCTCTGTCCAATTTAGTGCACCATAACCAGTTCCATATGCCAAGGCTCCAATAACCCTGCTCTCCATCCCTGAGTTCTTTTGTTCAGGCAAAGGCAGAGACAACTGAAAGCAACTTTCTACTAACGATGCCACCAACTCCTCCCTAAATAAAGTCTTGCTCGTCACACTATTAAGATCGTCTTTAATTCTTGCGTCCTCAAAAAGCGAGGCTATATCGGTTCCAGCAAGAGGCTTCTGGCCTCTCCGAACACTCTCCTTTGCAAAGAGATCAACACATAAAGCTGTTCGACAAATACATGCTAAAGCGTGCATTCGATCAGATTCTGCTCTCAAGTTTCTCACCATTAGAAGCAGCCTCTTAAACAACGAAACCTACACAGCATTTCTACCAGCATTACTAACAGTCCAATAGAATTCTAATCCTTAACAGTTACAATATCCGATGATTGATCAAACTATTGAAGACTAACGCATACCTGCATATGAAGATCGAGAAGATGAAGATTGGTAACAACAGCTCTAACAATACTCTCCCTAGCCGAAGCAAATTCCTGCCTGTCCCAAAGTGTGAGAATCGCAATAATGGACTGCGAAGCCCACTCCGGCTTCCCACCAGGAACATCGGCCAAGTACAACATATCAATCCCCACCTCGAAAATCAAAGCTGGATCCAATGATGACGCCAGAAACGGCATTAAATGCGACACAACATCTGAAACTCCGACCAACCTCTCGGCATTGCTGTCCACTACCTTCTTCCCATTAGCTCCGCCGACACCGGAGGAGGAGGACGACTTGGAGAGCTTCCTTATGACCTCGACGGAGCCGGAGGCGACGGCCTTGACGGCGTAGACGATCGGAAACACGGTGGCTCTGAAACTCTCCACCGGTAAAACCAACGACCTCGCCATCAACGAACTCCGCTTCTTCCACACGAAGTCCACCATCGACGAAACCCAATTGGATCGAATCGCCAGCGAGTTTTCACTGTCTACAAGCTTATCTCCGGCGAGTCTGCTCATTCTCTTAGTATCAAACTCTTGAAACAACCGCCCCACCGATTCGAACGCGACCTTGGAAACGGCGTCGGATCCGTCGAGCATGTTCTGCCCGATCCGGGTCCACCACACGGAGACCTTGTCGAGGAGGTTGACGTTGTTCTCGCACAGCGTCACAAGGTCGTCACGCGCGAGGATGCATCCCAGGGTTTCGGTGATGGAGAATCGGAGATTGTCGCTCGGCGAGTCGAAGCAGCTGTCGATCTCCTTCTTCGTGTCGGAGATGAGGCGGGAGAGGCGGTAGGAAGGGATGGCGGCGAGGATGGAGACTGCTGCGGCGCTGACGTCAGGATCGGGGAAGTCGAGATCGGTGAGGACGCCGGTGCAGACGGTGTCCCAGAGGTCGGCGGTGAGGCGAGTGGAGCGGATGAGGTCGAAGGCGAGCTTCTTGCAGACGGCGGAGGCTGGAGAGGCGACGATCTCTTCTACGGCGGATTTGGCGATGACGGAGATGTCGCGGCCTGCGGCGGATTGCTGGAGGGCTTGGAGGAGAGCGCCGGATTGGCGAAGGGCGTCGTTGGAGCGGAGGTCGGCTTGGATCTGAGCGAAGAGTATGTCCATTGTTGTTGTGGTAGAATTGAATTCGTCTTAGGGTTTCGTTAGGGTTTGAGAGACTTGGACATGAAGAAAATGAGCTCTGCTTCAGCTGACAGAGAGAGACTGTGGTTGGCTTTGGCCCTTGGCTGCTCTGCTCCGCTGAGACGCCTCAGAGAGAGTGACTATTGTGGCAACGATGAGTTAACAACTCCGATTTAATTAATTTGAACAGTTGTTTTGGACATTCAAAGCCCAATAGCTGGTGGGTTGGGTATCAAATCTGGACCTGGGGACAGGCCCATAGATCCAATTCAGGCTTCAAAAAGTCTTCGCTTTGCTAATTGAGGTTCGTATACCCGTTAATGACGTTGTTATAAGTAAACTTGGGAGATTAGAGAAAGAGATGGGAAAGAAGACTTTGTTTAATGTATATCATTTTTCAGGATGGTTGGCTTCAGAAAATCAATAAACTGAGATTAGTTGCTAATTATTGTTGGGATAGTAAACGGGAAAGTTGTTTATATCTCCGGTCATTGATCTGTAAGGGAAGACTGTGTTATGTATATCGTTTTTCAGGGTGGTTAATTGGCTTCAGAGATGTAATCCATTAAGATTAGTTGCTAATTGTTAATGATATAGACATATAGTAAACAGTTAGGTCGTCACATCTCCCGTGCTTGATTTGTAAGACTATAACATAAGTCTTTCTCTTCCATAGCTATAAGACTCAAGGTTTGAAGTGTTTCTACCGGATTACGCGGGACGTAATCAGTAGAAGCAAGTACGGATAATCTTCTTTTCTGGATTTCTAAACATTCGGGCTGTTCGGATAGTCGAGTATTCTTTCTCTTCGGGTGTTCGGGTTATCGGGTATGCGGACTTGCACGTTCGGCTTCCTACTGTTAGAAGAATACGACAAATGGGCGGTCAGGAAGTCGAGACAGGGCTGGCCTGCCTTCAATGTTCCGATGCCTAAGTTAGAAGACGTATTGGATATAACAGTCAAGCGAATGTGTAAGAAAGTAGGTTGGAGTATTTAAGATTGGAATCAATGTATCTCCCTCCCCTCTTACTTGTAGTAAATGCCTTACCTATATAGGTGGGTGAGATTATTGCTTGCTTGTGCTCTTTGATGTGGGATAGGGCTGCACTTGCTGTCATGTGGGCCGAGTATTCGGATGTGCGCTTGTCGGGCGCGTGCCCGATCGGATGGGCTCGGTCTTGTGAGTGAAGTTGTAGTCCGCCTGGTGGTCTTTCGGGTGGTCGAGTAGGTGTTGATTACCTGCTTAAGTGGGTAAGTATGTTTAATCTATGAACTAATGGTGCTATACTAACATGAAGGGCATGTATGACAAAGTTGTTTAGAACTGCCATTCTCACAATGAAATGAAACACTAGTGAAACACCCGCATCTGTTTCCTCTCATTCTTTCTTCCAGATTCTAACCAACGTGGAGTTTACAAGCAGTGTAGTCACGAACGTCGTGAGTCGGCTTGCCTCCTACGCTGCCCAAGAAGTTCGTTTGGCTTGGGGTGCATAGTGGGAGTTGAAGAAGCTCAACAAAACCATGTCAGCCATCAAGCTCGTGCTCCAGGATGCAGAGAAGAAGCAAATGAATGATTTGCGAATCAACCATTGGCTGGGAAACCTCAAAGATATCTGCAACAATGTTGAGGATGTACTGGATGATTTTGACTTCCAAAAGCTTCGAAAAAAAGTGTTCATCAACAAAAGCAGGAGCAGAAGAGTCAAAGCAAAGGTACACCAATTCTTCTCTCGTTGGAATTCAGTAGTGTTTAACTTCAAAATGGGTCACAAACTCAAAGAGATTATAGTGAGACTAGATGATATTGACATGGAAAAGAGACAGTTTTCCCTCGATAGAGTTTCTGAAACTTCTCATGTGCCTCCAAAGGCATAAGATAAAGAAATGATGACTGACTCTATAGTGGAGCCTTTAGCTGTTATTGGGAGGGATGAAGATAAAGAACAAATAATCAAACATCTCTTGAGTGACAGTGCTAATCACTTGAGTGATGATGAAAACTTGTCTGTTATCTCCATTGTTGGCCTAGGAGGGTTGGGGAAAAGAACACTTGCTAAATTGGTGTATAATGATAAAAGTGTGGAGGAAAACTTTGAGACGAAGATGTGGATTTGCGTCTCAGAGAAATTTGATATTTAGACATTGGTTGATGGCATCATTGTTGTTGCAATCGAACAAAAGTGTGGATATCCAAGTATAGATCTTATGAAAAAAGGTATGCAACGTACTTTAAAGGGTAACAAGACATAGGATAAGTGGAGAATTAATATGAGTACAAGTTATTTTTGGGAATTTGTAACAAGACATAGGATAAGCTGGGATAGCAGCCACCACAGATTTAATAAGAACTTCTTTTCCCGAGAGAGAGAGAGAGAGAGAGAGAGAGAGAGAGAGAGAGAGAGAGAGAGAGAGAGAGAGAGAGAGAGAGAGAGAGAGAGAGAGAGAGAGAGAGAGAGAGAGAGAGAAGAGGCTTTCCATTTTAACAATTTTTTCAAAACTTGGTCCTTAACATAGTTGAGGGCTGCCACTTTCGAGCGACCCAAAATCATTGGAAAACCTAGATATTTACCTAGGTCCCAAAACACCTTCATCTGAAGGACATCACTTAGAAGGTGGAGAATGTTAGGGTGCATATTTGGACTGAAGAACAGGGAAGATTTCTAGTGATTCAATTGTTGACCCGAGGCAAGGCAATAAGTTTCAATCATATCTGAAAAGATTTCACAATTAGCTAGATTTGCTTTTAGGAAAAAAATTGAGTCATCCGCGAAAAAAATGTGACTAATGACAGGCCTAACTTGACCAACATGAACACCATAAAGGAGATTGGAATTCCAAAGCTGAAGGAAAGTACATCGGAAAAGATATGGAGAGAGAGAGAGGGTCTTCCTGGCGAATACCTCTAGTGGGGACAAAAAAAAGACTTGGCTTCCCATTAACAAGGATTGAGAGAGAAACAGTCTGGACACATGTCATGATTAGTCTACCCCACCCTGGATCGAAACCCGGGTTTAGGAGGACTGCTTCCAAAAAAGGCTAAGAAACTCTATCATAAGCTTTGGACATGTATAGCTTCATGGCAAAGTTACCATCGACCCCCGCTTTTTGGAGTTTGATTTGGTGGAACATCTCATGAGCAATAATTATACTGTCTTGGATTAATTTGTCGCCCACCAACAAAAGCAGACTGATTCTCATAAATCATCACGAACATAAAGGTCTTCAAACGATTTACGATAACTTTTGACAAGATTATATACGCAAATTTGCATAAGCCAACCGGATGGAAATCCATAGCAGAAGCCGAGTTAAGGATTTTGGGAATTAAAGCTATATGAGTACGGTTCATGGAGGCTAAAACAGATCCAGAAATAATACTATTGGAAACCATACCAAACATGACTTCATTAATAATAGTCCAATAATTCTGATAGAAAATGCCAGGAAAATCATCGGGACCAAGAGCCTTGAGATCACCAAGCTCAAAAATAGCAGTTTTAATTTCACTAATATCCACAGGATTAAGGAAAGAGATATTCATATCCTCAATAACAAGTTTATTCATGAAACTGAGGGCTTTAGGGATCTGATGGCAAGGTTCAGCCTGGAAAGCGGAATGAAAATGGGAATATCATATTCATTTTCCAACCATCTCCCATTATAATCTTGTACCCTAAGAATTTTGTTAAATTGTCTCCTTTGAAGAGCAGAGTGGAAATTTGACTAGTGACTTCCGATATTTTTACCACAGAGTTTAGAGTAATTGAATTTTGAAGAGCAGTTAATTCAGATTGAAAAATTGAAATTTGATTTCTAGTATGTGAAAAAGTCTCCTTAGACCATTTTAAAAGAGCAGATCGACACGAATAAAGATTGCTTATAAGTTGGGAAGTAATGGAAGGGCTCAGGTACAGATCCCAGTTATTCTTGATAATATCACCACAATCTTATTTCGTTAACCACATTTGCTCAAATTTGAACGTACGAGGGGATTTAATTTCCATAGAACTAGTATCCAATAAAATTGGGCAATGGTCGGAACCCATACGATCAAGGGGAAAAACTTGAGAGTTGGGGAACGTAGACATCCAAGCGGGGTTATCAAGAGGTCTATCAAGTCTTTCCTTTTTTGACAAAGAGCCATGTTGATAGCAAAACTAAGTAAAAGTCTGCTCTTAAAACCGAGATCCATAAAGTTGGAATTAATTAAAAAATCCCTAAAGAGATTAAGGACTCCCCATTTTTTGGAATTACAAAGAATCTCATTAAAATCTCCCAAACATAACCATTCAGTAGTAATAGGTAAAAACCTGGAGCAAGTAGAACGCCAAAAGGAATTTTTTCCAAGGATTGCCATACATCCATGTTACATTGCAAGAAATACATTCCGGGGGAAAATAACATAAAAGTGAACATAATTAAAAGAACTAAAAACAACCGAAATCTGAACCAGAGAATTCCACAATATTGCTAAGCCCCTTACAGTGTGAACATGATTCTCAACATTAAGGTTCTCAAAGCAAAGCTCAATCTGCCAGTTCAGAAGAAGTTTTTCAGGTCGACGGGTCTACATCAGAAAAAGGATATCAGGCCTTTGGATTTTGCACAACTGTTTGAGGGAGCTACCTGTCAAGGAGGGCCCAAGCCCCTGACAGTTTCACAATATCACTCTCATTCTGGCTCAGTGACTGATTTCGGCTAGTCACTATTACCGGTGTCAGCAGTGAGGAGTTCCCCAGCGAAATCAATCAATAATTTCTCAAACTTAGAAGAAGAAGTAGAGTGCTCACCCTGAGTAGGAACCTCCTCAATAGGAGCAGTAGTTTCTAGAATTAGAGGAACCGGATTAACCTTCCCGTGATAACCTCGGTCAGGTTTGACTCAATCATTCGAGTGATTTGAGCCCACATAGCAAGGTTCTCTTTGAGAGTCAAGGATTCTCAAGGAATGGCTGGAATGTTCAAACTACCTTCCGCAAGATAAGAAATTGGGACATACCCAGAGTTTGAATTCAAAATACTCGAACTGGAGCCCGGAGGAGTGAAAGGACTGATGAAAGTAATAAGCAAACTAGAACAAAGCTCAAGAGATGAGTGAATACTCTATCTTATTTCAACTGAAGAACATCATTTTAATAGGCTTAGTACAAAACAGAATTTGACGAAAATGCAGCCCACTTTAGCATGATTAAAGGCTAGTGGTAAACCTAAACATATGATTCAAAGACCTATCTATATCCCTACAAACCAGGGACTTATTCAACAACATTACTTTCTTTCCCTACACGAAAGCAACAAACTGAGAAAGAGTCCTAACAAACCCTCCCTTAAACTAATGCCAGTTCAGCAATTAGTTTAACACAGGTACCTCACACACACCAAGCTGCGCACGAAGACATTGAAATGCTTCCAGCTTCAAAGGCTTTGTTAGCACATCTGCAACTTGATCATTTGTGCCACAAAATACCAATTTAACAGTACCTTCGTTAGTAAGATCTCTTAAGAAAAAGAATCTTACATCAATATGCTTGCTTCGATAGTGCATCATTGGATTCTTGGCAAGTTTTATGGCTGAACTATGGTCACACATTATAACTGTACCTCCATCTTGTGCATATCCCACTTCTTTCAAGATTCTTCTCATCCAAACAGCTTGGCAAGCACAACCAGCTGCTGCAATAAACTCTGCTTCAGTGGTGGATAAAGTAACAATTGGTTGTTTCTTCGAAGACCAAGCAACAACAGCTCCATTCATACGAAACACATATCCAGAAGTGCTTCTTCTTCCTTCTAAATCTCCGGTATAGTCACTATCGGTGAAGTCTATCAGTTCTGTAACTCCTCATTTCTTATACAGAATTCCATAGTTGACAGTTCCTTTCAAATACCTTAGAATCCTCTTTGCAACCTGATAATGTAGCTCAGTTGGACTTGACATAAAACGAGCAATTAAACTCACCACAAACATTAAGTCTGGTCTAGTAGCAGTGATGTAGATCAAACTGCCAACTATTTGTTTGAAGTAGGTTGCATCCACCTTGACTCCTCCTTCATCTTTATACAACTTCTGGCCTGGTACAATTGGATTACTTACTAAATTACTCTCTTCCATGCCAAAACGTATTAGCACTTCTATTGCATACTTTCTTTGGCAGATGTAAATCCCAGCAGAGCTCTGTATTAGTTCAATTCCCAAGAAGAACCGCATGCTCCCCAAATCTGTCATGTCAAATTCCTTTTGCATAGATTTTTTGAACTTGTTCTTCATAAACTCATCATTACTAGTATAGATTAAGTCATCAATATATATACAGATAATAAGAATTTTACCTCCACTATTCTCCTTGACGAACAGAGTCTGCTCACTTTAACTTCTCTGGAATCCTTCTTTGAGGAAATACTGCTCAATACGGTTAAACCACGCTCGAGGAGCTTGTTTTAAACCGTACAATGCTTTGTGTAGTTTATACACCTTATGTTCACACCCTTTCTTCTCGAAACCCATAGGTTGATCGACATACACATCTTCGTTCAGAGTACCATGCAAGAATGTAGACTTGACATCAAGCTGGTATATTATCCAACTTCTTTGAGCAGCAAGAGTTATGATCTTTCTTACTGTATCCATCCTTGCTACTGGAGCAAACACCTCTGTGTAATCTATCCCATGCTTCTGTGAGTATCCTTTCGCTATGAGTCGTGCCTTGAATTTATCAACTTCACCAGACTCATTCAACTTCGTCTTATAGATCCATTTGACTCCGATTTTCTTTGCACCAGTGGGTAAATCAGTCAGTTCCCAAGTCTTGTTCTTTTCAATTGCTTTGATCTTTGCCTCCATTGCTTGCCTTCATTTTGGACTCATTGCTGCTTCTTCGAAACTTGTGGGATCAGTGGTATCAATTATAGCCATGTTAACAACTTCTTCTTCCTCCGAAAGTCTTTCTCCTGAAACATAGTCATTCATCCACATAGGTGAAGTTCTAATTCTGCCCTCCCTTGCATTTGACTCAGTTGTATTTGCCGCAACGTTTGATGGATCTTCTTCAGCCACTTGAGTGGTTTCTGCTGCCCCTTCTTCAATGTTTTCCTCCACATCATCTATTTCATTATGGATGGAAGTTTCATCATCCCATTCCAAATCCATGAGAACTTCTTCTTTGTGACTTGCCTCCCAATCCCACTGAGTTTCCTCCTTGAACACCACATCACGACTTACTTTAATCTTCTTTGTTGCAGGGTTATACATTATGTAACCCTTTGATTCATTGCTATATCCGAGCAACACACACTTCTCACTTTTGTCTTCAAGTTTTTTTCTTTTGGCATCAGGAACATGAACGTGTCCAACACATCCAAACACCATGAAATGTGCTACTGTTGGCTTCTCCCTACTCCATGCTTCCTTCCTGTACTACAACTGTAGGAGAATGATTCAGCACATACACCGTCCACTTTACTGCTGTAGGCCAGAATGGCTTAGGTACTTTCTTTTCAGAGAGCATTGATCTGACTAGGTTCAGGACGGTCATGTTCTTACGTTCGGCTACTCCATTTTGTTGTGAAGAGTAAGTCGTAGTAAGCTGTCTCTTGATCCCATTCTGCTTGCAAAACTCAGAGAAATCTGTAGAGCAAAACTCTCCACCTCTACCTGTTCTCAAACATTTTATAGACATACCACTTTCCTTTTCCACAAGCATCTTAAAACATCTAAAATACACAAATGCTTCTGATTTGTCCAACAAGAAATATACCCTTGCTTTCCTTGAGAAATCATCAATGAAGCATAATGTATACCTTTTTTCATTGTTTGAAGCTGGGGAAATGGGACCACAAAGGTCTGCGTGAATTAGCTGCAACTTGTGAGAAGCTCTACATTAACTCTTCTTTGGTATTGGATCACGGTGCTGCTTCCCCTTCATGCAGTCACCACACACCACATTTGAGGCTGGTAATTGTGGCAATCCTCGAACCATCTTCTTATATTGGAGTGTTTTAAGCCCTTTATGAATCAGATGTGCGTACCGACAGTGCCATAAGTGTACAAGAGATGTCTGTGTGGTTACTTGAAAACATGTCTCTTTCTTCTCCTCTTCTTGCTTCTTTTCTTCTTGGGTCTGAGCAAACAACATAAACATTCTATTTGATGTCATGTTTGTTTGAATGATCAAGCCTTTGTCTGGATGGTATATTCGACACATGCCTTCATGCATGAGGACTGCCAAGCCTCTCTCCTGCAACTGTCCCACACTCAAGAGATTGTTTTTTAGTTCTGGAATATAGTAAACATCTTGTACTGTGTGAGTTACCCCTTCAATGCACAGCTTCACTTTTCCTTTCCCAAGCACATTCATTCTAGTGTTGTTACCGAGCTTCACTAGGTGGCTGAACTCCTCATTCAATTCACAAAACTTGCTCTTGTCTCCATACATATGATTGGAACAACCAGAGTCGACAAACCATGCTTCTTCCCTCTTAGCTTGATGCAGCTCCACGTAAGCCATTAACAACATCTCTTCTTCTTTATCAAACTCAGCATAATTTGCCTCCTTTTCCCAAGAAGGACACTCAAACTTGAAGTGGCCGAGTTTGTGACACCTGAAACATTCAATTGTGGCACGATTATAACTTTGTCTCCCTCTGCCTCTTCCTCTGTACGATCCCCTGCCACGACCTCTTTCTCCTCTGTCTCTTCCCACTTCCACCGTGGTCTTTAGTGCTTGTTCTTCACCGATACCAATACTTTTCTTTCGAAACTTCGATTCGTGAACCAAGTGAGAGTTTTGAAGTTGATTCACCGAAAGACTTGTAATGTCTTTCGATTCCTCAATAGCGCATACCACGAAATTTCAGGCTTCAGGAAGTGTGCGTAGTATCTTCTCCACAATTTTGCATCCTCCAAGCCTTCTCCGAGATTGCTCATGTTATTGGACACTAACACAACCCTGGAAAAATAATCAGTGATTGATTCCCCAACCTTCATTTCAAGCACCTCAAACTCTCTCCGGAGTGTTTGCAATTGTGCATTCTTGACCTTCTCATCTCCTTGGAACCTCGCTTTCATGGAGCCCCAGAGTTCCTTGGCTGTATCTTTCTGAGTGATAGTTTTCAAAGTTGTTTTGTCAATAGCCTGAAAAAGGTAATTCTTCACCTTTAAATCCTTCAACTTCAAGTCTGCAAGTTGTGTCCTCTGTGCACCATTCAACGCTTCTCCTCTGCCAGGTTCAGTGTACCCTGTCTCCACCAAATGCCACCACTCCTTAGAACGCAGCAGGTTCTCCATAAGCATCTCCCAGTGCTCATAATCTCTGACGAACTTCGGAATACTCAACATAGTATCCCTCTCGGCTGCCACCACTCTTCTCCTGTTTCCTCTCACAATCAGTCCCTCTTTGGAGGGCTTTGATACCAAAAATGAAAGGACTGATGAAAGTAATAAGCAAACTAGAACAAAGCTCAAGAGATGAGTGAATACTCTATCTTATTTCAACTGAAGAACAACCTTTTAATAGGCTTAGTACAAAACAGAATTTGACGAAAATGCAGCCCACTTTAGCATGATTAAAGGCTAGTGATAAACCTAAACATATGATTCAAAGACCTATCTATATCCCTACAAACCAGAGACTTATTCAACAACACTACTGTCTTGTCCTACACGAAAGCAACAAACTGAGAAAGAGTCCTAACAAGGAGAATCCAAGATACTCTGCAACTTTTTTCCACAAACTTTCTTGCTTCTTGGCTTGGTTTACTTCCCTTTGCGCTTAGCGGCAGCCTTGGATCAAGTAATGGTTGCTGAGTCGCACACCGGCACCACTTGGGTAGAGAGATTGTCGAGCGACGGAATATTCTCCTCCGAGATCGGGATAGATCGGCGTTGACGCTTAGGGATACCAACCAGATCCGGAATCTGCTCTAGCACACTTTCCACCAAAGATCTTTTCAACCTAAGACGTTGAAGGTAGGTAGAGATGACTACTTTCCTCCCTCAGGAGGGCGATTGGAATAGAAGCCGCCGCAAGGGAATCTCGTGGATAATCTGGACGACCTGGCCTCGCGAAGAGGAGGCACCGTTTGCCAACAGATCGACTTCGAAATGGGCCGGGTCCATATCAATAGAGTTTTCATCCAAACCCTAGTCTGTGGTATCAATGGGCCTGTTTGAAGTGATCATTTCATCTGACATAGAGGGAATTTGGGCGTGCCCATCAAGAGGGACTAGCTCTGCATCACGATCAATCCCATCATGAATATTTTCGATGGGAGCTAGTGCATGAGACGCATCAGAAGTCTCAGAAGCACCAATCACCGACATAGGAACAACCCCATCACCAAGGGACATGTCAAAAGGGAAGGCATGTTGGATGACGGAGAAGAGGGTTCCATTGCGAGGATCCGAGGCCGCAAACAAGTTGAGATCTGCTCGAAGTCTAAGCGGGTGAATCGGCGAGTTAGGAGATGTCAAGGTTGCTATATCCGGGGCCATGTGATCCACCATGATGTTATCGTCAACGACCTCAACAACCTGAGGAGGGAGGATGGCTAGAGGGAGCATACCCTCCCAAGCAAATTCTTCCACGATGATATGAGGAGGGTCGTAAACCCTAGCAGTGCGAGTCATCAAATTTGGACCAAGTTGGTGGCGGCTATGGAAAGCCGGGAAGCTACATGAGCGCTCCAAATGTCCAAGTCTACTTCTACCGCATTGGTAGCAGTAAGAAGAGATTCGCTCATTACGAAACCCCGAACACACTGCAGGATGTTGGAACCAAAACCCAGGAAGGAGAGGGTTTCTGGTATCAAAATGAATCCGAGCACTAAGAAAAGGCCGCCATTGATAAGGGTGAACCGGGTCTTCAATGGTTAAAAGGTGACCAGCATGAACTCCAATTCTTCGAGCATTCTCGGTGGTCATCTGATCCCTGGGAATTCCGTGAACTTGAACTCCAATTTTTCGATGAGGCGCTCCGCCACTGGCCACGGATCTGTAGTCACCGTATACCCCATGACCGACCAAGGACTCCGGTTCCGGATGGCAAATTCAGTTTCGGCGTCGGCCGTAACTCCGAAAAGTGTTGTTTTTATTAAGAAGCTCGATAATCACCATTCCAAATCCCTCCCAAGCACGACTAAGCACATGGATGACAGCGTTGACATTCGGAGGGCGTGCGGCAATGATATGGGCCACAAATTGATTTGGTAGGGCTTGAGGAAGGTCAGCACCGACCAAGTCGATGAAAAGGTCATGTTGGTTTTGCATTTGTGGGGGATCCATGATAACAAAGCAGCAGGTTGAAAGTGAAAGGGGAAGGGAAAACTTCTTATCTTATCTAGCAAGTAATTGTATGTAAGCAGGAAAAGAGAATGTTTGACTGTGAAGTGATATTCTTTCAAACCACTTTGGAATGAGAAGAAAGAGTAAAAGAGGTAACTATTATATAGAGGTGTGGATGTGTTTGTATGCAGCTTACCCGAGAGAATTGTCATAAAGGAAGCAAAGAATGTTGTTGAGAAAATTAAAGAAGGGAAGAAAGATGTGGAGGGGAATGAAGCAACAGGGATAAGTTTTGCGGGGAAACTTTCAAAAAGGAGTAGGGCGTGGCTAATGTACTAGTCTAGAACTCAAGAATTAACTCACAACATGGTGCAAGCTAGAGGAGGAGCTATGAACAAGATTTTGCAGTAATGAGAAGATATCTCTCAATTACTTACGCAGAGCAACGTACTGGAGGTAAGGTGAAAGAGATTAAGGGGAAGTAAGGTGATGTGAGAGATCCTCACCCAACAGCTAAGCAGGAAAACGTATAAAGAAGAAGGAAAGAAGAAATAGGGGAGGGCACTAACCGAAAGGATCGTGGGTGTAAGAGATAACTTACTGGGCCTTCATATAACGAGCAGGAACAAGCCAAGACAAGACGATGATAGCCACATGCAAAGAGCCAATTAAGGAAGAGGGAGTAGCAATCCAGGAATGTGAAAGATAAATTAAGAATTTTTAAACTCTAGTATGGGAGCTAGAGGGAGAAGTTCTTGGCAGAGAACTGAGTTTGGTCGTCACCTCTATTATTGGTTCCTATCTATTACAAGAATTTGAACTTCCACTTTGGCTCGGTTCACTTGTAGCTAGGTTAATTAATTGGTTCCTCAAAGTTGTAACTGGCAAAAAAAGAGAGAGTAAGTTTAGGAATTAAGGTTTAGGATTTATTTAAGCAGGCAATTTATTTATTTTTGGATGGATTGTTGCAGTAGAATCTTACAAGAATCAAGATGACCTTAGCATCACTTGATCGATATACTGACTTACTGATGAACTCGATCAGTTCAAAACCATTTCATCTGGACATGGAAAGTTGAAAACAGTAAGCTTGAAAGTAAGAGAACTTATTTTCAAACAGAACCATGATAAGCCAATTCGATATTTAAGCATTAGCCACATGAGCATCGAGCAATGTACGTTTATATCAAGAAACATGCCAAATGAAGAGAAAAGTTATCACGGAACATAATAATAGTAATGGCACATTACTATTATTACAGAGCATAATACTAGTAAGGTGCCACAATATCACGGCACCTCCAGAGTGGCTGGAAGACTTGACATTGCTGGAGGGACTGACAATTCACAAGTGCTCGGGATTATCTGCTTTGCCACAAGGATTACATCGCCTCACTACCCAAAGAGAACTGAGAATTGGAAGCTGTCCAGAATTGAGTAGAGAATGCAAAAGGCAATTCGAAGATGAAAAATGGGCCAGGTTCGTGCGATACCTGAGAAAGGTTGAGCTTGACAACGACGTCTCTGAAGATGAAAAAGATGAAGGTGCCGATCAAATCACCAATGAAAACTAACGATAAACAAGTTGATAAAGTAATGTTAAATACCAATCTACGTACGAGATATTTTTCTTATAGTCTTTATATCACTATCAAATTTCGTCTCTGGTCTATTCTATGCATTGTTTTAGGTAAAGAGTATGACAATATATATGAAAATGTTGTGGAATAAACTTTGTGGTGCTACGTACGTTGCTGTTTGAGACGTTGTGAAATCTATAATAAGAGTTCGTAAATGAATTCAACCCATGTGATTGTGTGTAACTGATTTTCAAGATTGGTGTGCCATTGTTCGAGTGGTTCCATTATATGTTTTCTTGTATTTCAAGTGTGCATCATTAAATTTCACATTGAAATGAAGAAATGTTTGCATCATTTAATTTTTCAGGTTCGTATGGGTTTCATAGTCAATCACATTTGATGAAATGAGATGATCACCTCAAGTATTCAATTCATAGATTGGAAGATTGTATTATATATTGAATTTGATACGCATTCTGTTAGAAAGTTGAAAACAACAAGCACGAAATTAAGAAAAACTTATTTCTAAACAGAACCATAGTCAATCCGTATTCAAGCATTAGAAAACTTTGATCTAATGTGGTTGGTGATATCGATCATGGTCTACTTTCAAAGTGTTTGTTAGCACTTGATCAGGGATCGTGACTGTTGAAGCTAGGCAGTTATGGATACACGGATATATACACTGAAACACTGTCAAATACCAAAGTGGAAACAGTCGTGTTATTTTGTAAACAGTTGACGTGTTCAACACACTACAGAATATGTTCTCAAATATTCGTTCTTCCATCTAAAGTAGGCCGGTCGTGATCTCTAAACCCACAGCTGATAAGAACTCGACCGGCTGAATTGGATGAGAAGACCTTAATTTAAGTTTCTGCATGTAATTAAGTACAAATTAACAACAGAGTGGTCAAGCAAAGAAAGACTCATGAACGTTATAGGATCCCCACATTTGGGATCGGTCTTTTCCCGGTAGTATTAGGAATGTGAGTACGTGAGTTTTGATATTAGGGGATGTGGTTGTAATCGAGACTTCTGTCTCTTTCTGACTTTCTTATTCTCTTTTGTATAAAAAAAAACGTTATAGGATAATAATATACGTTGATCATGACTCGTGAAAAGAATTACGTATGTTTCTCCGCCAAAACATTAATCTCAGTATCTATGGATTCGATATATAGTTAAGTATTTTGTCCTTGAAGAACTGAACCGGTCAGAATCTTCATTCAGCCACATATCGAAACTTCTGTCTCCTATGCATGCAATCCATTCGTATTCTTGAGATGGAGTGTCATATAAAATACATGTTCACTCATATATATATATCAAATTAAAGTTTCACATTGCGACAACTATAATTTGGAGAATAATTTGGAGAAGATGGCACGCCAATAATATTTCCCCTTGAAAAACATCGATCTCAAAATTATTCCAAGGATTCCACCATATGAACTTGACTTTCTTGTACGTACATGCACATCTGCATGACGTACTGCATCGATCTCTCTCCAATAATTCACTTGACTACACCTCTATTCTTTTAGCGACTAGTAACAGATTGACCCGAATAAAATTTGACAATTCTAGTAATTCGATGGAGATTCGAGGTGACTAGAAGCATTAGTGAAAAGCAATTGTAAACAAAATTGTCAATTATTGTACTACAAGTCTACATCCAGAAAAAAAAAAAATACTTGGATCCAAATTCAATTGGACACCATCCATCGTGGAAGATATTCTCATATATATAATTTTAGGATTATAATTTTACAATAAAATCACCTATTTTACAGAGTTGAATATCAACTCATCAAAAAATAAATCAAAATAGATATCTGATTTTTCCGATCGAACCTGTAAGTCACTAACACCTCTCTTCATATGTTTTGAATGTCGCTGATTGACCTGCAGGGTCATTACAATGCAAACAAGCGAGCAATGTTCCAAAATAGTTGACTGACTTTGGTCATCAAATTTCATCTGTCTCGATGCTTAATAACCTACCAAATATGAAGAGTGTCACATTGACATTCGAAAAGATTTTAGAGTGGTTTGCAAGTTGCAATAGTGGAGTCCATATACTGAAGAAGTGTGAAGCAGTGAGAAACTTCTTTGCATCACCCATTTGAAAACCAATTAGAACTCAATTCAACCTTCATTTGGAACTTTACTGTTAGTTTTGTATGTACATGTTCTACTAATAATCAATTGCATGCAATCACACACAGAGATATGTGTGTCGACGCTAGCTGAAGTACGTATGTCGACGCTAGCTGAAGCCTCTCAATCACAACAGATGTCTAGGACTTTCACCTCTTCATTTTGTTGAGATCTAGTTTCTGTCACGAGGGTCCATCAAAGACCCTACTTAAGCATACCTAACTTTGTAGAAAACTGATAAGATTTACTTCACACAACTCTGTTGATCTAGACGTACTTGAGGATATTTTGCTTAAAATTGTCAAGACACCACAGAACCCTTATTTGAGTTATTTCACCCAGACACATAAACCACGACTCGATCTATCTCATCTCTTTCTTCCTTTTGATTCCAATCACCATGGAATTTGTAAGCGGCGTTGCTACGAATGTCGTCACTAGGCTAGGTTCCTATGCTACCCAAGAAGTTAGCTTAGCTCGGGGAGTACAGTGTGCGCTAAAGAAGCTCAATAAAACCATGTTGATCATCAAGCTCGTGGTGGAGGATGCAGAGGAGAAGCAAGTAAACAACCGCCTGATCACTCATTGGCTGGGAAACCTCAAAGAAGTTTGCAACGATGCCGAGGATGTATTGGACGAATTTGACTTCAAGAAGCTTCGACAACAAGTGCTCATCAACAAAAGCCGGAGTAGAAGAGTCAAAGCAAAGGTACACGATATCTTCTCCCGTTGGAATCCAATAATGTTCAACTTCAAAATGGGTCACAAATTAAAAGAGATTAGAGTGAGACTAGATGAGATTGACAGGGAAAAGAGACAGTTTTCCCTCGATAGAGCTATTGAAGCTTCTCATGTGCCTCCAAGAGTGCAGGATAGGGGAAGGATGACTGACTCGGTAGTAGAGTCTTTAGCTGTAATCGGGAGGGATGGAGATAAAGAACAAATAATCAAACATCTCTTGAGTGACGCAAGTAATCACTCGAGTGATGATGAGAAATTATCTGTTATTTCCATCATAGGTCTAGGAGGGTTGGGAAAGACTACACTTGCTAAATTGGTGTATAATGATACAAGTGTGGAGGAAAACTTTGAGACAAAGATGTGGATCTGCGTCTCAGAGAACTTTGATATTCAGACATTGGTCGATGGCATCATTGTTGCTGCAACCGAACAAAAGTGTGAATATCCAAATCTGGACCTTATGAAAAAAGGTCTGCAATGTACTTTAAGGGGTAAGAAGTTTTTGTTGGTGCTAGATGATGTCTGGGATATAGATTCCAATGGTGTAACACTTGAAAAGTGGATTGAGTTAAAAAAGTTGTTAAATGTTGGAGCCCGTGGGAGTAAAATTGTCGTAACAACACGAAATCAATCAGTTTCATCACTGATTGATCCCGTGTACATGCATCCCTTAAACAGTCTTTATAACAAGGACGACATGTCCTTGTTCATGAGCAGGGCATTTACAATAGGAGATTGGCAACAATATCCACACTTAATAAGAATTGGGGAAGAGATTGTGAAAAAATGTGGAGGGGTTCCTTTAGCGTTAGTTACTCTAGGGAGTATGTTGCATTCGAAGAGGGAGCAACGAGATTGGTTGCGAGTAAGAGATCACATGTGGAATTCCAGAGAAGATGACAAAATTATGCAGGCACTAAAGTTGAGCTACAATGCATTGTCATCTCATTTGAAGCCTTGTTTTGCTTTTTGTTCATTGTTCCCCAAAGATTATTTATTTAATAGTGGTGAAATTGTCCTATTATGGAATGCACATGGTTACCTTACATTTTGCTCTAGGGAAGAAAAAGATTTTCAGGAGATTGGGCTGGACGGTATTAGAGAGTTTTGTTCAAGATCTTTCTTCGAGATTGTGAGGGACCAAAAAACCATAGTGTTTTTTAAAATCCATGATCTAATTAATGATTTGGCCATGACTGTGGCACGAATGGAATGTTCAACAATTAATGGTCGTAGCCAGACTCATGCTTTTGAAAAAGTTCGTCATTTGTCAACTTCTTCAAAAGATATGTCCAAAGTCGGAAGCCAAGTTCCCGAACCCATGCTCCAGGCAAAGAGACTCAGGACAATTTTATTTCCTACTCAAAGAGATGGAGGTGGGATCACTGATCCTTCTTTTTTAAAGACATGCATCATGAGATTCAAGTTCATGCGGGTGCTAGATTTGGGTGGTTCAACTCTCGAGGAGATACCGAATTCCATTGGAAACCTACGTCACCTGCGATATCTGAATTTTTGGAGTAGTAAAAAATTAAAGAGGCTCCCCAACTCTATTTGCAAACTGCTGAATTTGCAAATCTTAAACTTTGCATGTTGTCAGGCACTTGAGGAAATACCCAAAGACATTGGCAACCTGATCAATCTCATACATTTGGGGATAAGTACACAAGAGACGTATTTGCCAAAAGGAACATTTAAAGGTCTCCACTTGCTTCAGTCTTTATATATTCAGGGTTGTATCAATCTCAAAATGCTGGGCGAAGAATTCAAATACCTCCTTAATCTTCGGCAGCTGTTTATTTACAAGAGTCCAAATATGGAATCCTTACCACTTAGTTTGAAGAACTTGTCAGCTTTTGATACTTTGTGGATAAATCATTGTGAGAAGCTGGAGCTAATGAGGTCGGAACAAGGCATTCGAGGTCTTCGGTCATTCACTGTTGAGAATTCATGTTTGGAGGCTCTGCCTGATTGGCTTCAAGACTCTTCGAACACTTTACAGAGCATTGTAATCAACGGTTGCCGGAATCTCACAACAATTCCAGAGTGGTTCGATGACCTGACATTGCTAGAGGGACTAATAATTGCCAATTGCTTTAAACTGTCTGCTCTGCCACAAGGGTTGCATCGCCTCACTGCTCTAAGAGAACTGAGAATTGTACACTGCCCAGGATTGAGTAGAGGATGCAATAGGCAATTCAAGGGTGTGGAATGGGCCAAGTTCGTGCTTAGCACAAAGATCCGACTTGACGACATTGAATCTGCTGATGAAGAATATAACGATGATGACAATCAGATCATCTACGCAAATTGATGGTAATCATTTGACAAACGATCAGGTACTTTTATGTTTTTAACAGTCTGTTACTTCAACTGAATTCTTATGTATGCTTCAAATGAATTATTCATTTACTTCTATATATCCCTTTAAAACTAATTACGAGATTGTCATACATCATAACACATATAAGATTTCCAACAATAAGTTTTTCGTAATATCAATATCGTTGCTTGTCTCAGATCATCTATTCAATTGTACATACTGGTGAAGATATGGAGATGCTGTGGGGATATGTTGCACCGCTGTTGTGGAATCTGCAATAAGAGTTGTTAATAAACTCAATGAAAATGATTCACGTAAGATTGGTTTTCAAGATTGGTGTGTGTGATTGTTAGACTATTTTTTTTTTGTATTGTCAGTGTGCTCAATATATTAAGAATTGTACATTTGATGAAATAAGATGGTACCTCAAGTATTCAATTCATAGATTGGAAGATTGTATCATATATATACTTGAATTTAGTGTGCATTATGTGAGAAAGTTGTTAATAACGATCTTATTCAGCAAATCTACGATGTGATTTTTTAATTAAGCATGCTATTAGAATAAGGCAGTAGAATTTTTCAAGTTGATCATCATGTATAGATGTCACTGAAATTACGTGATATATAGCATCGATCGATACTTTGTTTTACTGATGAACTCAGTTCGAAACTCTTTCATGTGGTGATGTAAAGTTTAAAACAGCGAACCTGAAATTAAGAAACCTTACTTCTTCAGAAGACAAAGTCTTTGGAAGTAACCTCCCCAATTCTGTATATTAGTTACAAGAAGAATATCGAGCAATGTTCCAAACAGTTGATTCACTTCATCATCAAAACTCATTTGCCTTGCAGCCGATGACATAAAATGCTTAAATTGCCCACCAAGTACGCTTTTTACTGTATATGTTTCAAAGAATAATAGTCACATATGGTATGGGAACTTGAATAAAGGAGATTAGGGAAAAGGATAACTTTGGTGAAACGTTTGTTTTTGATCTAGATCAACGTACGAAAGGAATTATGCATGATGGAATCCTTGGTTTATATATAGGGGGGAAATAGCAACGCAAGCAAAATCCTTACGTACAGTTCTATTTCCTCTCTCATTTTATCCTTCCAAATTCAATCACCATGGAGTTTGCGACCAGCGTTGCAACGGATGTGCTGTCTAGGCTAGCCTCCTACTCTGTCCAAGAAGTTAGCTCGGCTTGGGGAGCACAACTTGAGTTGAAGAAGCTCCATAATACCAAGTCAACCATCAAGCTCGTGTTATACGATGCAGAGAAGAAGCAAATGAATGATCCCTTGATCACTCGTTGGTTAGGAAACCTCAGAGATGTTTGCAACGATGTTGAGATATATTGGACGACTTCGACTTCCGAAAACTTCAACAACAAGTGCTCATCAACAAAAGTCGGAGTAGTAGAGTCCAAACAAAGGTACTCCAATTCTTCTCTCGTTGGAATCCAGTTGTGTTTAACTTCAAAATGGGTCACAAAGTCAAAGTGATTAGAGTGAGACTAGATTAGATTGATGTTAGAATATGCGTTGAATCAGGTTTGTATGC
Source organism: Geum urbanum (assembly GCA_946800695.1). Taxonomy (NCBI): domain Eukaryota; kingdom Viridiplantae; phylum Streptophyta; class Magnoliopsida; order Rosales; family Rosaceae; genus Geum; species Geum urbanum. The sequence goes on from OX327011.1 coordinate 49,292,813, forward strand.
CGGCAATATACGGGGGTCTCGCTGGTGAGGGGTCGGCGGCAACACCCCCGAAGCTAAATATAATCCGAGTTATGCTGGGTTTTGGTTTTCTGTTGGGCCTACCATTCGGGGGTATATATATATCCTTTAGGTTATTAACCTAGTGTGATATTCTATAACCTGTAATCCAGTTTCCTCAAGGATAATAAAATTGTTCTCCTTCTGCCCGTGGACGTAACTAACATACTGTTAGTGAACCACGAAATTTTTTTGTTCTTTCTTACATTCGTTATAACAATTGACAAGGAAAAGAGCCAGTTTTCCCTTGATAGAGCTATTGAAGCTTCTCATGTGTCTCCAAGTGTGCAAGATGGGAAAAGGATGGCTGACTCTATAGTGAAACCTTTAGCTGTTATCAGGAGGGATGGAGATAAAGAACAAATAATCAAACATCTCTTGAGTGATAAAACTACTCGAGTGATGATGACAATTTGTCTGTTATGTCCATCGTTGGTCTAAGAGGGTTGGGAAAGACTACGCTAACTAAGCTGGTGTACAATGATGATGCTCTAGAGGGAAACTTTGAGATGAAGATGTGGATATGCGTCTCGGAGAACTTTGATATTCAAACGTTGGTTGAGGGCATTATTGTTGCTGCAACTGAACAAAAGTGTGAATATCCAAGCCTCGACCAAATGAAAAGAGGTTTACAAAGTATTTTAAGGGGTAAGAAGTTCTTGTTGGCGTTGGATGATGTTTGGGATACAAAGACTACTGGAGTAACATCTAGTAAATGACGAGAGTTACAAGTATTGATAAAAGTTGGGGCCATTGTGAGTAAAATTATCATGACGACACGGAATCAATCAGTTGCTTTACTGATAGACTCTGTGCACACACATAATTTAAAAGGTCTCGATGACGAGGACTCCATCTCCTTGTTCATGAGAAGGGCATTTAAGAAATGAGACGACCAACATTATCTAAACTTGGTAAAAATTGGGGAAGAAATTGTGAAAAAATGTGGAGGGGTTCTTTTGGCCATAGATGTTCTGGGGAGTAGGCCACAGTCAACGAGACCAGCGAGATTCAGTGCAGGTAAGGGATCACATGTTGAGTTATGAAGGAAATGACATAACTATGCAGACACTCAAGTTAAGTTATGATGCACTGTCATCTTACTTGAAGCCTTGTTTTGCCTTTTGTTCGTTGTTTCCAAAAGATTTTAATTTTTTAAGTGTTCGGCGGCCGCATTATGGATGGCACAAGGTTACCTTACATCATCATCTAGAGTAATCCAAAATTTAGAAGAGATTGGGCTAAGCTATGTCAGAGAATTTTGTTCGAGGTCACTTTTTCAAGTTGAGATGGATGTTAAAACTATGGTCTCTTTTAAAATTCATGATCTGGTTCATGATTTAGCAATCTCTGTGGCAACTGTTGGCTACTCCACAGTTAACAGTCGTCCCACAGATGATTTTGAAAAAATTCGTCATGTGTCAACGTCCATAAATGATTTGCTTGAAGATGAGAGATCAATTCCTAAATTTTTGCTCCAATCAGACAACTGAGAACTATTCTGTTTCATGATGTAGAGAAAGGTGGTGCGATCAACATTGGTTTTCTAAAGGCATGCATCTCAAGATTTAAGTACATAAGGGTTATAAATCTTAGTTATTCGACTGTTGAGGAAATACCAAGTTCCATTGGTAACCTGACTCACCTTAGAATTCTAGACTTGTCTAATATTAAGAAGATAAGAAGGTTCCCCGGTTCTATTTGCAGGTTGTTGAAGTTGGAATGTTTACGTTTTGGAGGCTGTGATGCACTTGAGGAGTTACCCAAAGACATATGTAGCCTATTAACCTTAGGATCTTGTCGATAACTACACAACAAATGTATTTGCCGAAAGAAACATTCAGAGGTCACAGCTTGCTTCAAAATTAGTGTTTTGGAATTGCATCAATCTCATATCTCTGGGCGAAGAATTCAAGTACCTAGTTAACCTTCGGGTGCTTATGATTGAAGAATGCGAGAATCTGGAATCCTTACCACTTAATTTGAAGAAATTGAAAGTATTTGACACTTTAATCATAGAAGATTGCACAAAGGTTGAGCTAATGAAGTCGGGTCAAGGAATTCGAGGTTTTCGATCATTCAATATCTTGACTTTAAGCTTGGAGGCTCTACCCGACTAGGTTCATGAGTCTGCCAACACTTTACGGAGCATAATGACAGGAGATTGCAATAATCTCACGACACTTTCGGAGTGGTTGGAAGACCTGAAATTGTTGGAGGGGCTAACGATTTTTGACCACCCCATATTGTCTACATTGCCACAAGGAATGCATCGCCTCACTGCTCTAAGAGAACTGATAATGGAAGAATGTCCAGAATTGAGCAGAGGATGCAAAAAACAATTCAAAATGAGGAGTGGGCCAGGTTCGTGCGTGACACCAAGATTCTACTTCTACTTGACGAAGATGAAGGTGCCGATCAAATCATCAATATTGACTACTGTTAAACAAGTGAATAAGGTAATTTTAAATATTCTTCATACATTAGTAATATCAATATCAATTCTCGTCTCTGATCTATTCTATGAAATTTTATAGATGAAGACTATGACAATGTGAAGATGCCGTGGAATGAAGTGGTGGTGCTGAACTTTTGTTTGGGATGTGCTGTTTGTGGAATTGGCAATAAGAGTCCGTAAATGTGATTGATTTTCAAGATTGGTGTGTCATTGTTTGAGTATTTTTCTTTCATTTGATGCTGATTTCCTTTTAAGAATTGTACGTAGCATTGAATTCTTGTGGTTCGTCTATCTTTACCAATTGGTATCGAAGTCGATCACATATGATGAAACAAGATGATTCCTCAAGTATTCAATTCATAGATCGGAAGATCTATGAAAGATTGTATTATATATTGAATTTGATACGCAATCAGTGAGAAAGTTGAAAACAGCAAGCATGAAATTGTGAAAACTTTATTTCTAAACAGAACCATGATAGTCAATCTATATTCAAGCATTAGCAAACTTTGATCTAATGTTGATGATATCTTGGTCCACTTTGAACGTTTTTGTTAAAACTATTGGGACTTGTGGGACTTTAGTTCCACATGGAAGAAGTTAGAAAGACAAATGTCTTTATTAAAGATTACACATGAAGAGAAATAATTGGGTTGAAAGCTAGAAAGTGGGATTTCACATTGATTTGGGCCTTAGGTCATCAAGGGAAAGCCTAAAATAAAATTGGCAAAAGATGAGCCTTGAGGCTCTGTTGATTAAATTTGATTTTAATTTTGAAATTAATATTTTAATTTTTAATTAATATTTTGGATAATTATCAAAAAAAGATAAATGTGAAAAGATTCCCAACTGTCCCGATTTTTCGTCGCGACTTTGACGTCTTTATAAGGACGATCTAGGTCGTTATTCCAGACATCCAATTTTTCCAGAACTTCGACTTCTTTTTCCAAATTGCTAATTGGAAAAGTACATAGAGTAAAATCGCTAGGGTTCAAGTTCGTGTGCAAGAACTTGAACCAGATAGTTGTATCATCGAGATAGACGTCCAGACTACAAGCACGGTGGGGGCCAATTTCTGTCTTAGGACACTGCGTTCGCAGGCCTCTACCTGATCAAGTTAGTGAATTCCTCTTTCGTTTTTGTTCTTTGTTAATAGTTACAATTTTGATTCTATTGCTGATATATATATATATATATATATAGAGAGAGAGAGAGAGAGAGAGAGAGAGAGAGAGAGAGAGAGAGAGAGTATTGTAGGAAAAGTAAGTGATATTAAATTAAATATAATAAAAAAATACTAATTAAATAATTAGTAAATTACAAACATATGAACGAAGAACAAATTCTGAGTAAGAATATGAACTAAGTTGAGTCACGTGTAACACACGCTTTCCTTAAGAACTTTTACGCCGCCCACAGGCTTGTATGTCGTTGTTCTCCCAGGATAAAACAACTTCAAAGTTTTGTACCGCAGCACAAGAACTTCTCTTCGAACTGAAGAATGAAGGAGTATGGAGCCTCTATTTATACATAGAGGAGATGGAGAATGCCATAATGGCCGGCCACCAAAAGGTTGTGAGTTATCACTCATTAACCTATCAACATAAATCCGGCTAATTATGGTGAGACCAAATCGGAACGACATTCCTGTTCGCAGGACGCGAGCGCGCACAAGTCCATATCACTTACTCATTTCATCCAAGATTTGCACCCCCTGCGCGCGTGAGAAAGAATCTCTCTACTCACTTACTCAAGGGATATTAGGATGCAATCATATATAAAGACTTCCACATTTTTAATTTCTCCTATGTGGGATCACATTCCTTCCTTTTGTTTCAAGTAGACATCTTTGGGTGACAATTTCTCATTCACCCTTTAACCAATTTAAACAAATGAATACATAATCTTGATGTACTCTTGTAGGAGAATACAAATCCATATTTCCCACACATCAAAATTAAGTGCAACACACTTAATTATTTTGTTTAAATTGTCACTTTAAAATGATGAAAAACCACCATTTTCCAACAAGTATTAAGATACTATTGGTTCTAACAAAAACTTGGTCTCGGATCGAAGGCATTGCGGCAAACATGATCAAAGCTAGCTTAGAAGAGCCAGGCAAGTGACTGTTGAAGGCTGTCATGTATACAATGATACACTGAAAAATTGTCCAATACCAAAGTGGAAACAGTGTTATTTTGCAAACAGTTGACTTGTTCAACACACTACAGAATATGTTCTCAAATATTCGTCCTTCCATCGAAAGTAGGCCGGCCGTGATCTCCAAATCCCACAGCTGATAAATGGCCAAACTAGATGGAATACATGCATCATGAGATTCAAGTTCATGCGGGTGCTAGATTTGAGTGGTTCAACTCTTGAGGAGATACCGAGTTTCATTGGAAATTTGAGCCACCTGAGATATCTGAATGTCTATTTGCAAGCTATTGAAGCTCGAATATTTAGACTTTGCATATTGTGAGGCAGTTGAGGAGATACCCAAAGACATTGGTAACTTGAACAACCTCATACATTTGGGGATATGTACACAAGAGATGTAATTGCCAAAAGGAACATTTAAAGGTCTCAACTTACTTGGGTCTTTACGTATTCAGGATTGTATCAATCTCAAATTTCTTGGCGACGAATTCAAATACATCCTTAATCTTCGGCAGCTGGTTATTGAAAAGAGTCCGAATATGGAATCCTTACCACCTAGTTTGATGAACTTATCAGCATTTGATACTTTGTCGACACATCATTGTGAGAAGCTTGAGCTAATGAGGTCGGGACAAGACATTCGAGGTCTTCGATCATTCATTCTCGGGAATTCAGGTTTGGAGGCTCTGCCCGATTGGCTTCAAGAGTCTTCAAACACTTTACAGAGCATTGCAATCAATGATTGCCACAATCTCACAGCACTTCCAGAGTGGTTTGCTGACCTGACATTGCTAGAGGGGCTAATAATTTTCAATTGCTTCAAACTGCCTGCCCTGCCACAAGGGCTGCATCGTCTCACTGCTCTAAGAGAACTGAAAATTGTACGCTGCCCAGAATTGAGTAGAGGATGCATTAGGCAATTCAAAGGTGTGCAATGGGCCAAGTTAGTGCGTAACACAAAGATTCGACTTGACGACGTCGACTCTGAAGAAAAAGAAGAATAGATGACGACGACGACGACGACGATCAGATCATCAATGCAAATCCATGTTAAACGAGTGACAAACGATCAGGTAATTTTAAGTTTTTAATAATCGATCCATTACTTGCACCATCATATATATATATATACACACACACACACTTCAACTGAATTATTCATTTACTTCTATATATCCCTTTAAAGCTAATAAGGATTGTCATACATCATAATACATACAAGATTTCCAACAATAAGTTTTCGGAATATCAATATCATTGTTCGTCTCAGATCGTCTATTCAATGGTGCATACCGGTGAAGATATAGAGATGTTGTGGTGATATGTTGCTCTGCTGTTTGTGGAAACTGCCATAAGAGTTGTTAATAAACTCTTGGTGTGTGTGATTGTTAGACTATTTTCATTTTATGCCGATTTTTTTTTGTATTGTCAGTGTGCCTCAATAAATTTAGAATTGTACGTTATCATTGAATCCTTGTGGTTTGTCTATCTTTACCTATGGGCATCGAAGTCAATCACATCTGATGAAATGAGATGATACCTCAAGTATTCAATTCATATATTGGAAGATTGTATCATATATATACTTGAATTTGGTGTGCATTATGTGAGAATCGAAGGTTGTTAATAACGATCTCATGCAGAAAATCTACGATGTGATTTTTTGAGCAGGCTATTAGAATAGGGCAGTAGAATTCCTTTAAGGTGATTATCATATATAGATGTCACTGAAATTACGTGATATATGGCATCAATCGATATTTTGTTTTACTGATGAACTCAGTTCGAAACTCTTTCATCTGGTGATGTAAAGTTGAAAACAGCGAACATGAAATTAAGAAACCTTACTTGCATCAGAAGACAAAGTCTTTGGAAGTAACCTCCCCAATTCTATATATTAATTACAACAAGAAGCTCGAGCAATGTTTCAAACACTTGATTCACTTTATCATCAAAACTCATTTGCCTTGCAGCTGATGACATAAAATGCTTAAATTGGACACCAAGTATGCTTTTACTGTATATGTTTCAAAGAATAATAGTCACATATGGTATGGGAACTTGAATAAAGAAGATTAGGGAAAAGGATAACTTGGGTGAAGCGTTTGTTTTTGATTTAGATCGACGTACGAAAGGAATTAAGCATGATGGAATCCTTGGTTTATATATAGGGGGAAAATAGCAACACATGCAAAATCCTTGCGTACAGTTCTATTTACTCTCTCATTTTATCCATCCAAATTCAATCACCATGGAGTTTGCGACCAGCGTTGCAACGAATGTGCTCTCTAGGCTAGCCTCTTACGCTACCGAAGAAGTTTGCTTGGCTTGGGGAGCACAACTTGAGTTGAAGAAGCTCAATGAGACCTTGTCAACCATCAAGCTCGTGCTGGAGGATGCAGAGAAGAAGCAAATGAACAATCCCTTGATCGCTCGTTGGTTGGGAAACCTCAGAGATGTTTGCAATGATATTGAGGATGTGCTGGACGACTTTGACTTCCAGAAGCTTCAACAACAAGTGCTCATCAACAAAACTCGGAGTAGTAGAGTCAAAGCAAAGGTACACCAATTCTTCTCTCATTGGAATCCCGTAGTGTTTAATTTCAAAATGGGTCACAAACTCAAAGAGATTAGAGTGAGACTAAATGAGATTGACAGGGAAAAGAGTCAGTTTTCCCTTGATAGAGCTGTTGAAGCTTCTCATGTGTCTCCAATGGTGCAAGATAGGGAAAGGATGACCGACTCTGTAGTGGAGGCGTTGGCTATTATTGGGAGAGATCGCGATAAAGAACAAATAATCAAACATCTCTTGAGTGACACTAATCACTCGAGTGATGATGAGAATTTGTCTGTTATTTCCATCGTAGGTCTAGGAGGGTTGGGAAAGACTGCACTTGCTAAATTGGTGTACAATGACGATGTTGTTGAGGGAAACTTTGAGAAGAAGATGTGGGTGTGTGTCTCACAGAACTTTGATATTCAAACATTGATTGAGAGCATAATTGTTGCTGCAACCGAAGAAAAGTGTGAATATCCAAGCCTGGACCTCATGAAAAGGGGTTTACAACAAACATTGAGGGGTTATAAGTTCTTATTAGTGTTAGATGATGTTTGGGACTTGGAATCTACCGGAATAACATTTAAAAAGTGGCTAGAATTGAAAACATTGTTAAAGGTTGGAGCAAATGGGAGTAAAATTGTCGTAACGACACGAAATCAATCAGTTGCTTCATTGATGGATTCTATACACACACATAACTTAAAATGTTTGAATGACGATGATTGTATCTCCTTGTTCATGAGAAGGGCATTTAGGAAAGGAGATGAGCAACGCTATCCACACTTGGTAAAAATTGGGGAAGAAATTGTGAAGAAATGTGGAGGGGTTCCTTTGGCCATAGATGCTCTAGGGGGTATGCTACATTCAAAGACGGAGCAGCAGGATTGGGTATGGGTAAGGGATCACATGTTGAGTTCTGGAGGAAATGACATGACTATGCAGGCACTGAAGTTGAGTTACGATGCGTTGCCATCTTATTTGAAGCCTTGTTTTGTTTTTTGTTCACTGTTTCCCAAAGATTATTCTTTTAATAGTGTTGACATTATTTCCTTATGGATGGCACAAGGCTACCTTACATCCTCATCAGGAGTAGTCCAAAATTTTGAAGAGATGGGGTTAAACTATGTTAGAGAATTTTGTTCGAGATCACTTTTTCAAGTTGAGGCAGATTTTAAAACTGTCGTGGCTTTTAAAATTCACGATCTAGTTCATGATTTAGCGATCTTTGTGGCAAAAATTGGCTACTCCACAGTTAACAGTCGTCCCACTGATGCTTTTGAAAAAGTTCGTCATGTGTCAATATCCATAAAAGATCTGCCTGAAGATGATAAATTAGTTCCTGAATTCATGCTCCAATCATACAAGCTACGGACTATTCTGTTTACTGATCTAGAGAAAGGTGCAATCAACATTTTAGGTTTCTTGAGGACGTGCATCTCAAGATTTAAGTACATGCGAGTTATAAATCTGAGTGATTCGATTGTTGAGGAGATACCAAGTTCCATTGGTGACCTAAGTCACCTCAGATTTCTATACTTGGCTGGTAATAAGATGATAAGATGGATTCCCAATTCTATTTGCAGGTTATTGAAGCTCGAATATTTAGACTTTGGAGGCTGTGAGGCACTTGAGGAATTACCCAAAGACATAGGCAACTTGATCAACCTTAGGTACTTGTGGATAACTACACTGCAAGTGTATTTTCCAAAAGGAACATTCAGAGGTCTCAGCTTGCTTCAAACTTTAGGGTTTCATAAGTGCATCCATCTCAAATCTTTGGGGGAAGAATTCAAGTACCTCTTTAACCTTCGAGTGCTGGCTATTGCAGAATGCAAGAATCTAGAATCCTTACCACCTAATTTGAATAACTTGGAAACATTTGACACTTTATTTATACATGATTGTGAGAGGCTTGAGGTAATGAGATCGGGACATGGCATTCGAGGTCTCCGGTCATTCAATATCACAAATTCAAGCTTGGAGGCTCTGCCCGACTGGCTTCTTCATGAGTCTGCTAACACTTTACGAAGCATACTAATAGGAGGTTGCAATAATCTCACGACACTCCCAGAGTGGTTGGAAGACCTGAAACTATTGGAGGTACTAATGATTCGCGGTTGCCTCAAATTGTCTGTTTTGCCACAAGGGTTGCATCGCCTCACTTCTCTAAGAGAACTGAAGATTAGAGGCTGCCCAAAATTAAGTAGAGGATGCAAGAGGCAATTCAAAGGTGAGGAATGGGCCAGGTTCGTGCGTAATCTGAAAAAGATTGAGCTTGACTCTGACGATGAAGAAAGATGAAGACTACTGTTAAACAAGTCGATGAGGTAATTTTAACAGTCTACGTACGACTTGCGTCTTCAAATATTCTTTTTATAATCACAATATTAATATCAATTATTGTCTCTAATCTATTATATGCATTGTTTTAGGTTATTGAAGAGTATATGACTGTAATACTCCGAAAATTAGTATAATAGTTTAGATTATTGTATAACTCGTTAAACTTAGAAATCACCATAATTTAGTTTGACCTTAGAGCTTTTAGAAATTCGATAAAAAAATTGTCTGGCGGAGACAATGTATAAAAATGAGTTTTAGAGAAATATTAACTGAGTGGGGCAAATGGTCCAGCGGATACTCAAGTTCAAATCAGGTACTCCCTGGTCTTGGGTTCGAGGCCACGAGCTGGAATCGTGAAACATTCCATTTTATAGGTTAGTAAAAATAATAAAAATATTTTTACTCCAGTTAGAAACAGTAAGAAACTTTAATTCCAACTAGCCGATTTTCAAAAATGGAATTTTAGCAAAACGACCAAATTTTCCTTGTTCGAATCTTTTCTCCGAATCGAACTTTGTATTTTAAGATTGCAATTCATACTTTTAGAGGTCATGCTCATATATCAATTTGGTGCTAATTATTATTGGTTGATATATATATATATATATATATATATTACACTACATTACACTTAATTAGTAAAACCACACATTTTCACACATCACATTACATATTGCATTCACATGCATACATAATCACATTTCAATCAGATTTCCAACCACATTACTATTGTTTTTACAAGTGCATTTTAACCCTAGAATTAGTAGCTCAACTATTCCATTGTCAACTTGTCTACAAAAGTCTACAAAAATAGTTATGAATTTATTTCACATGTCTCCTCCCATGTCTATATAAATCACCCTTGAGTTCAATCTGATTTTGCACCACTTCTATCTTCCCCTTACATACTTATTTTGAAGTCCTCCCAAAGTTGCAATGCAACTCCCCTAAAATTCCACACCAAACTACCTTTCTTCCAAGTAATTTAGTAGTTAATTCATTTGCTTCAAGATGGTCACTTGGGTTAATCAAATACCTCCATCACCTATTGAAATTCTTGAGTAAGTATATGAGTACATTCCTATACTTCTTTATCTTTAAGATTACATCAAAATGCATGGCTAAGAATAAAAGAGAAATAATGAGCCTTAGTGTAAATTTAATATTTTCGTTTATGTCAAAGTTTTAATTAGTCAAATATTTTTATATATTCAGATTCTACACAAAAAGTTATTCAACTTTGGCTTTTGAATAACTTAAAAAGGTTAAGTAATGAGAAAGTTATGGCTAAAACAAGTTTTGCTAATCTTTTCCTTAATCATGTTCGAAAACTCTTAATGTGCTCTTAACTTGAAATATTCATATCTCACTCATTTCTTAACCAAATTTAGTGTTCTTTATATCAAAATGAAGCTTAGGAGTTCAACTATCAATATGAAAAGTTTGAAAGACATTGATTAATATTTACTAACTAATTAATTCGTGTAAATGAGCTTAATATCGAGCGTAACCATTTCTGGACAGTTCTTAAACATTTTTGTTTCTGGACATGAGAACTCCCTACCGCACTTTGTGATTATTACCATTGGTTTCCTCTTGAAAAACACTTCGAGATGGTATACTCACTTCTTTATTTTGGCCACAATATGGATTAATTATAAAACGGATCAAATGGAGGATTTTGGATGGACTACTGCCGAATGATACTTTTGGTCCAAGGATTAATAATTTTATTTTCTGCATTTGTACTTTATTTTTATTTACTTAATTGCATTATTTACTTCTTAAGTTTGATTTGGGACTAATAGAGGATTTCGGACGGACTACCACCGAATGAAACTTTTGAACCAATGATAACTAATTTTTATTTCAAGTTTATCTACTTAATCGCTCTATCTATTTACTCTCAAATATAATTTGGAACAAATGGAGGATTTCGAGGGGACTACCGCCGAATGAAACGTTTGGACCAAAATTGTTAATTAATGAAATACGTTTAAGTTTGATCTTTTTTCCTTTACAAATTTTATTACGTATATATTCATTACAAAATTATGATGTAAACATATACTCTATGATCTATATACATAGTCTTAATTAAAGACTTGTTGTGATAGTTATGGTTAAAGTGTGAAGTCGGGTGTATAGTACGAATTAACTCGTGCTTAAGTGAATTGCTGGTAAATTATTTTGTTATTGTGGAAGTTAGCCAAGGGCCATAGTCCCTTACAGATAGTGCACTATTATACTCTAAGGAATGAATTGTGTCAAACCGGGAGTATACATGCTTTGACAGGTGGCCTTAGAATACTGTGGCTTTATATGTGTGTTGGTGTTGTGAGACTAAGCACATGATTTTTTTTGAGTAATTACCAGTTAATCTAAAAGAATTCACTTTGGAAGTATTGGCGTGTTTATGTGTAGATGTGAAGTTGTGCAAGTGTGTGTGTATATATATATTATGTCCCTAATTGTATACATTACAAAGACGCAACTATAAGTATGGAAGAATAACCGGTTTCAATATTTCACCTTTTTGAATTGGTTGTTCGGTTTGATGTTTCTTAGAGATAATTTAGTATATGCTTGTAAGCTGTACTTACTGGGTCAGTGTGACTCATAGTACTACATATTTCTCCTTTTCAGGTGATGAGTAGAATGCTTGGGGAAAATGGGATACATCGCCTACTAAATAAACGAATTATTTTCTACTTGTATTTTGAATTGAATAAATGTAATAACTATTATTTTCAAAAACTTCGGTATTGTAATATTAGCACTTGGGCCCGAAACCGAGGGTGTAATCCAGTGCGGATTCGGTTCTCTACTCAGACCGAACCGATTAGTCCCGAAAATAAAATTGACACATATCGCAACTTGAGCACTGCTCTGTTCTTACTATTATACACTAGCCCACATTTGATCTGTCTCACACGTATATAACAAAAAATTCTACCCTAACTCAGATAGCCGCGCCTCTCATTTTCGAATCAGCCTCATCGAAACCAAATCTCAGACCCAGTCTCTCTTAACTCAGTTTTCTCCTTGAGACCAATTTCAAACCCAAATTTCTCACGAGTCACGACCGCATCTATACCTCCCCTCACCTTGCAGCCGCGTCGCCAAGCCTACCTGCCGCCGTCCTAGATCATAAAATCTCTCGTTGCCGTTAAGGTCAGTATCTCTCTCTCTCTCTCTCCCCCCGCTACTGATTATATCTTACTCTATCTATTTTAGGTCGTTAACTGATTTTTATCCCTCGTGATTTAGGGTTTTCCGGTTCTGTGTTGATTTAGTAATCTTTCAATTGGAGTCAGTTTAAGTTGGCCCTCATTTAGTATATATTCAATTGAATATGGATCTCTTCACTTCAGTACTTCATGGTTTATGGCTCATAGATTTGTAATAAATAGCTGGATCTCTTTACTTCAGTACTTCAGCATATCGGAATCTCTTCATAATATGAAAATTAGTCATTGATGCTACTGCTATATATAACTTTTACTCTCCCTAACTCTATGTTATATTTTTTTGGTTCCATGGTGGTTGACTTGTAGAGTTGCTGTATTACTGATTTTGGTTAGTGATTGACGCGGAGATTACTTGTTTTGAACTGTATGGGACTGTAATTTCTAAGTTCATTTGAGACTGTAATGAAGGCATACAAGTATTGATTATTCCTTGCAATTGGACAAAACATAGTAGATGAAGGATCATCGTAGATGAAGGATCATCAATAAAGATATTGACATAGCCTACCTTATCTCAATGCAAATCATGTAGTTCATTCATATGCATATCATGATGGTTTTCACTGAGGATGGCACCCTTGTCACATATCCCATACCTTTTTGGGTTGCCCTAAAAATAGATAGCCGTTAGTGGCTTGTTTTCAAATTTTCCAGAAAACAGAGTAGACTTCCCTCCAGTTTGAAAAAGGCTTTTTAGGATAGCTGTAATCGTTGACTTACCTCTCAACTTGGATTAGATAGCTTGTCACTCAAATTGTATTGGTTAACTCAAAATCGTTGACATTTCTCCTTGGTTTTGTTAAAAACTTTCTCAAAAATTGGGTTGTTGAGTTGACCTCTGTGCTGAGCTGGTTTCTTTGGTTTCTGGGAAAAAAACTCTTCTTTTCTAAGGTATAGTCATTTCCTTGTGTTGTGACAGCCATCTTTCTTTCCTCGGTTTTTGTCTCGGACCAGTGGTTCTTGAGAGGCAGCGTTTTACCCACTGGTTCCTTTTGGCAACCATACACGTGCTTGTCACTTCGTACCTCTACTTGTGTGGGCGGCTGGTGCACGTTTTCCTTGGGTTTAGTGCTGTTTCTTTTCAGCCTACATGTGTGCATCCATAGTCTCTTATCTCTACTTGTGACCAATGTACAAAACAGGGCTGCTGGGTTTATGAGTTGGTTGTACCATCTATATAAGGACTAGGGCTTCCTTAGTGAGAGGTCAGTTGAGTGAGTATTATTTTGGGTGATTCTTTGAGAGCATAAAAATTGTGTAATCTTCTCTTTTCACTTATCTTCCCCTTTTCTGTGTCTATGCTTACTCTTTATTGTGCATGTAAGCTATAGATTTTCATTCATAAAAACTGTTTTCAAAACCCATATGCATCATTGTATAAGTGCATTCCATTGAGATAGGTATGCAGATGCTCAACCCGAAGAAATAGATCAAGAAGATTTAACTTACAAATAGTTAACATTTGAGTTGATGCTTCTAGATACTTTCCAAGTTATAAACACATAAGTCAAGTAGTGTAGCTCTGTTTAGAACTGGTAGTCAGACTAGTTAGGATAGCATATGTGCTATGTATCCCTAGAGTACAAAATTCTTGTAATTGTGTGTGTTACTTTATAGTGGAAATGTTTGTCCCTCAAGAGTTAGGGGCACGCAGTTTTTCCCCCTGGTTGTAGGGTTTCTGGGTTAAAGAAAAACATCCTCGTGTTATTATTTACTTACTGCTTTTACAGTTCAAATACTCGTATCCTGTAATTCGGGATAGGTTGCCAATATGCTATCCTCGAGTACAGTTTAAGCGAAAAAGTTGTAAAAGGCCTATTCACCCCCCCCTCTAGGACCTATATGTAATTTGCAAGTGTTTGAGACTGTATGAGACTGTAATTTCTAGTTTTTGTAACATTCTGATTTAGGATTGTAATTTGCAAGTGCTTGTCTGTTTTGAGTCATTTGAGACTTTTTAGTGATCTGATATAGAACCAGGTCTAGATTGTATTTAGTCATTTGTCAAGTGATTGCTACTGTTTTTTTACTATAAATTGCAAATGAGTTATTTGAGAGTGTTGGTGTGTGTTGCAGGTTTTAGTATGTGTGTGTTGCAGGTTTTAAGGGGGTTTTTTTTTCTGGCAGATTTTGAGTCATTTGGGCCAATTTTAAGCAATAACGGTAAATGTGAAAAAAAATAGTCCAAATGGCTAAATATCCCAAATGGCCCCGAATTGGGCCGAACTAAACCGAAAATAATCAGTTCGGACCCATTCAGTTTTCAGAGTGAAAAATCAACATACCGTACCATCTCGAACCAAACCTTAATTTCGGATCAGGCCCAAAACTGGCCCAAACCGGCCCGGTCCAGCCCTAATTGTGTGTGATTGCATTTTAAGTTTGGAATGTCATTGTTCAAGTGTTTTCCTTTTATTAATTCGATGTCGATTTCTCGTCTTGTAAGTGTGACTCAATAAATTAAGAACTGTATTTGTTAGTATAGCACCATTAGCTCGTTAATTAAACATACTTACCCACTTAAGCAGGTGATCGACACCTACCCGACCACCCGAAAGACCATCTAGCGAGCTACAACTTCACCCGCAAGACCGAGCCCATCCGATCGGGCACGCGCCCGACAAGGGCACATCCGAATGGTCAGTCCATATGACAGCAAATGCAACTCTATCCCACATCGAAGAGCACAAGCAAACAACAATCTCACCCACCCATATAGGTAAGGCATTTACTACAGGTAAGGAGGACAACTCATTCACAACGCATTGAATTCTAGTCTTAAATACTCCAACCTACTTTCTTATGCATTTGCTCGACTGTTATATCCAATACATCTTCTAACTAAGGCATCAGAGCGTTGAAGGCAGGCCGACCCTGTCTCGACTATCTGATCGCTCGTTTGTTGTTGTATTCTTTTAACAGCTGAGGCCGAACACGCCAGCTCGAACACCCGAACTCGAACACCTGATTACCCGAAGAAAGAGAGAAGGCATCCGATCATCCGAACAGCCCGAACGTTTTGATGAGAAGAAAAGATTACACGTACTTGCTTCTTCTTGATTACGTCTCGCGTAATCCGGTAGAAACAGTTGGCGCCGTCTGTGGGAACCTTACAAATTTCAAACCTCGTATAAACACCACTAACCAAAAGCCCACATGAATACCCAAGAGACGAACATTAGCGATACGCCCGTCGAGGAAACACCCCCGAGGGCACAGACGAGACAAGTAATGGAGCTGGGGACGAGCAGCAGCCCCGGACTGAGCGGCGAGGAACGTGTCGACTGCCTGCTCCAGGAGCTGCGAGAGGCAGCGTTCGAGAGGGACCACGAGCGCCAGGTCCGGCAGAGGCTGGAAGAGCGGTTGGACCAACGCGCTCGTCAACCAGCAACAGATGCAACACGGGCGGGGTCCCGTCCGAGAAAACACCAACGCTAAGGATCTCCAGCATCCGTTCAGCATGGCCGACCCTCGGGCGGTCCGAACGCCTACACCAAAGGAGGGACCCGCACCCTCGACAGACAACCTCCTGATCCTTCGGAGGATGGAAGAGCCAGCGGAGGAAGTATCGCGCCTGCAGAAGGACAAGCTTGCCGGGCAAGGTGGGATGTTCACCCCCCGAGTCAGTCCGTTCTCAGCGCACATACTGGAAAGGGGCAGGGAGCTGAACGCGAAGACAACGAAGGTCGCTCGGTTCGACGGAAGCGGGGACCCCCGCACGCACATCGATGAATTTTGGTCCGCCACGGACGGAACCAAGTACTCGGACTCAACTTTGTGCTTCCTATTCCAGGAGACGCTGTCCGAGGAGGCAAGGAGCTGGTTCTACGAGATTTCGCCAGGCTCCATCCACTCGTTCCTTGAGCTGGCGGGAAGCTTCCAAAGACGGTACAGGCTCCAGGGCAAGTACAACACCACGGGCATCCTCCTCAAGGTCCGCCAGGGGGCAAATGAGAGCCTGTCCAGCTACATCAACCAATGGAGGGTGCTGGCGAGCACATGCAGAAGCCTCGACAAGTAGGTGGCTAAGGTCGTCCTGATGGACAATATGCTCGCAACACCATTCGTAGAAAAGCTCGTACGGAAGGAACATCTTGACTACGATGAGATCATAGATTTGATCATACAGAAGGCGCTGGTAGAGACGCGAGTATACGGCACCACCCCCAAATCCAACACCGACCAACCAGAGAGCGCGAACGCTCAACTGCGACAAACCGTCGACGACAGAGGAGAGTCGGGCGGAGGCTACAAGCGAAGCTGAGAGGCATACAGACAGAACAACCAAAGGCCGTCCTCCCGCAGCTACCGAGGCATCCAACACGACCGGGGAGGGGCACCAGCGCCGCAGGGAATCCGTTCCCGAGAGGCCACCCGATACCGACCGGCCGAGAAGGAGGTCTACGCAATCAACCGACAGTCAAACGAACAACTGCTCCGACAATACCGACACCAGATCCAGCCGCCAAACAACGTATTGAAAGACCGGGCTCCGATTGGTCGAAACCCGGACAGATGGTGCGAATATCACCACACTGCCACCCACCACACCAACGACTGCGTGATGCTAAAGAAGGTACTCAGGGACATGCAGAGGGACGGACGGATCACTCTCCCGAGAGCCGAGGAACGCCCGCGTGAGGCGAACATCGAAACCCAGGGGACTATCAACACGATATCCAGAGAAAAACGGAAGGAGGGGACCTCGTCGCCTGACCGTCTGAGCAGGGAGGTGCTGACGATCGGGGCAGGTAGAACAAACAAAGCGGGAAGAACATAGCCACCAACCGTCAGCTTCACGGCGGAAGACGAGGAGAGGAGTCCGAAGAACAGCACCCTACCATTTGTGATCGATGTGATCATAGATCGATTTGTCGTGAAGAGAGTGCTGATAGGCAACGGGGCGTCCGTGAATGTGATCTACCTGGACGCGTACACGGCACTGGGCAGACCCGCACACAAAATGATGCAGGACCACGAGTGCGTTGCGAGCTTTACGGGCGACACAACATATCCAATCGGGAGCGACAACATTCGGGTCGGGATTGGTGCCCCCGACTCCCCACACAGAGAGGTCCGAACGGACTTCATCATCATGGACACGCCATCCACATACAACGCCATACTCGGGAGGCCGGGGATCAGCAGGCTAAAATTGATCATCGCGGAGCACATGTTACTGGGCCGATTCCCGATGGAGCACGGAGTCGGGCATATCCGAGGCTATAACTACGAAGAGGCAGTAAAGCCCGGGAATAAGCAAGAGGTCCTGGCTCTGGAAGAACTGGTGCCCGAAGTAGAAACACCGGATGACCAGCGCGACGGGCTGATGGCAGTATCCCCCATCCCCGAACGAGAAGAGCTAAGGACGATTCAGCTATCCTCCGAACATCCGGAGAGGACAATCCAGATCGGCGCAGGACTGATGCCCGCGATAGCCGAACGATTAGTCGCACTGTTGAAAGAGAAACAGGAAGTGTTCGTATGGTCGTACAAGGACATGCCTGGAATCAGCACGAATATCATATCTCACAAGCTGAGCATCAACACCGGCGCAAGGGCGGTGAAACAGAAATGAAGGGCGTACAAGGCAGAACACTACGCAACAATGCACGAAGAAGTGGACCGACTGCTGGGCATTGGGTTTATCTGGAAGGTGGATTATCCGAAGTGGATCTCCAACGCTGTGATGGTGCAGAAGAACAACAAGAAATGGAGGATGTGCATCGACTATAGCGACCTCAAAAAAGCATGCCCTAAGGACAGCTTGCCTCTACCAAGGATCGACCAGCTGGTGGACGCGACAGCCGGGCACGAGCTCCTATCCATGATGGACGCATACTCGGGATATAACCAGATCTCCATGGACCCCGTAGAACAGGATGCGACGTGCTTTGTCACGGACAAGAGCCTGTATTGCTACGTCGTCATGCCTTTCGGATTGAAGAACGCAGGCTCCACGTACCACAGGCTCATGAACGCAATGTTTCATGGCATGATAGGCAACATCGTGGACGTCTATGTGGACGTCTATGTGGACAACATACTTGTGAAGAGCGTCCGTGCTGTCGACCACGTCCAAAACTTGGGGACTGTGCTCGATGTCCTAATCAAGAACGACATGAGGTTGAACTTGTCCAAGTGCATGTTCGGGGTCACGAGCAGCAAATTTCTAGGGTACATCGTAAGCCAGAGAGGAATCGAGGTTTTGCCCACCAAGGTGAGGGCGATCATCGACATGAAGCCGCCCGTCAAGAATGCGGACCTACAGAGCCTCACAAGAAAACTCGCATCACTGAACAGGTTCATATCTCGCTACTCGGACAGGTGCGCCCCGTTCTTCAAAGCCCTCCGAACGACGAACAAACGAGAGGTCGTATGGACGCCCGAATGCGAGGCATCTTTCCTCCAGACCAAGGAATACTTAGCCTTAATCCCACTCCTATCCAGGCCAATCCAAGGGGAGGTACTGTATATCTACTTGGCTGCCTCCTTCACAGCCGTCAGCTCAGCCCTCGTCTGCATGGAGGACTACACGGAACTACCCGTCTTCTTTTTGGGAAAAGACATGACGGGCCCTGAAACTAGATACCCCATGATCGAGAAGATGGCGCTCGCACTCATCACTACCGCCCGACGACTGAGACCATACTTCCATGCACACAACATCCACATCCTCACGAACGCGCCCCTGCACCAGATCCTGCAATCGCCCGATCACAGCGGCCGCCTGGCGAAGTGGGTAGTCGAGCTTAGCGAGTTCGACCTCCAGTACAAGCCCCGAACAGTAATAAAGGGACAGGCAGTAGCAGACTTCATCGCCGAGTACACGGAAGCAGAGACAACGCCGACCGGCGC
The DNA here is from genome assembly GCA_946800695.1 of Geum urbanum. Classification (NCBI taxonomy): domain Eukaryota; kingdom Viridiplantae; phylum Streptophyta; class Magnoliopsida; order Rosales; family Rosaceae; genus Geum; species Geum urbanum. Next base: position 49,312,503 of record OX327011.1, read on the forward strand.
ACTCGACGGCCCGACGGTAGAGGCATCCGATAAGCCAGAAATCAAAACAGGACCACTGTTGGAGTGGAACCTCTACGTCGATGGATCTTGTATAAAGAAGACGAGCGGCGCCGGGATCATCCTAACCAGGCCGGGAGGAGTAAACACAGAGTACGCCCTCAAATTTGAATTCAAGACAACCAACAACGAAGCCGAGTACGAGGCGCTCATCGCAGGCCTACAACTGGCCAAAAACTCGGAGGCGCCCGACCTGAACATATTTAGCGACTCACAGTTGGTGGTGAGCCAGGTCGAGGGCGAGTTCCAGGCGAAAGGGGAGTCCATGACACCGAAAGCGCTAATCGGCAGGTTCAACTACATCAACATCAACCACATACACCGGGGACTCAACGCAAAGGTAGACAGGCTGGCCCGATTGGCCACGGCCCCGTCCACTCCGGACCAGGACAACGGATCGTCGAAGTACTGCGACGGCCAAATATTTCAGGAACGGAACAGATCCTGGCGATTAAACCGCACGAACGGAGCTACATGGACGTACTCATCGCATACAAAGCAAGGGGGAAAATACCAGAAGACAAGCGAGAGGCCAGGACCGTCGTCGCACGAGCAGCAAACTTCAGCATGCGGGATGACATGCTTTATCGGCACATGATAAGGGAAGGATGACTGACTCTATAGTGGAGCCTTTAGCTGTTATTGGGAGGGATGGAGATAAACAACAAATAATCAAACATCTCTTGAGTGATAATAACTACTCAAGGGATGATGACAATTTGTCTGTTATATCCATCGTTAGTCTAGGAGGGTTGGGAAAGACTACGCTAACTAAGTTGGTGTACAATGATGATGCTCTAAAAGGAAACTTTGAGATGAAGACGTGGATATGTATCTCAGAGAACTTTGATATTAAGACCTTGGTTGATGGCATTATTATTGCTACAACTGAACAAAAGTGTGAATATCCAAGCCTCGACCAAATGAAAAAAGGTTTGCAAAGTATTTAAGGGGTAAGAAGTTTTCGTTGGTGTTGGATGATGTTTGGGATACAGGGACTTTTGGGCTAACATCTAGGAAATAGCGAGAATTACAAATATTATTAAAAGTTGGGGCCATTGGGAGTAAAATTATCATGACGACACAGAATCAATCAGTTGCTTTACTGATGGACTCTGTGCACACACATAATTTAAAAGGTCTCAATGACCAGGACTCCATCTCCTTGTTCATGAGAAGGGCATCTAGGAAAGGAGTTGAGCAACACTATCCACACTTGGTACCAATTGGAGAAGAAATTGTGGAGAAGTGTGGAAGGGTTCCTTTGGCCATAGATGCTCTAGGGAGTATGCTACACTCAAAGAGGGATCAACGTGACTGGATGAGGGTAAAGGATCACATGTTGAGCTCTGGAGAAAATGACATAGTTATGCAGGCACTCAAGTATTACGATGCACTGTCATCTTACTTGCAGCCTTGTTTTGCTTTTTGTTCGTTGTTTCCAAAAGATTTTCAATTTGGTAGTGCTAGCATCATCTTATTATGGATGACACAATATTACCTTACATCCTCATCTAGAGTAATCCAAAATTTTGAAGAGATTAGGCTAAACTATGTCAGAGAATTTTGTTCGAGATCACTTTTTCAAGTTGATACGGATCTTAAAACTATGGTCTCTTTCAAAATTCACGATCTAGTTCATGATTTAGAAATCTCTATGGCAACTACGCCACTGTTAATTAACAGTCGTCCCACAGATGGTTTTGAAAAAACTAGTCATGTGTCAATGTCCATAAAAGATTTGCTCGAAGATGAGAGATCAATTCCTAAATTCATGCTCCAATCAGACAAGCTAAGGACTATTCTGTTTCATGATTTAGAGGGTGCGATCAACATTCTTGGTAAAGGCATGCATCTCAAAATTTAAATACATAAGGGTTATAAATCTTAATAATTCGACTGTTGAGGATACCAAGTTCTATTTCTAACCTGACTCACCTTAGAATTCTAGACTTGAGTAATAATAAGTTGCTAAGAAGGCTCCCCAGATATATTTGCAGGCTGTTGAAGTTGGAAAGTTTACTTTTTGGAGGCTGTGATGCATTTGAGGAGTTACCCAAAGACATAGGCAACCTGATTAACCTTAGGAAGTTGGTGATAACTGCACAACAAGTGTATTTGCCGAAAGGAACATTCAGAGGAACATTCAACTTGCTTCAAACTTTAGTGTTTGGGAATTGCATCAATCTCATATCTCAGGGCGAAGAATTCAAGTACCTACTTAACCTTCAGGTGCTTGTGATTTATGGATGCGAGAATCTGCAATTCTTACCACCTAGTTTGAAGAACTTGCAAGTATTTGACACTTTAGTCATATATGATTGCAAGAAGCTTGAGCTAACAAGGTCGGGACAAGACATTCGAGGTCTCCGGTCGTTCGCTATTGGAATTTTAATCTTGGAGGCTCTGCCCGACTGGCTTCATGAGTCTGCCAATACTTTACGGAGCATAGCAATAGTAGATTGGGATAATCTCATGGCACTTCCGGAGTGGTTGGAAGATCTGAAATTGTTGGAGGGACTAAGGATTATCGATTGCCCCAAATTGTCTGCTTTGCCACAAGGAATGCATTGCCTCACTGCTCTAAGAGAACTGAGAATCGGAAACTGTCCAGAATTGAGCAGAGGATGTAAAAGACAATTCAAAGGTGAGGAGTGGACCAGGTTCGTGCGAGACTTTAAAAAGATTTATCTTGACGACGTCGACTTTGATGATGAAGAAGCTGAATGTCACGAGCTTATTTTTCTGCTAGCACTCGTGCGGCCTTAGCACTCCCCTTATGCTAAGTTAGCCTAACTATCGCCAACGCTTGGCTAGAACAACCGAAAGATCGAAGGGAGAAGAGCTTTGAAAGAAGAACTTGTATTGCTAAAGAAAGCTTTACAAGAGTTTGATAACTTGCTCCTAAGCTACGCTCCTTGATTTCCTTCCTAGAGTTCCTACTACTCAAATGGGAGGGGTAGTTCCCTATTTATAGCCTCCACCTCCAAGCCTATGTGCTCTAGACTAATCTAGCACATGTACAAGTATAGGGAGTTCTAGACCTATCTATACAACTCCAAGATGTCCCATGACGCTTCTAAAGATCTCCGGAGTGACCTTCTCCCACGAGCCTCTCTAAGGTTCTAGAGAGTTCAAGACTTGCCTTGATGCTTCCCAAGTCTTCCGGAGACTTCTGCGACCTTCTAAGGCCTTCCACGTCCTTCTGGCACCTTCCGTAGTGTTCCGGGTGCCTCCATACCATTCTTGACCCTTCTGAATGCCACCGCGCTGTTCCAGACCCCTCCGAAACTGACCCCGCTGTTCTGAACCTTTTCGGAACCTCTCAGGCCTGCCTGGGTGCATCTGGCAGCCCCCAAGTGCTCCTGGAAGCCCTCCGGGTGCTCCTGGAAGCCCCCCGGGTGGCACCAGGTGCTTCGGGCAGCCCCCTGGCTGCTACTGGCAACCCCCGCTGGGTGCCTCTAGCTGCCCTCAAATGCGTCCAGGATGCTCCAATTCTATCCTTGAGCCATGCTTCCATCTCGAATGCTCAAGGTAACCCTTGGAATGTTGGCTGGGCATGACATTCTCCCCCACCCAATCTCGCAATGCCCTCATCACGGCTTCCCCATTGTAGCGTCGAATCTCGTCCTCGAATTGCCACAATATGTCCTCGGAATCCCAGCTGGCTTTCGTATCGGGTAGACCTCTCCACTTGATAAGGTACTCCATGTGGCTTCGCCTCCCCCGATGATAAGTGACTCTATCCGCGAGCACTTTGTCCATGACCTATGTTATCACCCGATGCGTAGCTTCCCTAGCTGGCTCCTTCACGAGTTGTAATGCCGACAACACCTTCGCGCTTGGCTTGGTGACCTTGGTTGGCACTACACAAACCCTATCGCCGTCCATGATGAACATGCTTTTGGCGAACGGTATCGGGATCGCCTTGACCCGATCATGGAACTTCATCCCCAAGATAACTTTATAGTCATCCATGGGCACTATCGAGAAGTCTAATTTCTCATGTCAAGCCCCCATGCTTGTCTTGACTCCTTGAACTCTCCCTAGAGTTGGCTGAGCTGGTGAATTGACCGCCTTCATGAAGTCTCCTCCATCGTTGCCCAACCTTTGGGCCTCCTCAATGAAAATGAAGTTGTGGGATGCACCTGTGTCGATCATCGCCACTGTTGGCTTTCCCTTTATAGTGATGTCGACAAAGTGTAAGCCTTTACCTTCATCCGTAGGAGTGGATTCGATCACATTCAGCAGCTGTATAGTCCCCATACGTGCATCCTCGTGGCCACCATTGGCCTCAATCTCACTTTGACGGGTCCCTAAGATTGCACTCAACGCATTCTTCTGTGGGCAGTCCCTAGCCCAATGCGGACCGTCGCAAAGGAAACACCGGTTGTCATTGAGTTTCCCCAAGCTCCTCGAGTCCCTTTGCTTTCCCTTGTCCAACCTCCGTCATGAGTGGCTGTTTTTCCGAAACTCTTCCCTGCGTGGGCCTCCGTTCCTCACACGTAGGCCTCTGTCTCCCCCACCCTTTACTCGAATACTCTCTTCTTCCCTCGGCTGGCTGATAGTCTCCTCTCGACTAGTGTAGTCGATTAGGCTTTCGGCCACAACTATGGCGGTAGCAAGGTCTTCCACCCCACGTAGCCTTAACTCGGCCTTGGCCCATGCTTGGAGACCATCCATGAAATTGAAGAGAGCATCCTTGTTGGTCATATCGAGGATCTCAAGCACTAGATTCGTGAAGTTCTTGACATACTCACCAATCGTCCCTGAGTGCTTGACTCTTCGCAATCGAGCTCTTGCCTCATTCTCGACATTCTCGGGATAGAATTGCGTCTTAAACTCTTTCTTAAATTCATCGAAGGTAGAGATGGTGCACGTACCTTTTTCAATGTCTCCTCGCCTTCGCCTCCACCACAACATGGCTGTGTCAGTGAGGTACAGAGCCGCTGCTCGAATCTTGGTATCCTCCTCGCTGATGCCTACGGCTCCAAAGTATTGATCTAGCCCCCATAAGAAGTTATCCACTTCACGAGCGTTGCGCGAACCTCCGAAACTGTTTGGCTTTGGCACCTCCACGCGCCTAGCCTCCCCCATACCGCTGGTGCTTGTCCCCGTCGATACCAATGCACGCTTGCATAGGGTTAAGTCCCCATGCATCTCCTCCATGCGTGCAAGAGTGCTATTCGACTCCTTCTCGTGGACTTGACGCATCTTTGCGAGTTCCCCCATGAACTCCTCTCGAATCTTCCCCATCTCGCCACGCAAAGTCTCCTCCAATTGGACTAGCATCCCCTTGATCGCAGTGTGGATGACGATATCCTCCGCCTCTAAGCCCTCCACTTGTTGGCTTAGGTCCTCCACCTGGGCCCCCATGCCACTCACAGCCTCTTCCACCTGAGCTAGGCGTGAGTCGAGAGAAGAAGCATGTCCTTTGTAGACCTTTTTGGGTTGGCAAGCTCTTCGCGAACTCCCTCTTGCTCCACCACATCGGAAGGGTTGGACCCCGACGCACCTTTGGTAATGTCAAGCGATGCACCTTTGCTCGCTGTTTGCTTCACCATCGTTGAATGGGGCTCCGAAGGGACTTCGGCTCTGATACCAACTGTCACAAGCTTATTTTCTGCTAGCACTCGTGCGGCCTTAGCACTCCCATTATGCTAAGTCAGCCTAACTATCGCCAACGCTTGGCTAGAACAACCGAAAGATCAAAGGGAGAAGAGATTTAAAAGAAGAACTTGTATTGCTAAAGAAAGCTTTACAAGAGTTTGATAGCTTGCTCCTAAGCTACGCTCTTTGATTTCCTTCATATAGTTCCTACTACTCAAATGGGAGGGGTGGTTCCCTATTTATAGCCTCCACCTCCAAGCCTATGTGTTCTAGACTAATCTAGCACATGTACAAGTATAGGAAGTTCTAGACCTATCTATACAACTCCAAGATGTCCCATGACGCTTCTAGAGATCTCTGGAGTGACCTTGTCCCACGAGCCTCTATAAGGTTCTAGAGAGTTCAAGACTTGCCTTGATGCTTCCCAAGTCTTCCGGAGACTTCCGCGACCTTCCGCGACCTTCTAAGGCCTTCCACGGCCTTCCGGCACCTTCCGTAGTGTTCCGAGTGCCTCCATACCATTCCGGACCCTTCCGGATGCCACCGCGCTGTTCCGGACCCCTCTGGAACTGACCCCGCCGTTCCGAACCTTTCCGGAACTTCCCAGGCCTGCCTGGGTGCTCTGGAAGCCCCCCGGCTGCCTTCGGATGCCTCGGGCAGCCCCCGGCTGCTACTGGCAGCCCCCGCTGAGTGCCTCTAGCTGCCCTCGAATGCGTCCAAGATGCTCCAATTCTATACTTGAGCTATGCTTCCCTCGCGAATGCTCAAGGCAACCCTTGGTATGTTGGCGGGGCGTGACATGAAGGTGCCGATCAAATCATCAATGAAGACTAATGTGAAACAAGTCAACAAGGTAATTTCAAATGTCTACATACAATTTGCGTCTTCAAATATTCTACATATATTCTCGTAATATCAATATCGATTCTCTCCTCTAATTTATTCTGTGCATTGTTTTAGGTGATGAAGAGTGTGATAATACGAAGACGGCTGCTGTTTGTGGAATATATCTGCAATAAGATCGAGTCAGTAAATGAACTCCCAGTGCAGGTGTTTGTGTGTGTTTGATTTTCAAGATTGGTGTGTCATTGTTTGAGTGTTTTCCTTTTATATGATGTTGATTTTTCTTGTATTGCAAGTGTGATTCAATAAGTTGAGAATTGTGGGTATCGTTGACAACTTGTGGTTCGTCTATTTTTACGTGTGGGTATCACAGTCGATCACATTTGATGAACTGATATGATACCTCGAGTATTCAATTCATAGATTGGAAGATTGTATCGTATGTATACTTGAATTTGATGAGCATTTCTTACCAAATATGCAATGTGATTATTTAAGCAGGCAAACATTTATGTTCACATGGATTGTTGCAGCAGTAGGATTTTTCAAGATGAACTTAGTATCACTTGATCGATATACTGACTTACTGATGAAACAGTACGCTTGAAAGTAAGAGAACTTATTTTCAAACAGAACCATGATAAGCCGATTCGATATTTAGGCATTAGCCACATGATTGACATGAACAATGTACGTATATATCGGAGAAACATGCCAGTCAAAAACTACCAAATACCAAATTAAGTAGAACAGTACGTGCGTGTCAATATTTTGCAAACAGTTTACAATGTTCAACGGACTACAGAATTTGTTCTCAAATATTTGTTCTTCCATCGAAAGTAGGCCGGTCGTGATCTCCAAATCCCACGGCAGATAAGAACTCGTTCGGCCGAACTAGATGGATAAACATTTACTTTATGTTTCTGTATATAAGTACAAGTTAAACAGCAAAGTAGTCAAGCAGAAACAAGACTTATTAACATCATAGCTTAGGATTCTAAACGCCAAACTTGGATCGAATGCTGTTGACAACGCCTTCATTTACTCGAAAGGTCTTGGTTAATACTTCGACAGGGATGGAAGGTGATGCAGCAAACATGTTCAAGGGAACTACAGACGAGCCTGGCAAGTGGCTGTTGAACGCTGTGAAGGCAAGGGCCTTACCTTTTCCAACATTTAGCTGAAAGTGAGCAAGTCCCATTGGAATCACAAACATCTGCCCGGCACTCAGAACCTTGGAGTAATAAACGTTGTTCGTCGTCACAAACCCCACGAGTAGCTTCCCTTTGATGACCACCCCGGACTCACTCGCGCGAGGGTGCCAGTGTGGTGGATTGAGACCGCCAGGAGCAAAGTCAACTCTGTTCATTGATATGCCCAAGGTGTTGAGCCCAGGAAATGCAAGGACATTCCCGGCCTTCAAAGACACCCCTAGTAGATTGCTCGTGTTCCCTTCTTTGCTTAGTCCGTCAAAGAAGAAGTCATCGGAGGTAACCTGTGATGCGGGTTTGCAAGGAAAACCATTAATAGATAGAGAGGCACTCACGTCTGCAACACAGAAGTCTTGTAATGGATCAGGGTCTGCAGAGTGATAAGGCAGGAGAAATAGGGGCAGAGCCAAAAGTATGAGGCAGAGCTGTTGGAACCTTAAGCCCGATGAGGTCAACATGGCTGCAAAACAAGTTTGCTTAAAAGCCAAGTACCTTAAGTGCTTGCAGACCTTGGTTCTAAATATAATTTTCCCTGCTGTGCTGAAAATTATTCGATCCTCTATATTCTACTACTAGAGACTACGCAAGCAGCCTACCACAAAAAAAAAAATAAGAATTCAACAGAATAGGTCGATAGGATAGGCATTTCACATCAATTTGGCTTTACATTGGTCAAGAATCATTATGAGAAACTAGTTGAGGTTAGTGGGCTTTTGACAAAAGGAAACCATGATAAGGACTGTAATGATGGATTTAGACAAGCAAGTAATCTTCCAAATAGTTGACTGACTTGGTCATCAAAATTCACTTGTTTTTTATTTGGATACCATCTAGTAGCTGATGATTACATAGTCTAATGCCTAATTCTTACCAACTATGAATACTTTAGATATTTCAAACAGTAGAACAGAGTCTCATGGCACTTGAATAGACTCACGGAAACGTTTAAAAGTGGTTAGTTGAATCGTCATATTGAAGATGTTAGTCATGAGATAGTTACATAAGCATGAAGTAAGAAAGTTCTTTGCATCACTATTTAAAAAATAATCAGAGTATGAGCTTCATTAGAACTTTATAGGAACATTTAAATGCAATTGTTACCAGAACAATTGGTGATACGATAATAGTACAGCACAATTCTTATTATTCTGAAGAAGACAAAAGTGACCAGGTACAGATTGGAAAAGTTACTCGTCCTCAAACAAACATTACTACTAATTTTGTGTTCTAATTAATACAATAGTAATAAACAGCATGCAATTATAGAGAGCTGAAGTAATGAGGCTAAGGATGAAGAATCAGCCTGACCTCTCAAGCACAGCAGATCAGAACTTTAATCTCTTCATTTTACCACCACCAAGTACCATTTCTGAAGCTTACCCGTATGAATTCTCTGACAGATCAGAGCAAAGAGAGTCTGACTTCACGAGGATACATAAATGAAGAAGCTTCAAGGTTTCTTGTCAAAGTTACATCCTGAATAGGTAATGAATTTGATACACGTAATCAGATAAAGCTGAACTTGTGCCTGAATACAAAGGAGCTAGAAGAAAGAACATCATGATGAACCATACTCAGGCATACCTGTCTATGGAAGCTGTGCTGATTGGAATCACACCAGCTGGGGACACAAGAGCATCAATTGAAACGTCATGTTGGGTGACCGGTATAACTCCTTCATCCAGTATCTGCGGAGAATAAGACAGTGCAACTGCAATAAAGCCATGAATCAAAATTTAAGCCAACAGTACGATATGAAAAGGAACAGTGAGTATGATGACTTCCATACTAGCAGCTAAAGTGATACGTACCAAGGAGGGGTTGCTTCCAGTTTCTTGCCTTTGCAAGCTCTTGGTAATTTGTCAGGAAAGTATCATAATAACTGTCGAAGACCACAGATATGATAAGTTTGTTTCCTTTACATATATAAGGCAGAGACAGTATTTAAAGCTCTAGAAGTCTTATAATGACAACATACAACTGACAGCTTCAAACAACTCAGCACATGGTATGTGAAAGACAAAAAATAAGCTTCATCAAAGCCAACATGAATAAATATCATACCCTCCACCTCGACCCAAACGTCTTCCCGATTTGTCAAATGCTAGTCCTGTAAGCAAGGAGGATAAGAAACTGCAGTCAAGTACAGTTTTGATTTAACACTTAACAGATAGTAAACAAAACAAAATAAAAAAATATTAATTGAAAAAAAAATTAGGAAGATTACCTGGTAAGAGGAACAAATCCACTGGATCACTTGCCTCTAAAACTGCACAAAGAGAGATCCTTTAGACATGAAGTCTCTCCCATTCATAAGTTTTAGATAGTAAATATATGAACTATGAAGGCATTCTTTTTGGCGCAGAATTTTGAGAAAAGTGAACTAAAAGTTCTCCGTATCTTCTAACTGAGAAGATCACCAAATCTAACTTTGTGATGTCCAATTACTACAGCGCGTCTTAAGCACAAGAAACACAATTTAAACCAAATCGCAGACAAATGTTTAGCATCCTAACATGATTTAGTCTCCTAAACAATCAGCCTTTAGACAGTCCTACATATAAAGGGAAAAGAAAGACACACATTGTTAATGCTTGTAAGACATCTATCTCTCTTGACACTAAAGCAAGTGAAACTTTACCATTTTCGCGTTCATTTCCATCACCATCCACCACAGCCGGTTCTAAAATGTCCATCGAATTTGCGACAAGATCATCCATGCCCGAGATGTTGAGCATTCTCATGTGACTATTCTTGTCCTCCACTCGCGGCACATAAAGCTTCTTCCTCACTTGCACACCACCATCTATACAAATCACAACAACCCCAGAAACCAAATTCTCAACATTACTGACACCAAGCTAAAAGAACTAAAATTTCCAAATGGGTACTCATAAAAACTACACCTTTAACTGGACTCTGAAGAATGTGAGCCAACACTTTAGAAGTATCAACTTCACGCAAAGCACCACAGCTTATATAGGCACACAATCTCTTACACGATTTAAACCAAGGAGCTTCCAACACAATGCTCTGAATCGCATCATCTAAAAACAACAAAAGCACAACACTTTGCATCAACTATCTTGCAAAAAGCACAAAACTTTGAAGCCATATTGAGTTTTATAGACATGAGTTCGTTACCTTCTTGGGATCTGAGTACTGGGTCCATTGACTTGAGGGCCCTTTTGACCTTGGTTCGGAGAAGACGCTTCTGCTTGAACAAAGCGTCGAGTTGGTCTTGGTTTTCGTTGTTCATTGTGAGAGTTGTGGTAAAGCGTTGTGGGAATGAATGAGGAGGGGTGCGTAGGATAGCAGGGCGGGAGAGGTTGAGGGGAAATGAAGAGGGTGGAGGCGGTGGGGCTGCTAATGTGCGCAGTTGGGTCATGAGCGCTACCAACAGCTTTCCTGGCATGTATGTATATGTCTTCGTTGTCATTTTTGCTCTGTATTTTTAACCATGGTCCTTTGCAAACTTTGGTTTTAATGTTTAGTCACTATATAGGGCAACAATGATTTGATTGTTTCACCTATGAATGAGTAGCTTGTGACCTTGTGTTGTGGTCAAGTTTGGCCAACAACCAATAAGGGGACCATGGTTTCAATTTACTTTCGGGTGAGGTGAAAATAGTAATAGAAAATGTACTTGAATATGTGACTAATACACTATTTTTGGATTTCTGGACTATTGTTCTATAATTAGCATCAGCAAAAATCATACGTTATTATACCGAAATTTTAATCTTTAGTCACTTTTATAATACAATTGATGGCAAACTACATTGTATGCAACGGAAAAACACAATTTTATATGGTTCAAGTTTGAGCTTACATTACAAACATGTATTTACGGGTTGGTTGAATGAGTCAAAATGTGTTAATCACATTTCACCATGCAACTAAATGAAAAAATTATTGATTTGGTCAATCATGTTTGACAGTTAAGGCGAATTGGTTACTAGTGTTTGACAAATATTAGATTGATCACTCATGTTTTTAACATTTAAAATGAACAAATCGACCAATTAGAATGACGAAGTAAAATATGGATGACCAAAGTGATATTTTTTTCAAACATAAGTGATATACAATTCCTTCTCATATGTCAAACATGAATAACCAAATCAGCAATTTTTCCTAAATAATTAGCTAATTTCTTAAATCAACAAAAAAGAGTTTGTTTTTGTAAGCACGAAGTTAGATTGAACATGAGAGTAATTTCTTACTCGGACATTTTTTGGAAACCGAATCAGGTATGTATTTGGCATGTCTTTCTCGGTACACCATATTTTTTTTATACAATCTCAATACACCATGACTGTGTTGCTCTCTTTGTCTAATTAATGACGCGAATTCAATTCACTCTACATGAAGATAAAATAAAATGTGGATCGCCTCTTTAAAAATAAATTTATAAAAGCCTATCTCCAAGTTAATATCCTACAAATAATGGGGAAGGAACAGAATAAAAGCCTATCTCCAAGTTAATATCCTACAAATAATGGGGAAGGAACAGAATACACTAAAATACAGATGCCAAATACGAAAATACATAAAATTTAAAGGACCTCTACTGGGAAACTCACCACTCTTGAATCTCTCTGTTTACAACTTACACAATGTGCTGCTCTCTCTCTCTCTCTCTCTCTCTCTCTCTGAAACAAAACTAATCGAAGCCTTTTCACCACCCAATCCTCTCTCTCTCTCTCTCTCTCTATCTAAAAACCTAACCCTAATCTCTCCACCCACCTATGTTGACCTAAGACTCTCCTCCGATTCAAATCTCGAAGAATCACCACAACCTTGACGATGCCTCCGACCGGCGATCTGGACCGTCAGATCGACCACCTGATGCAGTGCAAGCCGCTGACGGAGGCGGAGGTGAAGACGCTGTGCGAGCAAGCGAGGACGATTCTGGTCGAGGAGTGGAATGTGCAGCCGGTCAAGTGTCCTGTCACCGTCTGCGGCGATATTCACGGCCAGTTTCACGACCTCGTCGAGCTTTTCCGGATCGGCGGCAGCGCTCCTGATACTAATTATCTCTTCATGGGTGACTATGTAGGTCAGTCTCGTCAATCTCAACAAGTCACTGTGATTTGTTTTGATTTGTGGATACAGTTTCATGTGTTTATTGTGATTAGATTTGTTTAGGAAATGAGATTTTGGAGAATGTGATATGTTTCGAAACGTAGAGCTGATTTGGTTGATTTTTATAAAGTGAAGAGGAAATTCTAGCTAGATTATTCATGTTGATATGTTAGTGAGTAGCTCTATTATGTTGGAAAATGTGGATTGAGATTGCGTTAGAAGTGAGATTATAGCTTGTGTTTCGGGGTAGATTGGACTAGTGACTAGTCCGATTTTGATGTAGGACTTGTTATTTGATATTGTGTGAATGAATCGGTCATTCTGTGTTGACGACTCACAACTGTTTGTTTTAGTGATTCATTTGTATTGCGTTGTTTGTGTGCAGATCGAGGATACTACTCGGTGGAGACAGTCACGCTTCTAGTGGCGCTGAAAGTACGATACAGGGATAGAATTACGATTCTGAGAGGGAACCATGAGAGTCGGCAAATAACTCAAGTGTAAGTCTTTACTCTTTCAAGTTTTTTAGTCCAAAGTGCAAGCTTATGAGTTGATAGTAGTAGTAGTATGGTAGTGGAATAGGCCGCTTATGTGAACTGTTGGCTTTTGTCAGGTATGGGTTTTATGATGAGTGTTTGAGGAAATATGGAAATGCTAATGTCTGGAAGCATTTCACTGACCTTTTTGATTATCTGCCGCTGACAGCCTTAATCGAGAGTCAGGTGTTTATCATTTAGATATTCTGATTATGCAGTTATCCCTCATTATCTAATTTAACAAGTATTCTCTTGCTTTTCATGATCCTTCAAGATCTTCTGCTTGCATGGTGGACTCTCCCCTTCTTTGGATACCTTAGACAATATTCGAGCGCTTGATCGGATACAGGAGGTACAGTGAAGTTTTTTACTTCAGTTGTACTTTAAAGCATTACATTTGCATCTCCTCTAAATATGATTCTTTCAGCAAGTGTTTTGCACATCAAAGTTTATACTTGCAAATTGACCCCATTTGCTTGCCCTGCTGTAACTTGTCTGAAATAAAACCTTGGAACATTAGATCTTCAAGTTAGTCTCATATATCAATGTAGACAGAAAGTTATAAGCTTGGTTTGTAATCATTGTCTTCCTTTGAGCAGGTTCCTCACGAGGGTCCAATGTGTGATCTCTTGTGGTCCGACCCAGATGATAGATGTGGTTGGGGAATATCTCCTCGAGGTGCAGGGTATACATTTGGGCAAGATATAGCTGCGCAGTTTAACCATACCAATGGGCTGAGTCTTATTTCTAGAGCTCATCAGCTTGTTATGGAAGGCTACAATTGGTGCCAGGTTAGTTTAAGAAGCAGAATTTTCTTTTCTGAATTGAATATTTCATAGTTCAGCTGTCTGAATACTGCTCAATCATTTTAGGAAAAGAATGTTGTAACGGTGTTTAGTGCACCAAATTACTGCTACCGATGTGGAAATATGGCTGCAATACTTGAGATTGGAGAGAACATGGAGCAGAACTTCCTTCAATTTGACCCAGCACCTCGTCAGGTTGAACCTGATACAACACGAAGAACTCCAGACTATTTTTTGTAATCAACATAACTTTATCACCAATTAGCTATTCTTCTCGTACCCAGTTGTGTTTTTGTAGATGCCTCACAAAGAAGATGAGTTTTGATGTTCAGTTGAGTAAGAGACAGAAAGAGAACATATCATTCTTTTGGTTAGAGTTTTTTCTACTTTTAAGTTAATTCATGTGATTTATAGAATCTTTGTGGAAACACTTGCTCTGTGTATTGAAATAGTCGAAAGAAATGACGGAATACACAATGAGCTATGTGCCTTGATAGATTTTGATTTCAGTAGTAGAAGGATTGTTTTTATCATCTTTTCCTGAGCCCTACACTCGTAGTCGACATAAGTCAAGTTCATTCATGATGATGCAATACAACTCTACTCAAAAGGGAAAAACTCTTGCGAATCAGTACAATTCAAACAAACCGTACGAGGAGATTTCAAGACAGGGTCTGCTCTCTATGAAATGGTTCCAATCTTTTCCTACCAAGTATCAACATTATCCTAGCATTAATTCAAAATTTAAGGTTCTGGTTTGTGTTCCTTCGGCTGCATTTTGTTTGGTTCTCCGGGAGGCGTCTTGATCAGTTCCCTTGGCTGCATTTTGTTTAGTTCTCCCGGTGGCGTCTTGATCAGCTCTCCCGGAGGCATCTTGATCAGTTCTCCTGGGGGCGTCTTGATCAGTTCTCCTGGGGGAGTTCTGTTTAGTTCCCCCGGTGGTGTCCTGTTTAGTTCCCCCGGTGGAGTCTTGTTCAGTTCTTCTGGTGACATTGTCACAAGTTGCCTGAGCTTCTGTAGATTTTGAGCTATCTCTGACAAAAGTTTCTTTCCTTCAGTATGTTTCTCAAGTGTCTTAGCTGCATACTCTAATAGTCCAGTGTCTGATTCAAGAGCCTTCACCCTTTCACTCATGTGAGACAACAATGATATTTGCCTTGAATAGGCTTTGTTTCCATTTCCTGCAATATCAGAAATATTCATCATTCCTTCTGTCCAATGTTCATAATTGTTGAAACATTTTCATTCTAAAGTTGGCTGTGTATGGTTTATAGAGGTGTTACCTATCTCATCATCATTCGCGCCGTCCTGCAAGGAATTGAAGCCATTAGATGATAAGTTACTTCTCTTGTCTAGCTTCTTTAACCGCCCAAGGAGGTAGGTTTTCTCCCCCTTCATAGGTTTCAAATTTTCTCCATTGGCAGCTTCTCCATTCTCTTCCTTTGCTTGATCCTTCTGCGTGTTGTTTTCGCCATTTATATCGCCATTGTTTGCACTCGAAGGAGGATTGCCACTTTCACCAGCCTCATTGTTGTCCTTGTATACAAAGTCCTTCAACAAACCATATTTTTCCCTATAAGCATCTATTTCAGCCTCTAAAACCTTGATGTCCTCTTCTCTCTTGTCAAGCAAGTCATAAGTTGCCTCAAGTGCTTCTTGGTCATACTCGGCCTGCTCCTCCATCATTCTCTGATACTGCAATGCCTCCATCTGAACTGCGGCCTTGTCCGCTTGAAGCCTTGTGATCATAGCCATGGCATTGTTGGCTGCCACAGCCGTAGCACTTCTTTCTTCGTCAAGTTCCATGTACAAATCCATCAGTGACTTCTTGTCCAACCTTACCTGCCTCTTCAAGCCCTGCAAGATTGAATCACAATCCGTTTCGTGCGGGAGAAGTCCATCGACAGATTCCAAAACAAACTCGCTCTTTTCAAGTGGCGATTTCTTTGATATCCTCATGGCCACCCTAGGACTATTTTGAGCTGAATCTGTTAATGGGATTCCAAAGAATCTGTTTCCTCTTCCCATCACAAGAGTCCTGTTAGCCTCATCATCAGCTTCTGTCAATAATGGCGTGGCAGATTTTGAATATCCTTTTTCTGCATACACACACAAACAAGCACACATTTCCATCCTCTAAATCATTTCAAGCTTGAAATAATAACATATATACTATATACATTCCTATTGGAACTAGGAATATCTCCAAAAAGAGACCAACACAGAACAAGTTTATGTGTATAAAAGACTCACGATTTTTCGAGTTTGGTCCAAACTCATCCTCTGGAAGCTCGGAGTCCGGATCAGACATAAACTTAAGTTCTGGATATCGAATATGGGGCAAGTCTAGACCATGATTATCATCATTTCTCCCTAATGGTGCTCGTGGAGAAGGCGTAGGAGCATGCGCCAATCCGGTACCATTTTTCCCTTTTGGACATACCAACTTCAATGGCACGCCACAGCACGAACAACCTATGGTCATGCTGTCTCTACTCTTCTCCACCGGCCCTGCATCCTCCCATGTCCTAGCAGAAGGCACACTCAGCTGAATTTGATGCTGATCATCCTCAACGAAGCACTCGAGATCCTTGTGCAAGATCCCAACCAGAGACTTGTATGTGTCGAAATCAGACTCTTTCTCCGTTGCAAATGAGAGAAGACAGGCCTCACACATTTTCCTTATGTCAGAGAGCTTCTTGTGGTTGTGGCAATAAGCAAGGTAGGATACATCTTTCTTGTGCGACTCACATATGGAATCATTGTAGAGGAAATCGTCGCCTTTGTTAACGAGGACGTGATCGATCCTGGTGCAAAGCCAGCACGGGGTTCTGAGGTCAAAGAGCTTGGTGAATTCGCTGGCGAAAAACGCAAGAAACCCATCAAGGAAAAGCAGAATGATCATTGTCCATTC
Organism: Geum urbanum; assembly: GCA_946800695.1. Classification (NCBI taxonomy): domain Eukaryota; kingdom Viridiplantae; phylum Streptophyta; class Magnoliopsida; order Rosales; family Rosaceae; genus Geum; species Geum urbanum. The sequence continues at coordinate 49,329,568 of OX327011.1, forward strand.
GAGGACAGCGTAGACCATGAAACGAGGGAGCTCCCCCATGTTTTGCTCCACAAAACGGGTGAAGCGTCCCTTTGTCATTGCCTTCTTGTTTGAACTCATACAACAAACGTTTCAAGGAAAAACAAAGAACAAAAAGCAAGCGGGGTATAGACTTTAGAGGGTGATGAGATGGAAGATCATGACCTTGGTGCATAGATCATGACCTTTCTCTGTGTGTGTGTGTTTCTGTGTGCAAGTGTCTAAAGAAGGAGTAGGTAAAATGTTCCAAATCAAGGTTTTAAGTTTTGGGTGGTGGAATACCGTTTGGCTATACATAGACAACAAGCTTAGGGAAATGGCGGTTTTTAGACTATTTATGTACCTGAAATAGCGGTCTGTCATGAACTTTGAAACTAATTGGATAAGAGAAACGTCAGCGTTTCCCTGGCAACATTAGTTAAACCTCTCAGATTGTTCATGGTCCTTTCTCATTTATTATTTGTATATAACTATATATTAAAGTTATGTATCCAAAACGGATTTTCATATTGAATAGAAAAAGATGAGAATATTATGGAAGTTCATTAACCTGAAATATAGGAATTAGTTTATTAAACTGAGTTATAATTCGACTAATTTCTTTGGTTCATATGGAGATACATTGATAGAGAGACTGCTGTAGAAAGGAGCTGGAAGCCTGGAATATTTGTCATTTGATCAACGGCGTCTGTGAACCTAGCTTGACGACAGAACATTTGCAGACATATAAGGTGATCTGCTCCCCTGAACCTGAAAATTCAGTTGATTCAATAAGCATATTTCGATACTATGGCTCCTGCTTCGATAATCAGTAAACTATTATCACTATTCAATGACGATAAATTTGACAGAAGCAATATGCATCTTATGTGAGAGCGGAATAACTGCAGAGGGCTCAGACTCTACTGTTTGGAAATGAATGTCATTGGCATGCAGAATAAGAAGAGGGCTCATGCAACTAGAGGATTTCCTGCCTAACTGTATTGTTTCTATCGGAACATAATGGATTGAGGAAGCAAAAGAAATCCAAACTCCTTGGATAGAAATGCATATTTGTGAGAAACAAGCAAGCCAAGGATGTTTGAGCATGTGATAGACTATGGAGAGGTATACAAATGTTCAATAACATCAATCTGATGGGTTCAGTTACCTGCAACAAACATGTAGGAATCTGGATGAATCCCTGCAGCAGAAGATCGACCTTTTCCAGAGTTCCTTGTGGAACAGGTGTTATCACATATAGCAAACCTTTGAGTGTGTCGATGCTTCTCACAATTCCTAGAATAAGGACATTAAAGAAAGATTAAAAAAAGGCCTAGCTTAACAACTTAGTTGCCTGAGCACAGATAACATAAAGATTTAATGGAACCTTCTAAAAGTAGCAACATATAATCGTAAAAGTAACCTACCAAGACCAACACACCACGGTAAGTCTTTTGAGCCTTCAGAGCTAACTGCCAAACCAACAATACTTCCGTTCAAACTGTAGTAGATCTCAGTGCCTGGGACCTAGAAAAGAAGAATTCAACTATTACAATCATTGACACAGAGTGAAAAGCTGAGAGTACAAACGTAAATCAAGTAATCACCACTAAGCTAACAGTAATAGGCAAATTCAGTCCTCGTTGTCACAAAGATAGACCCCGATTCTAGAATTTCCAAACTATGTATTGAATCAATCATCTGTTAATACTAACCTCACAATGGAGATGTCTAATCTTAATGCTAGATATTGGAACTTCATATGGAGGGTGAGACGCCAAAGCATGAGCAAGTTCTTTGATCGTAGAAATGTTCGAGTTATTTAGAAAACACTGCCTGAAATAAGCCATTAATCGTATATCTCGTAACAGTCGTGCATCCTTTTGGACAAGAACACTGCAACGCAATGGAGATAAGATATAAGAATCCCACACATTCATATATATGCACATCTTCTGGCAAGCATATGCTACTTGTCAAACACAAATTCAAGATAAACGACTGCATTTATCAGCAATCACCTCGTCTGAATTCTCTAGGGTAACAAAATTTTGGCACTCCGACTAAGAGTCTAAAACTGATAAATGGTCAAGGGGAATCATGATCCAGAATTATATTGATGGGCCTCGTATTAAAGAACAATTATAGTCAGTATTAAATAAGATTAAGTTGGGGGCTTGGAGACGAACAACTTACGATCTATTCATAGAGTCCTGACGAGCTGAGTTGATCTCTGTAAGATTTATCATCTCATCATAACCATCATCCGACCAGAATGCCCCTTTTGGTAGATTCTTCCTCTCAGCAGATATGTTAATTTTCACAACATGTGTAGGGGCAATGTACTTCAACATATCCACCAATATATCATAACCAATACCTAGCCCACAACATCAAGAAGTAAATCAGATAATTGTTCCATATACAATTTTATTTTTTTAAAACACAAATTAGCTACTTCAGTCTTGGCTCAAACAGTTGAGTATACCTTTCACCCAACCAGGTGTATTCAAAACAAGAGGCAATCCAATGTCAGTAGGAGGATCATCACTCTTGTCGGACAAGCTGTATTCCTTCCGATAGTAGTCATACAAAGCACGTATACAATTCGAGTATATCATAGGATTCCTCTTCGAAGAAACGTCCCCAAAGAACAAACATCTGATAGACAAACAGATTGACCAGTTGGTCATATTTGCTCCATTAAAATTTCACATCCATGCATTTCAGAAAATAGTTCATACCTCTCTGGTGTCTTCATATGTGGGATTGCCAAATCTACACTCAACCAAAACCATAACTAAAATTAGTAACCTCCCCATAACAAAGTAACACCTCCTTCAATTACACATCATTATCAACATTGCAGTAAAAATTTCACTGACAGAGAGTATACATAATCAATTACCTGGAGTAACTTCATCAACTACAGTGAGAGATAGAAACCCTGGAGGACTAAACTCGGGTTGACCAACATCAGTATCCAAGTAACCAACTTTCTTATACCTTCACACACAAATAACAACATTTAAATTCTAAGCAAAACCCAGAACACTGATAAAGATTAAAACTTTACTACAAAATTCAAAACCCAGAAGTGATAAAGATTAAAACTTTAGTAACTTTTGTTTGTGAGTTTTAACTGACCTCTGGAGAAGAACGTTGAGGAGGTAGCGGGTGAAGGTGGACTTGCCGCAGTTTTTGGCGCCACATACTAAAACAATGGGCGGCGGAGAAGAAGAGGCTGATCCGTGCACGACAGCGTCTGCGGCGTCGGACCACTCTGGAGGTATGTATATGTTCGGCGACGAATTATCGGGTTCTGAATTTGAAGCCATAGTTTTTGAGTAGAGATAAAAGAGCGGCTTCAGAAAGAGTGGAAATTTTATAGTAACAAGCACATATTTATTTTGTGAGTGTTTTTGAAGCAAAATGAAATAAGCATGAAAGGCTGGCTCGAAAAGAAAATGGGTCGGGTCGGGTTCGGGTTTTTTGTTTCGGATCGAAGTTAAGTAGAGTCGTACAGTTAATGTCATACGTGGTTGAGTTGATAAGAATTTTTAAAATGCTCAATGCAATACCTACCAAAATTTTGTTTGAATTCCGTAGACATCAATAATTGATATCGAAAAAAGAATGGATGTTCGAACATGACAAACCGTTACAGATTAATTATATGATCATAAAACTTTCAGGATATTGTACGATCTCGATGAACAAATCAAACGTGAGTTTCTAAATGCCTACTAGGAAAATATGGGCGGTGTCATGTAGCAAAGAAAGGTGATGACGGATAATATAATATTTTTTAGATTATCTCTTTCCGATTACATGGGAGGACATCGAAAATGTTCTAATTCATTCTTTGATGTATCTCCACCAATCATATTGTCACATCCGTTACGTTTACGTCAAAAAGTGATCGTTTGTTTATATGTATAGATAGTTAACTGTCCATATGTACATTATCAGATTTGGTATGATCAACGATGCAAATATTTTTTTTTACGTTACTGTATATATTAATTATCTTTCCGATCTGATTTATATTTCACACAATTAACTTTTATTAAATTTCACAACAAACCACAATTTTTTTTTCCAGATCAAACAATCCTTCAATAGAGAAAACTTGGAGGGGAAGAGAGCCATTCATATTTTCTTCTCAAAATAAAAAAAAAGTTTCTTTTTGGGCCATATTTTCTTCCCCGTTAAAACTGTTTTCCGATCCCCAATACCCTTCTAATGAACCCCCACGTGTCCCCCCTCCACCAGAACTTTACATTGACCAAGAGTCAAACCGCCTCCACAGACCAGACTGGCCTCATCAAGAAATATAAAATAAAAATTAAAAGTTAAATTAAAATACCCACCCAATTTTATCTAAGACAAAAATCCCAATTTCTCACACACCGGAGCGCCAAAAAAATCCCAAAAATCTCTCACCCAGAAAACAACACATACAAATCGAAAACCAGAGAGAGAGAGAGAGAGAGAGAGAGAGAGAAGAGAGCTTAAAGCTAGAAGAAGAAGCTACACGGCAGCTTATGGTGGACTAGCTCACAGTAGATTATTGATTTTGAATTGAATTTGGTGAACATGGAGCTCCAGAACACAGTGAAACAAGCCCTAAACGCACTCTACCATCATCCAGACGACGCCGTTCGTATGCAAGCCGATCGCTGGCTCCAGGACTTCCAGCGAACGCTCGACGCGTGGCAGGTAGCTCTAGATTCCGATCCTTCTCTCTTTACAGCTTTTTTGATCTCTAATACTTCGCCGCCGGTCGATTTTTTTCTGTCGCGATTTTTGTTATTACGATGAAATTTGGATTGTGTGAGTTGTTACTGTTTCTCTGTCTGCTTATGTGAGAAATGAGAACGAAGTGATTCATAACGTTTCTCTGGTGAATATTGAGATAATTTTTTTTTTGTTTTCGAGGAATTTAGAGGCGGAATCTGTGCGTTAGGATTTTGATTTTGAGAGAAAATCAGCTCATTAGTTTCGGTGTTTCGGTTTTTGCAATGATTTATACACATAGGAAGCTTGTGAGGATCGAAAACGAGGCTATTAGCTGTTTGTTTGCTTTCGAGTAAAGTCTGTGACTGTACTGTTTGTTTCCGAAACTGTAATGTTGCTGATTTTTCGCTGATAGGTTGCGGACAATTTGCTTCACGATGCTACTAGCAATCTAGAGACTTTGATATTTTGCTCTCAGACACTCCGAAGCAAGGTAAATTCTCTTTCTTTGTTAGAAACGGCGCAAAATTCTCACACTTTGAGATTCAATGTTGGAGCTTTGTGAAGCTTTTATTGGGTTATGGTGGCTGCATTGGTTTGGATTGTCAAGTTTATTTTGTATCTTTTCCAGGTGCAACGAGACTTTGAAGAATTACCTTCGGAGGCTTTTCGCCCGTTGCGAGATTCCTTAAATGTGAGTTAGCATCCCTTATCAAAATTCAGAAATTGTGGAACATTAAGGGTAATTTCGATATATTGAGGTTAAAAAAAAATTTATCTAAACATATAGTGGGATTAGTCTGTAATGATCTCATTGTAAAACACTGGTTTCATGGAAAATGAGTATGAAGCCCTCCATAAGAAGAGGAAGATGCTCCCAAAGAAGTTTAGACTTCGTACTGGTTCTTATGAGTAGTGATTTTAAGATATATCGAGTCCTGGAAGTTTGGCTTTATACGACTGATAATGATTCACTTTATTCTCAAGTAGTCTACCAATCTATTGATGTAGTTTTTACATTTCTTATTGTCTCCTTGTAGTATCTTAACTTTGACAGTGCTTTGTTTATGGATATTTAAATGCAGAATTTATTGAGAGAGTTCCATAAGGGTCCTCCAAAAGTCAGAACTCAGGTATAGTCCAAGTGACCCTGACATTCATTCAATTAATATATATTTTTTAAGTTTAATAAATAGTTTTGTAACCCTGAGAACTGAGAGGGCATCACTCTCAATTTCATGTCTATGTAGATTAGCATTGCCGTTGCTGCTTTGGCTGTACATGTTCCTGCAGAAGATTGGGGGGATGGTGGTATAGTGAACTGGCTTCGAGATGAGATGAATTTCCATCCGGAATATATACCTGGATTTATAGAGTTATTAACAGTTTTGCCTGAGGTATACATATACATATATATTTGTCTTGAAACATTTATTAAGTCCCAAGTGGATCACATGGACGCATGCCAACTCTTTCATCGTGTTCTGAGTTTCTTTTTGTATTTGTAATCAGGAAGTATTTAATTACAAGATTGCAGCTCGCCCAGAAAGGCGCCGTCAATTTGAGAAAGAGCTCACTTCTCAAATGGAGATTGCTCTAAATATCTTGACAGCTTGTTTGAATTTCAATGAGCTTAAGGAGCAGGTGCTAATTTTACTTGTAACTATATATACATTCTTAACTGATATTCAAACTGTATTAGGTTTTGCTTCTTATCATCTTTAGCTAACTGGTTTTTCAGGTTCTTGAGGCATTTGCTTCTTGGCTTCGGCTCAAGCATGGGTATGTTCTCCCTCTTGTTCTCTATGTAGTTCTTGTTATGTATGTGAATCTATGTGAATATTTAAGCGTAGGGCTTAGGGGTATTAAAAATACTTGATGGCTTAGGACTAATTAGAAATAGATATTTATTGTATATAATTAAACTTCTGTTGGTTTCAGGCTCCCTGGATCTATGCTTGCATCTCACCCATTGGTGCTCACAGCTGTCTCCAGCTTGAATTCTGAACTCCTTTCAGAGGCAGCTGTAAATGGTAAAACATAAAATTAAGCTGATGTTTCTTGGAGGCTATTGACATCAACAATTTTCAGCATTACATGTATATGCGATCTTTTATACATATTAGTCTGACATGGAGGCTATTAAACATCGTTTCCGGCGTATTGGTTTTCTGTGCATTTACTTGCATTACGTTTGTCCCTTCCTAGTTTGACATGTTTACTAAGCTGACCTTGTTGTTTGTCCCCCTCCCCTCCCTTTACAGTAATTTCTGAGTTGATACACTATACAACTTCTAAAGAATCTGGTGGTTTGCAAGTTCAAATGCCTTTAATTCAAGTCATTGTTCCACAAGTGATGAATCTTAAGGCACAGCTTAGAGACTCTTCGAAGGTATTGCATACAGAACTTTACAAGTCATTGTTTTTTCTGTTGTGTTCTGTTTTGAGAGTGAATTGTAATTTGTAGCTTTGTAAAGAATTATCAACATGTTGATGCTCGTTTTTGTATGCAAATTTATAGTTTTCTTATCATTAAGAAACTTGTGATTAAAGCCTTGTTTTGAAGTGGTTGTTGGGTCCATCTTGCATTTCTACTCTTCTGAAAGAGAAAAACTCAATAAACAGTACCTCGACATTAAGTTTTATTGCAAAAGAACATTATATTGATGTCTTTTCATTGTTTCTTGATTCATATTTCTGTTTTTTATTTTTATTTTTGAAGGATGAGGAAGATGTTAAGGCTATTGCTCGATTGTTTGCTGATATGGGGGATTCATACGTCGAACTGATAGCAACCGGTATAATTATTTTTAATCTACCAAACACCTCTTCAAGATCATATGAGTTTACCATCTGTCTATTTATTTTTGCCATTAATTATTCCAATCTTTGTCTGATATACTCCTTTGTGGTTATACTTGCTCAGGTTCTGACGAATCAAAGTTGATTGTACAAGCATTATTGGAAGTTGCTGAACACCCAGAATATTATATAGCTTCAATGACATTCAATTTTTGGCATAGTCTTCAGGTCACCTTGACTAGAAGGTGAGTCATTCTTCAACTGTGCTGTCTCTAATTATACCTTTAAATATAAAACTCAAGTAATGCATCTCATCTTGTTTCCAGGGATTCATATATTTCTTTGGGTGATGAGTCCTCCATTGAATCTGAGAGAAATAGAAGGTTGCATATATTCCACCCAGCTTACGAGTCGCTCGTATGCTTAGTAAGTCTGTTTTTTTTTTCCCAAATGAATCAAGTCATCCATTAATGTAGTCACCAAGCAGTACAATAACGACACACCAATTACAGGTTGCCAGAAAGAGTTGTTACGCATCATATCAAATCACTAGACTAGAAACTAACTTGGCAAATCCCTAGCACGCCCACCTTTTTGCATTATCCCTAAAACAAAGCAAAAACAAATTTCCGAAAAAAGAAGATAAAAGGGATAACAGGAACCCTCCCCACTTTGTGACTCCACGATTGACTTGATTCAGATCCCCTGACACAGATTCCAACAGCATGACTGGAACCAATTTCAACACCATCACTGGAACCAGTGCCTATAGACCCTAACTGTGTGATTAATATCTAACACCAACCCGGATTTTATCTAAGTCTCCTCCCGATTCAGTGATCAAAGCGAATCACTGAGCCTAACGCCGGTCCAATGACTGTCAGTGCAACCGGTTATCAAAGTAGTGAAAGGCCCTTCACATCCACCCACGGCTCCAAGTTCACAAGAGGAATATAATTCACCGGTGCTAATCAATCATAGGGAGCCAAAATCAACATTTTATTGTGATAAAACCAAAGATCCCCATGAAGCACATCATTTTTAACTGATTCACCTCAAACTGGAATACAATCGATCTCCAACTAGGCGGACTGACAAATCTGAATGCGGCCTTCAAATTGCTGCAACAAATGGTGTGTATCTTGAAGAGCAGCATCCCCTGCCGGTCCAAAAATGACACTAGGTTCATTGGAGAGGGCCAAAGTAGCAGCCAGGTTTGATATGGCGTCTCCAAGGTTTTGGAAATTCTATCAACGACTATTCAACGAGCAGACCTTAGCAGAGCTAGGTTGAAAGTATCTATTAGGGGAACTTCAATATGATGTGTATTACAAACGAAGAGGTCTGATTCCAATTAATAAGAAGAGAAGCACATATAGCTCCTTTATTGTTTATTGCATCAGTCTTCTGAAAGACTTTAATATTAATATCCAAAGAGTTATGTTTTCTTGAAAAATGGATCAAGCTTCATTTTAGTTGTGAACAATTGTAATATATTAGATGTTTAATTGCTTCATACCAAAAAGGATATTAAGAGGTTAAACATTAATATTGGAAGAAGCAACGAGAAACCAGTTTACATTTATCTTTCGATATTCATAGCATCTTTTTGTAGAAGAACAATCTTCTGTTGTACTCAACCAGGTTTCAACAGGTTAGCCGCGGAATTGAATATCCTCCAGCTTATCAGGACCTCTCATATGAGGACCTTAAGGAGTTCAAGCAGACTAGATATGGTAATTCCTAGTTGGTTCCTTTCGTGTGTGTTTTGTTTATTTAATAAGAAGTCTTCTGTTTCTGGCATCCTTCATTATGACATTTTTTTTAGCAAATTGAGATGAATCGGTATATTTTGTCTTTTTTTCTCGAAGTTTTCTGAATGAGACCTGGAGTGTGTACTATGACTACTTGTTTAACTTAACCTGTATTTTTTCCAGCTGTTGCGGATGTCTTGATTGACGTAGCATCAGTTTTAGGAGGCGATGCTGCATTGAAAATTCTCTACACGAAACTTGATAAGGTGTGTATTACGATCACTGAGCTATGAAAACACGTTATACTGTGATTATATTCTACGTGAGGAAAAAAAAATAGGAACATACAGTTAGTTTGCACTTAAATAAGTTGTAAGTTCATGTTCACCGTGAAGTTCATTAGCATGAAAGAGTGATCCTGTGCTGCTCTTGAAATTTCACAGATACTTTGCATTGTTTTCAGGATTCTGTAGCACTTGTTTGCTATACTTTTGGTCTAGCTACTTGGCATGTTTTTTGTCAATATGTTGAACTCTTTTTTTTCCCAATTATTTAGGCTGCAGCTTGCTGTCAGAATGATGAAAGTCAATGGCGCCCAGCAGAAGCTGCTTTATTTGGCATCAGGGCTATCTCAAGTTATGTATCAATAGTTGAAGCTGAAGTAATGCCTCAGGTATGATGCCATTAATTTTTTTTCCGCCGGATAGTGCTTTGGTTAAAGTGTTCACTGAAAATGGAATGCTATTCTTGATGAATCTGTAGTTCTATGCTACATTATCATTTTTCTTACTGAGAGCTCCTGCATGAATTAACCTGCAGACATGCATATGTACCAATTTACAAAATTGATACATGCATCATGACATCATTCTTGTGTGCTGTAGCAACAGTTTTTGGTTAATTACAAGTTAGAGCCCTATATTATCTTGTGTGGTGTGCTGTGAATATGTATCTTGTTTGAGGAGGTTTTGAGATGATATATAGCATAACACTCTTATTGTTTTATCTTTCTTATGTTGGTTTGTTTTCACAGGTGATGGGGAGGCTTGTGAAACTACCTCAGCATCCTCAGCTACTTCAGACAGGTAAACTTTTTCATAGAACTGGGATAAGCTTTACTGCCCTCTTTCACCCTGCAAAGTTGTTAATTAAAGTGTTGGAATCTGAGGCCCGACTGGGTGTAATAATATGCTTAATGCATGTTACCTTATTGAATTTTGCAGTATGCTTAACAATAGGAGCTTATTCAAAATGGTTTGATGCTGCATCTGGTGGACTCTCCATACTGCCATTAGTTATAGATATCCTCATGAGTGGCCTTGCTAAATCCGAAGATTCTGCAGCAGCTGCAGCTCTTGCATTTAGGCAGATCTGTGATGGTACTTAATGTGTAGATTACTTCTCTTTTCTCTCTTTTTCAGTAGATCCTTGGGAGTGTTTTCTCTGGCTTTATATTTTGTTGACGTTGACAATTTTTTTTGTCCCACTCCCTCTCTAACTCAGATTGCCGGTTAAAGCTTTGTGGATGTTTGGATGGCCTATTCCATATATACCATAGGGCAGTGAATGGTGAAGGTACTTTGAAAGTCTCTGCTGAGGATTCATTGCATCTAGTTGAAGCCCTAAGGTAATTTTTTTTCTGCTGAAGCTTGAAAAATGTATTGCTCAACAAGTCTACTTTTAGCTTTATTCATTTTATCTGAACATGTGTTGAACTCTATTCTGCAGCAAGGTTATAAGTGAACTTCCCCCAGACCAAGCTAAGAGGGCTCTGGAGGCCTTGTGTTTACCAGTCGTTACTCCTTTACAGGTGAGCTTCATTTCCAAGTACGACCACATAACTTTTGTGAATGTGGATATTGAACTAATGCTATGAACAACCAGGAAGTTCTTAGCCAATCCCCAGAGCTGCTAAATAACAGGCCTGCTCGTGATTTCACAGTTCATATTGATCGGTTTGGATACATCTTTAGGTGTGATCAATACCTTATTACTATGGATTTTAGTCTCTTTATTCTCTGTTTAGGATTTTAACATTTCAAATGTACTAAGCATGGAATATATCTATTCCAGATATGTAAACCATCCAGAAGCTGTGGCAGATGCAATCCAGAGGCTTTGGCCAATTTTTAAAGCCATCTTTGATCTGTAATTATTCTCTCATTGCTTATTGTGGTAGCATAATTTCTATCTCATTCTGTTAACTATGTTGGGTGCTAAAATATTGAGTTGTTATGGTGTAGTCGTGCTTGGGACATGCGGACAATGGAGTCTATATGCCGAGCTTGCAAATACGCTGTGAGTTTATGCTGTATACACTGTTTTGACTTCTTCTCATGTCCTTGGAATTAAGAACTAAAAGTACTCTGGGGTATCAACTTTCTTTAGGTGAGAACTTCTGGAAGGTGCATGGGAACTACGATAGGAGATATGCTAGAGAAGATTCAAGAATTATATAGACAGCATCACCAACCATGCTTCCTTTATCTCTCTAGTGAAGTTATAAAGGTATGTTATTGTCAGGAAAGAAATTGATAGCTTTTTATGGCCTTAGTTCATTTTATTTTATTTTCTACAGATCTAAGCATTTGGTTCTTCTTGTGTTGTAGATATTTGGTTCAGACCCGTCATGTGCTGATTATTTAAAAAATTTGATTGAGTCTCTCTTTCAGCACACAACACGTATTCTCACAAGCATTCAGGTAAGGTTACCTTCAGATGTGGTTTGCTTACTTTAAAAACTCATGGTTTGGCTAGTTGACTTACATACAAGTATTGCAGGAATTTACTTCTAGACCAGATATAGCAGATGATTGTTTTCTACTGGCATCGAGATGCATTCGTTACTGCCCGCACTTGTTTATTCCTTCTGCAGCGTTTCCAGCATTAATAGATTGCTCATTGATTGGCATTACGGTACAACACAGGTAGAAAAATTTTAATGTGGTTTCAATTACATAATGATTGAATAAAATTGCCATGGAACTGAAGGCTTTGATGTCCAGTATCTTAGTTTAGGCAGTTGATAAGCCTGGGTATTTAGCTTTTTTGTTCTTCTATTGGCAGGGAGGCGTCAAATTCAATATTAGCCTTCTTATCAGATATCTTTGATCATGCCAACTCTACCGAGGGGGCAAAATACGTGCACATTAGAGATGCTGCAATTATTCCTAGAGGATCCAGCATGACACGAGTTTTGATTGCTGCCCTAACAGGAGCAATTCCAAGCTCTCGCCTAGAAAATGTAGTTTGAACATTTGCTTATATTTTCATACCCTGTCTTATATTCTTATATTGACACTTATCAACTGAACGAACCGTGATGGTACAATTTGTGTTACGAATTTGATTTGGTTCCTCGTGAATGTACAGGTAACTTATGCACTGCTATTACTATCTCGAACATATGGGGCGCAGTCAGTGGAGTGGGCCAAAGAGAGTGTTTCATTAATTCCTTTGACTGCTGTAAAAGAGATTGAGCGTGCAAGATTCCTGCAAGCAATGTCAGATGCTGCATCTGGGATCAGTGTCAATTCTCTGTCCGCTCCACTGGAGGAGCTATCAGATGTTTGCCGGCGTAACCGTACAGTCATGGAGATTGTTCAAGGAGCTTTAAGGCCCACATGAGTTGAATGTAGCCGCTGTATCATAACGGACAAAGGAATGTTTTCGTTATCATAGAGGGGCCATTTTGCCTAGGCCTCCCCCCGTCGGTAAGATGAATTAATCGGTGCGTGAAATTTGTTTTCATATTTTTCTGGATTTACTTTGATTCTCCACTTTTTAAGGAGAATCAATGCCCTTTACAATAGGGTGGGGAGGAACAGAAGAATCGCGGTATCTTTATTTTGAGTGGTTTCCTTGGTGTTGTCATTTTTGGGGTTTAAGATGATGACATGGTATAGAGAGTGTAGATTAATACAAGGAAAGAAAATGTAGGCATTCTTTAGGAGAGAATATTCTTCCTTCTTTTCATGTTATTGAGATATTGGAGAGCTGTGGATAGTTGGGCATAGTTTAGTGGTTGTACAAATGATTATTGAAAGCTATTCTCAAATTGATCATATTGTAAACCAGAGATATATTTGTCAGTTTGTTACTTTGTTTTCTTGGTGCTGAAAAAAGAGTAATGGTTGCCTTCTCAATGCTCCCACACAATTACTTCCACCTTGAGCTCCCTTTTGGATAGTGTAAATCTTCTTCAACAATCTCTGGAAGACCCGATTTCAAGAACCTGTCTTCATGCTCCTAAGCGTTTTGAGCCTCCTCTCCCAGCTGCAAGAACCACCCCGAGTACTTGTAAGAGGAAAGCGCCTGCGGCCTTCCAACTTGTCCGGTGACTTTCCACTCGTACTCGATTCCTCATTGGCCCTCTCAGCTAGGACCCTGTTCTTGTATATTGCTTGCGACGCCCAAGCTGTGTCTTCTTCCCACTTCCAAAACTCTTCAATAAAAGCATTTTTGCTGCTTTCTCAAAGTGCTTGGTGCTAATTCCCACACTGTAGATTCGAAAACCACATAACAGATGCACCAGAGATTCGTATCTTGGTTCAAAACGGTGTCGCTGAAGGCATCAGTCTCTCCCATGCTCAAGTAAACAATTCCTACGAGTCCTTGTTAATCTAGGACTAAATAGTAAATAGAAATGGCGCGTGGTGTTGACGTATATCAGCGGAGCGTCAATATGTAAAACTGAATTAAGAAAACCAGTCAACGTATTTCTACCCGCCAGCCGTACACTAGTCGTATAATTTTCAGTCTCTCTCTTTCTCTCTCTAATCCAAAATGTAGAGCGAGAAAGCTTTCTCTCAGAGAACCACAACCATGGTGTCCTCCAATAATAGTAACAAAGGTCTCCACTCTCTCCTCGCCGCAAAGCTCTCCCGCCTTACAATCCCGCCTTCCTCTTCCTCCTCCTCCTCATCTCCTCCGTCTCAGGACTTCGATTTCAACGACGTCTTCGGAGCACCCGCCGCCTCCACGCCAGCCTCCACGTCAGCATTCTCGCCGCCGCTGCTTGTCATCCACAACCGCTCCCACTCCTTCGTCGGCCCCTCCCCTCGCTGCTTCACTCCCACCGCCTCCGCCGCGGGGCTCCCTTTCACCGCCGAATCCGATTCCGATTCCGAAAGCGAAGTTGTAACCGAAAACGACGTCGTTTCGATCCCTAAAGATGCGGAATCGGCGGCGGCTGTGCGGAAGTTCGGGCCGTCGGATTTCGAGATTCTCAGAGTCGTCGGGAGAGGCGCGTTCGGGAAAGTGTTTCAGGTGAGATTGAAAGACGGCGACGGCGGAGGAGACGGCGGCGGTGACGGGCTTTATGCTATGAAGGTGATGAGGAAAGACGTGATTATAAAGAAGAATCATGTGGACTACATGAGAGCTGAGAGAGATATACTCACCAAAATCGTACATCCTTTCATTGTTCAGCTCCGATACTCATTTCAGGTAACCAAAAATTCTCTCTCCTTTTTTACTCGGTCGAATTTAATTTGTGAAATTATTGATTGATTGAGTTTTGCAGACGATCTGTAAGCTGTATTTGATCATGGATTTTATAAACGGAGGGCATTTGTTTTATCATTTGTATAGGCAAGGAATATTCAGGTGATTTATGTGTGTGAATTTTGAGTATTAGGTTATGTGTTTTTTTTCATGATGCATTTTTTGATTATTGGTGTTTTTGTTGAGTGTAGTGAGGATCAGGCGAGGTTATATACTGCAGAGATAGTGTCGGCTGTTGCGCATCTTCACAAATGTGGGATTGTGCACCGAGATCTTAAGCCGGAGAATGTTCTGGTGGACTCGGATGGCCATGTAATGTTTCTGTTAACGCTCTATGCTTTGTTGAAGTTTTTGTATGACGATTTTGTTTCTAAAATGGATACCTCCTCTGATACAGGTGATGCTAACTGATTTTGGACTAGCAAAGGAAATCGATGAGGATAGCAGATCGAATTCAATGTGTGGAACGACTGAGTACATGGCTCCGGAGATTTTGATGTCTAAAGGCCACAACAAAGATGCAGATTGGTGGAGTATTGGTATACTTTTGTACGAGATGTTAAGTGGGCAGGTAAACTGCACAAACTTTTATTATCAACTTAGGATGTAACTCTCAAATAAATAATAAAACAATGTTGCTCTTCAAAGAATTTAGTGGGCAGGTAAACAATGTTGCTCTTCAAAGAAAAGGTACAAAAGCATTCGAGAAAATTTGAGCTGGATGAGCATACTAGTCTGTTTTCCTTTCATAGGGCATGTTTTCACGTGATGAAATACTCATAAACTGCATTTAGAGACACAAGTTTTACACATTGGCAGTTATTTTATTTTATAGAATCAAGATCGTATTGAAATATTCCTGTACTACTTTTAGAAACCTAACTTGTACGCGTTTCCAGTACTTTGAACTAATTTATTGTTCTCCTTTAATGCAGCCACCATTTACGCATGCAAATAGGAAGAAACTACAGGAGAAAATCATCAAAGAGAAAGTTAAACTTCCACCATACCTTACCACTGAAGCTCACTCTTTGCTCAAAGGGGTAAGTATTTGATTCTTCCCTGGTCTTATCTTTCCTACTCTTTTTCATTTAGTTCATTGAACTTTTAGTAACAATTTTGTTTTAATTCCTACAGTTACTACAAAAGGAACCATCCCAAAGGTTAGGCAGTGGGCCGAGTGGAGGTGATGATATCAAAAGGCATAAATGGTTTCGAACAATCAACTGGAAGAAGTTGGAGGCCAGAGAACTGCTCCCAAAGTTCAAGCCAGATGTGACTGGAAAAGACTGTACGGCCAATTTTGACCGTTGCTGGACGACAATGCCTCTAGATGACTCTCCAGCTCCTACACCAACTGCCGGGGAGCATTTTCAGGGATATACTTATGTGGCACCCAATACTTGGCTTTCCTCTGTCTAAACTGTCAATCAATGATATCAGTAGTTACTTATAATGCCATTTCTGTTCAAGAGAGCAAGACGATTCCAATCAATGTTGAAAAACATATGGGATGCATTATATATATGGGAATATGTAGAAAGAGTTTTTATGATTAATACTACTTACAAATGAAAATTATTTTTTGGTAGATGAAAAGTGTTCAAAACACAACGGATTTCAAAATATTTCATTAAATGTTGGATTTTGAAGGGTTTTTGCTACATATCCTTGCATACTCCCTCTTCGAAGAAAATGAAAAACAAAGAAAGAAAATTTATTGCATCTTGGGGAGAAAGTATTCAAAAAATTACAAATATCTGTAGAGGCTTTGGAAATGTTAATCCACAAGCTTTGATTTGTTTGAGGCTTTGGTAGTTAAATCTGTAGAGGCCAATTTTTAAAAAGTTTCATCAAATCTGTAGAGTTTTTGCATGAGCCTCTCCTTTTTCTCTAAACCCAGACAAGAAAGCAATTCTTAAGGTCACAGAGCAGCTCAAAGCGAATCTCCTACATGACTGCGCCGGAGCCTGAATATATCAGAATAGTAGATAACAAGATTCACCGATTTTTTTTTGTATTGTAGATAATATGATTTTGTATGTAGTACAGTTCTCCTAGTTGAACTAGGACTTCATTGGTAAGAAACTATTGCCTTATTTGTACTTCCAAACATCACACATTAATCACTTACAAACATGGTCCAACGGATGATCGGGAAAATTTGCATCATAGAAAATCCATTAAATATGTAACAAGAATGAAGGAGGGCCAGCAAGACATCTACTACATCGCTGGTGAAAGCAAGAAGGCTGTTGAAAACTCACCTTTCTTAGAGAAGCTCAAGAAGAACGTGTTAGTATTGCATCATTAGTTCTCCGATTAAACATACTTACCTAATTAAGCAGGAGATCAACACCTACCCGACCACCCGAAAGACCACCAGGAAGGCTACAACTTCGCTCACAAGACCAACCCCATCCGAGCGCGCACGCGCCCGACAGGCGCAC
The DNA here is from genome assembly GCA_946800695.1 of Geum urbanum. Lineage (NCBI taxonomy): Eukaryota > Viridiplantae > Streptophyta > Magnoliopsida > Rosales > Rosaceae > Geum > Geum urbanum. Next base: position 49,346,819 of record OX327011.1, read on the forward strand.
ATTCGAACGTGCGGATCACATAAACAACAGAAGCAGTCTAGTCCCACATCGAGGAACACAAGTAAACAACAAACTCAACCACCTATATATGAAAGGTATTTATTACAGGTAAACAACAACTCATTCAAGAGCATTCAATTCCACTAAACACTCCAATCTACTTTCTCGCACGTTCGCTTGACTGTTATATCCAATACATCTTCTAACTTAGGCATCGGAGCGTTGAAGGCAGGCCACTCCTGTCTCGACCATCTGACCGTTTGTTCGTCGTTGTATTCTTCTAACAGCCGAACCCGAACACCCGCATACCCGAACACCCGAAGAGAGAAGAAGCGCCCGACCATCCGAACATCCCGATCGTTCGAACGAAGAAGAGGATTACCCGTACTTGCTTCTGCTAGATTACGTCCCGCGTAATCCGGTAGAAACAGAAGGGTTACGAGGTTCTGTACATGGTTGACGTCATTGATGAGTATGTTGTATGCAGTTGGTCAGCTCAAGGAGTATGAGGGCAAAAAGATCGTCTCTGCAAGCAAGGAAGGTCTAGCTCAAGCTCGAGGAGACAGAGGATGAGGCAAAGAAGAAGGAAGAGTTGAAGAAGAAGTTCGAGAGGGTCTCTGCAGTAGGATGCCTACTTTTCAAAAACAAATTCACATTCAAAACAATACCAAACCAAACAATGTCGGAGTCAACATTTAACGAAACTCATAGAAGTCGCAAACATAAAGAACGCCACACCAATTTTACATAGCAACATAACTCTAAGCCACACAAACAGCAAACATACAATAACATAATGACAGGTGAAGGAAACCATTAGATTCACGCGTAAACTCCTTATATCAAGCTAATTCCAGTGCTCCCTTCAACAGCAGGTCAGGACAGCAGGTCATGCATTTCTCTGATTCTTCCCATGTAAGATTCCAGAATCTTATTTGTCTCTTCATATTGATTGATGTAGTCGACGATTCGATGAATTCGTGCCCTCCTTCTCGGTTTTCAGTTCAGCCACTTTTTGTGCATGTTGTAACCGAACTTGAGCAGTCTTGGTTTCAAACTCAGCCAGGGTAAAGCCTAGCTGCTTCACCTCGTCATCTAATTCAGAACATCGATGATCCATGGTTTCCAACATAGAGATGGCACCAGGAAGGAGGTTTAACCATCTTTTCAAGTTTTTGTCGGCTCCAACCAAGTCTTCTTTAGAAGCTATGAACTTCGGAAGGTGAGATTCCACATCGCTGAGTTGATCATGGAGCACTGTGATTTCCATGGATGGCAAAACAGAACTGAGTCCGTGTGACTTCCACATCACTGGAATTTCATTTGACTGAGTCCGTTTAGATGGTAAAACAGAACCTATCATTTCAAGTTTTCATGTTTTAATATGGGATTGTAGGGTACATATATACATATGAAAATCACAAGTGTTAGTATAGCATCATTAGTTGTCCGATGAAATATACTTATCCACTTAAGCAGGCAATCAACACCTACCCGACCACCCGAAAGACCACCAGGAAGGCTACAACTCCGCTCACAAGACCGACCCCATCTGAGTACGCACGCGCCCGACAGGCGCACATCCGAATGTGCGGATCACATGACAGCAAGAGCAAACCAGTCCCACATCAAGGAACACAGGCAAGCAGCAGACTCAACCACCTATATATGAAAGGTATTTATTACAGGTAACGGATATATCATCACAGCTGAATCCAAGCATTAAACACTCAAATCTACTTTCACGCATGTTCGCTTGACTGTTATATACATCTTCTAACTTAGGCATCGGAGCGTTGAAGGCAGGCCACCCCTGTCTCGACCATCTGACTGTCTGTTTGTCGTTGTATTCTTCTAACAGGCATACCCGAACACGCACTGATAGTTGCATATTTATGCAACGTTTATGTGCTTAACCGAACCTTTTATTTAGCTCTTTTGTTATGTTTTTAAGTAATTTAATATTATTATTGTTCTTAGGTATTTTGGAGATAAATGAAGAAAAAAAGATTAAATATATAATGCAGCTTGGCAAAGGAACGGGAGTCCTTGGCGAGGAGGGTTGGTTCTTGGCGAGCACGTGATAGAAGAGTGCAAAGAAGTTGATGTGGAATGGAGTTTGCATGCACATGGGCTTTGAAAGTTTGACTTGGAATTTGATTAGGAATGGTGCACGTGCAAGCCAACTTGGTTAATTGGCTTGATTGAAGAAAAGCAATTTTTGCTTGCTTGGCGAAGAAGAGTCCTATTATAATAATGAAATTAAGAAGAGTTGGGTTGGATTTTGGAGTCTTGCACGTGGTTTGCTAGCTAGGTTAATTAACCTAGTTAGTCTGGAACATATAAATAGCTAGCAAGAGAATGTACGCGGGGACCGGGACGTAACGGGGAGCAAGAGCAAGAAAGCTGCAAGATTCTCTTTCATCCGTTTGTATCAATTTCTTTCATGGATTATTTTAGTTTAATTTCTGATTCCATGAGGAGCTAAACTCCATTGTTAAGGGGCTGTTTTGAAGCCCCGTTCATGATATCTAGATTGCTTATGCACGTTAATTAAATTTTGTTTTTGTTATTTGAATGAGGTTTCTTTGTTATTTATACGGTGATGATTCTTGATTATGTATGCTTTGAGTGCACGCTTAGTATGCATGTTTAGGAATCTAATTCTAAGAAAATTGATGGCTGTTGGTGATTATTACCTTCCTCAAGTTTCAATCGTAGAACCCATACATGCTTGGTATAAGAAATCCTAGGTCTAGCAAGACACGACCGTAGTGTACTTGTAAAGCCTTGTAGATTCTCAAACCCTTTCTAAATCTTAATGCTTTTCTCTTAGTTAATTTGAGTCCGTGACTTCGGGTTCTTTGAGGGATAGACAATATTGATAAGCAGACCTTCAATGTTGTAAACATAAGGATCGGGTAATAGGTTGTGTTCACAGCTCGGGGCCTTCCTGGGAATCTTTCATTCATAACATTTGTATTATTTAGTTAAGCATTTGTCGTCTAGATGGAGTGACGGTGGTGGATAACACTTCCCTTAACCCATTTTATCATTGATTGTCAGTTTTACTTTTACTCTGTTTTCTGTTTCAGTTTCGTAATCTGTTTTGCATAATTTTGTTCGCCAACCAAACAAATTCCGATTGTATCGAAATTTCGCGTGGTAGTTCACCACTGTGTCTGTAGTGTCCTGTATTAATTTCGTGATTTTAGGTTGAGTCTAGATATTTTAATTAATTACGTTAGTGTCCAGTGGTCGAGTCTGTAAGATTTCTGAATTTCGCGTCTGTTTATAGTTTAGAATATTAAGTCTCATTTTTCCCTGTGGATTGACCCCTATACTATTGTACTGCATTGACAAGCATACTGAGTTCATTATAGGGTAATTTTGAGGGTGGTTAAACATTCGATCACGCACACCCGAAGGCCCGAAGTGAGAAGAAGCGCCCGACCATCTGAACAGCCCGAGCGTTCGGACGAGGAGGAAGAAGAAGCTCGTACTTGCTTCTGCTAGATTACGTCCCGCATAATCCGGTAGAAACAACAAGTATGTAAGATAAGATAAGAACCTGAAGATGAGGGATCTTGAATTGTTATGTTCAGGCTGGCAGCCAGGTATGGTACACAGGATTGGTTAGAATGGAATTTTTCTTAGTTACTTTGCAATTTGCACGAAATGCTAAAAGCCTACAAACCAACTGATTTGTAGCGTCTTGTGAAGGATATAGATATACTTGGTCTACTGTGCTCCCAAATCCTGAGTTATGCAGTACTACGAGTTAATAATAATAATCAGTCATGTGCTAATATATTGGCAGGTGGTGTTCATGCTCATTATGTTTCGCCCATTTGTCAGAGAAATAATTACCGCAAATATAATGGAGTCTACTGCAGATGGTTTACGCTTTAAGTTTTCTGGCAATACAAATTTGAATTAATAATTGAATAGTGTTTGTTTCTGTCTGGTCTGGTTTTTTATTCTCCATCTCCTTGGTCCAAGCAATTCTCGCTGTACTTGAAATTTGGTGCTGCATTTTGATTGATCCACAACTGATAATAAATCATTTCCATTGTCAATCTTCTGATACACAAATGATGACTGAGGCATGTATAGTGAGAATTATGTGTACAGAAGAGACATGAATATGAATTATATATTATTTGTTATCACTGGTCTGATTTTGAATTTTCAAATGGCAGTGCCTACTTAGTGGCGGAGCTATTGAAAGGCTTATCACGGCTAAAGTCTGGTGAGTATTTAGTTAAAACAAAAAATATTTTTATTTTTAAGTAAAAAAAGTTATTATATAACTCAATATTAATATGTTGTGCAAAGTGTTAACCCACACTAAGTTATAATCTCATGTTTATGTTTGACATAGGAAACCAACACTCATCAGTCATTCCAGCCATTCTCCCCAATCTTCCAAACTCTTAATTTCAATTTAGCCAAAAAAATTACATAAGTAATCTATTATGTAATTTTATATTGAAAAACAATACTTTGATAGATAGAAAAAAAATATATTTCAAGTATGATTTTTTCTTATCCTATTCATTCGCATCTCGGCTCTTTATCACACAACTTGATATTCTCGATAATACATTCTCGAAGCTACAATCTCATTTATTTTTAATCAACAAAACCTCATGAGTTTTTCACGAAATTACAAATTACAAATGATACATACAAATTAGGATACAACTATTATTGTGAAGTAATGAAATTCACGAAAAAAAAAATCGTACGCAGAACAACACAACCCTTTAGGTATAACTAGTCCTGGTGAGAAATTAATCCTGTCTCCGCCACTGGTGTCACTGAGATTTTTCGATGATATATATGTATTGAAACATCGTTTTCCTACACAGTGCTACATCAAGGGTGACCCAAATAAGTAGGTGCTTTTTTTCTTTCTATGTTGCTTAATTGTTTTACTTCAAATGCAACATAGATTCTTATCTTCTACTCTTTCTTTGAATTATCTTTGGCCTTTTGGGTGTTTTTTCTTTCCTGTTTATTAAAATTCACTTGAGCTCTTACCTTAAATTTCATTCTTTTAGGTGTGTATTCTTTTTTCTTTATTCATTCTAATATGCTATGAGGATTTCAGGAGTGCTGTCTTATGGTATTGGAAGCCTTCTGATGAAGAACTTCAAATTATTTTGAAGGAACAAGTTCATATTGTTATGACTTCATCCATCTATTCATATGTTTGCAAACATTTTGGAGTGCAAGAAAACTAACATATATATGAAACTGACAGGTACGATTTCAGGTTGAGAGTGTGAACTATCCTAAAATTCCAATCGAGCAGCCAGAAAACTCAAAACCATTTGCCCCTGTGGAGATCAAAGTAAGTTCATGCTTTGGCTCTTATCATATGACATGTCAGTGGATCTATCCATACATTGTCAAATCACTGGTTCTCTATCATTCTTCAAGTGAACAAATATAGGTTCTGGATATATGAATCTGTTACTTTCATGCGAAGAATGAGTGTAAGGATTTAATCGCATGCTTTTTGGAAACATGGAGTTTGAAGAACTTTCTTTGAACATTAAGAATTAGACTTTTTATTTTTCATGAAAGCCGTGCAGAATTTTATTTCGGGTTTGTAGGAATTTTCAGGAAATTATTTGGATAACAGAAGCCATAGTTATGAATTTTATTTGTAGTCATGTGTAGAAAATTAAAAACATTTAACTTATAATCGAATTTTAGTACTCGTAACATCTCATTACGATTAAATCTTAGCCATTGGATTAAATGGGAGACTTGGGGTATATATGGGTTGAAGGGGGAACCCTGGTTGGGTTGTGGCTAACCCGATTTGAAATTCGTGACCCATCAGCTGACCCGCGATCCGACCCGCAGGAATCTTCGTCGGCAGGCCACCGTTGCTGGAGATATTGGTAAGGTTTTGATGCTCTCTTCATGAGGATAGTATTGGTGGGTTTATTTTGTATATGCAGGTTCGTCGGAGAGAAACCCGAATCGGTTTCTCTCCTCGGTGTACGGTCGCCGGGCACGGTGGTGCTCCGGCCGATTAGGGGGTCGGGGTACTGGGGTTTTGTAGAATAGGACGGAGGGAAGCTCGTCCGACCAGCCGTGAGATACGACGTCGCTCAACGGCGTCGGAATCGGGCAAGAAAGTTTTCCGGCGCTTTGTAACCCGTCGACTTTCGGGATCGATTCCGGCCAGGTAAGTCTTCTTTTGGGGGTGCATTGATGAAAAGTATTGGGTTGGTTGTGAGGAAGATTTTGGTATATATCTCGCCGTCGTTCGTGGTGGTCGGCGGTGACCGGAACCACCGTCTGTGGTGACTTTTTCGACGTCTTCGACGCCGAATTAGTCTCCGGCGATGAAGGTTAAGTTGCAGGGAATGAAGCGAGGGAGCTAGGGTATAAGTTTGGGAGTCGCCGGAGTTGGTTTATAAGTTTGCAGGGAATGTCTATGTTTTATTTTGCTTCCGCTTATGTGTGTAAACCTAATAGAAGTAGACAGGGTTACCTTTGTATTGTCCCTATTTTCCTATGTTGGCACTATTGAGATTTGTTTAGCCGGCGAGCCATGGAGGCTCACGGTTGTGTTGTTGAATGTGTGAGTAGAAGTTTTCTACACTTGCAGGGTTCCCTTACTTTGCAGGGAGGTCATGCCGAAATTTCGGTAGAATCTCCTCATATATGTATATGTGATTCAAGCCTGAATTTAGTTTGGTCGATTATTTTGGGGTTGAGTCCTTTCATGATTTTCCTCATAAACCCCATATGACATACTTCGATGTATTTCACTTGTCAAATTGGTCAGATTGATTAAACCTTGGTGGTTTTGTTTTTTGTACTAGGTAATTTTGAGGAGAATGTTCTACCTTAGCCGAATCGAGCACTCACTGCGTTTGCCTCCTCATCTGCTCGGCCTTCCTCTAAAAGATGCAGTTAAGGGAGAGCTTGAAAAGCTTTTCTTAGACAAGGTTTGCTGTGCTGATTAATATTTTAATTACATAGTAATGAATTAGTGTTTTAAGTTGTGCCCCATTGTTTTACATCGACGAATTGTTTCTTTTATAAACGTTTTGTAGGTTGTTGCAAATTTGGGACTCTGCGTTTCAGTCTATGATATCCAATCCATTAGAGATTACTTTATCTTACCAAATGATGGTCATCCAACTCTAACGGTATATCTTATTTGCAACTTAGTGCTTGGTTATGGTATATGTGCTTATATTTACTTTTCTGTAATGGATTTTCATATTTTCGATCTTGTTTTATTTTATGCTTTCTGATTCAGAATGGAATTTTTCTTAGTTACTTTGCAATTTGCACGAAATGCTAAAAGCCTACAAACCAACTGATTTGTAGCGTCTTGGGAAGGATACAGATATACTTGGTCTACTGTGTTCCCAAATCCTGAGTTATGCAGTACTACAAGTTAATAATAATCAGTCATGTGCTAATATATTGGCAGGTGGTGTTCACGCTCATTATGTTCCGCCCATTTGTCGGAGAAATAATTACTGCAAAAATAATGGAGTCTACTGCAGATGGTTTACGCTGTAAGTTTTCTGGCAATACAAATTTGAATTAATAATTGAATAGTGTTTGTTTCTGTCTGGTCTGGTTTTTTATTCTCCATCTCCTTGGTCCAAGCAATTCTCGCTGTACTTGAAATTTGGTGCTGCATTTTGATTGATCGACAACTGATAATAAATCATTTCCATTGTCAATCTTCTGATACACAAATGATGACTGAAGCATGTATAGTGAGAATTATTTGTACAGAAGAGACATGAATATGAATTATATATTATTTGTTATCACTAGTCTGATTTTGAATTTTCAAATGGCAGTGTCACTGGGATTTTTCGATGATATATATGTACCGAAACATCGTTTTCCTACACAGTGCTACATCAAGGGTGACCCAAATAAGTAGGTGCTTTTTTTCTTTCTATGTTGGTTTAATTGTTTTACTTCAAATGCAACATAGATTCTTATCTTTTACTCTTTCTTTGAATTATCTTTGGCCTTTTGGGTGTTTTTCTTTCCTGTTTATTAAAATTCACTTGAGATCTTACCTTAATTTCATTCTTTTAGGTGTGTATTCTTCTTTCTTTATTCATTCTAATATGCTATGAGGATTTCAGGAGTACTGTCTTATGGTATTGGAAGCCTTTTGATGAAGAACTTCCAATTATTTTGAAGGAACAGGTTCATATTGTTATGACTTCATCCATCTATTCATATGTTTGCAAATATTTTGGAGTGCAAGAAAACTGACATATATATGAAACTGACAGGTACGATTTCAGGTTGAGAGTGTGAACTATCCTAAAATTCCAATCGAGCAGCCAGAAAACTCAAAACCATTTGCCCCTATGGAGGTCAAAGTAAGTTCATGCTTTGGCTCTTATCATATGACATGTCAGTGGATCTATCCAACATTGTCAAATCACTGGTTCTCTATCATTCTTCAAGTGAACAAATATAGGTTCTGGATATATGAATCTGTTACTTTCATGCGAAGAATGAGTGTAAGGATTTAATTGCATGCTTTTTGGAAACATGGAGTTTGAAGAACTTTCTTTGAACAAATGTGGGTTCTTAAATTATGAATCTGCTTTCGATGATAGTTTCACTGTAATGCTTACGTGCTAATTAATCATAACAAGTTTTTCTTCAAAAAAATCCAGAACAGTTGGAGCTTAACAATCCTTATTGAGACTCATTTGGGATAGCTTAGGAAGTTGTGTCGAAAAAAACATTACCAGATAGGAAGCGAATCACCCTCTAAAAATAAATAAAGTTTTACTTATTTAGCAACTAAAGTGCTTGTTATATATCATTTGAGAGAGTCTACGATGTTGTGGTGCTGACATCTGATTGATCAGAAGCTTTGCATTTATTGTCTCTTCTGGTATAACCAGTCCCATCTTGCAGCAACTGTTATGTGTATATATGGTTAATGGATTTTGACATATCCATCAGATCTGATGATTACTTATTGACTGCCTATGCTGAATGACTCATAGATTATGATTGTTCTAGATTTTTCCCAGTGGCATGCCTAACGTAACTGGGTGAATTGATATGGAATCCCTCAAGAAGATTCCCTTATGTGAATTTGTGTCAATCCTTACTCTACTAATTGAACTGGGTTGTCATAATATTGAATTGGATGCTTGTGTTGAGATTTCATTTATATGTATGAAAATAGAGCTAGTCAACCATTTATATGTTGAGATTTCATTTATATGTGCTTGTGCTTGGGTTGATTATAATTATATTTACTATTTGGCAGGGCTCAATTGATTTTGATGGTTTAGGACCTGTTGGTTGGTGGGAATATGTGGTGGAAGAAATTTCTTAATCTCATGCTCTCTTGGGCAAAGAGGGAAATTCTTGAATCATGGTTCTTGACGTCTCGAGATTGTGTTTGAAGCCATGGAGACAATATTGGTGTGAGTTTGTAAATAGCTTAACCGTAGATTTGTTACTTAAACCATTTAGTTTTATCATCCAAAATGGACAATCCTCATCCAGATTCCAAGTGAATCATCTTAATAGCTCGACTGTGTTTTCACGTTTAGTTTTCCTAGTTGCTGTAGTCGAGCCTCGGGAGTTTGCATATTATTACTCAATTCTTGTAAAATAGTGAAATAAATACTGGACTGTTCGTCATTGTATTACTCAGGTCTTGTGAATCTGAAATAACTTCGTGCTCTTGTCGGCTATAAAAAGTTGTACAGATTAACATGAGACGTCCAATACGTACCTCTCTCTCTCTCCAAAGCACACCTTCCCAACCCGAGCGACCATGATCAGGCCAGTACAAGGGAAAGGTTACCATGACATTGGGAAATATTCTTCAAGAGATATTGGGAAAGATTTCTCCGAACTAGGACTTCAGTGGCAAGAAACTACTGCCTTATATTTATAATTCCAAACATCAGACAGTCAAAGATCAATACATTGCGCAAGGGTGATTGAGAAAATTGGCATCACCAAAATTCCATTATACACAAATGTTTGGATTAACTTGGTGTATATTGTGGTGCATGAGCATATGTTACGTATCAAAATATTCATATGCTGCATTTAGAGATAAGTTTTACAAACAGCTAACTGCATTTAGATAGATAAGTTTTACGAACAACTAATTGCATTCAGAGACCGAAGTTCTACACTTCTCCGGTACTTTATTTTGAAGACTCTAAATGGCCACTTATTACTTTGAACTAATTTATTTTGCTCCCTTAATGCATGCAGCCACTATTTACGCATGCAAATAGAATGAAACTGCAGGAGAGAATCATCAAAGAAACTGGAAGGAGCTAGCTGCTAGAAAGGGAATGAGAGAAGACGAGTTGAATCGCGGTCCCTATCCAAACGTCCACTCCCTCCTGTCATCAGTTCCAGAACACTGCTTCAGCGAGCTTTCCATCTTGGAGGTGGCGTATGAGAGAAGAGCCAAGCCTTCATCAACAGAAGTCGGTTCCCTTTTGGCAGCTCTGAAGTCTGGAAGGCGAGTCTCCAACTCCTGGAGTTGACTTTGCAGCACTGGGATATCTATGGAAGACACATCCCTTGAGTTCATTAGAGTTTGAATGGCCGTCTTAAATCTATTAAAGCCCTCCTCCATTGTTATGCCAAAACAACACCAAATGGTCAATCAACTAGATAGATGAACACAATAATTAGAGAACCAAAAACTCAATCAGCAACAACCCAAGCAAAAAATAACAAGGTAAGAGGAGAAGAACACAAATACAAAAGATACGTGATTCGGTAATAGTCTACGTCCATGAAACAGCGGGAGAACCTTTTATTATCAATGGAGAATTTACAAAGATAGAGAGGGGTTACAAAAACCAGAGCAAAACTCAACTCACGGAGACGAAGGAGCTGCACCCATTTTTCTCGCACACAACTCTCTCTCTTCTAAAGTAACACCCACACGGTTTGCCTTTTCTCTCTACTCATTAACCGTCTTAACCCCCAACTACTAGCAGCACAAAGTCAACAAAACATTCACACTACTTGTTCCACACTCAAAACCCACTCGCGAACAAGGCCTTATATCTATACTAATTTAGTCACAATACTACAATCTCCACCTTGACTAAATTTGTATGATACACTGGGAACAACTGCCACAACAATACTACCAGCTGCTCCAACAATCTCCAAAGTTCAAACTTTTTCCGCTGTTCAAACAACTTCTTCAAACATGAAGAATGTGTGTTAAGTCCAAGTAATGTTCAAATTTGGAAGTCTCAATAATTTTTGTCAACATATTAGCTGGATTGTCTGCAGTATCAATTTTTTTCAAAATAATTTTCTTCTTTTTCACAATGTTATACACATAATGGAATCACATATCTATGTACTTGTTCTTTAAGGTTACATCTGGTACTTAGCCAAATGAATGACACTTTGGCTATCACAATGGACCTCCACCTTCTTTTGATATATGCATAACTCATTGATGAGTCCTCATAACCACAAAGCTTCTTTAATGCCTTCAGCGAGTGCCATATACTCAGCCTTTGTGGTTGACAAGGCCATTGTATCTTGCAAAATAGACCTCCAACTAATTGGTTCATTTGTCATAGTAAACAAATAACATGTAGTAGACCTCCACTTAGTTGCATTTCAATGTTTCTTTCCTAGATTGTGCATATAACGACTAACAACACCAACAACATGAGCAATATCTTGTCTAGAACAGACCATAACATACATCAATCCACCAATCAAATTAACATATGGAATATTTTTCAACTCCTGCTTCTCTTCATCAGATTTGAGACATAAAAGAGCACTAAGTTTGAAATGATTGGCTAAAGGAGTACTCACATGCTTGGTTGAACTACGAACTCCAAATTTTTACAGTACCTTCTCAATGTATTGCTTTTAAGTTAACCACACCAAACCATCTTTCATGTTATGAGTAATTTCCATCTCAAGGATCTTCTTGGCTTCACCAAGATCCTTCATTTCAAACTTCTTCTTCATTTGCTCTTTCAACTTTTTAATCTTCATCATATTCTTTGAAGCAATTAGCATATCATCTACATAGATTGACAAGTAGACAAATGAACCATCACACAACCTCTTAAAATACACACAATGATCATACATACTGTGAGTGTACTTCTGCCTCTTCATAAATTCATTGTCGCGGTGATTGCTTTAAACCATATAGAGACATATTCAACTTGCATACCAAGTTCTCCTTTCCATCTTCCTTGAAACCATCAGGCTGAGACATGTAAATCTCCTCCTCTAAGTCACCATGTAAGAAGGTTGTCTTCACATCAAGTTGTACTAACTCAAAATCATATTGTGCAACTAGTGCTAGAAACACACGGATAGTACTATGCTTCACAACTGAAGAATTTTTTTTATTGTAGTCTATCCCTTCCTCTTGAGAGTACCATTTGACAACCAATCTTGTCTTGTATATTATGCTATTGTTATTACCACTAACATATTTCTTTGCATAAACTTATTTACAGCCAATAGATCTCTTCAGATTCGGAAACCGGAACAAGAAACGCAATAACCTTCAAGTTGTCCAAGTTATCTTGCCCTCAAAGTAGAGAAAGGTGTCAATGAATGGTGTTCATAGTGTACATCAGAGTCCTATAGATCAAAGTGAGTGGTGAGGCTGTAAACCGGAACCGAAAACACAATCGGATTCGGAAAGAGAAATTGTATATATGTTGCCAGGAAGTAAATATGGATAGGGGCTGCTACTTCATCCGTGCCATCGATTTGGAGGCTTTGATGTCGTCGTCTTGTTCCTCCTGTGACTTTAACAACGACAAAGGTGAGGAGACCAAGTGCCCTATGAGCCACATGCATGATCATGATGTTGATAATGATTTGCGGAGAGTCGGTTTACTCTGCAGCGAAGAGTACGATGTGCTCAAAGCCATGGGCTGCGGTCCCTTTGACTCCCAAGTTGTCTTCGTCGGCGGCTAGTTAGCACCCTGTACCATTATCAGCATCGTCTCATCAATCTGGGAGGTGGAAAAATCTGCTTTGTTATAGTGAGGCCCTGCAGAAGAGGAGAGGATGAGTACGATACTATATATACAGAATACTTTGAGAAGGTGTGTGTAATCATCATACTATTCAAATATGAGTTTGATCAGGCAGCACCAGACGAAAAGCATTACGCTTCAAGTTCCTGCGTACCCACAGCTTTAGCTTTAAGACACATTGCACCTACTGCACAAATGTCCACCTGCTTAATTGTTTTGTGCGCTAGCTAGCTAGGTTGACAGCTTTCTTCCCTCAGTACTCTTGTTCATGTTACAGGTCTTGGAATTTTAAGTGTGGGTTGATTCAAATAAAGGCCGTATATGTTGATAGTTGTATATATTAAGGATTTTATTGTAATTAGAATTGATTTATTTTTTACTGTAAATATTATTTCATATTAGGAATCTGTTTTATAAATTTGTATATATACCCAAATTCGGGATTGAATGAATGATAATATTCTACCATAAACACTTTATCTATACTTTTCTACTTAAGATTAGAGCCAACCTTATAGACCTACCGACAAAATCATATTTTTTGTCACCCACCACACCTTAAAATTCCACTACCATGGGTGCAGGATCTGATTGTGCTGTGATTTCTTCTTCTCCACCTCCATTTATCCACTACTATCAAGAAAACTCTTTTTTTCTCATTGGAGTCCTCTTGAATGACACCAATTACTCTACATGGGCTCCTACTATGCAGATGCGCATTGGAGTCCCCTGACCATATTACTTGAGCTACTGACAATGAGAAGGTGAATAATTGGTTGATCGACAATATGTCTCCCGATATCATTCAGCGTTATCTCCGTCTCAAGACTGATGCTGAAATTTGGAAGGCCCTACAAATGACCTACTATGATGATCAGGATTTTACCCAGATCTATGAGTTACATCGTCTCTGTTTCACTACCAAACAGGTCGAACGCCCTCTCTCTGCCTACTACAATGAGCTGGTTGTATGGCTTGAAGAATTGGATCAACGTGTGACCTTTTTCTACTACCGTGGCTGCAGTTGTTCAAGACAACAACCACAACTCTATGCTTCAAGTTTCCATATTTTTGGGAGGTTTAGATCCCGAATTTGATCAAATTCGTGGGGAGGTTTTTCGTAGGGAAGAGTTTGATACGGCTTTTTACACCCTCAAAGATATCTCTATTATTATGCAATGTTTATCAATGCAATAGTATGCCAAATAGGGGTCATTACCCGCTGAAGATTGATGAAACTAAGTGATAGACACAAACAAACACTAAAACTAGTTTCCTGACAGATTCGACCTACATACACTAACCTAATTAATTACCTAACCTAGACTTAACTAAAAATTACGAAAATAATACTGGACATACTATACACAGTGGTGGACTAACACGTAAAATTTAAATAGATTCGGAGTTGATTTTCTATGCTAAAAAAAAAATAAACAAAACAGATGAATGCAGAAAATCAGATTTGGAAAATTGACGAAAATCAATAAACAAAAGAGTTAAGGGGAATGTTCTCCACCACCGTCACTCCATCTAGACAATATATGCTCAAACTAAAAATTCTATGCCAATAGATGAAAGTTCTCAGGAAGATTCAATTACGCTTAGAACACAACCTATTACTTGATCCTTATGATTACACCGGTGAATGTTCGCTTATCACCGGTGTCTATCTCTCAAAGAACCCATAAGTCACGAACTCGAATTTACTAAGAGATAAACATTATGATCTAAAAAAGGTGTGAGAATCTACAAAGCATCACAAGTACACTAAGGGCGTGCCTTGCTAGACTTAAGATTTCTAATAACCGAAAAGCTCGGTTTCTACTCAAGAGAAATTGAGGAAGATCAAATACAATCAACATGTATCAAATTCTCATAGATTTAGATCCCTATACATTCATACTAAGCGTGCACTCAAAGCATACAAGATAGAAATCATCAATGTAAAATTAACAAAGAAACCTCAATCCAAGAACATAACAAAATTAGGTCAAAGTGTATATGTTATCTAAACTTCATGTAAGGGGCTTCAAAACATTCCCTTAACAAAGCATTTAGCTACTCATAGTCTTAGATAAGAATATCAAAGAATCCATAAGAGATAAATTAAATGATGGAGAAGAATGAACTCTTGTCACCGTTAGGATCGAGTTAGGCTTGATGCATGAGAACTTGGATTGGCTCCTCCTTCTGTTCTGTTTTGTCTCCTCTATTTAATCTCCCCAAGTCCAAGCCGGCCCAGCCTCAAAATTCTTGCTAGCTATATATATAATTAGCTAAAGCAGTAAACCTAGCTAGCTCAATTGATGTATCACGTGCATGCTAAATCCAATTGTAAAATAGACTTCTTGTTTTGTTTTTCTCTTTATCTCTCAGTCCAAGCCCCTCACCAAGCTGCGCGCGCGCGCGTCCACACACACACGCGCGCGCGCGCGCTCTACATTCTCCAGTGTCATTCTTTAATCAAACAATTAACCAGCCAAGGACACGTGCTACACTCCAAATTAATTGCAAACATTCTCCTTTATTTTTAGTAAGTCAAGCTAATTAACCAGCCAAGCTCGCCAAGTCTTCCTCGCCAAAACTGCCTCATTATCTACTTGCCAAGCCTTCCTCGCCAAGAAGCAATATATATATTATTTAAGCTCATTTTCTCCATTAATCTCTAAAATACCTAAAAACAAATAAACATAATTAATTCACTCTATTAATAAAAATAAACTAAATATGGATTAAATTAAATACCAAATAGACGCATAAATATGCGACTATCAAAGTTGCTGAGTCTTGACAGGACTTATGCTCATGTTCGTCGTGCTTACATTGACCGTCTTACTTATTCTGCTGGCCCGAGTCATCCTGCGGTCATGACAACCACAACATCTCCACCACCACCACCATTGGCATCGGTTCCCTCTCCCGACGCTCAAGTTGTTATGGCTCAGCGACGGTCCTCTTCTACCTCCCGCTCTTCTGACAGTCCTCATTTTTTCCGCCCTCTCAAACGCTAAACTCTATATGCCCACTGTGCAAGGATAATGGTCACTCCCTAGATAATTGCTTTGCTAAAATTGGTTATCCGGACTGGTGGGGCAATCGCCCATGCAAGACTCTTCCTCCCACACCTGCATCTGCTCATATCGTCCAATCAGGTATGTCTAGTAAGGCCTCTCTTACTACATCTTATGAGAATAATGCTTGAAGAATTGATACCGGTGCATCAGATCATATGACTAATACCCCTAGCTTAGTTCACTCTATTCACCCCTCTACTTTACCTAGTGTCTCTACTGCTAATGGTTCCCCTTCTCCTGTTGTTGGTGAAGGCTCTGTTACTCTATCTCCATCTTTAACCATTTATTTTGTCTTAGTTATTCCCTCTCTTGCCTATAATCTTTTATCTGTCCGCCAAATCACTATGGCCCTATCTTGTTCTGTCACATTTTATCCTAATTTCTGTGTTTTTCAGGACATTCTGACTCGGTAGATTCTTGGGTATGGTATTAGACGGGAGAAGATGTACTATCTCGATTTGACATCAAGTGGAGAGCAACAGCTGAGTTCGTTGACTCAAGCCAACAGTGTTAACAATTTGAATAAAGCCAAGGAAACCATCTGGTTGTGGCATCGTTGTTTAAGTCATCTTATTTTTGGTTATCTTAAGATATTACAACCCCATCTATTTTCGGGTGTTTATGAGTCAGAGTTTAAGTGTGATTTTTGTGAACTGGCTAAGAGCCATCGTGTTACTTATTTTCCCATTTTGAATAAATGCTCAGTTCCTTTTATGAAAATTCATTCTGATGTTTGGGGTGCTGCTCAGATTTCTACACCTACTAAAGCTCGTTACTTTGTTACTTTTATTGATGAGTGTACTCGGATAACATGGGTTTGCTTGATGACTAACAAGAGTGATGCGTTCTCTCGCTTTGTTGAATTTCATAAGTTGGTGGCCACTCAATACCAACAGCCTTTCTGTGTTCTTCAATCTGACAATGGTGGTGAGTATGTCAATACCGCCATGTCTACTTATCTGAGCTCTTATGGAATATGTCATCAAACATTTATTGCCTACACACCTTAACAGAATGGCTTGGCATAACGTATGAACATGACTTTGTTGGAGATTGTTCGTGCCTCTTTGTTTGGCATGAATGTCCCTCGTTCTTATTGGGGTGCGGCTGTTACTTTTGGTGCTTACTTGATCAACCGTACTTTGTCCCATGTTAATGAGTTTTAGACTCCCTACCAGAAGCTTCATGAGATGCTAAATGTTCCTTCTCTCCCTAACTTGAAGCCTAGAGTTTTTGGGTGCACTGTATATGTTCATATTAACAAGCAATTGAGAGGCAAGCTTGATCCGTGTGCTTTAAAGTGCGTCTTCATTGGATATGCAGATTTTCATAAGGGTTATCGGTGTTATGATCCTCTCACCAAGAAGACTCATGTTTCTCTTGATGTCTCCTTTCGCGAATCTGTGCCTTTTTACTCAGGAGGAGTGTCAGAATCTTCCCTTCAGGGGGAGAGAAATGGATGTGAAGGACATACTCTGAGTTTACCTAAATTTGAAGAACTGGAACAATTGGAGTTGAGATTTGGGGGTTCTGACATAACTCCAACGGACGACCAAAGAGGTTCCTTTGATGGATCGAAAGATCTTCTCAATCCATCGAAGGATCAAAGCAGTGACAACCCGAGGGATGGCTTCGATGGATCAAACCATTCCCTCAATCCATCGAAGAGTTCGAGTAGTGAGGACCTGAGAGACTTCCTCGATGCATCAAAGGGCATGCATTTCTCGATGCATCGAAGACATGATATTAGAGGACCCGAATTCCTCCTCTTAGACCAATGAGAACCTGATAATTGATTTACCTTCTGAACAATATCAAAATAGTACTGAAGCTTCTATTTCCCTGTCTACATCACCAGCTAAGGTCTCCATTCAGAATGCTCCACCTGAGGTACGTAAATCTAACTGTGTCACTAAAGGAATCCCTAAGCAACAATATGAGCCTAGTATAGATGCCAAAGCCAAATACCATATTGCCAACTATATTTTTTACCATAGGTACGTTGTCTGAGTCTCATGCATTTGTTATTAATCAATTATCTTCAATATCTATTCCTAGCAATGTACAGGATACCTTGACAGATCCTAAGTAGAAATAAGCTATGAATGAGGAATTAGAAGCCCTACAAAAAAATGAAACTTAGGATATGGTCCATATGTCACCTAGTAAGAAGACTGTTGGATGTCGTTGGGTGTTTACTGTGAAGCTTAAAGCTGATGGAATCATTGATCTCTACAACTCCTACAAGGCTAGCTAGGCTGGTTGCCAAAGGCTATACTCAGAAGTATGAAATTGATTACCAGGAGACTTTCGCACCTATTGCCAAAATTAATACTGTAAGAATTCTTATTGCTCTTGCAGCTCGTTATGACTGGTCCCTACACCAGTTTGATGTGAAGAATGCCTTCTTGAATGGCGACTTAGAAGAAGAAGTATACATGGATGCTCCACCAGAAGTCAGTTGTAAACCAAGTAATGAAGAAAATGTGTGTTATTTGAAGTAGTCTTTATATGGTCTGAAGCAATCACCTAGAGCATGGTTTGAGTGCTTCTACAAGGCAATGAAGAAGTTTGGATATCGCCAGTGCAATTCTGACTACACCTTGTTTGTTAAACGCAAGGATGATATGACTACTGCCTTGATTGTATATGTTGATGATATGGGGGTTACAAGAGATGATCTATGTGAGATAGCAAGTCTTCAGAAACAGTTGTCGTTGAAATTTGACATGAAGGATCTGGGGAACTTAAAATAGTTTTTGGGAATTGAAGTTGCATGGTCCAAACAAGGGATTACGTTGTCCCAACGGAAGTATGTCCTAGATCTTCTTGCTGAGACAAGACTATTAGATTGTAAGCCTATTGTTACTCTGATTGAGCAAAACCACAGGCTAGAGCTTCTTCCAAATCAGGTTCCAACGAATAAGGCCATGTATCAGCATCTAGTTAGGAGACTTATTTACTTATCATATACTATACCTGATATTGCTATGTTGTCAGTGTGGTGAGTTAGTTTATGCATAACCCTGGAGTAGATCATATGAATGCAGTATTACGTATTCTCAGATATCTGAAGGGCACACCTGGTAAAAGTTTATTGTTTGCAAGAAACAGTGAGTTGTGTGTTTCTGGCTATACTAGTGAGGTCTGTGTTTCAGGCTATAGTGATACAGACTGGGCTGGTGATCATACCAATATGGCACCTACTTCTGGTTACTTTACTTTTATTGGTGGAAGTCTGTTAACTTGACGCATTAAGAAGTAGAATGTAATTGCTCGTTCTAGTGCAGAAGCTGAATATCATGGGATGGCAAATGGAGTGTGAATTACTGTGAACCAAGAATGTGCTTAAAGAGTTAGGTTTCAGGCTTCAGAAACCTATGGATTTGCATTGTGACAATACAGTTGCTATTGAGATTGCTCATAACCCAGTACAACATGACAGAAGTAAACATGTGGAGGTGGATAAACATTTCTTAAGGAATAATCTTGACAAGAAGATGATATTTTTTTTTCCCTTTGTGTTATCTGAAGTGCAGTTAGCTGATGTTCTTACTAAAGGGTTGTCACATGAAGCCTTTAGTAAATGGATGGTCAAGTTGGGCATGATTAACATCTACGTATCAACTTGAGAGAGAGTGTTGACAGTTGTAGATATTAAGGATTCTTATTGTAATTAAAATTGATTTATTCTTTATTGTAGATATTCTTTCTTATTAGGAATTTGTCTTGTAAAACTATATATATATATATATCCCAATTCGGGATTGAATGAATGATAACATTCTACCCTAAACACTTTACATAAACTTTTCTACTGTATATAGTGGAGTTTCAAGCGCATTGAAGTTTTGATGAAATGTAGTTCTGTTATGCAAGATTATAAATGGGCATGTAAAATAAGAGTGCGATTTTGACTGGTGTCGGAACTTGGAAGTGCAAGTTTCACAGATTCCTAGTCGAACTAGGAGTTCATATGCAAGAAACTCTGCCTTATTTTGTAATTCGAAACATGACACTATCAATCATTGAAAATATCGAATAGTTTCCTAACTGGTGATTGGGATAATTTGCATCATAACAAATCCATTATAAACTATGTTATGGAATAACTTGGTGATGAATCGAGAGGCCAGTAAGAAGATGATACATTTCCAATGTGCCTAGCTAGCTGGAAAGATAAACAACAATTCCGTATATCAAGCTAATTCCAGCGCTCGCTTCAGCACCAGGTCATACATTTCTCTGATTTCTCCCATGTCAGATTCCAGTTTCTTTTTCGTCTCTTCAAATTGATTGATTTTGTTGACGATTTGCTGAATTTGTGCCCTCATTTCTCTTTCGGTTTTCAGTTCAGCGACTTTTTGAGCATGTTGTAACCGAACTTGAGCAGTCTTGATTTCAAACTCAGCCAGGGTAGAGCCTAGCTGCTTCACCTCGTCATCTAGTTCAGAACATCGATGATCCACGGCTTCCAACTTAGAGGTGGCACCAGGAAGGAGGTTTAACCATCTTTTCAAGTTTTTGTCGGCTCCAACCAAGTCTTCTTTAGAAGCTATGAACTTCGGAAGGTGAGATTCCACATCGCTGAGTTGATCTTGGAGCACTGTGATTTCCATGGATGGCAAACTCCTCGAGTTCATTAGTTCTTGAATCGTCGTCTTGAACTTAACAAAGTCTTCCATATCATTGAGCTGTTGTGGGAAAGATGCATTGGTATTTTCTTGAACTGAGAGTGGACTTGTTGCCTGCATTGAATAAAACATGTCCATGTATCTATCACACTCATTGAAACAAAACAACAACAAAATACACACGAAAAAAATTCAAGAGTGTCAAATATTTAAGCTAAAAGAAGCCAAGATAATCAGAGTCCAACAAATACTAAATGCAAGCAGCAAGGAGACTAGCTAGCACAAATGTGCAACAATTAATCAGGTGCACTAGCAAATAGCATCAAACACAACAAAGCTTAACAAGGACCGTCCAACAAGTAAAAATTTGTCATTCTTAAATGGTGCATGTCTGTAAATTAAGCTGAGAAATTACCTGCTCAAAACCAGGTGGTAAATCTTGATTCTCCATATTTTTGTTTCTCTTCATCAATCTATAATCTTCCAAGGTCATCTCATCATCTTCGTCTTCGTCTTCGTCTTCGTCATCTAGATTGATGACTTCAATTCCTGGATTTGGAGTTCCATTTGACCTCATCCTTTTTAACTCTCGAACAGAATCTGCAGTTTCAAGTTTTCATGTGTTACGTACTATTGAACTGTAACGTAGGGCCTATAGAATAGAGAATATTACAAAGTATATGTAATATAACAACCTGAAGAAGATGATGGAACGAATTCCTGCCTCTCATGCTTGCCTTCCACCGAAGATTTCTCCATTTTTTTGTTCCACCAAGTAACAAATTCGACGCTGCACTCAAAAGTCTTCTTACAAGGCTGATCCTTGAATTTCATAAGCAAGCTTTTCGCCTTGTTAGAAAGTTCTTTTACATCAGATAACAGCATAAAGCGATGTCTCGAAGATGAATACTCGTTCACCGATGAAATTACTCGTTCTGGGATACATTGCATGCATCCTAGTTGGCGAGCAAAGTGGTCAGGACAATAAAGTTCAGCGCCACAGATGTAGATAGAGGGTTTGCCTACACTCCCCACTTTGACACCAAAATGGATGTCCCTAGTGGTTAATATGCTAGCCCGAATACTATTGTGGGCTGCTTCACTTGAACTATACTGCCAAAATAGCTTTAGGAAAGACGGATAATCTCGGTTCAAGCAAACAGACCATTGCTCGTCGGTCCGAGAAGTGCACCGGTGTAATACCTTGAAGCATGTCTCAAATGTGTGATTTGGAGTAGTAGCAGAAGCAGCTAGTGAAGCACCCAAGATCTGATCTTGATAGTAAGTCACATCAGACGGTGCAAGTTCCGGAAAATAGAGCTGCAGCCACATCTGGAAGAGCCATAAAGGTCCTGAACCATCTTGTTGAAGGCCCCTGTAAAGATGAGCCAGCATGAGTTGTCCAAGCGCAAAAGGCTCTTTAGTCTCATCATCATATAAAGCCAAGGCCTCGGCAAGCCCTGCCCATTCCTTGATGATCTTACAAGCTGCAACACAAAATACATACTTGCATAGCCAATATAGGAGAAAGGCTATATGCTCCTCCACCGTGACTTGTTGGTCATTTTTACCCATGAATTGGCGGATAAACTTGGAGTAGATCATATCCACACCATTTAAATTTAACTTCTTGGGAGATGGAATCGTTATGGCACTAACATCTTTGCCGTGAGGTCTAAAGCCTATGATGGCACCAACGTCGAATAAAGTAGGACTCATCATTCCAAGATTCGGTAAGTCCATGGTGTTTGTTGTCGAGTTCCAGAAGCTGAGACCGGCCGTCACCAAGGAAGAGTCTAGAAGAATTTTATTGGTAGATATAATAATGGCATCGTAGATACCAGCATGCTTCCACTTATCAGAAAATGGACTAGACTTGAGTCGAGCTACCCAATTTCGCCATTCTGACTTGTTACTTGTAGATGGCCATCGTTGCTTTAGTTTTGATGAAATGGCAGCCGAGTCTTCCATAGCTTAGCTTTGGGTATGAACTCTGAAGAGGGAAGATGTGGAATGAAAGACTAGAGTTGGAAAGGGAAGGGATGCATGAGTCGACTGTATGTTAATTAGTAGATGTTGAAAGAACAAAAAAGTTATGTTTATTTATAGTGTGTGTGTGTGTGTGTGTGTGTGTGAGAGAGAGAGAGAGAGAGAGAGAGAGAGAGAGAGAGAGAGAGAGAGAGAGAGAGAGAGAGAGAGAGAGAGAGAGAGAGAGAGAGAGAGAGAGAGAGAGAGAGAGAGAGAGAGAGAGGGAGAGAGAGAGAGAGAATTGTGTAGTTGAACAATAAATTTTAGAATTTTTTAAATGACAGAAGATCCCTGGCTTCCTAAGCCTGCATGTATAGAACTCTTGAGAGAAAGTTATATTGGGAAGATGAAAAACTCTCCACGATCGAGTAAGACTCCTCATTTACTCCAGCAACTTCATAACTTAGTTAATTGCTTAGTTAACTAATTTCAAAATTTAGGATAAAGACATGAATTGTTTTGCTATAGATGGACTAGATATTACTTTTTGTACGTTATCTGGTATATCATGTTGAAGTTCGAACTCAGGATATGATAGCACTACATTGCGCAAGGGTGGTTGAGAAAATTGGCCATCAAAAGTCCATTATACACAAATGTTTGGAATAACTTGGTGATGCAGAGGCCCCCAATGTACCTAGCTAGCTAGCTGCACATTATATGCAATCCTATCAAGTGTGAAGGCCTATCTGGTCGATTTCAGCCTGATCTCAGTTGTGCCCGGAGTTCTCCCTTCAGCACATCATACTTACAGTTCGCTTATTCTTCTCATTTCAAGCTCTAGTTGCTTTCTTCTCTCGACATTCATTGGTTTCGTCCACGCGGCGCTGAATTGGTTCCCTGATGTCTTGCTCGAGGCTCAATTCAGCCATGGCTTGATCACATTCAGTTTTAACTTGAGTAATCTCATCATGAAGCTCAGCTAGTCTAGAGTTTAGCTTCTTCACCTTGTCCTCTATTTTAGTACGTACATTGTTGTACCGAGGTTTCCAACTTACAGTTGGCATCGGGAAGAAGGGCCAAGCTTTCGTTGACTCTAACCATCTCTTTTTTGGCAGCTATGAACTTCGGAAGTTCATCGCTGAATTGGCATTTTGTACGTCTTTCATATCATTGAGCTGTTGTGGGAAAGATGCATTGGCATTTTCTGGACTGTTACTCAATGATGGTGTGACTGTACTTGTTGCCTGCATTAAATAAGACATGTCCATGTATCTATCACATTCATTGAAACAACAACAACAACAAAATACACACGGAAAAAATCAAGTGTCAAATTAATATTTAAGCTATAAGATAATCAGAGACCAACAAATACTCACAAGCAGCTAGGTGGCTAGCACAAATGCTTTCGAAGTCTTTGGAAATTTGCAAGACTTGGCTCTGGTCCTCGGAAGATTTTCCTGCACGATGAATACCAGTTCACCGATGAATACACCGGCATTGGCACCGGTATGTATTGTACGCTTCCCAGTTGGCGACTGAAGTGGCTAGGGCAATAAAGATCAGCACCACAGTTGTAGTTTTTGAAGTTGTCCGTGTTTCCTCCTCTAGCTAGTACAACTCCGAAATGCAGGTCTCTTGTACTCAGAATAATGTCAGGTGGAGCCAATTTGGAGAAGTAAACTTGCAACCACATCTAAAAGAGCCAAATGGGTCCGGAAGCTAAACCCGCAATACGGTTCCTGAACAATCTTGCGTAGGCTTCTGTAGAGATGAGCCAACAGAGCTATGTCACTAGACGAAGCTAAAGCAGTGATCTTGTATTGGGAAACACAAAACACAAACTTACACAGCCATAACTCGGAGTAGGATTTGTAACCACTATCATGATAGCTTCATAGATACCTGCACGTTTCCAATGATCACGGCCATCCCGGACAAGTTGACGGCCATGCAACTCTTGTAGTTGCTTTGGCTGTCTCCCCAACTGAGCACGGATTCAAATTGCAGTGAATCGTCATTTTCATTCGGCAAAGCTTTTCGAACGGCTATGGGGATGTCATTGAAGAAATAAGGCCCCAGAATGCAGTGGTGGTCTTTAGAAGAAAAACTTGGATGGCCATTGTAGTAGGATGATTTGTTTTCTGCAAGAGCTGTGTGCAAACTTTGAACAATGCAGTCTCTGCTCTTCTTTCTCTGATTTTCTCAGCGACTTTTGCCGAGTCTGCCATTTTCTGTTCAAAGAGAGATAATGATTGATCTAGCCAGAGCATAGAAAAAATGAAATAACCCTCCTAGGCTGCATTCACACTAAACCAGTTTCAATGTGGTAAAAGAATTAATCTGGTTCGGTGAATTTGGGGAAGATAAAAAGCTTTTTAACACTTTGGTCATAAAGATGAGTAAGGGGCAGATGAAGTACACTTTAATAATATGCTGCAGTCTGATCGAGAAAGAGCAGTGAAGATAATAATTAGCTTTTTCCATTTTGTTGAAGCCACTACACCATTGA
Source organism: Geum urbanum (assembly GCA_946800695.1). Taxonomy (NCBI): domain Eukaryota; kingdom Viridiplantae; phylum Streptophyta; class Magnoliopsida; order Rosales; family Rosaceae; genus Geum; species Geum urbanum. The sequence goes on from OX327011.1 coordinate 49,372,068, forward strand.
TTAAACAAATATTGTAACAGAAGCTACCCATAATGTTCATGGAAGTTGAGTCTGCCATTGCCCGTGAGGTCTCAAGAGTAAAAAGACACAGAACTTTCAGAAGCTCTCTTGGTATGTGAAGGAAAAGGCCTAGATTCTGGTATGTGAAGGAAAAGGCCTAGATTCATTTTAAGTTCAATTCTTTCATTCATTAACTTGTGAAGTTGGAAATAGTTAGCATTGTGTGGAATTATAACGTTATATTTGGAGGAACCCAGTTGGACCCCAACCAACCAATTTACTACATACGAATTTGGCTCTTTGGATTTAATTCTGGTTTTCATATCAAACTCATAACAGGGCAACTGGGGCAGGGAATGTTTGAAAATGAACTAGTTCTTTGCTAAGAGCTAAAATTGAGTAGTGAGGAAAGAGACTGAAGATTTTTTTTTTCACTAGGAAAAGAAAAATTACAAAATAGAAAAGTCATTTGGGCAACCTAAGCCTAAGGAATCATACAGATGAGCTCTATTAGCAGTAGCGGGGAGAGATCGATTCCAAATTCTAAGATTAGGAGAGGAGTGTCCAATGCTAACCAATCTGTCCGCAACAAAATTTGTTTCACGAGGAGCATAGATGAAGATAATCTTCCCAAACTCATTGGCAATTATTCTGATGTCTTGAATAATGATTTTGATCCTCTAAGGAATTGTAAATTTGCCTTTGACACAATTGATGATTAGGAGAGAGTCCCCTTCAGCAATGACATTGCTATGGTTAGCTCTCTTATCTTGAATCAAACCTTCCCTCAAGGCAAGAGCTTCAGCAAGAGGAACATTTGTTGAACCCAAGCATCTTGCACCTGCAGAAAGAACAACACCCTCTTGATTTCGAATGACAAAACCTCCAGCAGCTTTTCTGCCTCCAAGAGAAGAGACATAACCATCAAAGTTGATTTTCACGCTGTCCATGGTAGGATGCCTCCACTTGATTATTTTGGGTCTTTTTTAAGTTAGACCGGAGCTAGTATTGTGTCTTCTATAATTGTTCCAAATGACAGTAACTTTGGCAACAATAGAAGTTGGGATGAATTTCTCATTCCTGAAAATGACATTATTTCTAGCATGCCAAATATTCCAGCAAATATTGAGAGTCATTGCCAAACAATCATTATCATAGATTTTTTAATTAGTAAGTTTGTACAGTTGATCAATCATGTCATCATGGTCATTGATGAAGGCAATATGAGATTTCTGCCAAGTTTCCTTGGTTTTACTACAGCTGAAAAAAAAAATGAGACACAGATTCTTCTGCATTACCACAAATAGGACAAATATTTGAGTTAATCAACTTCACTTTCAGTAAACTGTCTCTAGTTTTTAACCTTCCTCTAATCATAAGCCAACTAAATTTTTTTTCCTTGGGAGGGATATTGAGAAGCCAAACTTTATTCAGTAATTTAGCATGCTTATGTTTAGGATTATTTTGAACTTGAAGATCAGAAGCCAATTTAATGGAGAATTTACTTGAAGGGGCGGGACCCCAAATAAATTCATCATCTTGAGGATTAATAGGAAGAGGTATACTGCATATGACATTAACAGTATCAATCTAAAACAGAAAGGAGATTAGATTTGTTTCATTGCCCATTCATGATATACTCAGCTACAGACTCATCATCATTGATCTGGATGTGTCTTGTATGGTCAATCAACTTATAGAGGCGAAATGAAAAAGCTCAATTGTAATTCCAGAAGTTAACATTCTCACCATTGCCAATAATCCATCTCATTTCCTCAACCAACAGTTCCTGCAATCAAGAACCCCTTTTCAGGCAAAAGAATTACCTTACTTATACTTAGTTTGAAAAAAACTTAACTTACTTATATACATTTTAGTCATGATTTGAACCCACCAGTTCTCCTTATCAGTGAGCATTTTCCAACCTAGCTCAGTTATAGCAGATTTATTGAAAGTACTTACTTTTCTTACTTCAAGACCACCATAGGATTTGGGGGAGCATATCTCATTCCATGCAATAGGGGAGCTGTGAGAGGAGTTACCCCAGAAGAATTTCCTGGCTTCAACATCTAAATCCTTGCCAAGTTTATTTGGACATCTAAAACAAGACAACACATGATTAGGGAGACTAGAAAGACTTAATTTGATCAGAACTAGCCTACCAGCTCGAGAAAGGGTGTCTTTCTTCCAACCAGCAAGTTTCTTAGTGGTCTTTAGAGCCAACTCTTTAGCATTGATAGAATCTTTCCAATTAATGACATTATGTATCCCCAAATATCTCCCAATAGTACATTTTTGTTGTATACTCGAGATTGAAACAATTCTATTCTTATCAGCTGTAGCAACATTAGGGGAAAAATAGAGAGAAGATTTTTGGAAGTTAATTCTGAGGCCAGAAGTTTTAGAGAACATGTCTAAGGATTTCTTTACAGCTTTTGTGGTGGCTTTACAAAACACCAAGCACTCATCAGCAAACATTATATTTGAAATTCTGAAACCATTAGGGGAAGATAAAATACCTACATTTGACTTAGAATTCTTAGCTAAGAAGTTCAGATGTCTAATAAAAGATTCAACATAGATAATGCAAATATAAGGTGATAAATGATCTTCTTATCTAATCCCTCTAGTGGGAGAGAACATACCATGAATTTTTCCATTGAAGTTAAAAAAAAGTAGATATGAGCTGCTCCATGTTCATCCTACGTTACATGGGTGAGGAAGAGCAACAAGTCACCGTGGAGGAGCATGTAGCATTTCTTTTATATTGGTTGTGCAAGTGTGTATTTTGTGTTGGATCTTGTGAGGTCATCAAGGAATGGGCAGGTCTCGCTGAGGCCTTGGCTTCTTCTTCTGATGAACCATTTGCGCTTGGACCAATAGTGTTGGCTCATCTCTACCGGGGCCTTAAAAACAAGGTTCAGGACCGGTATGGCTATTTCAAATGTGGTTGCAGCTCTACTTTCCTGAACTTGCACCATCACATGTGATTTATCATCAAGATCAAATCTTGGGCGCTTCACTAGCTGTTGCTACTACTCTAGATCACACACGAAAGAGATGCTACGACACATTAAACAAGTGCACTTCTCGGACCGATGACCAATGGTCTGTTTGCTTGAACCGAGAATACCCAAGTTTCTTAAAGCTATTTCGGATGTCTAGTTCAAGCAAACAGCAGCCAGCAATGATATTCGGGCAAGTATATTGACCATTAGGGACCTTCATTTTGGAGTCATAATGGGAACCATAGGTAGAAACTCTATCCACATTTGTGGAGCTGAACTCTACTGTCCCAGCCACTTTAGTCGCCAACTGGGATGCTTGCAATGTATCCCACAACCGGTGATTTCATCGGTGAACAAGTATGCATCTCTGCGACATTGCTTTGTGACATTATCTGAAGTGAAAGAACTGTCCATAAAGTCGAAAAGCTTATGAAATTCAAGGACCAGTCTTGTACCAAGATTTTTGAGTGCAGCGTCGAATTTGCTACTTGGTGGAAGGAAAAACTGAAGAGATCTTCGGTGGAAGTCAAGAGTGAGAGGCTGGAATTCGTTCCCTCATCTTTTTCAGGTTGTTATATTATATTACATACTTTGTAATGTTCTCTATTTTATATACTGACAAGGCGGTTTAACACCTCTCAAAGATACCCTATTCACAACCTGGATATATCAATGTAGTAAGATAAATAGGGATTATCGAATTCAAGGAATTGGTGAAACTAAATCCTAACACACTACTATGCTGACAGACTCGACCACAGAACATTAATGGTAAGCTAACCTAAGCTAGACAGACTCAATTACTACGAAATTTTGACACAATAAACTAGACACAGTGGCGGACTACCACACAAAATTTGAGGGTATTCGGAGTTGATTTGGTTACCGAAATAAATCGGCTAAGCTACAGCTAATGCAGAATGTAAATGCTAAAAGTAAATATGCTAATGAATGCAAATGAATTTAAACTATATGATTAAAGAGTTAAGAGGAATGCAATCCACCACCGTCATTCCATCTATCTAACACATACTTAATATAATGCACATATCCAATGAATGAAAGTTCTCAGGAAGAGTTGATCGTTACAACCACATCATATTACCTAATCCTTATGCCTATGCAAGTTTGTCATGGACCTCCCCTACATCTATCCCTCTATTGAACCTATAGTCATGGACCCCAAGGTTTATAAAGAAGAAAGCATTAAGTTCTAGAAAAGGTTTGAGAAGCTACAAGGGTTCACAAGTACACTATGGGCGTGTCTCGCTAGACCTATGGATTTCAATCTCCCGACGGTAAAATCGGCGTATCACTATAGAGAATCCGGTGGAAGAAATTATCTTCAGTCGCCCGTATCTCATGAAACTAGAACCCTAGCATGCATACTAAGTTGGCCACCAAAGCAAACATACAAGAATTCATACGGTGATCATTCAGAGAAAGAAACCTCATTCATAAAATATGCAAAACTAGATTAAAGTGTATGTATTAAAAAGACTTCATGTACAGGGCTTCAAGCAACCCCTCAACAATGAGTTTAGCTACTAAAAGTCATAAATAATAAAATTGAAGAATTCATGAAAGATGAACAAAAAAAGAGAAAGAAATAAACTCTTGACGACGTCGAGATCGCAGGCATGCAATTTGGTTCTCCCTTTCTCTTCTGCTTCTTCTTCTCTGCCGTGCTCTCCCTCTGTTCTCTCCCAAAACTGCCGACTCCGTACGTATCCTCTCTCTTTATTTTATTCCTCACAGCTATATATATATATAGCTAGCAACACTCACGTCTCTTCTAGCTAAATATCAAGCTAGAGTCCAAGCCGTATTTGCTCTCTTTCTTCTTCCATAAACTGCTGGCTTGTCAATCACATGTAAAATATATATGGACACCTGTATGACAATCTGATTAGGAAAAGAATTCCTAATAACTTACTCTAATAAGTTTCCACGTATGTAGGTTGTGGTATATTCCAAGACAAATTGATCTAGGCTTATAATTAAAGCCACAAACCAATATCTTTGCGATGACGTTCTACTACTCTCTCTCCGGCCGTCCTTTCTCTTTTCCAAGTCCAATTCAATTCCTCGTTGCACTAGGAAAACTCATTTTACACATCTTTTATTTATTTTCCTCTAATTTTCTACAAAACAAATAATAATATTAATTTGCTGAAAACATAACAAAAGACACTAAATATAAGGTAATATTACACATAGAAACGTTGCATAATTATGCACCTATCATATACCCTACGTTACAGTCCAATAATAACACATGAAAACTTGAAACTGCAGGTTCTGTTCGACAGTTAAAAAGGATGAGGTCAAATGGAACTCCAAATCCAGGAACTGAAGTCATCAATCTAGATGACAAAAACGAAGATGAAGATGTAAATGACGAGATGAGCGTGGGAAAATATAGATCGATGAAGAGATCCAAAAATAAGGAGAATCAAGATGTACCACCTGGTTTTGAGCAGGTAATTTCTCAGCTTAATTTACAGACACCATCGTTATAACTGACAAATTTTTACTTGTGGGACGGTCCTTTGTTAAGCTTTGTTGTGTTTGCATTGATGGTATTTGCTAGTGTTTTAGCATCGTTACCCTTCTGTCACTTAATATTCTCTTAAAGATTTTGACATTCTTAGCTTAGAGCATTTGTTTTGTTCCAATGAATGTGATACGTGCAGGCTAAAAGTAGTAGAGCCACACCATCAACAGTGACTAAAGATCCACACTTGCAAAGCTCAGGGCTAGAAAATATCAATGCATCTTATCCACGACAGCTCAATGATGAAGCCTTACTGGCTAGAAAGACCATTCTCACATTTGAAGAGACTAGCTTATCATACATGGTTGATAAGGAAGGGTTTGATAGGTTTATAGCAGCCGATCAAGTTCTGATCAACAACTCAGGGGATATGTCCTCTATTTCGTTGCGGCAAAATCGACTCCAGGAGTTTGATTCATAGCTGCGAAAAAAGAGAGTGTCAACAAAAGCTTGGTCTTCTTCCCAATGCCAACAGCAAGTTGGAAACCTCGGAACAACAATGTACTAAAATAGAGGACATGCAAGGTGAAGGAGCTAATTAAACTCTAGACTGGTTGAGCTTGAGGATGAGATTACTCAAGTTAAAATTCAACGTCATCAAGCCATGGCTGAATTGAGCCTCGAGCGAGACATCATGGAACCAATTCAGCGCCGGGTGGACGAAACCAATGAATGTCAAGAGAAGAAAAAGCAATTGGAGCTATAAATGAGAAGGATTAGCGAACTGTATGATGTGGTGAAGGGAGAACTACTGCAGGCACAAGTGGGACCAGGCTGAAATCGGAACAGACCACTGTATATTTTTATGTATAATGTGCAGGCGGTGCAGCTAGCTAGGTACATTTTGGACATTCCTTGACTTTTCTTAAGGGCCTCTGCATCAACATCACAACATGTAGCAAAACATTTCATGCATATTATGACATGTATTCATGTATTTGAGCTGGTCGCTTTAATCTTTATCATAAATTTCAAATTAAAGTTCACTAACCAACTCACTTATGAAGTGGCTGGAGTAAATGAGGAGTCTTCTCGATCGAGGAGAGATATATGCATGCATGCTTTAGACTATTTCTCACAGATTAAAAAATCAAATTTAGCTTATGATTATTCTCATCATAAGTTAAATTTCAATTTTCAAGATAAATAATTTAGTCTAAGCAATTTTGTAAGCTAAATTTGACCTTCCACTTCTATAAGTTAAAATCAAATAATATTTTATTCAGTTTTTTTTTTAAAATTTGCCCTTCTACCTATCATCTTATTTCATTTTATATCTTTTTTAAATTTGAACTAAATTTTTTTAATTTTTCAAACCTACATAACTAAAAACTCGTTTTTATTTAACTCTTTTACCATTGCGAAGATCTCGACAAGACCTTTCATGTAACTCCCATATCTAATATATTTAGATAAAATTATATACTTGATTAATTATTAAATTAAAAAAAGTACATAACTTATTCATGAAAAGAGTTACGTTACTTATTAAAACGTAAACAACACAAAATGTTAAACTTAACAAAATTACAATATAACGAAATAACTAACATAAAATGCTAGACTTATTAAAAACACATTATTTTTTTAATAAAAAAACTCATATTATAAGAACCATCAATAGTAATTCGGTACTCCACCGCTTTCATTACGGGGCTCCTCCATGTCCATCGCTTGTTCCGGTACCTCCGCTTCTTCCATAATCTTTACATTTTTCATATCCAAAAGGTCCTTCATAAAGACTCATTCCTCCATAGTCACCAATTCTTCCATAATTTGGCGTTGCTCCGTATTCATTGCTTGATCCATATTGACTTGAAACTTGAAATGCATTACCAAAGCTTCTAGAGTTGAATGTAGCTTGTGTGTCACATTGGAACGGATTCATGATAACAAAATTGTTATAGCCAAACGTCATGGGCGATTGTTGTTGTTGGGATTCACGAGCTCTTCTTTACCTAATTTCAAACACTTACCCAAATCAAGTGTTTCTAGACCACAGAGCGCGTTTGCAATGAGATTGAAACGTTCACCAAGTGAATACTTGATTGGAAAGAGATATGCCCATGCGTGTTCATTTATAGGACAAGTTCAGGATTTTTCATAATGTTTGAAATCCGAATTTGAGATGAAAGATCTTGGGAAGACACGGTTTTGTCTCAAATAAAGGAGTCACAACTAGTGACGGGAACTCGAGCACCGGAATGATAAGATTTTCCATCATCGGCTTATACTCTAAGATATGTTGCACTTTATGATAATAAAGTGAAGTCTATGAGTACTTCCATGATCTGCTATAGTCTTAACCCTTAGAGGGATTTGTTTTCGTTCAAGGGATGATGACGAAGACGTGTTAGAGGTTAAAGTGCTTAATCTAAGTGCAAGAGTGTACTTAGAATAATACACAAGACTTAGCTCTCCATTCTTATTAAACTTAATAGCTAGATGTAGCTATGCGCCCACACAATGTCATTGAATAGTTTAAAGACAATCTTTTAGTATCAAAGAGTATGAAAGATATGGGCATAATCTATCCCTACAGAGAGGCTATAAAGAGAGTGGTGTTGATTTCCCTTCACCCCCTACACCAACAATCGTTGTGATGTGTTGGCAAGTTTTGCTGAACCTGGATATCTCTCTAATCCACACAAAAGTTGTTCCCATGTTGGTTATGTCTTTACCATGGGTAACACTGCGATATCTTGAAGTCTAGAGAGCAGACTCTTGTCGCTACATCTTCGAACCATGTTGAGATTATTGATCTAACATGAAGTTGTTATGGAATGCATATGGTTGAGATCCATAAGTGCACATATCGAAGATTAAGTGGTTTATGAATCACCACTGATGAACCTACATGAACCTACATGCATTATGAGGATAATGTTGCTTCCATCAAGATGATGAAGCTAGATTACATGTAGGGCGACAACACCAAATATATATCACATAAATTATTCTATAGTCAGCAAACAATAGCAATTCCTCAAGGTTATGGTTGACCAAGTTTGATTTGAGGATAATGTGGTAGACTTTCTAAGTCATTGGCCAAATTCTACATTAATTTGAAAAGCATGTGTAGAGCATAGGGTTGCTTAGCTTATTCAAGCTACCCTAGATGTTGATATCAGGGGGAGATGCAGACTTCAGGGGGAGTCTAGCATGCACATGAGCGTTTCTGGATGTGAATGACACGTTGTACTTTTTTTCCTTGACTAAGGTTGTTTTTATCCCACAGAATTTTTATTACTTAGCAAGGTTTTAATGAGGCAACATGGTTATGTGTCATATCATCGTCTGTGACGATCTGCACTCTTTTTACTTGGCGAGACCGATTTTATCCTGCAAAAGTTTTTGGCGAGGCAAGATTTTTGATGAGGCATCAATAAAGAAAATGAATAAGCGTCACCACCATACAACAACACAAGGGGGAGTGTTGTAGAATATTTGATGTACCTAGTTATGGTGGAGATCACAGAATATGACAGTATATATTATCCAAAGATGTAATATGATTACTTTCCTGTTTGTACCTCTTGTACTCTTCTATATAAAGGAGTTGGTTATTCATTAATAAAGTTACACAGTTTATTGCTTCAAACTATTTCTATACTTTATCGTATTTCCTAAAACACCTAAGCGTTGTTGACAAAACCTACTCCAAGTTCTTGCAACACTACAAAGGAAAGCCGGAGCAACAAGTCACAACGGAGGAGCACATTGCGTTTCTACTCTTTTGGCTGTGCAGATTTGTATTTTGTGTTTCCAAAGGCAAAGTTACTGTAATATGGGCAGGTCTTGCCGAGGCTTTAGCTACTTCTGATGATGTAGCTCTCGGGCCGATAGTGTTGGCTTATCTCTACAGGGGCTTCGAAAGATTCAGGAGATGCCGGATTATGTAGGGGCTACTACTCTTGGACCCATTTGGCTTTTCCAAATGTGGTTACAAGTATACTTCCCTGAATTGGCTCCCACTCACATTGTTTATCCTCAAGACCACATTATGGGGGCTGCGCTCATTGCCGCGGTTTCTCCAAGCCATTCGGTGAGGAAGTGCTTCAAGGTATTTCAACAATGTGCATCTCGGAGCGATGAACAGTGATCTGTCTGCTTGTGCCGTACTCATCCTAACTTCCTCCAGCTGTTGGGGACTAAGTCAGGCAGCTCAACTATTGGTGCTAGCATTTTCATTACAAGAGACCTACATTTTGGAGCTGTAGTAGGGAAGTGGACAAGAGCCAAGTCCAATAGATCTCCAAGGACTTCGAGAGCATATGTACCGAATTCAAACAGCAACCATACACCAAATATTTCAAGTCCACTGAAATCTTTAGGAATTGGTGGGAGACCAAAATGAAGACCGCTTTCGCCCTGAAATCTAAGTTTCTATTGGAAACTGAAGCAACATATCAGCCTCATGAACAACCCGTATCATCTACAGGTACTTAAAATACTTCCTCTTTCTTTTCTTCATGATACTAATGTAACTTATTTAAACACAAACATGAGGTGTGACATACTTGTAATCGTCAGCTGGACTTACTCCCTCAAAACGTTAGTTCTCCAACCAAACTGCAGCTCAGTGTCACGCCCCGCTAATATTCTAAGGGTTGCCTTGAACATTCGCGAATGAAGCATGGCTCAAGGATAGGATTAGAGCATCCGAGGGCAGCTAGATGCAGTACCCAGAAGGCTGGCACCGCCGGGTGCCAGCCAAGAGGCTGCCAGAAGCACCCGGAGGCAGCCGGGTGCCACCCGGGGGGCTGCCAGACGTACCCAGGCAGGCCGGAGAGGTTCCGGAAAGGTTCGGAACAGCGGGGTCGGTTCCAGAGGGGTCCGGAACAACGCGGTGGCATCTGGAAGGGTCCAGAACGGTATGGAGGCACCCGGAACACTACGAAAGGTGCCGGAAGGCCTTAGAAGGTTGCGGAAGTCTCCGGAAGACTTGGGAAGCATCAAGGCAAGTCTTGAACTCTCTAGAACCTTAGAGAGGGTCGTGAGACAAGGTCACTCCGGAGATCTCTAGAAGCGTCATGGGACATCTTGGAGTTGTATAGATAGGTCTAGAACTCCCTATACTTGTACATGTGCTAGATAAATCTAGAACATTTAGGCTTGGAGGTGGAGGCTATAAATAGGGAACCACCCCTCCCATTTAAAGTAGGAAGGAACTCTAGGAAGGAAATCAAGGAGCTTAGTTTAGGAGCAAGCTATCAAACTCTTATAAAGTTTTCTTTAGCAATACAAGTTCTTCTTTCAAAGCTCTTCTCCCTTCGATCTTTCGGTTGTTCTAGTCAAGCGTTAGCGATAGTAAGGCTAACTTAGCATAAGAGAAGTGCTAAAACTGCACGAGTGCTAGCAGAAAAATAAGCTCGTGACATCAGGATGACATAATTGTCAAAACAAAAGCCACTGTTGTCATCAAAGTGGATGAGTACGACGACAACAAAACTCCCATCGCCTTCATTCTCAAGAAGAGACGAAGACAAAATGAGAGCCATGAAATATATAATGTAAGCCTACTATATAATCTTCTATACTGATGTCACTTCAGTTTTTCAACTGATGTTAATTGATTGTTTTATCTGTTGAACCTGTATAGCCCCATGATTATGCAACAGCCTCGAGCACTCCGGCAACTTCTACTCACATTTCCTGCTCTCGAAAGGAAACAGTGGCGAAAAATGTTTCCCGTAATCCAATCAACCCACCATCACAGTTCAATGATGAAGCCTCGTTGGCTAGAAACACTATTCTCACATTCGAGAACACTAGCTTATCATCTCTGGTTGATATGGAAGGCTTTGGAAAGTTTAAGGCTGCTGTTCAAGTGCTAATAAACTCAAGGAAATCGTCGTCCACCGAAATCCCAATGCTGCAAAATCGGCTTCAAGACTTGGACTCTCACCTTCCTGACTTCATATCTGCCAAAGAAAAGATGGCTAGAGTCGACGAAAGCTTGGCCTTACTTCCCAATGCCACCTCTAAGTTGGAAGCCTCGGTGCAGCAATGTTCTAAAATAAAGGATAGGGTGACAACTTTATACTCTAGACTGGCCGAGCTAGAAGCTGAGATTGCTCTCGTTAGAACTAAACGCGATCAAGCCTTGGGTGAACTGAACCTTGAGTTAGACATCAGGGCACCAATTCAGCGAATCGTGGATAGGGCCAACGAATTTAAAGAGAGGAAAAACAAATTGGAGATTGACATGGGAAGAATCAACAAACTGTATGACGTGATGAAGGGGGCACTCCAGACGCAATTGGGATTAGCCTGAAATCCGAAAGATAGATTCGTTAAAAGGGCTGTCTATATATAATTTTTGTATATCTGTGCAGCTAGGCACATTGGAATTTTATCTAACTTCTTAATAGTCTCTGTATTTATCACCAAGTTATCCCATAACATTTTCTATATTTCTCTTTGACAAGTATGAAGTATATTAAGCAACGGTGTCGCTTATGAAAATGATTGCACTAAGCATGATGAGGCCGTCTCCACCCAAAACAAAAGAAAGAAAGAAAAAAATTACCTTCATCCTTCCTTTTAATCTTTTACTGAAAGGTTTTCAACTTTCGAAGTTATTGTAGCTTCCAAGGAATTTAGCGTTAATAAGGTGATATAATTATCAATGAATAGATTCCAACGGATAAGAGGCTTTTGAGTTTTGGCCCTTTTCCTTTTAACTTCAAGGCTTCAAGCACCATAAAAGTTACTCCAGGTTCATGGGTAAGAAAGACCATATAGCCTTCCTATAACTGCTATGGAGGTTGAGCCACTTGTGAAGGACTTTGCAAGTAGATGGAAATAGGGGTCATCATTTGGCCCGTGGGCCGATGGAGGCCCGCAAACCCGTGGGCTAAAAGCCCGGCCCGGTCCGACCCATAAAAAAGCCCGCAAAAGCCCGCCAAGGTGGTTGGTGGGCCGACCATGGTTTAGAGATCTAAACCCCGGCCCGCCAAAAGCCCGGCAAGCCCCGTTAGGCCCGGCCCGTCAAAGCCCGCACACATATTGACATATATCATTAAATCATTTAATGAATTTTAATCATTATACAATTTATACCTAGTTAAAGTTTACCTACACACATATTGACATATATATATATATATATATGATGTAGTGACTAGTAGTCTAATAGACTAATACTATATAGATATATATATTTTATATTTGTGTATATATATTAATATATTACATATACATGTATAGATTGAATATTCGAATTCCATATATAATTAAATTTGTGTATCTATTTTACTATTAAGTCATTATTTAAAGTTTAGCATAAGTTAGGGTTTAGGTTTAGGGTAAATTAGGGTTTAGGAGATTAAGATTTATGGTAAGTTAAGGTTTAGGAATTTGAGGTTTAGGGTAAGTTAGGGTTCCGGTTCTAGGATTTTATTGTAATTTTTTTAGGGTTTAGGGTTTGGGGTTTAGGGTTTAGGGTTTAGGTCCAAAATTTATAAAAATTAGGGACGGCCTACTTAGAATATTATGAACAACCAATCCGACAGTCAATTTTTTATATATATAAGATAGTAGTACATATATCATTATACCTACACTTATATATATATATATATATAATATAGTGACTAGTACTATATATATATATTTTTATATTTGTGTATGTCTATATTAATATATTACATATACATATATTGATCAAATATTGGAATTCCATATATAGTTATATTTGTGTATCTATTTTACTATTAAATCATTGTTTAGAGTTTAGAATAATTAAGTTAGGGTTTAGGGGATTGAGATTTAGGGTAAGTTAAGGTTTATGAATTTTGAGGTTTAGAGTAAGTTAGATTTTAGGTTTTAGGAATTTTGAGGTTTAGAGTAAGTTAGGGGTTAGGGTTTAGAGTTTCATTGTAATTTTTTTTATCGATTTACACAGTAAAACAGTAAATATAATAGATGGTTCAGATTAGATCTTGTAATTTTTCAATGGTGAGAGTTTAATTGAGAGTGTGTGAAATGACATCAATACCCTTCTCTTATATATTGCTTATTTTTCCATGGAGAAACTAGATAAATTAACTTTTTTATGTCAATTTTTTTGACACTATGAGATAGATATGTAATTTACAAGAATGTGTGTTAAAATTTTGATCTTAAAAAATTCCTTTAGGGATGGGTAATTTACGTTTTAGTTGTAAGGGTACTACGGTCACATTTAGCGAAACTCATAGATGTAGGTCTAAATCAAGTCCAAAATTTATAAATTTTTAACGGCAAGCTTAGAATATTATGAACAACCAATCTGACAGTCAATTTTGTAAAATGATGATACATGATCGATTACGTTTCACAAAGGTCTTTCAACCCATATAACCAAGGAATAAAGGTAAGAACATTAGTGTGCATGTAGAGAATTCAAGCAATATAAGAATTAAAAATGTTTTAACAATAAAGAAGGCCATATATAATAGTTCACCTTGTAATAAAAGACACCGTACGTAAAAATTAGCCTAATCGAAGTACGTTTGGATCCCAGTCAATACAATTAAACAAAATTTGTGAAAACACTAAAATACGTCACTCATCTTATTTTCCTATGGGGGGGAGTAGATAAATCAATTTTTTATGTCAATTTTTTTGACACTATGAGATAGATATGTATTCCATAAGAATATGTGTCCAAAATTTAATGTTAAAAAATTATTTTCAGGAGGGGTAATTTCCGTTTTAGTTGTAAGAGTACTATGGTCACATTTGGCGAAATACATGGATCGATGTCTAAATCAAGTCCAAAATTTATAAAATTTTAAAGGCATGGTTATAATATTCTAACCAATCAATCTAACGGTCAATTTTATAAAATAATTAAACATGTCCGATTAAGTTTCACAAAAGTATTTCATTCCATATAACAAATGAACAAACGTAAGAACATTAATATACATATGGAGAATTCAAGCAATATAAGAATTAAATATGTTTTAATAATAAACGAGGACATGTAGAAAACTCCATCTTATAGTGATAAACATCGTACGTAAAATTTAGACTCGTCGGAGTACGTTTAAACCCCGGTGCATGGATGAAGGTTACGTTTATTTTGAAATGTCTTAATTTTTTAATAATTAAAGCCCGATAGGCCCGGCCCGCAAAAACCCGCAAAGCCCGCTTGAATGGGCCGGGCCCGGATCCTTATATAAAAGATAAAGCCCGGCCCGGCCCGGCCCGGCCCGGCCCGGCTATACATGGGCCTGGCCGGGCTTTTTGCCGACCCCTAGATGGAAAGCTGTAATTGAACTGATACCATAACTTCTTTCGGTAACTTCTTGTGTGGTATGGAGATCTTGAGGGCTGCATTTACTCAGCTGTTGATTAGGTGGAGGGAGAGAAACCTCCATATGTCGCAATGGAAGGGATGGATGACTCAAAATAGTTCCTTACTCTAGGGCATTTTATTGTCGGGGCCTGGTTGATCTGTCCGCCTTACAATGGTTCTTATTTTTTGTCACAATTGTGTGGTTGTTTTGAGCTTTATGGTTGTGGTTGCATTTTAATCTAGGTCATATTAGATTGCGTAAGTTTTTTAGGAGTGTTGGTGCTCCCCAAGTCGTGCCTTTAGGTGAATCTATGTATAATGAAACCCTATTTTTTAATGTGACGTACTATGTTTCAAAAAAAATGAATATATAGAATTAAAATGTGAGGCTTATTCTCCTAAGGGACACCATATAAGGGATGAAAAGGGATAAACACATTCAACGACTGCATTTGAAAGTAATTGACACAGTCCCACCATAGTTTTTATGTTTTTGAATTACAGCCGTTAGATGTATTCATCCATTTTCATCCTTAAATCGTGTCTTTTACAAAAAAAAAATGTCAACAAAAATCCGTGTAGCCTATAAAATGGGTTGCCCGAGTTATGAAATGTAGCCCATATATATACTATCCGATCTTTTAATAATTTGTGAAACTTAAACTCTGCTCAAGGGCCCAAAGTTGAACATGACTGACCCATAACCCAAAAAATAGTACACTTAGGGGGCCTATGGGCTTTGGGCGGATCTTACAGGCGTGGTGATAATTTCGAAATTTCAGATGTTTATATACATAGTCCCAAGTCCCGACGCATAGATCGTAATAAAGAAAAGAAAACCCTGCGCGCTCTCACTAACTAGCTAGCTAGCTATCTAGTTCCTCTCTACTACCACCACAGCTGCGCCTCTTCTCTCCGCCGAGAAGCTCGGTCTAACTGGTCTCTCTCTCTCTCTCACACACACACACATTTTGTTTTTTGTGTTCTCATTAGTCACCAAGAAACTGATTTGAGTGGATTTCCAGAATTCTAGTCTGCCTGCAATTATGTAACAATTTAGGTGTGTGAAATTTGATTAGTCCAAGTTGAAGTTGAATTTGAATTTGCAAATATGTAATGGTAAATGGTGCCTACCCATATGGCCATATGCATAATTTTCACTTGAGGAGTAATGTGGATTTAATCTATAAGGATCATAAATTACTTCAAAACAGAATGGATGATGAGGTTGTTGATGATATAATGCTTCTCTACATTTTGAAATAGAGTTTCTTGACAGTTCTCATGATGACACAGCTGAGTTTTTAACTTTGAAGTCTGTTGTGCCTCAGCAGGGCCGGCCCTGAGTTTCAGGGGGCTCTAGGCGGTAAAAAAATTTGGGGCTTCACATGTAATGATAAAAAGAAAAAAAAAATGTAACAAAAACTCAAATGTATACTAAGAATATCGTTGTTTTACAAAATAACCTTCAAGCTATTCAAAAGACCACTACTCAAACATAACTCTTCTTGCATTTTTTGAAGCAAAAGTATTGATTAAGCTCTCATATTCAAGCTTGTCAACAAGATGCTTTTCAATCGATAACATAGCCAAATCATTCAATCTTTCTTGTGACATGGTTGAACGAAGGTAAGACTTGATCAACTTCAATTTTGAGAATGTTCTCTCAGCAGAGGCAACTGTGACTGGAATTGTTAGAAGAATTTTGTAGACAATCCAAGCATTGGGATAACAAGCCTCAAGATCTTTCAAAAAATTCAAAACCTCAACTGCTCTTTTTGTTCCTTCTGGTACAGCTTCGCTTAAGCGACGTAGTTCCAAGAACAATTCAAACCCATTGATGTCTGAAATATCTCCATGCTTCAGTAACTTTTCAAGATTCGAACAAAAGTTCATCAAACTCGTTTTATCAGCAGACATCAACTCCTTAAAATCAAACAAGAGTCCAAAATCGACTTTATATTTCTTAAATTGTTCAAACCTACTTTCAAGTGAAGAAAGAGCTTGATCAATAATGTAAAGGAAGTAATTAACCTTGAATGATTCCATTGCTGATTGTGTCACGTCTAAGGTATCAACTGTATCATTGTCATCAAACCACCTCTTTGGTTTACTGATTCTCTTTTCATGAAATGAGGCAGTAATTTTCATCGTAGTTGCAATCTCTTCAGCTTCAATCAAAGATTTCTCAAAACCTGTTTCTCTGTATGTTTGCAACCATGACATGAGACTTTCCAGTTTACTAATAGCATAATCAATGTGCATATCTTCGGTCTGAAGAATTTTGCTCACAATATTAATCAGATCCAATAAATCATACCAAATAACCATACCAAAGAGGAACTCAAAATTCTCCATCTCATGTGTTAGTAATGAACCAGCTTCACTCCTTGTTCTAGAATCATCACCATATTTTTTCATGTGAGCTAAAGCATCTCTTATTTGTGGAGCTTGAAATCTGATTGCTTTCACACTTTCAACACGACTTTCCCAACGAGTTTCAGACAATGGCTTAACTGTCAAGCCTGTCACATGCTCTCTAAAAACTTTTCATCGTTTTGTAGAAGATGAAAAGAATGAATAAATTCGTTGAGTTGCTCCAAAAAAGGAATCAGCTTTCTCACAACAAGTTGCCATATCACATATTGCAAGATTGAGACTATGAGAACCACAGGGAGTATACAATGCTCTAGGATTTACCTCAAGTAGTCTTTTCTGCACCCCTTTGTGTCTTCCTCTCATATTAGCTCCATTGTCGTATCCTTGTCCTCTTATATCATTAAGATCAAGCCCAAGAGAGTCCAATGCAGCTGTAAGCTCGTTAAAAAGTCCAAGCCCTGATGTGTCATGCACCTGTAAAAATCCTAAAAAGAATTCTTCTACAACAATTGGACATGCCGAAACATTAACACATCGTACCACAAGAGACATTTGTTCATCATGACTAGTATCAGGAGTGCAATCAAGTATAACAGAAAAGTACTTTGCTTCTTTGATTCTTGCAACAATAGAAACTTTTACCTCACTTGCCAGCATCTGAATCATTTCATTTTGGATCTTGTGGCTCAAGTAATGGTAGTGAATCTCCTTTTTACCAATACGTCGAACATGTTCATCCATCACAGAATCAAATTCTGCAATCATCTCAATCATCTGTAAGAAAACTCCATTGTTGTCCTCATACAACTTCTCACTATTTCCACGGAATGCTAGATTATTCTTTGCAAGTCTCTTCACAACAGCAAGGATCCGTGCTAGTAATTTCCTCCAGTGCTCTCTCTCTTTGTCTATTTGTTCTTCCACGGCTCGATCAATTGTTTTTTTTTTCTTCAATCTTTTCTCTAACTCAATCCAACTAGTAAAACAAGCAATGTGGTAAATACTCTTTTCATGAGTTGTAAGTCTTGCACCCATATTTTTTCCAATCTTTCACTCCTTCATTTCCAAATTGGCCTACAAGCATCTTGTTGCGGTCTTGTTTAAACAACTTACAACAAAAACAATATACCTTGTTCACGGATTCTGAGTACACTAACCACCGACGATCTTGCTTTTCCCCGTTTGGTAAGATACGGATGTAATATGACGGGTTGAGGGTCTATCTGAATCATCTGTAGGATAGATGACATCACTGACTCGTTTTGGCCCTCTTTCAGTTAAGAACTCTCTAAAATTATTCTTCATCTTGTCCCAATTCGCTGGATCATCAAAATCAAATGAGTAGACAATTTCTTCTGATGCTTCTTGCTGACTCTGCTGATCACTTTCTATTCCCACATTCAAAGGTTGATTTTCTTCTTCTTCTGTGGGCAGAGTCTCCTCTTCAATTACATCTTCAGTCGTAGCTTCATTAGCCTGACTTGCTTCCTCATTCTCATTCATGAGTTGATCATGTTCTTGTTCATTGACACTCCCTTGTGCCTCAATATTGTTTTCATTCTCAAGTTCCTTATTTGTCACAGTATTTTTTTAAGTTTCTCCTTTTTTAATGAAGAACTTATTGAGAGAACCCGCTTGAAGTCTTTCTAAAGCTTTTCTTCTCTTCCTTGCTTTCTCTTTTTTTGCTCCGGATGGATACTTTCTTTTAGGAGCCATATCAAGTCTGCAAAATCGCATACAAATGATACAATACAAATGAGTACATCAACAAATTATTTAAAAACGAAAAGAATTCCCAAACCGTGTTAATCTATTCACCCAAACAAATTGATGTTCAATACTTCAATGTTCAATTGTTCATAACTTCATATACTGATTACAGTAGCAAAAGGATTAAAGGAATAAAGGATTAATCTCTAATCAAATTCTTAATTCTTAGAATGAAAATAGATTAGAAGTTTACATCAATGCAAATTAAAGAGATGATTTGAAAATAAAAATACCTGAATGCAAGACGAGATGATCAGATGAATGAGGATTGAGGAACTTGCGATGATCAGATGAATGCAAGATGAGATGATCACTCTGTGTCTCTGTTCACTCTGTTGCTCTAGCTGTAGCAGACAAGACGATTGAGATCAATGAGATGCAATAAAATAGCAGACTTTTGGGTATAGCCATAGGGTTTTATTTTAGTTTGGGCTTACCTACTGTTTCCTTGTTTGGGTTGGGCTATTAGAGTATTGATTACGTACATTAGGTACGTAACTACGTCAGTGATATCTTGCCTATTTGAATAGTTATATATATATATAATATAAAATTTTCAAATTTGGGGGCCTCAACATTTGGGAGCTCTAGGCACCGGCCTATATGGCCTATACCCAGGGCCGGCCCTGTGCCTCAGAGAGTCAAAATTAGCTGGTTATTATTTCATATCCACAAGGTTTTGTTTTATGTCCCCCAATATATGTTTTCTGAAATTATAATAATAAAAGTGTTAGGATGAGCCTTGAAATGGATTTCAAACCTTTAAAAAAATATATAAAAAAAATTGTGTTTCGGCAAATTTATCTACATTTAACTGCAGCCCACCGTAGTTCAAAATCCTAAGTTGCCACTGAATGTTTACTGTTTGAATGTGAATTTTGACTGTAAGCTGGTGAATTTAATTGTAGAAACTAACTAGTCGGTAATTTCTTGATTAGGAATAGTTAGATCTAACTCTAACTCTAACTCTATATATAAGGTACACAAAAGTTGGCTTGAGCAAAGTGGGAGCCCATTATATTTGTTTGAGGAAGATAAACTATTTGTTTGATAACGTTACAGAATATTTGTTTTGTTTGTAGATTTTTCCAAGCAATCGGCAGCTAGCTAATTGGTATGAACACTGAAGTTAACTGCATGGTGTAAATAAGTCAGAGCCTTTTGAGTATTGGCCCTTTTCCTTTCAACTTCAAGCACCATCAAATGCTAAGCCTTATGCATGCCTGTCCTTTCTTCTATTAATGAGCTTCTGAAGTTCTCTGTATTCTCATTTCATTGAGGACTTTGAACTTTGGCTCATCAATGGCAAACTCAGTTACTCCTACAGACAAAGATGAAGACAGAGAGAAACCTTTCGAAGACTTGCGCACTGCCCTTGATGAGAACCAGGCCTCTTACTGCAAAGACATTGCCAGTTATTCTTCGAAAGACTCCAGCGAGCCCAGGGATGAGCACCACTGCATTCTGGGGCCATATTTCATTAACGAAATACCCAAAGCCGTTCATGTCGCTTTGCTACGAGCTCACCAAAATGAAAAAATAATTGTTGGTCGAGGAGCTTCCCTGACTATTTCGGAAAAACAGAAGCAACAATGGCCATTAAGTAACGAGTCAGAGTGGCCAGAATGGGTAGCTCGAGTCAAGTCTAGTGCATATGCATATCACTGGAAACGCGCTGGTATCTATGATGCTATTGGTATGTCTATTTGTAATATGCCCTTTGACCATCCATTGGTGACCGCCGGTCTTTGCTTTTGGAACTCAGCCACCAACACAATGGATTTGCCAGGTCTTGGGATGATGAGTCCTACCTTACTAGATGTTGAAGCCATCACTGGATTCAAAGTTCACGGCAAAGAGGTTAGTGCCTTGATGATTCCACCTCCCAAAAAGTTGAAATTAAATGGTGTTGATTTGAGTTACTCCAAGTTCATCCAACATTTCATGGGTAAGAAAGACCAACAAGTCACGATGGAAGAGCATATAGCCTTCCTTCTTTATTGGTTGTGCAAATATATATTCTGTGTTGCATCTATGAAGGTCACCAAGGAATGGGCAGGTCTTACTGAGTCGTTGGCTTCTTTTGATTATAACCTTGCGCTTGGACCAGTATTGCTGGCTCATCTCTACAGGGGCCTCCGGGAAATGACTCGGCAACCGCTGACTGGCAATACTTTTGGACCTATATGGCTCTTCCAAATGTGGTTGCAGCTTTACTTTCCTGAGCTGGCACCCCCTCATGTGAGATATTATCAATATAAGATTCTAGGTGCCTCTTTAGTTGGTGTTACTCTTCCAGAACACACACCCGAACAATGCTTCAACATGTTTTACCAATGCACTTCTCGGACTGCTGACCAATGGTCTGTTTGCTTGAACCGAGATTACCCTTCCGTGTATTTATTTCGGCCGTCAAGTTCCAGTTCTGATCCCAGTTCCAATGGTACGGAAGACTTACTTCACTCACTTATGTCCAAGTATATGCGGGCCAGAGTATTGACTACCAGGGACCTTCATTTAGGAGTTGAAGTGGGCAGCAAGACTTACTGTGGAGCTGAACTCTACTGCCCAAACCACTTCAGTCGCCAACTGGGATGCTTGCAGTATGTCCCAGTGCCAGTGCTTTCATCTGTGAACAGGTATTCGTCATGGAGGAAAAAAATTAAGGAGAAATCTGAAGTTGCAGAACTTTCTAAATACTCAGAAAGCAAATGTAGGGAATTCGAGCCCAAGCCATACACCATGACTTACAAGTCCAGCATCAATTTCAAAACATGGTGGGAACACAAGATGACGATTACTTGTTTAGAATTCAAGCATAAGTTTGGTGATGCGAGGCTGCACTCAACAAGTCAACCTCTGTTGAAGAAAGCATCCAGTTCTGTTACAATCAGATCAGGTAAACAGTTTGGCCTAGTCCAGCTAGGAAAACTGTCTCCTTGGTTCCAACTGAATCAGAAACGATTGTAGAGTTGAAGCAATCAATCAATCCAGTCCAGATGGAAGTTCTGATCTCTAACCAGTCCCTGTCCAGTTCGTATTGCTATGTCCAAGGCCAGTTGACTTCTCTCCTCCACGTTCTGGTTCCAAGGACTGGCATCCCTGCACTCTATTATCCATCAGTCCGTTTAGTACAGCTTTAGTTCAGCTGAGTAACCATTGTGTAATCATCTCTCTCTGTAAATCATATATACCAGCAATTGCTGATCAATAGCATCATCAGAAAATTCTCCAGCACTCCATTGTTCCTCTGATCTAAATTTTCACATGGTATCAGAGCAGATCGATTAAGTAATCATCTGCCTCCACATAACCATCTCTTGAACTGTCTCTCACCATGACAGATTCGAATGTTCTAACCATGAACAACTCTTCTTCCGCAAACACTCACTCTGATACTGATATCAACACTAATCAGCGTCTAACCTCAACCTTATTCAATGGAATCAACTTTCACTCATGGTCAAGAGACATCATTCTTGCTCTTGGAGGAAAGTCCAGATTAGGCTACATCAATGGTTCCATTGCTGTACCTGAACCTCTGTCTGAAGGATACGAGTCGTGGCTTGCCAAGGATCACCAAGTGATGTCATGGCTTTGCAATTCCATGGTGCCTCACATTGCTCAAATTTTCAACTACTCAGATTCAGCTACTGTCCTATGGAAGGCAGTTAAAGAAATGTATGGAAATTTGAACAATGCAGCAAGGGTGTTTCAACTACAAAAAGAGATTGCCAGTCTTCAGCAAGAAGAGAAACCTTTCTCTGTTCACCTAGGAGCTCTCACCACTCTATGTAATGAGCTAAACCAGTTCAGACCTCCTACGTCTGATATCAACACACTACGCAAACGTGCTGATGAAGACAGGATCTTCCAACTACTGGCAAGCTTGAACTCAGATTATGAAGATCTGAGAAGCATCATCCTCATGAGTGCAAATCTTCCAAGTTACACCAGTGTGTGCGCAACAATTCAGCAAGAAGAGACAAGGAGAAAAGTGATGAACTTAGAGGTAAAAGTTCCAAATCCAGAAACAAGGGCATGTGCCTCCAACCACACCTCAGATCAAAGGGTTTCTTACAGTGGTACAAATTTCAAAGGCAAGAGGAAGGGCTTGCTGTGTGACCACTGTGGCTCAACTACTCATGTCATTGAGACCTGCTGGAGCCTCCATCCTGAACTCAAAGCAAAATTCAAAAAGGAAAGAGAAATGAGAAACTCCTCCAAGCCAAACTACACTGAAGGATACAAGGCAAAAATGGTGTCAACTCTCTCACCACAGACTGAGATGATGGATTTTACTGCCAACCCTACAAATCTCATCAATGAATTTGCCAAATTCCTTCAGCAAAAGCAGCAAGGAGAGACATCTGGAAACCATTCAGCAATGACAAGCAAATTTGCAGGGTTCTTAGCTGAAGCTGATCATCTCTCCACTTCTGATACATCAGGTATTCTGAAAGCATTCTCAACTGCTCTAAATATCAATGACAACTGT
This sequence comes from Geum urbanum, assembly GCA_946800695.1. Classification (NCBI taxonomy): domain Eukaryota; kingdom Viridiplantae; phylum Streptophyta; class Magnoliopsida; order Rosales; family Rosaceae; genus Geum; species Geum urbanum. Next base: position 49,395,569 of record OX327011.1, read on the forward strand.
GACTGCTGGATTGTGGACTCTGGAGCCACTGACCACATGACTAATCAAGTAAACAACCTAAAACAGTTTGAAAAAGGGAATTCCACTGTGTCTGTTGCTAATGGAAAAGGAGCTCCTGTTAGAGGAGAAGGAAAAATCAAGATTATGTCTAGCTGTATTGAGTCTACTGCCTTGTTTGTTCCCTCCTTTCCCTTCAAACTACTTTCAGTTGGTAAACTCACTTCTCTACTAAACTGTTATGTCATCTTCACTCCTAATAAGGTTTTCTTCCAGGATATCCTCACCAAGAAGATGATTGGTGAAGGAGAATTCAGGAATGGACTTTATTACTTCTTCACCAAGCAGTCTGCACCTTCTGTACTCCAAGCCTGTTCCAGACCTTCCTCAGACTCCTCCCTCTGGCACAAGAGACTAGCTCACCCCTCTGATAAAGTCCTGTCCTACCTCTTCCCAAGTTTTTGTAATGACAACAATCACTGTGATGTTTGTCAATATTCCAAGTCTACCAGGCTTCCCTTTTCAAAGTCTCTGAGTAGAACTAGGTATCCTTTTGAGATCATCCATTCTGACATATGGGGTCCTGTCCTAAAATCAGTGGATGATTTCAAGTACTTTGTAACATTTGTTGATGATTTTACAAGGATCACTTGGCTTTATGTCCTGAAATCCAAAGATGAGTTATTTGATAGGTTCTGTGACTTCTACAATCTAGTAAAAAATCAGTTTTCTTCTTCTATTCAAACTCTCAGATCTGATAATGGAACAGAATATCTGTCAAAGAAAATGAACAGTTTTCTAAGTAAGAATGGGATTCTCCATCAAACAAGCTGTGTTGGTACTCCTCAGCAGAATGGTGTAGCTGAGAGAAAGAATAGAGATATACTTGAGAAAACCAGATCCTTGATGTTTCAGATGAATGTTCCAAAGAAGTTCTGGTCCTATGCTGTGCTAGCTGCTACTTATCTCATCAACAGACTTCCTAGCAGCTACTTGGAATTTAAATCTCCAATGGAGGTTCTGAAAGGCAGAAAAATCAGTCTAAGCCATCTCAAAATTTTTGGCTGCTCCTGTTTTGTTCATATCCAGTCAAATAAAAGGGACAAATTAGAAGCTAGAGCTGTCAGATGCCTGTTTTTGGGATATGCCTCCACTCAAAAAGGGTACAGATGCTACAATCCCTCCACAAAGAGCATCATCATATCTAGAGATGTGAGATTTGATGAATGTCTGCCTTACTTCTCTATCTCAGATGAGCTCAGAAACAAGGAAGAGACATACTGTGACTTATACTCACCTGCTGAACTCCTTATATTTGAAAAGTCTCAGCCTCATATCTCTGATAATCCTCCTCCTTCAGTTTTCTACAATCCTGCAGCTCAGCTACATCCTGCAGACACTGGTACCTGTGAATCTCCGGAATTAAATACAACAGCTCATCCAACTGCTCAGGTACCTGAATATCATGACCTGCATAATGATGCAGACAATGAGGTACAAATTGATGCTGACATTAATGAGACTGCTCCAGGGATTGAGACAACATCTCGAAGATATCCCAGTCGAGATAGGAAACAACCTGCTAAACTGCAAGATTATGTGCTCTCTACCCCAAAGCATCCCATGGCCAAACACTGCTCCTTCAAAAATTTGTCTCATACTCACACTGCTTTTCTAAACAGTCTCGATGGATCCTTTGAGCCTCAGACGTTTGAAGAAGCCAATTCCCATTCTGAATGGAGAGATGCAATGAATGAAGAAATGTCTGCCCTTCACAACAATCATACCTGGTCCATAGTAGATTTACCTCCAGGAAAGAAGGCTGTAGGCTGCAGGTGGATATACAAAAATAAATTTCATGCTGATGGTAGAGTGGAAAGAAAAAAGGCTCGACTTGTGGCTAGAGGGTTCACACAAACTTATGGTGTAGATTACACAGAAACTTTTGCACCAGTTGCAAAAATGAGTACTGTCAGAGTTTTCTTATCTGTAGCTGTCAACAAGAGCTGGAGCCTCCATCAGATGGATGTCAAGAATGCCTTCCTCCATGGTGATTTTGAAGAGGAAGTATACATGAAGCTACCTCCAGGTCACACTGAAACTGAATCTCCAAATAGAGTATGCAAACTACATAAGGCAATTTATGGCCTAAAACAATCACCCCGAGCTTGGTATGCTAAGCTCAGCTCAGTTTTAGAAGACATGGAGTTCTCAAGAAGCAATGCTGATTCTTCATTGTTTGTCAAGAAGGGGGGCACAGGTACATTAGTTGTTTTGATATATGTTGATGATCTTATTGTGACTGGTGATGATCTGACAGAAATCTCAAATCTAAAACTGGCCTTACATAAAAAGTTTGCAATCAAGGATCTAGGCAGGCTCAAGTATTTTCTGGGGATAGAAATGGCTACCTCTCAAAGGGGTCTGTTTCTTAATCAAAGAAAATATGCACTGGACATGCTGAGAGAAGCTCACCTACTGGATAGCAAACCTTCAGGCACCCCTCTCTGCTGCAAGTTCCAGACCAGTTCTGAAGGCTCCCTCCTACCAGACATCAGGTACTACCAAAGACTAGTAGGCAAACTCATCTATCTTACCATAACCAGACCTGACATATCCTATAGTGTAAGCATAGTCAGTCAGTTTATGCATGCACCAACCTCTAGTCATCTGAGTTTGGTTAAAAGAATCTTAAGATATGTCAAGGGCTCCATTGGTAGAGGCTTGCTGTTCAAACCAAATGGGAACACTGATCTAGCAGGCTTTGTTGATGCTGATTGGGCTGGTAATGCCTTAGATAGGAAGAGTACAACCGGCTTCTGCACACTTGTTGGGGGTAACTTGGTGACATGGAAGAGTAAAAAACAAACAGTTGTGGCTCGATCCAGTGCTGAGGCTGAGTATAGGGCCATGGCTGCTGCAGCATGTGAAGTGATCTGGCTTAAAGGCCTCCTGCAGGACATTGGACTCCAGATGCCTCTCCCTGTGCCTCTTCACTGTGACAATCAAGCAACTATGCACATTGCCTCTAATCCAGTGTTTCATGAAAGAATGAAACACATTGAGGTTGACTGCCACTACATTCGCAATCAAGTCCAGAACCAAGTGATACAGACTGTATACACCCGGAGTCAAGACCAGTTGGCTGACATGTTCACCAAGGCACTTCCCACTGCTTCTCTATTGCAAATTCTATCCAAGCTTGGATCCATCAATCTCCTGGATCCAGCTTGAGGGGGTCTGTTGAAGAAAGCATCCAGTTCTATTACAATCAGATCAGGTAAACAGCTTGGCCTAGTCCAGCTAGGAAAGCTGTCTCCTTGGTTCCAACTGAATCAGAAACGATTGTAGAGTTGAAGCAATCAATCAATCCAGTCCAGATGGAAGTTCTGATCTCTAACCAGTCCCTGTCCAGTTCGTATTGCTATGTCCAAGGCCAGTTGACTTCTCTCCTCCACGTTCTAGTTCCAAGGACTGGCATCCCTGCACTCTATTATCCATCAGTCCGTTTAGTACAGCTTTAGTTCAGCTGAGTAACCATTGTGTAATCATCTCTCTCTGTAAATCATATATACCAGCAATTGCTGATCAATAGCATCATCAGAAAATTCTCCAGCACTCCATTGTTCCTCTGATCTAAATTTTCACAACCTCCCTCATCTTCAGGTTCTAATATTACGTTTTGTAATTTCATTCACATATGTAGTTATATACCCTACAGTCCCATACTAAAACTTGAAACTGCAGGTTCTCTTCTACCATCTAAACAGACTCAGTCAAATGGAACTCCAGACATTGAAGTTATCATTCCAGAAGACATAGAAGAGGATGAAGATGAAATACCTCTTTCCAAGAGACCACGAAGATGCAAGGAGATTCAAGATAAACCACCTGGTTTGGTACGTGGTCTACAGCATGGCGTTCTTGATCATGCCACAACCTCAAATACTCTGGTACAGTTCTCCTCGAATCTAATCAATGTTTGCACAGGATCCTAAACAAGAAAGGATGGATTCTGGTTCTCTTACAAGCGCTTTGTAGCTTTTCTTGTATATATATTTCGTTGATATGATACATGGATATGTTTTCTCAATGCAGGGTAAAAGTACAGCCCAGAGTTCACCTTCAGCTACTGGAGTTCCACCCTTGCAAAGCTCAGGTCTAGATAATATCAAAGCACCTTTTCCATCAGAGACGAATGATGCAGCCTCAACAGCCAGAAATGATGTTCTCACATTTTTGAACACCAGTTTGTCTTATTTGGTTGATATGGAAGAGGGATTTAATAGATTTAAGACAGCCATTCAAGCTCTTGTGAACTCAGGATATGCATCTTCCATAGATATCCCAGTGCTGCAAAGTCAACTCCAGGAGTTGGAGGCTCGCCTTCCAGACATCAGAGCTGCCAAAAGGGAACCAACTTCTGTTGATGAAGGCTTGACTCTTCTCCCATATGCCACCTGTAAGATGGAAAGCTCGCTGAAGCAGTGTTCTGAAATTGACGACAGGGTGAAGAAGTTGAACACTAGACTGGCAGAGCTTGAAGGCATATGAGATATTGGCTATCCCTTGACAATCGTCAAAACACAATTGCCTGGAAGATCATCAAGAAAAGAGATTGAAGATGTTGGCATCTCTCACCTATCTCTTTGGGATATCAGGTAGTTCATGCATCCCATAACATGATTTTCATTTAGGATAGCAACTGTTGCTCATATCCCTGTTAGTCTGTTTGACATCTATTGGTCTGTGCATATCTGATTTCAGTCGCCTAGATGATTTCCGAGTCTGTATGCTAGTGTTTAGATCTTCCTTGATTCAGAATACAAACGCTTGTGTACATGATAGTTGACTTCGGCTGATTTAAGGTGTCTTAAGCTCTCATGTGACTTTTGGGAAAGTGTATCATGGCTTTACAGCCTGGACAGCTTTTTTGTCTGTTTCAAATCTGCTTTTCGCATGCCTACTGAAACTGTGTTTACCATTTCTAGCATATGTTTTGGAGAGTCTCGTTTCCCTCCTATAACACTCCTTGCTTAAAATGGAATTAGATAATGACCTTGTATGGTGTCGATTTGAACATATGTTTGCCTTGCAAACCGTGATGTGTTGTGTCAATATCTTGGACAGCTTTTTGGGCTGCAATAGAGCTGCTGCTCATGCTGTCATTTCACGTGCCTCTCTGAGAACGTTGAACTCTGTTTTGTTCTGTTCACTAACTGCTATACTAAACTGCATATATATATACAGTGCAAAAAGCTGTTCGGCTGGTTGGTTGTGTGAGTTAATTGAGGTTCTTGGGTTATTCTGTTTAGGCATTCTTTGAGAGCACATTCGTGTGTTGTTTCTCTTCTGTTCTCTCTCTCTCTCTCTCATGTCTTTTGGTTGCTCATAACTGTGCATAATAGACATGGTTTCTAAAACATAAAAACTGTTTTCCAAAACTCATATGCATCATTGCATTGTGCATTCCATAGAGATAAAGTGTGGAGATGCCCAACCCATGAAGTTGTTCAAGAAGGTTTTAACTTAAAGAGTAGTTAAAGATCTGTATTGATACTTCTGTTTCTCTTTCCAAGTGTAAGCACATAGATTAGAGTAGTGTAGCTCTGGTTGTACTAGTGGGTAGACTAGTCGGGATAGCATAAGGGTTATGTATCCTCAGAGTGCCAGAAACTTGTAATTGTGTGAGTTACAAATTAGTGGAAAGATTTGTCCCTCAAGAGTTAGGGGCACGCAGTTTTGATCCTGTTGTAGGATTTCTGCGTCACCAAAAATATCTGGTGTTATTCTTTTCTTACTGCTCTTTCCTTATTACTCGTAACCTGTATATTGGGATAGGACAATATATTGCTATCCCAAGAACAGAATTAAACGAAAAAGTGGTAAAGGCCTATTCACCCCCCCCCCCCCCCCCCCCCCCCCCTTTAGGACCTTCAGAGCTTGAAGCCGAGACTGCTTTAGTAAAGCCAAACGTGATCAAGCCCTGGGTGAACTGAAACTTGAGCTAGAGATGAGGGCACCAATTCAGCAAATTCTGGATAGAGTCAACGAACTCAAAGCGAAGAAAACTGAAGTGGAAACTCGGATGTCTGGAACCATAAAACTCTATGACACCATCAAGGGGTCACTGAAGGCTCAACTGGGATTGAACAAGGTCATAGCAGAAACCTAGCAAAGACCAAAAGCTCTGACATAACATTGGAAACCTTTTGTATCTTGTTTCACAATTCCCTGCTGTTTCCAAATCAAGGGATACAATAAAACATGTAAAAACTGAGGATCAGGAGACAAGAAAACATGTAAAATATCTTATTGTCTACATTAATGTACAAAACTGGGAAGCTTCTTCCTCGATCCTAATTTGTTAGGAGCTTTCAATCTCTATCACATTGCGTCCATGGCTATGCGTTAAGAATTGTTGGATGTGCGGACCAAAAGCTTGGATCGATAATATTGCAGTGCTCTACAGCAACAGCAGATGATGTATTATTGTTGTCGTCTTTCTCTGTAACGTCGCCATTTTCCCGGAATATGGGGGAACCATGGCCGAACATGGCAAGCAATTCCCTATATTCGATACCGAATTGCTTGAGCAGTTTATCTTTGTCAACAGCTCGAGTACCCTGGGGGAATGTAAAGTTGAAACAACCAACGGTTTATCATGAGATTACTTTCTTAATTACCCTTGTGGATTTGAAGAAAACATTGATAAATAGTTTTCCTAAGGGAAATAGGAAAACGAATGAAAAATAACAAACTGGCTGGAAAAGTGATTTACCATCAGAAAATTCTGAGCTTCACGTTTGGTCTTTCCAGACTTAACGAGCTCCCAAAAACAAGTGTTGTATTGAGTGTTGATATGGCCTGCAACCACACTTAAACAAGCTGATGAGCACGTTCTGATTCTATATCTCTATTATTTAAAAAAAAAACTGAAAAGAAAGAGTTACCGTCTTGTTTTGTGTTTTAGTTTACTAAAACGTTTAGATGAAGAAATACTCACAATCAACTTGTCTCCACGCCAGATAATCTCGAAGAATTTCGGATGATGGATTGCATGCAGCACGGCCATCAAAGTAAGGAGGGCTCTTCAAATCTTTCTCAGGGAAGACATCTTTCTGTTTCTACCGGATTACGCGAGACGCAATCAAGCAGAAGCAAGTACGAGCTCTTCTCTTCCTCGTCCGAACGCTCGGGCTGTTCGGGCGATCGGGTGCCCTTCTGCTCTTCGGTCATGCGAGTTCTCTCTTCGGGTGGTTGACTCTTCCTTCGGGCTATCCGCTGTTCGGATGGTCGGGCGCTCTCCTACTCTTCGGGTGATCGGATATGTGTGTTCGGGTTCGGCTGTTAGAAGAATACAACGACAAACGGGCGGTCAGATGGTCGAGACAGGGGTGGCCTACCTTCAACGCTCCGATGCCTAAGTTAGAAGATGTATTAGATTCAACGCTCTGATGCCTAAGTTAGAAGATGTATTGAATATAACAGTCAAGCGAACGTGTAAGAAAGTAGGTTGGAGTATTGAATGGAATTGAATGCCTAGAATCGAATCCCCTTACCTGTAGTAAATGTCTTACCTATATAGATGGTTGAGATTGTTGCTTGCTTGTGTTCTTCGATGTGGGATGGAGCTGTTTTTACTGTCATATGGTCCGTGCATTCGGATGTGTGCCTGTCGGGCGCGTGCGCACTCGGATGGAGTCGGTCTTGTGAGCGAAGTTGTAACCTTCCTGGTGGTCTTTCGGGTGGTCGGATAGGTGTCGATCCAGCTGCTTAAGAGGGTAAGCATATGTTTAATCCTGTTAACTCGGACCTATACTAACACTTTCCATTTCGTTGTGTACATGGAAGTATAGAATGACAGAATGACAGATACTATTTCACTGCAAAAGGAAAATATTGTTAGTCACTCTTAGAAGAAAATTAATAAGAACCCCAACACTTTATAATAGCGTAAACAAACTAGGAACTCTGGAGAGGTTAATAAAGCAAAAACCTTGCTCGCCTTTGATACAACTGAGAGTCTTTCTTCAATACAAAACTGCAAATTACAGAAACAATAAGCTAGATGAGACATATATGCACAATAACAAAGTTGGTTAAGCCATATTTTGGTACCTGTACTCATCACTGACGCCATAGGCAAAGACTATGTCTTCATGAAACTTTTTTACAACAGCCTTTGCACATTCATTCATAAGATTGAGAGCCTCATCATCATTAGGCTTCTTAAAATCATGAGTTTCAGAAAATCTGCCAAATGCCCAAAGGGAACAATGTGCATCATTCCAAAGTGCTAACATATAGAAAACTAGAAATTGCATGAATCCTTATAGAAAATTTGATTATTCTGAGTTACCTATTTATATGCTAGTTTTCATTTAGTAGGATAAGGGTGTTAACTTAAGGATAATTTACCCGTGGAAATGGCAACCATCGATTCGAATGACAATCCAAGTCGATGGCATCAACTTTTTTCCAAACTGAAAGGACCGGAGAAAATTTGGATCAACTTTTCCAATGTCCTTTGCAAAACTACCGAGCTCGTTCACAAGACTTTTGTGACTGTTCCAAAAGCTTATCCCTGCTATATTCTTTGAATTTACATTCTTTGAATCGTCGTCTGTGCTTAGAACAAAACAACCGCTCTCATTGTGCTCCCGAATAATCCAGGATCCTTGACGAAACATTTTATCCAAATCTCGGTAATTGATCTTAAACTTTTCAAAAAGAAGGTTATTTTTCTCTCCTTTACTGGTGCCCTGCAGATTGCAGCCACAATTATTTACAAGCAGTCAACAAATTATATCAAGACTAGGTAGAAACCCGCGCCCAGGCGCGGTTTGCCAATGAAATGAAATTGCAAGTTTAAAATGTGTTGTATGAAATACAAAATGTAGATGATCATCATTATTCATTAACATTAAGATTGACTAAATAGAAAGATATAAAAGAATATTACAATACATGTAGTTTCCAGTGGAGTTTTTGTAGCACAACAAAAGACCACTTTTTCGAAAGCACAAAAACTACATTAAGATATTCTACAATGACACGATATGAAAATTTAGAAGATAAATTATATTACATTATAAATATTGAATCATAATCCATATAAAACGTAATACAATCAAAATCTTGATCAGCTCCCCACTGATTCTGTAGCCAACACACAGAAAAATCACACAATTTGCAATCATGAGTACCCACAACAGTTATTAATTGCAAAATGATTCAACTGGACGTAGATCGTGAGAGATCCATATCGAGATATCGAAAAAGTCCCGGGAATGCACAATCAATCGGAATCCATATTTGATGGTTGTGCCATGCTTAGATAGAAGAACAAAAACAAAGACAATGGAAGAAAAATGACCATTTCCAACCTCGGAAAATGATTGTCCAGATTATTTGATGTTTGTACCATGCTTAGCATATATGATTAAGCTCCCATCGGTTATCTTTTTGCATACCTTAGATATAATCCATCGAAATTAAACCGTATAGTAACCACGGATTTTTTATCATGAACCTCCTCCTCATCACGTACTGTCAACATTGTCCATCTCATTCTCGAACACATGCATAACAAACGGGCTAGTCGAGGTTCTCCCATCACTCTTCCAATTCGGCATATCCCTAAACTAAATAAGCAAAACACAACACCTCAGCACATAAATTCATCCATTACTAAAATGGTAAATCTTCAACAACAACAATAAAAATTTACCGCGATTTTTCTTTGGAAAATGGCAAGGGAATCTTAGACCCACTATTAATCTTGATTTTGAGGTTATTGAGCTCCGATATGAGATCCTCAAAGCTCCAATCAAGGTTGGGATCAAGTGTAATGCTGTAAGCCTTATTAGAGGAACGGAGCTCCAACTTCATAGCTCCCCTGCACACATAAATTATAATTTAGACCAAAACCCAATACAACCCACAATCTCAAATTCCATAAAGTCCAAACCTTTACCGTGTCTACCACCAAAAAATCCAAGCTTTTGCTTACTCACCAATAAAAATAAAATAAAAAATAAAGTTACGCACTCACATTGTCATTGTTGGAAACTCAAATCAATCCAATTGTTCAAGGCTGAAGAACAAAACACCGCCCTCAATCGGCAGTGGCCATAATCATGAGGAAGCTTTGACTTCGATGAAGAGCTGAGGAGAATCAATTTGAATCTGGACTGTCCAGATTATTTTATGGTTGTACCTACCTCGATTTCGGTAGAGAGGATGGTAATATCAAAGAAATTGAAAATCGCAAGAGAGATAGAAGTTGAGAGATGCAAGGAGATAGAGATACGTTGTTGTGTGAGAGGCTGAGAGATAAGGTTTGGAACTTGGGATATGTGGGAGACGCAAGGGGAGAGAGAGAGGGAGAATTAGTAGCTGCCATGCTTCGCACGCTTGGAGCACTGTTTCGCTTAAGAACAGTGAAATTAGTGTAAGTAACAGTGTTTTTGTACAAAGGACGGGAATTGTTATATAGTAAACTCGTAGTGGCCATATATACTTGTTGTCATCTTTAACCCAGTCTGTTGTGCAACACTGTTCCAACTTCTTCAGATGTGGCCACTGCTTCAAATTCACTGCAATAGTCTTTAACATCCCAATTGAAAGCAATATAAAAAACACAGCAAAAATAACAAAAATGGAAATTGAAACCCAGGATTTGATCAATTCACATGAAACAAAAAAAGCCCAGAAAAACAACTGGATCCAAGGCTACTGATCAATCAAACATAATCGAAAAAAAGAAACATACAACTGCTCAATCAAATATAATTGGAAAAAGACATACCACTTATCAATCGAACATAAATGAACTGAATTTGGAGGAAAAAAGAAATAGAAATTTAGATACCAAAAGAACAAACAGATTAGTAAACTGATACTAATCCATACCAGCTTGGTTTTGCGATCGACATTGACCTGAACTCTATCTGATTCTGTGCCTTTTTAATCCCTGAATCATGAACACCAGCCTTTGCCTACTTCAAACCGAATCCCCTGTCGGATCAAGGATTGGCTGTGGGTATAGGTGCTCATGGGTTACTGATCAATCAAAGATAATCGGAAGAAAAAAAAAGATCCAATTATAAGTCTGGAATATTTGCTTCAGCTACTCTTACATGTATATTTGCATACCCAATTATATATAGTAGATCAGAAACCAGAACCCACACTATATTACCGTAAACAAAATGGCGACAATCTTAGATCAAAAACCAGAACCCACACTATATCACCGTAAGCAAACAAAATGGAAGGAAATCAATGCGTAATGAACTAACCTCAATCAATTGCAAAGTCGACCGCGAGAACAAAGACCACAGAGGAGTGAGAGAGAGCTAGAGCGAGATTGAGTTAGGACCTGGATAGGACCGATGGGTGGAGAAGGGAGAAAAGATCCCCTTAATCGATGGACTTGAATCGGTGAACACTGAATGACTGCAGAAAACCGAGAGAGAGATTGTACGGGCTGAGAGGCTGAGAGCAAATGACAAAGATGACACAAAGAGAGGGGTTAGGGGAACCCTTCGCACGCCCCGCACGTAGGAAATTTTTGGACGAAAATATCCCCTTTAAACAGTAAAAGTAACAGTGAAACCCTTGCTTCACAATTGTTAGATAGTAAATTTAATTTTCCGACCTCTAATAACATTAGTGCTTCACTTTCGGTCTTTCCACTATTAATCAACTCCCATTGACAAGTATTCCGCAGATTATTTGTATGACCTGCTCTATGCAAAAGATTCCGATCCCAAAGTCAGGCTTGTCACCTGAAGATGACTACTGAAACACCATTACAAAACTACTTACAATCATTTTGTCTCCACAAAAGATAAGACTGAAGGACTTCAATGTCACCACAGGTTATAACCTTTGCACGAAATGAGGGGGAGTATCTTAACTCCTTATGAGGAAATTTTTCTCTCCATTCTATGACATATACTGAGCAGAAGAAAGATACTATAACAGACTCTATTTTGCTGCATGGATAATACAGAAAAAAAATACAGCTTTTATATATTACAATGATAGCAAGTACAATATTATCGGATGCATGAGAGTGAAGAAATTAAACCTGGCACACCTCTTATAAAACTTGGACGTCTTCTTGAAAACAAAGCTAAATTATTTAGAAAACAACATGGTCAGGCTCTCTCATACAATCAAATGAAAATAAAACACACACACAGTCTACATTGAACTCAAAAAAAATACCTGTACTCGTCACTGAACCCATATGAAAAAACAATGTCTGGAAACTTCTCCAGCACTTTCACTGCGCACTTATTCATCAAAGTCAATGCTTGCTCATCATTTGGTTTCTCAAACTCATGCTCTTTCGCAAACCTTAAAAAGAGGGAAAAGCATGATGACGTCATTATCTCAAGCACACACACGTACAGAGTAGCATGCATATCTTATCTTATGAGAGAATTATAGGTGATAGCTAATCTATCTAGTCAGGAAGCTGTAAGTACCTTCGAAAATCATGACCATCTATTCGAACAACGATCAAGTTAGGCAAGAAGATCTCATCTTCAAATTAATATGACTTGACATACTCATATCTACTGTTTGCCATCTCAACAATGCTCGACTTGCTCTAATAGAGCAAGTCGTTGTTAACAGTGCATCATAGCTAGACCAGAAAGCCATTCATATTACATTCATCAGTTCACCAACAAATGCTATAAAAGAAGTCAACTTTTCAGTAACTCCGGTTCTTAATTAGAAAATATAGGAAGAAAACAACTTGTATTCAATGAATATTAATCAACATAAAAAATCAGTATATTACCTACAACGAGTATTGTATACACTTCTATTATCACACAATACATGAACTCATCTTTAAAAATCCCAAACTTATGCCATGTTCATTAAGTTAAACTAGATAAGTAACCAAAGAACATTGGTGAAATGCAAACATATATACAGTGGCTATATCCGAAGCAGGTACTGACAAAACTTGTAATACAAGGCACCACATAAACCAATCATATTAACTAGCTGATCGCGAGGAAGATGAATTTGATCAGAATCATAAGTCCATAAATATGGACTCGATTTATAATCTGGAAGTTTATGCGAAACGATTATAAATCATTTGGTTGTCTCTATATAGATATATATATATATATATATATAGCTAGATACCTGGTGTGAAAATTAGAGGGTGACCTAATTGTTCGTTGAAGTTTGCATTGAACATATGGCAGAGAAGAAAGAGAGTCAAATCTAAATCATAAGATGAAACAAGTAGGGAGAAGTACCTTGAGAAATTTAGATAGGAAGAGATTGCGGGAAACTAATACAGAGAGGTTTTGCGTTTACAGAACAGCAGGGTTTAACAGGCAACTACAAATTGAGAATGAGACCAAATTGGACGAGATGGACTTCTTACATTGCATTTTGGGCCGAGCATATTACAGCTTCCGGGCTCTCTTCTCACAACAATTGAGGGTTTTTTTTTTATTAAAATTTGTAAACTTCTTTTAGAAAATAAAAATAAATAAATAAATAAACAGCAATCCTAAAAGACATTAGTGCCGTAGTTAGTAGTGATACTTTAACCAACCCTAAAAGGCAAAGTAACCCACAGTCAAAATACCCTACCGGCAAAGTTTCTTGTCACCTGTGCTTTGAAGCAGCAAATCTCCCAGAGCACCATTTACCAATTATCACAGGCACGATCTCCATCAGTGAAATTTCTACTCGTAGTCACAAAAGGAACACAAAGATGGAAACCTTCAAGTCTTCAACCACTACGCTAAGTCGCCAACCACCACGTAATTTGTACAATGTTGGGTTTGCAACGTATATCTCTATATTGTATATACTATGTAGCAGTATATGCGTATACTGATGCTACAACAGTACAAGTGTACAACAAAACCACAATCCAACAGCACATTATTTGTCCTCGTAGAGCCATGAAACCACTAGTAAATTTTAGTTCAGGCCCACCAAAGGCACCTGTTATTTTCAAGTTATATCAGCAGCTACTAATCCAGCCAAACCATACAGAAACAAAGAGAAGGATCCCAAGATGTGAATAGCACCAAACAACAACAAGAGGACATAACATAAACATTATCTCGAAGGGTCTGTACAACAAACTGGAGGAACAACTTCAGTCACCTAATTTACCATGTCAATTTTTGGGGATAAGCTTTTATGTCTATAACCCAATTGCTCTTCTAAATTACAAACCAATTCCACAAACCAGAACAATCTTTAAGCAACACTGATGGACATGCCCTGGAAAGCCGAATGCTTGGAAGATGATGACGACGATGATGACGCCCTCGAGTTCATTGACAAGGAGAGGTTGAGAGCTAGAGACGACCCGTCAATTCCCGAATTCAAGTTTAGATCGGATGGCGTTGTATACCGAGCAACGGGATGGGGACTCCCCACTGGATTTCCATGTCCCAGTATTAGATTCCTTGTTGGATCCTCGGTGGGAACTTGTGCGACAGCTGGACCTACATTCATCGGGAAAATTGGCATCATCGAAAATCCATTAGAACTGGAAGATTCAATTTGCGGTGGAGGAGGTGGCAACGGATGCGAATGAGACATGTTATCTTGATGTTGTACTTTTTGCTCTTCTTCCATTGGGGTTGCAGGCACCTAACAAACAGAAAAATGAGATTCTCATGATAAGCTTAACATTCCATCTACAATGAAAAACAAAGCAATACCACCCACTCAAACACAACTACAAATCACTAAAATCTCAACTAGTTATTCAAGCTCATAAAACCATTAAACCCCAGATCACCATATAAACTAATCAGATATGGATCTAAACATATCACCATCTAAACAGTTAAGGCTTGAGAGATTGGAGTTGTTACCGAATCGGTGGTGATATCGAAGAGGCTAGATCTACGGCGGCGGCGATTGTGATTGCTGCGGCGGAGGAAGTACTTCTGCGCATGACTGGCCACCTGAGTCGGCGTACGAGTCTTGACATAGTTCCTTGAGATCCCTCTCCAGTCTCCTTTCCCAACTTTCTGCAATCCAAGCAGAAACAGCTTGTGCTCATCTTCCGTCCACGGCACACCTGATCACCACCACCACACAAACATCATCAATCAAAAATCCACATAATTTCTCAAATTAAAAATAAATAAAATAATTAATCTGATCACTCATCAAATCTCTTCAATAAATCACATGCAAAGTAATAATTACTCAGATGATCGGAAAAATTCAACACTGACCTCGCTTGCGTTCTCGATCGCGATTCCCGCCAGAATTGTGAACGACGTCGTTCTCGGAGGCGTAACCTACGGCGGCGGTCACGGCGGCGGATGCGTCGTCCTTTCCGGCGATTTTGTTGTCGGAGGCCTCGGTTGGGGTTTCGTACTGAGAGAGATTGTTGAGACTGACGCTCTTCCTCATGGAGTCGACGACGACGCGCACGCCGAACAGCATGAACTCTTTGGCCGCTCCGGCGGGATCGACGGTGGAGCAAGTCCCGGCCATCTCCCAATAGATCTCAGCCGTACACGAATACAGAAAGAGAGAGAGAGAGAGAGATGAAAGGAGACGAAGAAAACGAAGAAGAAGAGGATTGGGATTTTCAAGCTTTGTTCGAGTCTGTGGGTGATGAGTGTTATATATATACGTGGAATTTTAAGGAAAAAATGGTTTGTTTATTAACTTACCTAAAATAAAAAGGTAAAAAGTAAATAAGAGGGCCGGCCCATGTGGATTGTGGATTAAGCGGTGTAAAGGTACGGGCTTTGTCCTGGTACTGACACGTGGAATTTAATACTCTCACTGGGTACCTTTTGGTGTTTTATGCTGTCTGGTTATCATATCTTCTCTCCTAAGCAAATCCCGTAAACTAAGGCTAGTGTAGTGGTGAACGTTCAAAATGTGATGGAATTTTGTAATGTTAGGTTAATGTAATTGATTATAAACGTGATTAAAAGAAAAGTTGGAACATATAGTCTGAATTTTTAGGCTACTAGAGGATTAGTAATTTAGACTTATAGGTTATGTAACGTTTTCAAGATGTTATGTACGGTTTTGAAGATATAGTGCCCATTGAAGGACCAATTTTTTGAATTTAATTGCAAGCGGATAGAGGAATAGGAACTTTGTATTTTGATTCACGAATAATTAGTCAAACACAAGATATAGATTCGTCAAAAAATTATATGATTTCCACATTTACATAATACAATTAAAATGAAATATCAGGTGGATTAAATTTAACGATATTAAAATGAACTAAATTCTGATATTGATATAAGAAGGCAAACAAGATATTTAAAATTTGGAGAAAATGTCAATTGCTATAAAATTGCCACAACCAATGTGGGCACATCAGCACATGGAACATGAGCATGCTTGTATGACAAAATGCAATTCCTTCAAAGCTTTTTAATTTTGACCCAACAAAATTAAAGATCATGAATGAAGATGCCATTAGGTGCTCTATACTCACTCATATATCCAATATAAGTTGTGAGTCAAGTGATGTGACAACTATTGCCAATATGCATATGTAAATACAAAGATTCCCAAATTTCATTGTGGATTTGCCCCAAATCCGAATCATACATATAACATTTTGAATTAGATTGCACAAACCTCCGATCTGATTTGTCCTTGGATCAAGTTGGAAGCAAAATAAACATACTAAAACACAATGTCATGGGCCTCAACTCAACCACCAATTCATGCTGTCTTTTAGAATCTAAATGAAAGAGCATCGCACATGGTGGTGACTGGTTATGCATTTTTCCACAAATAATTTAACCTATCTCTTAATCTTGCTTTCACTTCTTTAATACTTTATTTCTTTATCCAGTCAAACCTAACTATGTTCATCGATAACAGAGAAACCAATCGTATAAAATAACTCACCCAAACAGTTGAACGCCAAACTCTACGCAGAAAAGAGTTGCTCTAGAAATCTTAGTTTTTCTTTCGTCGAGTCCAAATCGAAACGACAACGTCGCCCCCACTTGCCATCATTAGTTTACTTACAATCTGTGATTAATTAGTGACAAAAAACCAGCTCAATGCTAATTGTATTGTTATGGTGATCATCATAAAATATACATTTAAGTACTTAATCACTAGATGATAACTTAATTAAGAAATGGGATGGGGGAATATGGACCGTCGAGTTCGCATATTCGGTTTTTGGTCCACTAAAGAAAAAGATGAGCCAGATTTTTTTACGTTATCGTTTTAAGTCTGTACGTAATATTTTTTTACAAGCTCACTTTCGTGGTGGTGGGCTAGGATAGGATAAGCCCAAAGATAAGGTTTTCTCTGTTTTGGGGCTCCACCATGCATAGTTTCTTTGATTCTAGACATGAACCTAACATGGGAGCTCATTGTTTCCCTTATCTGAAGAGTAGTGAAAATTTGGATTGCAATTCATATGGTTACGAAAGTAACACTATGGGATCTTTGTACGCAATTCAAATGAGTTGTCTACACTATCTTTTTTTTATCGGTGACTAATAACTTGTTTTAACCCTTTTCGTCTCTCAAAAATATTCAGAGACTCTTATCAACTCGACAATTTATAACTCAGCAAGTTTGATTTCTTAAAGTAACACCATTTAAGAGATGAAAATGGTCACACATCCAATGACTGTGATTCAAAGACACAAAAATTATGATAAGGCCGTGTTATTTATTTTCAATCGCAACATTTAGATGTGTTCATTCTTTTCCATCTCTTAGATGATGTCCCTTAGGTGCCCAAGCCACTATAGCTCAGTTAGGTGTTTGATTCTTAATTCAATGACATTCTCGTTATGATTCATTGTCTTAATTGATCTTAATTAGAAGAAATCTTTTGAAGAATCCCATCTAGTATTTCATACATTAGCACACTTAGCTAGTGTTTGTAGTTTAGATGACATATGGTATAAGGAAACTCCTGCTTTGTATTCACAATGTTGTCTTCGAAGACCAGTGATTTATCTCTCGAAGTTCTGGTATTACGTCCCCTCCTCTACTATGTTTAATCAGAACGGACGTAGGGATCAGCTATGAGCTTATAAGCTGGTACCAGATCCCTTATCAGAAGAAAAAAAAACACACACAAAAATCAGCAGAGTTACTTATGAGTATGACACACACACAAAAGATCAAATAATGCAAAAATAAAAATTAAGAAGAAAAAGAAACACACGAGGACAAACCCTATCACTTCTTGGATGAAGAAAATCCACCAAATCCTATCAATGCCGCAACTTCATGGTCCAAAATTCTTTCAGCTAATTCCCCCTCTCCTTCTATTCTATTATTCTTCCCCCTCTCTCGGCGTCGCCGCTTCCTCTCCTTCTCTTCTCGCAGCTGCTCCGCCACCCTCTCATCAAAATCTAGTTCCGTAAACAATGCTTCCTGCTTCTCAAGTCGGCTTTGCACCTTTTCAAGAGTCGCACGCTCTACCCGCATAGACATGCCACAAGCCTTTCTTTGGTGTTTCTTGCCATTGATGTGATCCAAGAAGCTTGCGGAGTCTTTCACAACGCACTCGCAAGCCGAGCATGAGTAACCTGCATGCTGGCTCGGAGGTAGTGTTGGATTGAGCACATGTATTTGCCCTAACCGAGCTTCGAGGTTTATATAGTGTGTCCTGTGCTTCAATGGCTTCCTCTGAACATGAGGACCTCTCGATTTCGACTGCTTGTCCTCCTCTTCCTCCCGCTTCTGCCGCTGGCGGGCTAGCTCAGCGTACTCTTCTGGGTTGAACCTTCTTCTATGAGTGTCGTTATCTACTCCAACTACAATTGTACTAGCGTGAGCCATGGCTACGGTAGCTAATTTCAGTACAAAGTAGCTATGTAATTATGTACCAATATATAGATTTCGTATAGTCATATAGGTGATATGTAAGTCCTATTCCTATTAAAGCAAGGAATATTGAAAAGA
Source organism: Geum urbanum (assembly GCA_946800695.1). Classification (NCBI taxonomy): domain Eukaryota; kingdom Viridiplantae; phylum Streptophyta; class Magnoliopsida; order Rosales; family Rosaceae; genus Geum; species Geum urbanum. Next base: position 49,414,511 of record OX327011.1, read on the forward strand.
CATTTAATCTGTTAAAGTTGAGATATGTTGGTATGTAGCCAATGAACAAAACCGTGGTCGTGCCGGAGTGGTTATCGGGCATGACTAGAAATCATGTGGGCTTTGCCCGCGCAGGTTCGAATCCTGCCGACCACGTTTTTGTTTTTCGTGAAGTCCTTGCTCTAGAAAAGTCGTATGCACCTCTAATTCTCTGTAAATCAAGGGACCAGATAGTTCACTTTCTTTTCTCAAAAGATTTAGATGTGAAAATATAATGTACATTTTACATTTTACACAAGAAGAAAGAATAATGTAGAGCTATAATCCCAAAAAAATCTAGAGCTACAAAACTAGAATCCTTGACACCTCTTGGTCTTTCTGAGGTAATCCAGGATCAGGTAGAGAGCTAGCAATAACCGTGGAACTGATATTTTACCCAGGATTGAGCACTGTAATCGCAATGTGGTCAATGCTGCTGCCATCTTTTCGAGCTCAAAACTTGGGCTGCTATGGACCGGGAAACCATTCTAGTGAAAAGGGGAAAAGTAAACTTCCCAAACCCTTGGTAATTGATGAGTATACTATTCTACTTAAACTGTGCTTGTCAAAAGCTCTGATCTTGTCCTAACTGTCGCATCAGAACTGGTACCATTATAGCGAACACTATCAACATCGGTGGATGATGTTTTAGTGCCTGGAGGAGGAAAAGGTGCATTACTTAAAGTAATTATACTGTTACTGCTGGATCCATCTGCAGATGGTTCAATGCTCGTGAGAATCTTCTTCAGCTGAGACCGTTGGCAGAGAATTCGACCGTTGTTCCATTTTGGGAAATTGAAAGCCCCTGACATGTTATCCTGCAAGAACGAATAGGCGGCCTTTGCAACTGGTAGTTCTTGTGTTTTAGAGCTTTTTTCCATCTTCCCCCGTCTGTTACACAAAAAAAACATCACTAACAGAAAGACCAAACCGAAGTATGCAATATTCAAGGTTATGTGTAGGACTGGAACCTAGACAATGTTTGCAAGAGCAAAGACAACTTTTAATTCATTGGATTTAATTCACCTATGAACTTATCAAACTCTCTATTACAAGTAGGACTATATCATCAGTTTCAGATACTTAAACACAAACGTAGATTCAGGCATTGTCCAAACATAGACCCCAATGATAAGAACCTGCTATAGCTTAACTGATATGAGGTGAAATAAAGATACACCTATATCTTGGTTACTGTCAGACTAGACTACTTACAATATAATCACACAAAAAATTGTAGACGGAAAATCGGAACTTACACCACAACAACAGTTGCAAGATTGGGAAGATCCTCGCCATTCAGGAACATCTCATAGATATTGTTTAGCCAAACTGACAATGCTGCATATGCACCACCTTCCCACATCCTGCAAAACGGTCAATGATAAGATTGAAAACAAACCCAAGTAAGAGAACAGAACCTAATAAGAAAAAGGTTTCACATACCTGTGCACATCAATAGCCCATACAAGTTTATTTTTACGGAGAAGTTCAGGAAACAGCCCTCGTTGTGTCGCTTCATTAAGAACTCGCACAGCTCTTTGTTTCTGACCCAGCCACCAAAGTGCTTCTATTAGAGTGTTGTAGAACCTCATTCCTAGCCCACATCCTTCGGATTTTAGTTTGTCAAAAACATACTCTACCATCTGCCAGTTAGACTCGTCGTCATAATCTCCTTTTATCATCTGCCCCATAACTTGATGAATATTTGATACCCTATTTGTGAGCATCTCATTCAGTAACTTATTGGCATCATCCCACCTGAATCAAGAAGACTACGAGTTTATAAAAATCATCACCTAATAGATATCTTTTGTGTTTGTGTCAATACAACATCTGGTTTTGGATATTGGCAAGTGATATATATCAATGGCTTCCTACCATAAAGAAGGAAATAAATTTTGTGTTATATAACTGAGTGAGTGCTGACCTGTCTGTCTTTGCATAAACAGCAAGCATCATGCAGTAACACATAACACTGGGCAATATTCCTGAAGCTTTTATCTCTTGGAAGTGCTCCTCACACTCATCAATAAGACCTGCAACGCTATATACGCTCAAAACTGCTTCAAGGGTGCACTCATCGGGATCACATCTTCTCTTTTCCATGTCAACGTATGTCCTTATAGCTTCTTCATATTGACCTCCTTGCCTAAAAGCTTCAATCATTCCATTGAATGAACTTGCATTTCTTGCTACACCAACCTGACCCATTATCGACAAGATTTGTTCAGTCTCCTTATACAATCCACCTCTCGCATATGCATGAATAAGCGAATTAAAGCTTTCAACTGTCGGTCTACTACCCACTTCATTCATTGTATTGAAGGCAACAAGAGCTTCGTCATACAATGCTGCTTGCCCATATGCTTCAATAACCCCATCATAAGCCTTCGAACTAGGCACTATTCCTCGCTCATTCATATGAAGCAAAATGCTCTTGGCATCCTCATGGAGTCCTCCTTTCCCACAAGCATAAATCAACCCTTCATACGTCTCCATATTCGGCTCAATATTCTCCTCCACCATGTCATGAAACAAAGTCACCACCTCCTGGAAATACCCACCTTCCCCAAACACCTGTATGAGAATGTTATACGTCGCAGCATCAGGCTCCGTACTACTCACTTTCATCTCAAGAAAAAGCTCCCTAACATCATCATACCTCCCATGCCTCCCATACAAATTCAACAATATACTATAGGTAGCCGCATTCGGCATACACCCTGCCGCCTGCATCTGCCTAAACACACCCATTGCCTCCCTTATCGACCCCAACTCTGCATACGCCTCCAACAACACATTATACGAACTAATATCCGGCAAATTCCCTCCGGACTCCATCCCTTTAAGCAACTCGGAAACCTTCTCTAACTTATCCAATTTCCCATAAGTTTCGACAAGATAACTATACGTGGTTATATCCGGCACTATCCCTCCCTCGTTCATCGTCCTAAACACCATCTCCGCCTCGTCCCCTAACCCTCTACCGGCGCAGGCGCTAAGCAAAGTGTTGTAAGTAACAATGTCCGGTTGAACACCCTCATGTCTCATCTCCGCAAACAAGCCCAACAACCCTTCCCAATCCAACCCTCCCCTAGCGCAAGCATTCAAAACAGTATTATATGTCAATATATTCGGCGAAACTCTATCTTTCTTCATCGTATCTAGTAATTGAAGCGACATTTCGTACTGACCATTACGCCCGTAGGCATTGATGAGCGCCGTGTAGCTGAAGACGCTGCGGATGACACCTTGACTGGGCATTTCGTCGAAAATTTCGGCGCATTTATCGAGCAAGCCTTCCCTTCCGAGGAGGCTGATCATGATTGTGTAGATGTGCTCGTTCGGCTTGCACCATATCTGTCTCTGCATATACTTGAACAAACGCAGCGACCTCTGCCAATCGCCACGCGCCGCGAACTCTTTGAAGACGAGAGCGAAGTCGTTGAGGGAGAGCTTGTTCTTGAAGATGTCGAGGCAACGCGCGATGCTGCCGCGTGGAGGGAGGCTGGAGAGCTTGTTGATTAGGGTTTCGACGTCGTAGCTGTATTTCCCCTTTTCGACGGTGACGGAAGGGTTGCCGAGGATGAGGTCTTTGGGCTTGGCGCGGACGGCGGCGAAGGAGGAGATGCGGCGGACGTGGAGGTGGTCGACGGAGGAGAGACGGCGAGGGCGTTTGGGGAGGAGAAAGGAGGGGCAGCGGTGGAGGGGTTTAGGGTTTAGGTTGGAGATTGGGGAGGAGAAAGGGGAAGGGGTGGAAATGGAGAAGGTCATTCTGGTAATTTGGGTTGCATCAGAGATTGAGAGAAGCTTTTGGGAAGAATGAAGAAGATAAAGGATTTGGGGGATGTGTGATTTTTCTGGGTGATGAAAATTTTACAGAGGGAGACTGAGCTTGAGCTTGGGGAAGAAGGACACGTGGCGAGTGTTTGTGGATAAAATGGCCCTCGCACGCGGGAGAGATAGTGGGCCGGGTTACCGAGTTGGGCCTTATTGGTAATAGCTGTGGCGGTAACCGATTTTGAAATGGTAGTTAATATTGTTATAAGCTGCTTTCTCATGCTAAAGTGGTAGCGCCAATTTTTATAGTGTTTAGCAAGTCTTTTTTGTTGATCAATGATCCTTGTCTTTTTTTAATGAAAGAAAAAAACCCTCGTATCTCTTGAATCGGTTATTGATGATTATGAATCGTGAAACACATTTTTTAGCATAACTCACAATAAAGACATATATTATTAAAAATATCATACAATGTTGTTTTTGGTTATGCATGATCAAACATGTCTATAAGAAAACTTACATAGCATAGGGAAGCCAAAAATTACATCATATACACCTTTTGTTAGATACTTGATGGATCGAATATTTCATAGAAGTTATTTCTTGTAGCGTTATGTTTTTTCATAATGAATTTTTTATTCGTTTAGACCTCTCGACAATTAACTTCAAGTTCTGTCATAGCGTTCAATCATTTGTATATTATCATACATTTATTATGATTTTACGATTAAATCGCTAAATATAACTAAATATAATAATATAATGTGCTCGGAGAAAAATCATAAGACCGGAGCCCGGAGCTCAGAGGTCGATGGAAGGTTAAAATGGGACGTTATGTAACTGTAATTGTGGTAAATTTCGCAGGTAATAACGAGAATCACCGCAGCCCATAACTGTCGCGACACGCTTCTCGAAACGCGCTCTCTCTCTCTCTCTCTTTTTCCCAGTAAAAGCCAACCCAACAACGTTAAACCCCCACGAGCCGCCACGTCACCCCAAATGGTGGGACCCTTATACTTGATGGGCTCTACGACCCACTCCCTAAAGCTTAAGCGCGGAAAAATACGAAAAGACCAAACTAACCGCACCGTGCCTGTACCATCTTAACAGTCGTGGCAGTCTCGTAAATAAACAACACAACCGAGGCCAAAGCCGTAAAACTCTTAGGAGGAGAGTTTGCCAGTTTCTAACAGACACCACTTTAACTCTTCGTTTCTTCCTTCTTCTACTTTTAGACTCAGACTGCGACTCATTTTTTTCGCCGGAGCAAAAATGGACGATGAGGTAAGCTAATTCCGACGACGACTCTTTTCAAGATTTTGAAGTTTTTAAACTGGGTCTTTGTTATTTTCTTCTCTAGTTTGATTTTCGTTATCTGGGTCGGTTTTTTGTTTTTTTTGGTTTGATGCAGAAATTGACGGCGCTGAAGAAGGCCTACGCCGATATAATCCTCGACACGGCGAAGGAGGCGGCGGCGCGTGTGATGGCGTCGGAGAAGAAATCGGTTCGGCTTCAGAGAGAGATCGATTATGCTAAAGCAGAGGCGGTTCGGATGCTTCTAAGGCTTAAACAGACTTATGATTCTAAGGTGGGATTTGGCTTTTCACTTTTTCTGTGTTTGTTTTTTATCAAGTGATCTGGGTTTTGCTAAAGTTCTCTGCATCTTTAACACATTGTCTGACTCTCGAACACTTAAATTATAGACCTTCATAGAATATAGGTCTTTCTTTATTTTCTAGTAAAGATTTTGGATCTTTGTTAAATAAGTTCATGATTTGATGGAAATGGTTTACTAGTCTCGTCTATTGTTTCGTTTTCCTAGTAAAGTAGTGTCCCAAAGGATCAACTTTGCAATTATTGTCTGCTATTTGGTGTATTTATGCTTCTTGATTGGCTTCAGTTCAGTTATGATCGTGAGTTTTTGCTTTGTTTGACTGGTATTAACAGTTTCAAGCATATTGGTTTTAGCTGTCTTGAGTACCTATTGATGTTTATTTGAGTTGGTGAAGTATGAGCTATCCGTATCAGATTGCCTCTTGATTTTGGTCGTGTTAGTTTTGTAGTGGAGTCAATGCAGGTTGACTGAATGTGACATATGTGCAGGTGGGTGAAGTGGAGATGAAGACCTTGAGTCAACAAGGGAAGATCGATGAACTTGAAGCTCAGCTCCAAGAAGCCGAGGAAATAGTGAGTGATCTTAGGGGAGAGTTGAGTGAAGTGCATGATCAACTGGAGAGGGTGCGAAAGAGGCGAGCACTGGATAGGCAAAGTTTAGAGGTTGGCACTACTGATCCTGGAAAGGTGTCACCAGATGTACAGTGTTCTCAGAAGATGATAACATCTAAAGCTAATTTACAGGAGAAAGTGGTCGTGACTGATGACGAAAAGTGCAATTCAAATGGGGAATATGAGGGCAGCAAGTGTGATATTGCACCGGACAGACAAAATTTAGAGGTCGGCACTTCTGATCCTGGAAAGGTGTTACCAGATGTACAGTGTTTTCAGGGGATGATAACATCTAAAGCTAATTTGCAGGCAGAAGGGGTCGTAACTAATGACGAGAAGTGCAATTCAAATTATGAGGGCAGCAAGTGTGATATTGCAACGGATAGGCACAATTTACAGCTCGGCACTTCTGATCCTGGAAAGGTGTCATCAGATGTACACTGTTTTCAGGGGATGATAACATCTAAGGCTAATTTGCAGGCAGAAGGGGTCGTAGCTAATGACGAGAAGTGCAATTCAAATGGGGCATATGAGGGCAGTAAGTGTGATATTACACCGGATAGACAAAATTTAGAGGTCAGCACTTCTGATCCAGGAGAGTTGTCGCAGGATATACAGCGTGTTCCGGATATGATACCATATGAAGTTAATGTGCAGGCAGAAGCAGCTGTGACTAATGACGAGAAGTGCAGTTCAGATGGGGCATACGAGGGCAGCGAGTGTCACACTGCACCTGATTCTCTCAAGGATGATAACTATGTCCATAATCGTGATTTTGCATCGGTAATGTTGAGAAGTAAAGAGTCTGGGTTATACAGAAATGGTTGCACTCAGAGAATTCGTGCGTTTGAAAGAAATGAGAAATTCCCTCGCTCTGAACAAGTTGATGATGCTAAGCAAGCAAAGCTCATCGAAGAAAATGGTGATGACAAAGGGATATCTGTAACCTCTACACCAAAGTGTGATGATATCAACAAGGTAGAGAAGAACGTAGTAGGGAAGAAGAGGCTGCCCGATGAGAGCAACAGAGAAAAGGAGGAGCTAGAAGCAGAAAAACGTTGGCAGAGGAGAAAAAGAAGGGCTACAAAACTTCCTCTTTTGTATATGAATTCATCCTGCTGCACTACTTCTCCCAGTAAGGTTGATAACAATGGTTTCACTGGTGATTCTATCCAGATACCTGAAGATATAACTCTAGAAGTTGCAGCATCTCTTTCGAACCTTAAGTCCAAACCTTCGCATACAAGTGAAATGAGTTCAAGGCCAGCATCTGATATGGTTGCGGAAAGTGATGTACAGTTGATTAGACCTTGGGGTGTTCAGAAAGAGACCATCAATGATCTTGAAAAAGCTGATTTGACCAGTAATGAATGTTTGGCTGTCAAAAGCTTGGAGCTTCTGGCTGGCAGGACAGATGTTGAGAATGAGAGGCTAGCATACGAGAGGAAAAGAAAAAGAAAAAAAGAGCTAGAAACAGGAGAAGTGCCTCGCAAGGAAAGAAAAATGAGAGCTACAAAACTTCCTCTTTTGTATATCGAAATGAGCCAAGTATCTGGTTCATCCTGCAGTTCTACTACTCCTAGTTCGTCCAATAACAAGGGTCTTACAGATAACATTGCTAAGGTATCTGAAGATAAAACTCCAGAAGTCATGGCATCACTTTCGACGCCAAAGGCACCATCATACACTACTGAAATGAGTTCACAGTCGGCATCTGATATGGTTACCAAAAGTGATGTACAGTTGAATAGAATAGGGAGTGTTCAGAAGGAAACCAATGATACGACGTGTACTCAACAAACTGATTCAACCAGAAACAAGTGTTTATCTGTGGAAAGCTCAGAGGTCCTGGCTTGCAAAACAGATGTTGAAAAAGGCCATTCAGATTTGAATCCATCTAACCTAGATGACCTAGTTGCCAGTCAACCTGTAAGCAATAAGTTTCTCAAATATACCTTCCACAGAAAGCACAAGAATGAGACTTTGAGCACGTCCGAAAGGAATTCTCAGAATGGCTCTGTGGAAGGAAGCACAAGGGAGACAAAAACTGGTTATCAGCAGCCGAGTTTGATGACTGCATCATCTCGGGACAATAGACGATTAGCACTGGTTGCGCATCAGGTTAGTAATACTGATACATTATTATGTACTTTTGTCACGCTCATTTCTTTGTAGGTTGATCTGTTTGTTTGTGTCACCCACTGGCAGTTCATATGACAAAGTTGAAGTAGTAGTAGGAGTAGTAAACGCATTGTGTAAGATTAGAAATTTTAGCGGCTAATTATGCCTGTATTTGTGATTGCCGGCTAACTGATGCTTAATTGTGTACAATTTTTGCATTTGAACAGCTCATCTCTCTCTCGGAGAAGAAGCATCAGCTGTAAAAAAAATTACGATGAGTGACCTATTCGTAATGGGAAATGACTGTGGACTCTGCCAAAGAAAAGATCGAAAGTTTAAAACCGTTTCAGCTGCATTCTGAATCCAAAGCTGAACAGTATTGAAGATCAATATACAGTTATATGGTGGCATTATTATGAACAGTATTGAGGAAATAACTAGATCCTTGGGAGGAATTAATATAGTTACACAGAAATTAAAGTCAACAATATTTGTGACAGTTCACTTCTTAGGGCTTTGCGTAATATCTTGGATGATTAGTCATATATATGAAATTTACCAATTGAGTTGCAAATTATCACCCACTCTATTACTGCATCATTTGTAACAGTTACTACTTACTAAACACAAAACCGAGTTATAAAAAAATGATACGCTAATTTGATATAAAAATATGTACGTGTATAATTTAATAATTTTATATTAATAAAATTAGTGAAAATTTTGTCAAAAAAATTAGAGGAAGAGTTATAAAAAACTCCAATAAATAAATTAGTAATTTGAACCTAAGAACTCTTTCCCGACGGAAAAGTTCGTGGTTAAAAGCTGTTAAGTTTTTTTTTTCCCCTTTCTTCCTTTAAATAGGCCTTTCCCGAGGACACTTTCGTGGGCTAAAGTTGATTCTATTATATGTACCAGACGACGAGCGCTATTTTGTTGAAGATTTTGAAGCGGCAGCAGTACTCAGAAGTCTCTGAGAGAAATTTGGAAGATGGGGATAGTGGGTAAGGTCGGCGATTGGAGCTTTAAGGCGTTCACGGCGGGGCTTGGAGTCACCACCATCTGGCTCACCGGAACTTTCTCTCTGAATGTTTACAGAGGCATCGCCTGGCACAAATCCCAACCGGTATTTTCATTCTCTCTACATTTCTCTCTCAATTTCGATGTGAATAATATTAATTGGGATTAGTATTGGAATCAAAGTTTGAAACTTGATTTCTAAACAGTAGAGAATAATAGAATTTTGACCTAAAAATTTGTGCTTTTTCAGTGGTTGTGTGGGAGGTAAGTAGTCATAAACTGTACATTGCAGCTCAGGCTATGTTTGAATTTTGATGGAAGCTAGGTCTAGGATGATAGAGATTATTGGTAACTGTAAGTTTAGAAGATGAAAGAAAGAATTGATCTTGAAAGAGTTCCGGAAGATTGGATGCATCAATCTTTGTGAAGTGGTATTTCGGAACATTTTCGGATGCCCGAGAAAGCGAGATTTTGTGTGAGAAAGGTTAGTACTTTTGTAGGTTGTGGAAGATTGAGTGTGGCCAAGCTTGCGATTAAGTGTACTTATGTATGTTTTTGAATAAGACTCAGCAACAGGAAAGTAAGAAGTGAAATGTCGCAATATTGTGTGAGTTCAATTTCTATAAACTTTGCAATGCCGCAGGGATCTAGTTATCCAAGCATATCAGTTTCATTAACTAAGCAAGTGCATCATACATGCTTGGTTACGGTGAATGTTGCATTTTGAGCTGACTGCATATGTGATGCACTTGCTGAGAATTATTAATCCAACTGGCTTGTGAATCGAGAATTAAGCAGTCTTGTACAAATGATTCATGGTAATTCAACCATCGAGGGAAACCCTGGTTTAACAAAAATATATATATATATAAGATGTTCATACGCTACTTATATCTGTTGATGTGTTTTGTGTTTCATGCACTGTCGGAGCACCTTTATTGACACAACACTGATATTGATGGTCTGGTGTTCTAGTAAATGATGGTGTGGGATTAGAAATTGATCTTGGTAAACTGCATTCCTATATCTTCCCTTCTGAGATCTTTGCTCCTTTATGTGCAGAAAATCGAGTACACGGATGAAGAAGTCTCATAACTCTGAGCTATTCACAACTGGCTGGAAGTTGCAGCATTGATTTTTCTGCATACCTTTTATACCTTGATGTTATATATCTCGGGACCAATTAGGGATTTTTATCCTGTAGCTATGGAGAGATTCATTATTTAGACATGGCATGTGGAAAAACTTCTCTAGCTCCATTTTAAAGCCAAGATTGTTTTGTGTTACCTTGTATCCCATGTTGGCCGAATAAAAGGAAAAGTTCAGTATGTTTTGAGATTAATGTGCATCTAAGCAACCTTCCGAGGATGTGTTCCAAGCTTTTTGGTCAGAGCTCTTGTTAATGTATAATGTTGTGAGTTTGCAAAGGAGTTGTTTTGTTTCTTCATGCGAGAGGAGTTTGTGTTTCTTTTGGAGCAATGCTTTGTTTTTGCCATATGCATTACCTTTATAAGGGCATGTGACACGATCACTGTTCCAAAGTGCTTATGCTCAGAAACACATGAAACAACTTGTCGGCAAAGCAGAAAATGGAGACCGCAACGTTGATTACAATAATAGACCTGTCTTTGTAATTGCTTCATGCCAAAGCCACGACTAGTTGGAACCTATAGAATTCAACACCATCCATCACCATCATCAGATCTTAATCGCTCTTTCAGAGCCAATAATAATAATAACAAATGTGTAAAAGATACAAAATGAGTCCCTACTATAGAGAAAGAAAAGCCTACTGAATCCTCTATACATGGTGACGTTCCACCCTCTTATGCCAAGATCATGCCATTTGTATTTCGTTGATAAATCTTGTCTTTGAATATCCAATACCGAGAACAAATCCAGCAACGAAAGCTATACTTGATACAGTTTCACTTCTATGGTGTCTTCTGCAAGGTTGTATGAAACCGAATACTTCTGTCGTAATAGTACTCATCATGAATGTTTGCACTAACCACATACCATAAATAGATTGCCTTCATATTGGCTTGAGAGCTCATTTTGGTCGCCGTCATGGGAACAATCTCAAACTTCATACCTGACAATCTGACATTATGATCTGGAAAAGAAACACGTCTTAAATTATTGATGTGTGCTAGGTATATGAATAGTACGAGTTCCAAAATGAGGAGACACCCAAGTATGAGTAACTGAGTATATGACAGAAGGCATCAGTGAGGTAACAGGTAACAATACCTGCTGATGCAACTGGCTAGTGACGTGCCACATCTGAAATACACCTTGAGTCAGTCCCAATCTCTGCCAGAGGATTTACAATGAACCCACTTCTATTCTGAAGCCGCAACCTACGGTTCTCTAACATCGATGTTTCAGCATTGCCATTGTTATCAGCTCTGTAAGGCATAGCTGCCGCAGATGTTGCCCTGGAAGTAGTAAGCGTTGAGGTTGAGTACCTGCCTTCAGTTTTCTTCCAGAACTTGGAGCTCCAAAAGTCGGCACCAGGTAGCATGCAACATGATTTTCTGCGTGACTCGAGATTTGTCATCCTTCCACTTGACAAAGCCAAATCATAGGAGATTTCATCCAGCGCTAGCTCTAGCCCATGTACACGCGTCTCCAAAGAATGCATTCCATTTTGGGAGCTACCGATGAATTCCTGGTGCAAGAAATGAAATGGAGAAAAGCATAAGTAGCTTGAAATGCACTAATTACCAAGATGTGCTAGAAACTTTGTGCCGCTAGGCCAATGAATGTGAATAATTGACCCTTTATGCTAGAAACTAATATTAAGAAGCACAGAGACCAAAATATAGTGGACAGTAAGCTACATATAAGTAAAATTTACTTGTAGAGGAATTTCAATTTGTAAGTAGTGAAAACAAACCTGAAGAAGATCAAATAAATTGGTCTGCTGCTTTTCAATCTGGACAAGTTGACTACGGATCTGCGTCAAATCCTCACACTCTCTGTGGTTCTTATGAACATCCTCAGTCACATTACTGACAACAACCGTAGACTCCGAGATCTCATCATGATATGGAGCCACACGAGATCCTACCCTCGACCCAAATTTGTGCACTTTACTATCAGAATTGTTCTGGAACAAGGCTCGTCTTACTTCCGGCTTAGAATATCTAGTCTTGTCATTGATCCTCTCCGGAACATTTTCATCATGAAAACCCCCAGGAGTATTCGTAGCACCGATCTCAGCTTCCATATCCGAGGGCTTCTTATGGTCTTGCTTTCGAAACACAGATGAAGTCTTCTTGTCATTACTTCTGAAAGGCGCTCTCTTCCTTGCAGTGGTGGAATAAGAGCTGTCAGGTGGAGTCGATCTCCCAGCCGGGACATTCTTCTTCAATTGTGAAGCTTCAACACCAGAAGCACCGCAAATTCTAGAAGCGGCCCCATGCCTTCCTTCATTTGCATAATCTGTGCCTATCAAAAACACCAAAAATCTCAATACAAACAAGACTCACATTCCACACTAAAGGACAATCAAATTTGGCTAAATTATGAACCTCCATGCAATCTAAGATCCACTAATACCTCTGGAAGAAGCGTTGGACTCCGTGGGCGGCGGAGAAGCCTCATCGGAGAGATCAGGAATCTGTTTCCAAGCTTCAATCATCTGATTCATCACCTCCCTGTTACCTTTTACCTATACACCATTCCAAAAACCTCAGCATTATTAACAAAAGTACAAAACTGAACATAACAATACTTCGAAAACAAGTATACGAAAAATCTAAGTGCAAATTCTACCTTATCGAATTTCCGATTCTCGAAAGTTTTTAAAGATCCGGCTTTGAATTCAGACAAGGCGTCCCTCTCCACAACCGCCAGCTTGGCTAAGCCTTCCGCCGCGGCCTTCCTCGCCGCCCACTCATCGCTGCTGAGGAAGTTTACTAATAAAGAAACCAGATTCCTCTGAGCTCCATGACCCGACGCCCCGCCCGACCCGATCACCGACCCGACCAGCGTCAGCACCGCCGCTTTCGCCTTGAATCCCTCGCTCCTCAGCAGCCTCTCGAACTTCGGCAGCATCCTCGCCAGCCTGGCCGGCTCCGGGTCGGCGGCGGCGTCGATGGCAGCGGCAAAGCACAGCGCTGCTCCGATCTGCGAGTGGACCTCCTGTTCCGTGAAAAGCGCCTCCGCCAGCGGCTTCGAGAACGCCGACCCGAACGGCGGCCTGCTGACGTGGCGGGAGAGCGATGCGACGGCGGTTTGGCAGGCGGATCGGACGGCGGAGTCCGGGTCGCGGAGGCGCTTGGTTATGTTGCCGAGCATTTTCGACAGGTGCGGCGCCAGGGCGTCGCCGTGGATTTCGGAGAGGACGGCGATGAGGTGGACGCACTGCCTCCTCACAGGAGACTTGTCGGATGCGTCGGTGGCGTGGATGCACGACAGGAAAGTCGGCACGGAGGTCGGGTCGAGCGTTCGGGCTATGGACTCGAGCTCGTTTGCCGCCATGGAATGCGTGTCGCGGTCGGAGAGCTTCGTCAGACACGTCAGCACCTGGTGCTTCAGATTCTGCGCGGGAGCCATTGCCGAGTTCTATTATTATTCTTTTCTTTCTTTCCTTTCTCGGGTTTCCGGGTCGGGTTTTTTTACGGCGGAACTTCCGGAATCTCCAGCTACATTGCTCTCTCTCTCTGAGTCGGTTAGTTACAGAGCTCCCTCCTGCGTCTTCTCTCAGCCTTTTTAAACTGAAAGCACGAGGACTTGAAACGGCGTCGTCTGGGAGCCGGTTAATCGTTAATTGTGTGCTTAAGACTTAAGAGTGATTAGTGATAATGACTTGGTTCCCCATTTTTCACTCCACTCAAGGGTAGTTTGGTCATACAATTCAGGATCGGGTGCGGGCGAGTTTCTGTGAGCTCGACACTGTGTCAGATTTGATTGGTTCCGAGCATGGAGGAGGCGATGGTGAAGTGGATAAAGGAGTAAAAGGAGGACCACGGTGATAGAGGGGTGGAGTAAATTGGGGGAAGCACGAGTGTAGGGGTCATCATTTGGCCCGTGGGCCTCGTGGGCCGGTGGAGGCCCGCAAGCCCGTGGGCTAAAAGCCCGGCCCGGCCCGCAAAAAAGCCCGCAAAAGCCCGCCAAGGTGGTTGGTGGGCCGACCATGGTTTAGAGATCTAAAGCCCGGCCCGGCCCGCGGGCCCGGCCCGCCAAAAGCCCGTCAAGGCCCGTTAGGCCCGGCCCGTCAAAGCCCGTTAGGCCCGGCCCGTCAAAGCCCGCACACATATTGACATATATCATTAAATTATTTAATGAATTTTAATCATTATACAATTTATACCTAGTTAATGTTTACCTACACACATATTGACATATATATATATAATATAGTGACTAGTAGTCTAATAGACTAATACTATATAGATATATATTTTACATTTGTGTATATATATTAATATATTACATATAGATGGATAGATTGAATATTTGAATTCCATATATAATTAAATTTGTGTATCTATTTTACTATTAAGTCATTATTTAAAGTTTAGCATAAGTTGGGGTTTAGGTTTAGGGTAAATTAGGGTTTAGGAGATTAAGATTTATGGTAAGTTAAGGTTTAGGAATTTGAGGTTTAGGGTAAGTTAGGGTTCCGGTTCTAGGATTTTATTGTAATTTTTTTAGGGTTTAGGGTTTGGGGTTTAGGTTTTAAGGTTTAGGGTTTAGGGTTTAGGTCCAAAATTTATAAAAATTAGGGACGGCCTACTTAGAATATTATGAACAACCAATCCGACATTCAATTTTTTATATATATAAGATAGTAGTACGTATATCATTATACCTACACTTATATATATAATATAGTGACTAGTACTATATATATATTTTTTATATTTGTGTATGTTTATATTAATATATTACATATACATATATTGATCAAATATTGGAATTCCATATATAGTTATATTTATGTATCTATTTTACTATTAAATCATTGTTTAAAGTTTAGGATAATTAAGTTAGGGTTTAGGTTTAAGGTAACTTAGGGTTTAGGGGATTGAGATTTAGGGTAAGTTAAGGTTTAAGAATTTTGAGGTTTAGAGTAAGTTAGGGTTTAGGGGTTAGGGTTTAGGGGTTAGGGGTTAGGGGTTAGGGTTTAGGGTTTAGGGTTTAGGGGTTAGGGTTTAGGGTTAGGGTTTCATTGTAATTTTTTTTATCGATTTACACTGTAAAACAGTAAATATAATAGATAGTTCAGATTAGATTTTGTAATTTTTCAATGGTGAGAGTTTAATTGAGAGTGTGTGAAATGACATCAATACCCTTCACTTATATATTGCTTATTTTTCCATGGAGAAACTTGATAAATTAAATTTTTATATCAATTTTTTTGACACTATGAGATAGATATGTAATTTACAAGAATGTGTGTTAAAATTTTTATCTTAAAAAATTCCTTTAGGGATGGGTAATTTATGTTTTAGTTGTAAGGGTACTACGGTCACATTTAGCGAAACTCATAGATGTAGGTCTAAATCAAGTCCAAAATTTATAAATTTTTAACGGCATGCTTAGAATATTATGAACAACCAATCTGACAGTCAGTTTTGTAAAATGATGATACATGATCGATTACGTTTCACAAAGGACTTTCAACCCATATAACCAAGGAATAAAGGTAAGAACATTAGTGTGCATGTAGAGAATTCAAACAATATAGGAATTAAAAATGTTTTAACAATAAAGAAGGCCATATATAATAGTTCACCTTATAATAAAAGACACCGTACGTAAAAATTAGCCTAATCGAAGTACGTTTGGATCCCAGTCAATACAATTAAACAAAATTTGTGAAAACACTAAAATACACTCATCTTATTTTCCTTATTTTCCTATGGGGGGAGTAGATAAATCAATTTTTTATGTCAATTTTTTTGATACTATGAGATAGATATGTATTCCATAAGAGTATGTGTCCAAAATTTGATGTTAAAAAATTATTTTCGGGAGGGGTAATTTCCGTTTTAGTTGTAAGAGTACTATGGTCACATTTGGCGAAATACATGGATCGATGTCTAAATCAAGTCCAAAATTTATAAAATTTTAAAGGCATGGTTATAATATTCTAACCAATCAATCTAATGGTCAATTTTATAAAATAATTAAACATGTCCGATTAAGTTTCACAAAAGTATTTCATTCCATATAACAAATGAACAAACGTAAGAATATTAATATACATATGAAGAATTCAAGCAATATAAGAATTAAATATGTTTTAATAATAAACGAGGACATGTAGAAAACTCCATCTTATAGTGATAAACATCGTACGTAAAATTTAGACTCGTCGGAGTACGTTTAAACCCCAGTGCATGGATAAAGGTTACGTTTATTTTGAAATGTCTTAATTTTTTAATAATTAAAGCCCGATAGGCCCGGCCCGCAAAAGCCCGCAAAGGCCCGGCCCGCAAAGGCCCGCAAAAGCCCGCAAAGCCCGCTTGAATGGGCCGGGCTCGGATCCTTATATAAAAGATAAAGCCCGGCCCGGCCCGGCCCGCATATATTAAAATGTTGTTGAGGCCCGGCCCGGCCCGGCCCGTGCCGGCTATACATGGGCCGGGCCGGGCCGGGCCGGGCTTTTGCCGACCCCTACACGAGTGCACGTGAAGAATAATTACTACCCGTGGCAGTTAATACGCGCCGGTAATTTTGGGGAGTGAAAGTTGCCGGGGGTTAATAATGCCATGGTCATACTCAATACTTCCCTATGATCAAGCTCCTTGATCTTCATTTTTTTTTAAAGGCCTTGATCTTCATTTTTACCTACCCCAAGATGAATACAAAGTTATCATATTAGTGACATAGTACATAATGCTATAGTTTAGGTGCACCTGCCTCACTTCGAAACTACATGAATCTTACTGTTCAGATCACATTGACGGTTGATAAATCTAGTTAACTTTTAAAAAATTTGTCTTAATTCTACTAAACTGGATTCATACGAGAACTTCCCGTACATCAACCTAGTGTTTGAGACTTCAGAAGGTGACAATTTCATATTAGCATTCGAATTCTGTCAAAATTTATTGATTGAAAATTTTAATTCAGTTCATAATGAGCAGTAATCGAAAGGTCTCCCATCTTTCCGAGGAAAAATCTGGTTCAGGAAGCCTACCTTTGGACTAAAGTATTTTGTTTCTGAACTTAACTCTATTCTTTCCTTTACCTATTGATAAAGGAGCAACGAAAGTTAAAGGCTTTTATTTTGTTCACCTACCAAATTAAGTAAGAGGTTCAACTAACTAAAGATGCAAGATAGCTTATTAGCATAAGATAGATCCATCATCCATGTGCATTGGACAGAAAAGGCTGTTTTCTCATATGTAGAAAAAGCTTCAATATTCCTATCACTTGGAACATACAGCTATTTTAAGAAGTAGGATATGAAATCCTTTAATTTTTTTTTTCATATGTATGATTAGTGGACCAACACAAGATCAAATCAGAAATGCAAATTTGTTAAGTAACTGTGCTGTTTTATGAAACCCTAGTTCCAACCTCTCTTCACCTACCTGAATACATTTAAAATATTAACCCTTTTGGAAATGAAAAGAAAATTATAAAGTTGGTCTTGGTTTGAAGCAAGGGAAATTGGTTACTTCCAACTGGTTGAATGGAAATGATTTCCAGCAAAGAGGAAAACACTTATAAGTTATACCAATTCAAATACTAGGAATGCCATAATTCTGATTGGATGGTTTTCCAAAAGGATTTGATTTGGTTGCAACAAAATGATCGCTAGTTACACACTTTCGACCAATATTAGTAAGATTTATGTATTGCGAGCAAAATAAATATTTACGTTATTAACGCAATGTTTGGTCGATGAAAATGATTTAAATCACAAAATTTATATTCGGTCAATAATCAAGCAAAACAAAGATAAATTCTAGCGACTCGAGACCTAACTCATTTAACCGTTCACACGTTACTTTAAATTTCCAAATTACTATGTATATATAGTAATATTCTTAAAGACGCATTATCGATAAATAGATTAACCTTGGCCTCACTTAAGCCAGAGTGCACAGCATGTGCTAATTCCTTGTATTGTAGTGCGACACATAACATGAAAGTGGTCAAATATGAAACATGGTTCTACCCATCGAAATGGGAAAGGACTATATAATATGTAGGCCTATACAGCCCCATCCAGAGAACGAGGCACGTCCTGCCAAGAACAAAGACATTCTTTTAGATGCAGAGTACTACTGCTACCACATTACGTACCATTCTTGATTATTGCCACGTTACAAACATATACCATAGTTGGAGTAACATTAAGGATGTTAGTTTATAAATCTTGTTCAAGATAGCATAGATTGCTTTTTCTTTTTGGTGTTGTGTGAGTTAGAAGCTAGAAGTAAAGAAAAGGTTTTAGGGTGCATCAATTTTAGGGGTCCCCATCATATTCATGCCATGTGATGGACTTAGTGTCTTAGTTTTTAGAGGTATCATGGTTATTGAAGCTGGTTGTTTCCATCATTATTTAGCTTTCTTTATCATCTCCCTAGCTTCTTCATAACTCCACATGCTTAGAGGGAGAGAAGGCAATCATCCATGTGTGGATTTTTGGCTTCGAAGGAAGTAAAATTACTGGTCTAAAATCAAAAGGGTCTTTACCACTCTACGTTAAGAATAGAAGAGAAGGTCAAGACATATGTCTAACTGGCAACTCATGTGATGATGTTAATTGTACGTGAAAGATTATTTCATTAAAAAAATACTGGAAATTAATTTTATGAGATTTTAATTCTTAATCTTTATTAAAATAAAAAATAAAATCACCGGAAATCAATTTTGTGAGATTTGAATATCTGACGTCTCAGCTTATGAGAATAACTTTACGTCAGATATTATTTTATATAAATGTGAGCACAATTTGACAATGCATATATTCGATCATTGGGAACATTACATACTCTTGAAATATCAATCGATCGCATAGATATCAAATATATTAATTGATATTGGTTAATTAACCGTTTAAATTGTGAGTTTCTCAATTCTCAAGTCGATTCTCTCAAAAGAGACCAAGCATCTCTCTAGGTCGGCTAGATTTTCCTATGTCACATCTCTAATCTGGTTTTATGTAATGACGACTACACAGCGGACCACAGGATTGTTGAACATGACATTCCAACCTCATAGTAGGAACTTTAGGGTCTTCAACATCAATATGAAAGATGCTACAACTCTACTACAAGTCTCTACAAGTATACAACCCCCGGCCACATGGTATAAGGCAAACGAACTACAACTGAAGGAGACAGTTCTGATTCATACAATCTAATCGAATCAAGATGTCCAAACCCTAATATGTTTTCTCATCAAATTATGGCTCAAATCTAATTTCTTGGCAAAAAGAGATTCAATGGATCTTATTTATATATCTAAGCCCATTTGGAATTCATAAAGTAAAAGCCCAACCCAGTCCTTTCCTTTCGTGTGACAACTTCGTTAGGGTTTTATACCAGGTGCGATCTCTGGCCGTGAGGATCACAAAGCCACTGATCTCTTCTGAAGAGTAAAGCTCATCAAGACACAGGCATAGTTTCACTATGTTTCAACTCATCATGGTTCAGTTCGATTATGCATGCAATTAATTCCTCTTTGTATATATGTCTTCACCGGCCGGTTCACATCGATCATCGTTGTTAAATTATCATGAAGGATCTAATACGTTAATTATGTTTAGTTCGATCAATCCCTCTTTGTTTGTGTTTATAGAATAAGAGTCATTGTTTATTTATCTTAATTTTTAGTTTCGCTCGCTCCTTCTTGGTCGGAAAGTAAAAGATGGCTGCAGCCGAACCCCTCGTTAACCCTCTGCCCGAAGTCCCCGAACAACCCACCGGCGATCGCGAAGATAGGAAGAAGTTGATGGAAAGAATCAAGGTACTAATTAAACTAAAATTAACCACGATATATATGTTTGTTTATCCGTGAACTCTTATGTAGCTAAATATTATAGATAACTCGCCATCGGTGTTGAAATACTGAGAACTATACTGTTGCAGATGTCTGTTCACGAACCTGAACTAGTAGAGGAGTTGAACCAGTTACTACTACCAGAGATTGAGAAGAAACCAACAATAATGAATCCAAAGCACAAAACTAGGTGGCTCTCTTGTGTAGTTGTGGGATCTGGGGCATATTGCCTGGGCGTCTGGACGCATCTTCTATTCTAAATCGTTTGGTTGATTACGACGTACTCTAAGATTATCATACTGTATGATTAAATTATTTGACATCCGCTTCGGTACAGTAGCTGATTATATTGTATGTTATTTTCGGCAGGTTAAACGTTATAATAGGATTATGATGAAAATGCACATAGCATAAGTGAAAAAAATATGAAAACCGATGAGGAAGATAAAAAATTGACATCCGAAACGAGCATAATGACCAAATTGATAGAAAAAGTTATAGTTCAGTGACCGCTTTTTGATATATTGTAAAGTTCAATAATCAAATTATCAATTGTGATAAAGTTCAGTGATAATTGTGACAATTTTTCCTAATTAATTTACAAAGTACAACTGTTTCAAGAGAAATTCCATGCGAACTAGTTTTCCACTTTCCAAAAGAAAAAGAAAAAACATTGTTAGGACTTCCCTAATCGATCTATGAATTATGAAACAATGATGAGCTGGCTATATATATATATAGAAGGTCACCCTGACGCTGTTCTAATACGCATCGAGTAGCTAGTGATCGAATAGATTGAAGAGAGTACGTGATATATATCATCTATATATGGAAAAGATGGCGGATCTAATGACTAGTGTTGATGCCATGCACTACCACATTTATCATTATTGCCCACGACTTAAATTCGTGGACCTTTGTCTTTAAATCGCCGGTGATAATTATTACCGGCGACATATCGTCGGTAATAATGTCGTCGGAAGCAACCCGTCAGTGATAGTATCATCGACGAAAAAATGAGGAAGTCGTCGGTGATACCGTTGAAGTATCACCGACGAAAGTTGGTCGCCGGCAATCATTAAAAGCATCACCGACGAGATAGTCGTAGGTGATGATGCTCCGCCGTGGTCAACACCACAATTTGCCGGCGACATTTTTGAAGAATGTCGTCGGTGATACGCCAGAAAGTGGGAGTTATTGCCGACGAGATTGGTCAATCTCGTCGGCAATACCCGGTGACATTTTTAAAAAAAAGCAGGTTCTGGATTGGGCCCAATTCCAGAACATGGACTGAAAAACAGAAACCGTACAAATACACATTCAACAGTACACACATAATTGTCCAACAGTACAAACAACAACAATATGAAAATAAAATACAACTACACTAAGGGTCGACAAAATCCATGTTGACGAAATCATTTGAACTGCGGCGGCTACCCTGGTCTTGCTGCAATGGCGACGGCTGTGGTTGTGAAACACTGTGGAACACAGATATCGATGGAGGTGTGGGGAGCGGTTGTCCGGTAGTCTGGCACGCGTACATCGTCTGCATCCATGTGAACATTTGTGTCTGCTGCTCGACCATAATTTGGTGTTGCTCGACCATCACCCGGTGCTCGGCATCTCTGAATGCCTGCTGCTCGGCCAATTGTCGCATCTCCTCCAACTCCCTCTGCGTCCTCTGAATCTCCGCTGCCAGGTTAGAGTTCCTAAAAGAAGTTCTTGACCCACTAGAATATTACGAAGTGTTCTTCAATACTCATTCGCCCGCCGAGCCCATTCCCCTGCAGTAGTAGATATTCTTCCCAGTCCCGCACGCTTTTGCCATGATTTGAGCCGTTATAGGGCGATCAAGCGTATCGATCTGAGAGGCATACTGGGTCACTTCTTCCTTCGAGCAGTCAGGATGGTCGTTTCGAGTTATATTCATGGTGACCTCTGTGATTGCATCCTCCACTCTCATCTAATTGAAAATCGAATATGAATAACGTATTATTAAACAAAATAAATTAATAGAGAAAAATAGTTTTATTAACACATGCATATGCGAACTACAAAATAATGAGGCCAAAGATTTACCGCTTCTTCAGGGCACTGCGGATTGAACTTCTGATGAACAAACACCAACGGGTTGACTTTTTGTTGTTTCTGCGCCCTACCCGACCAACCCAAATAGTTGAGTGAACCTGCATGATAGGACTTGGTGTTTTTCAATCTGTTCTCCCTGTTCGTCTTGAAAATCCCCTTGTTTGATAAACATATGTCAAAAAATTAGTAACTACCTATTTCAATGTGATACGATACAGTAGGGTTGTAAAATATATTCATGATGCATACCTTCACTTTGGGGTGCTCGAAGTGGGCTACCAGCCATAGCCACTCGTACTCCCTAAACCGGAGTTCGCTAGGGGTAGAACCTCGGCCTAGATCCTTGTACTGTGTGTAATATTTTGAAAGCTCGTTCTTCCACTCTTTATACCTATATTAACACCAGACACAAATGTTAGAGATATTAAAACACTTGATAAAGTGAAAATCTAACTCGATATATACTCAAATAACTCGAATCACATCACTTGATATGTAGTTGACGCTCTGCCCACGTCTCAATAAGGCATTCATCCACGTCAAACCACAGCTGGAAGATGAATATATAAATGGGAAAATTATATATTTCTTCGGACTTAATTAAGAAATGTAAAATTTACGTAATGAAAATATGATTTAACTCACAGTCAGTGTATTATGCACTTGCAACTTCACGTAGCAAGGTACAGCACCCCAATCTGGCCACAACATTGAGACCTTGTCCCGCACGACGGCCCCGGCCATGCTGGCATACTTTCGCGTGGTGTTTTCTGTCTCGATCACCTCACCACACTCATTGGCCTTAATGATCGTTTTCCTTCTCCCGGTGGCCTGCTCAAGATTCTTCCCAGTGCAGGGGCCTCTAGTCTTTCGTTTTCCATTGCCATTAACGATATTGCCTAATAATACAATGTCAAAAAATCAAAATTATTAATTGACGCTATTTATAGTCTTAAGTAATAATTAAGTAATCAATCTTGTTAAATAAAATTTACCTGCATCGTCCGTTTGCTGGTTCATGCACCTCGCACTCCAAAGATACACAGGGTCGAACGGGAAGAACTTGTACGCTTCCTCCACGGTTAGGAACTCCGACTGTCATTCAATAAAAATAACCCTCCCCTTAGCATCGAATTGAGGGATGACAGGAATCTCGTCGGGCACGAAGAGACCAGACGGCGGAGATAGACGAGGCCTGCACGATGAGCAACCTGCACCATTTGCATCGATGATTTCCGTGAAAGGGGAGTAGGCACCGGGCCAATAGGGGGCATTTAGATTGAGGGAGTTTCTGATGCGCCCGTTGAGTGTTGCTCTTCTGAGTGTCTGCTGCCTGAGGATCGAGGCTGGACTAAGGGTTGCACGGATCTGGATCGTGCAGCTTCCTCCTGTATTTGCGCACGTAGCAAAATTTGTGTGCGAGCATTCATAATAGAGCCGCTGCGGGTGTTGCTGATTGCGGATAAGGATGCTTGACTACTGCTCCCTCCACTGGATCTAGTCCCTCTCCGTTTGATGCCCCCAAGCCAATTTGCCGCAAAACCTCCTGCACATCCAACAATTAAACAGAACAGCCAAAAAAATTTCTATATGCCAAAAATAACCAACACAAAAATATATACACAAAATATCCTACATATCATTACCAAAATATCAATTAACCAAAAAATCAAATATATCATTACCAAAATCATTATCAAAAATATCATTACCAATATAATTATCAAAAATATCAATTAACCAAATCACCAAAAATATCATTACCAATATAATTATCAAAAATATCAATTAACCCAAATCTTAATTAACCAACACAATAATAATTTTACAAAAATATATTCTACATATATACACAAATTCCTACATATATTCTACATATACACAAAAATATCAACTTAACATATATACATAATTAAAATGCATAAACCAACTTAATAATTAAAATGCATACATAATTAAAATTACATATATACATAATTAAAATGCATACACCAACTTAATAATTAAAATGCATACATAATTAAAATGCATACATATACACATAATTTTACACCAACTTGAGAGAGAGAGAGGGGAAGGGGACCTGTCATTGTTACATAATTATACACATAATTACATAAAATGCATACATAATTACATAAAAAATTAAATTGAGAGAGAGAGAGGGGAAGGGGACCTGTCATTGTTCGGGTTGAGAGAGATGGCGGCGGCGGTGCTCGAATTCCGGCGGCGGGAGAGAGGGGAGGAGGGGAGGGGAGAGGGCCGGGGAGAGGGGATGAGGAGAGGGGAGGCTAAGGAACTGATTTGGGTAGGGTGGGCGGCGAGAGGGGAGGAGAGAAATGTTAGGGTTTTTTTTTTGGGGAGCTAGTGAAGAAATGGCCTCTGCCCGTTATGGGCTGGGATTTAAAGGAAAGTATTACCAACGAGTTGTATTAACTCATCGGTAATGCTATCACCGACGAGTTAATAAGCAACTCGTCGGTGATAGTGTGATTCCCATTTTCTGGGAACAAATAAATAACACCATTATCGACGAAGGCTCCGTGTTCATTTTTCATTTCAATTCTAATGTAGTATAAACACTGATGTGGTTGATCGATATGACGTTGGCCAAATTTTTGTAATTTCCGAATTGAAGTTGCATGTGCGAGTTCTTCTATTTCGGTGATAGTATTTCCGACAAGTTTCTTACTAACTCGTCAGTCATAACAAACATACATGCACGTTTATATATACTAAAATACGTACATCATTAACGTACTAAGGATGATAATCATAATCATCTTCATCACTTGAGTCTGACTCAGTTTCATAGGTAACCTCTGCCAATATGTGTCGTTCCTCGTTATCTGAATCATCGTCTACTTCATTTGGATTAACATCAAGAAGTTCTGCTCCAGTAATTCGAACCACACTCCCCGATCTCACATTATTAAGGCGAATCGTAGAGGATTCCGGAATGTCAAAAGCGTTCGGCTCTTGGTATGCAGTAGCTTCTTCATCATCTGTGGTCTCACCAAGTGTGGCAGCACTGTACATGTTTCTATGAGCAACGTGGTTAACCACCTTCCACGGGACTTTGTTCATAAGATCATCAAGGTAAAACACTTGTTTTACTAATGTGGCAAGAACGAAAGGGACTTCTTTATACCAACTTGTAGCAGTATTCACCGAAAATATTCCGTATTGATCGGTCATTGTGTTCTCCGGAATAGTATCAAACCATCTACACTTGAACAAGTGCACTTTCATGCGGTTCCCATAAATTAGTTCAACAACTGAATGAGGGACACCGTAATAGTCAACGTCATCCTGCCCACTATGGACCATCACCCCACAATTATGTGTTTTCAGTCGGTCGTCTCTATTTTCACATATAAATTTCACGCCATTGACCTGACACATCGAGTAAACTTTTGAAGCTATCGGTTTCATCGCCAAGAGCCTCGATTCGTTTGACCACTCTGGGTAACCATCATTTGTTACATGGTTCATCTGAAAAAGATAAGAAACCACGCACAGAAGAAATGATGAACATAGAAAAAGAAAACCACGTACCCACATGCTATATATATAAGGATATAAAAAATATATATATACACATATACCCTTACCCATTGCCTAAAGTAGTTTGAAAACGTGCTGTTGTGGTAATCAACATCACCGGCAATAGCAGGGCAGTGAAGATGATATTTTTTTCAATATTGAACTTCTGGACAGTTAATCAGTACTGACCAGTGGGCAATGGCTACCTCATTTCCATCCAACTTGTACGACTTTGGCAAGCTTCCATGTACTAACAAGTCATTGGAGATGATAGAAAGGTTGAACTTGGGTTCATCTATCGGCATATGTTGTTGGGGGTCCTCCAGCGCTCCCAAATATAAGTTGGTGTACGTTACACACTCGTGCGCAAGATATGCTTCAGCGATACACCCTTCAGGTGCAGATTTATTCTTCACATAGTCCTTGTAGTCTCCCAATTGTCTACAAGTTAACAAGTGCATGTTATGATACTTAAAAAATAATAATTTACATATAAAAATAGAGGCAAACACAAATGTATGAATCATTTGTACCTTTCCATGGAATACATCCAAGTGTAGTATACCGGACCGGTAAGCAACAATTGTTCGGGAAGATGGATCATCAGGTGAGGCATGATGTCGAAAAAATTTGGGGGAAATATCCTCTCAAGCTTGCACATGATAAAAATGATGTCATCTTGCATCTCTCTGATGTCTGATTTTTTAACTTCTCTGGTGCATAACTTCTGAAAGAATCTTGACAAGGCCACTAATGGCTCCACCACCTCTTTGAACAGGTACCCTCAAATGAAAATAGGGAAAAAGCGTTGAAGCAGTACATGGCAGTCATGACTCTTTAATCCGTACATCTTATTGTCCCGGAAGTTAACACACTTGCTTATATTTCCTACATAGCCATAAGGATACCTGCGTATATAGCCATAAACAACAATTATATTTCTTGCATATAACCATAAGCAAAAATTATATTAATTTCCTGCATAACCATAAGAATACCTGACATTACTCATCCACCCAAAAATTTCATGCTTCTGCTTCGGCTTGACGGTGTAAGGAGCTTGAGGCATTTTTTTCTTACAATCTCTTAACCACAAATGTTTTCGCAGTCTCATAGCTTTCAGATCAATGCGTGCCTTAGGGATGTCATTTGTTTTCCCCTCCAAATTCAGAATTGTGCCCACCACACTTTCACACACATTCTTCTCTATGTGCATGACATCTAGGTAGTGTCTGATAGGCAACCTGGGCCAGTAGGGGAGTTCCCAGAATATGCTCTTGTGTGTCCAAAACTTATACCTTTCGGGTTTGTCTGGAATTGACGACACTATCTCAGGATGATTGCTCAGCTGGCTAAAATCATATTCATTCAGCACTTCCAAAATTTTATCCACTGTCCATCGCCTGGGTGGCACACCCATTTCCACAGTCTCATAAAAAGCGTCTTGATCCTGCCTAAATGGGTGATCATCTGGAATCCAACAACGGTGACGCATCTTAACAATTTTACTGCAATGAGGACTGCAACAATCAACAGTCATGCACTCTGAACAAGCCTTGTAACCCCTGGTAACGTTGCCCGACAACATACCGCGGGCAGGAAAATCACTGATGGTGCCAACAAGCATGCCATGCATCTGGAACATCTCATTTTTGAACCTATCGTAAGTGGGGTGGCCACACTCACTCAGGTACTTAAGCTCCTCAATCAAAGGCCTCAAATACACATCGAGACACTTTCCTGGATAACCCGGGCCTGGAATTACAGAGTGAGCATATTGTATTCCTTCTTCATGCATATCCATGGTGGAAGGTTGTACGGTACCAAAATAACTGGCCATATACTATATTGAAGACTCATGTTTCCAAAAGGGTTGAATCCGTCAGATGAGAGCCCTTGCCAAACATTTCGGACCTCTGCTGCAAAATGATCAAACTCCCTAACCATGTGTTTCCAAGCCTCTCCGTCGGCAGGGTGTATAAGGGTGTCATCGTCACGCAAATTCCTCTCAGCCCACCATCTCATAGCTTCGGCCGTGAAAGCACACATGAACAACCGCTCCAGCCTATCAATCAGCGGGAAATATCGAAGTATCTTCACAGCTTTCTTGTTCCCTGCAGGAGTCAACTTATACCTTTCTGTAAAACATATCGGGCATGCTTCAAGGTCTTCAAGATCTTTCCCCCAGAAGAGAATACAATCATATCTGCATGCATGGATTTTTATGTAGGAAAGCCCAAGATCTTTCAGGATATGTCGCACCTTATGATGAGTGGTAGAAAGGTGATGACCGGGTGGCAGTAGCGAAGTAGTCCACTTCAGCCAAGAATCAACAGCTTTGACAGACATTTTGTTCTCCATTTTGAGCTGCATCACTCCCATGACACTTCCAAGAACAGTCTTACTACAACCGTCGTACAACGGAGTCTGTTGCAATGCAATCAGGTGGTTGTACTTGTCTATACCGCTTGTGTTGACATGAGCTCCAGGTAATGGCTCGACTGGCTCAATATGGGGGAAACCCTCAACGACGTGAGGGACATTTGGTGCTTCATCAGCAAATACACCGCTCTCATGAGGAAACATATCATTGATCAACATCGTTGTTGGATCATAGGATGGACTGGCCCTCTCAGCAAATTGTCCATGATCATGCGGACCTGCTAACGATGTTTCACCGTGATAAATCCAACAAGTGTACTTATCCCAAAACCCGTATTTAGTCAGGTGCTTCTGGACTTTATCAATGGGAAAACGAAATCGATCGCTGCGACACTTACATTCTTTACACGGGCAATAATGAAGTGTAGTGTCTCCACAATTAGCCTTCACAAAATTCACAAAACTCTTAATTCCATGGTGATATCTCACATCCCATCTTTCAAGGCTCATCCAACTCTTGTCCATCCTGAAAATTCTAACAGTACTATATATTTATGTATATACATTCACTACTAATTAATTATAAAATCATCATTAATTACATGCATCCGATTAATTAACAAAAGTTGACCAATGCATATAAATATATATATATATATACAATTCACAATTACAAATTAACATGTATATATATACATATTAACAATTAATCACAAAATAAATTTATATACATATATATACACAAATATATATATTTTCATCGAAATCATCTCAAATCAACTCAAAATCAACGGTCAATCACTCAAAATCAACAATATATCAACTCTATTTACATATCAAACCATTAATCTCAACTCTAAATCAACATATGCATATATCTAAATCAACACACATATACATCGATCCACATATATATACATAC
The DNA here is from genome assembly GCA_946800695.1 of Geum urbanum. Classification (NCBI taxonomy): domain Eukaryota; kingdom Viridiplantae; phylum Streptophyta; class Magnoliopsida; order Rosales; family Rosaceae; genus Geum; species Geum urbanum. The sequence goes on from OX327011.1 coordinate 49,443,597, forward strand.
GTACCTAGCTATATAGCTTCCCGAGCGGGTTTTGGACACATTTTGACAATACCTAACGTTTTCAGAGCGTTTTCCTTCTTTCTCACCAGATATTTGTAAAATGAATGAGCTGCTGCGGCGGAGATCTGATATAAGAGTTATTGTCGACAATTCATTAAATCGTCGGCTACGGAGTTATTGCCGACGATATTCCGGCCAAAACATCGCCGACAATACAATGAAATTATTGCCAACGACATTCTCCATCGCCGGCAATACTTTCCCCTAATTGCCGGCGATTAGGGGAAAGTATTGCCGGCGATGGAGAATTTCGTTGGCAATGCTTATTATTGCCGACGATATATGATATCGTCGGCCTTTCTTTTCCCATTTCGTGGGCAATAGAAAGAAATGTGGTAGTGATGCAAGATCTTAGGCGCACGGTATTTGCTGATGAGAAGACTTTGACGCCGTTTGATCAGTTGGTTTTGGTTGGTGCTGTTGCTAGCAATAGCAAGAAGGAACTAGAAGAAATTTGTTTTGAGAATTCAAGTTCTGCTCTTGAGGCCCTCAGAAAGCTTGAGGCTTTGAAAATAATCTGCCCTAGGAGAGATGGAGATAGTGATTTGAGGACGGATTTTAAGAAGCAGAAGAAGGGTACCTTCGGCACCAAGAAAGAGATGAACTACTCGCAAAAACACCTCGGTAGTACTAATTGGCATCAAGACTTGTTGTCGGAGGAGTTCAAGAGAAAGATTGAGACCATAGAAGGGTGTTGCGAAAAGGTGCAATTCGTGTTTGAGAAGAAGTTGTTCAAGTGGGACTTGGACCGCGGGCAAGGTCGATTCTCTATGCCTATTTACCAACTCAAGTGCAATTTCTTGGAGAAGAAAGAAGTAGAGTGGCGTGAGATATCAGGTCATGAATTAAACATCAAAATGATAGACCCCGTGGTCGAAGAAAAAGATGGTATGTGCTTGACGAAATGGAGTAGAAAAAATAAATGTAAAAGTGTTCAGGGTAAAATAATTTTTTTATTCAATCTCGAATTGGGTATATATATATACAACTTTACATGACAGATTCCTAATAATAAGGAATATCTACAATAAAGAATAAATCAATTATATTCACGGAATCCTAAATACCAATAATTGTCAATACTCTCTCTCAAGTTGGCGCGTAGATGTCAGTCATGCCCAACTTGACCATCCATTTACTAAAGGCATCATGTGATAATCCTTTAGTAAGAACATCGGCTAACTGCTCATCAGATGACACAAAGGGAATCTGGATAATCTTCTTGTCAAAGTTATCCTTTAAGAAATGTATCCCTTAAGAAATGTCGATCCACCTCCACATGTTTAGTTCTGTCATGTTGTACTAGATTATGAGCAATCTCAATAGCAGCTGTATTATCACAATGCAAATCTATAGGTTTATGAAGCCTGAAATCTAACTCTCTAAGCACATTCTTGATCCACGGTAATTCACATACTTCATTCGTCATTCCACGATATTCAGCTTCTACACTAGGGTGAGCAATTACATTCTGTTTCTTACTGCGTCAAGTTACTAAACTTCCACCAATAAAAGTAAAGTAACCAGAAGTAGATGCCATATTGGTATGATCAGTAGCCCAATCTGCATCACTATAGCCTGAAACACACACCTCACTACTGTAGCCAAAAACACATAACTCACTGTTTCTTGCAAACAATAAACCTTTACCAGGTGTGCTCTTCAGATACCTGAGAATACGTAACACTGCACTCATATTATCTACTCCAGGGTTATGCATAAACTGACTCACCACACTGACAACATATGCAATATCAGGTCTAGTATGTGATATGTAAATAAGTCTCCCAACTAAACACTAATACTTGGCCTTATTCGTTTGAACTTGATTTGGAAGAAGCTCTAACTTGTGATTCTGCTCAATAGGAGTAACAACAGGCTTGCAATCTAACAGTTATGTCTCAGCAAGAAGATCCAATATATACTTTCGTTAGGATAATGTAATCCCTTGCTTGGACCTTGTAACTTTAATTCCTAGAAAATATTTCAGGTCTCCCAGGTCCTTCATGTCAAATTTCAGCGACAACTGCTTCTGAAGATTTGCCATCTCACATGGATCATCTCCTGTAACCACCATGTCATCAACATACATAATCAAGGCAGTAGTCTTACCATCCTTGCGTTTAACAAACAAGGTGTGGTCATAATTACACTGGCGATATCCAAACTTCTTCATTGCTTTGGAGAAGCGCCCAAACCAAGCTCTAGGTGATTGCTTTAGGCCATATAAAGACTTCTTCAAATAACACACCTTTCTTTCATCATCTGGTTTACAACTGACTCCTTGTGGAGCATCCATGTATACTTCTTATTTTAAATCACCATTCAAGAAGGCATTCTTCACATCAAATTGATGTAGAGGCCAATCGGGGTGGGCAATAAGAGCAATAAGGATTCTTACAATATTAATTTTGGCAACAGGTGTGAAAGTCTTTTGGTAATCAACTCCATACTTCTTAGTATAATCTTTAGCAACCAGCCTAGCCTTGTAGCGATCAATGCTCCCATCAGCTTTAAGCTTCATAGTAAACACCCAAGGACATCCAACAGTCTTCTTAGCAGGTGGCATAAGGACCATATCCCAAGTTTCATTCTTCTGCAGGGCTTTTAATTCTTCATTCATAGCTTGTTTCCACTTAGAATCTGTCAAGGCATCCTGTACATTGCTAGAAATAGATACTGAAGATTATTGATTAACAACAAATGCATGAAACTCAGACATCCTATGGTGGGAAATATAGTTGGCAATAGAGTATTTGGCTTTGAAATCTATACTAGACTCATATTGTTGCTTAGGAACTCCTTTAGTGACACAGTTAGATTTACGTACCTCAGGTGGAGCATCCTGAACAGAGATCTCAGCTGGTGATGTAGACGAGGAGGCAGTAGTCATAGTACTATCTTGATGTTGTAAAACTGGAAAATCTTCTCTGTCAGCAAAATTTTTGACGGGTCGAGCCATATTTCTCGATCAGTTGAGAGCATCAAACTGTTCGTCCAGCACATATTTTTGACTAGTCGAGAATCCTTACTCTATCGGTCGATGATATCAGCACGTTCCTCTACCACCAAATTTTTGACGGTTTAAGAATCCTTACTTGACCGGTCGATGATATCAATCTGCTGCTCCAGTGCACCATTTTCGACTGGTCGAGCCTCTTTACTCGACGGGTCGAAATCGTTTGGACCAATTTTTTCAGAAATTCTTGATGCTTCAAAACTCATCTCCAACTGTCATAATTCATCAAATTCTGGTAAAGTAAAAGTATTACCTTCACAGCCGTTGTCCCCCTGAAGAGAAGACTCTGAAACTTCCCCTGAGTAAAAAGTTCAGACTTATGAAAAGAGATATCAAGGGACGCATAAGTCTTCTTGGTGAGAGGATCATAACACCGGTAACCTTTCTGAAAATTAGCATAGGCAATGAAGATGTATTTCAAATCACAGCCAATCAAGCTTACCGCGCAACTGTTTGTTAATATGGACATAAACCATGCAACCAAACACTCGAGGCTCAAGATTAGGAAGGGAAGGAACATTCAACAATTCTTGCAACTTCTGAAGTGGAATTTGGAAATCAATAACACATGAGGGAGTACGGTTGATCAGGTAAGCAGCAGAGGTAACAACAGCGCCCCAATAATATCGAGAGACATTCCTGTCAAACAATGAAGCACGAACAACCTCGAGTAATGTCCGGTTCATACGTTCTGCCATACCATTATGCTGAGGAGTATATGTAATAGTGGTTTGATGACGGATTCCATTAGAGGCCAGATATGAAGTCATAGAGCCATTAACATACTCACCTCCTTTTTTAGATTGAAGAACACGAATAGGCTGCTGAAATTCTATCATCACCATCTTATGAAACTCAATGAAGCGAGAGAAGACATCACTCTTATTGGTCATCAACGACACCCATGTCATCCTGGTACATTCATCAATAAAAGTAATAAAGTAACAAGCCCCAGTAGGTGTAGAGATTCTAGCAGGACTCCAAACATCAGAATGAATTTTTATAAAAGGAATAGAGCATTTATTCAAACTTGGAGAGTAGGAACATGGTGGCTCTTGGCCAGTTCACAAATATCATACTTAAATTCAGACTCATTAACACCCGAAAAAAGATGGGGTTGTAACTTCCTAAGATAACCAAAAGAAAAATGACTCAAACAACGATGTCATAACCAAACGGTCTCCTTGGCTTTATGTAAACTGCTAACACTGTTGGCTTGACTTAACTGTTGATCTCCATTGGATGTCAAATCAAGATAGTAGAGCTTCCCCCGTCTAGTACCATAACCAAGAATCTGCCGTGTTAGGATGTCCTGAAAACACAATAGTTGGGATAAAATATGACAGAACAAGAAATGGTCATAGTAATTTGGCTAACAGACAAGAGATTATTTGCTAGAGCGGGGACTACTAAGATAGAATCAACAGTGAGGGTAAGAGAGAGAGTAAAAGAGCATTCACCAACAACAGAAGAAGGAGAACCATTAGCAGTAGAGACACTAGGTAAAGTACAGGGGTGAAGAGATTGAACTAAGCTAGGGGTATTAGTCATATGATCTGATGCATTGGTGTCAATTATCCAAGTATTATTCCCACAAGATGTAGCAAGAGAGGCATTACCAGACATACCTGATTGGACGATATTGGCTATGGCATTGGTGGGAGTAAGGGTCTTGCGCGGGCGAGGTCCCTACCAATTCGGATATCCAATCTTGACAAAGCAGTTGTCCGAAGAGTGACCATTATCCTTGCATAGTGGGCAGACAAAGTTGGCATATGGGTTGGGAGGGCTGACAAAACGAGAAGACTCAGACCAGGAAGTAGAAGAAAAATGGCGTTGAGCCACAGTGGCCTGAGCATCGGGAACCGGCACCAGTGGTGGTGGTGTAGAGATAGTGGTGGTCATGATTGCAGGTTGACTTGGACTAGTAGAATAGGTAAGACAATCGATGTGAGCATGACGAACACGAGCACAAATCCGGTCAAGACTCAATAATTCCTCCCTACGAAGAAGCTCCCCCCAAATTTGATCAAATTCGGGATCTAGACCTTCCAAGAACATGTGAACCCGAAGCATAGACCTGTAGTTGGTGTCTTGAACAATTGCAGCCACGTTATTAGAGAAAGATGTCACACGTTGATCCAATTCTTCGAGCCATGATACCAACTCATAGTAGTAAACAGACATAGGACGTCCTGCTTGTTTGGCAGTGAAGCAGAGGCGGTGCAACTCATAGATCTGGGTAAAATTCTAATCATTATAGTAGGTCATTTGTAAGGCCTTCCAAATTTCAACAGCAATCTTGAGACGGAGATAGCGTTGAATGATACCAGGTGACATGTTATCGATCAGCCAACTCTTGACCTTCTCATTGTCAGTCGCCCAAGTAGTATGTTCAAGGGTTCCAGGAGGTGGAGCAACTGAGGTAGTAGTAAGAAAGCCAAGTTTGTTCCGGCCTCTAATGCGCATAGTAGGAGCTCATGTAGAGTAATTCGTGTCATTTAAGAAAACTCCAATGGAAAAAGAGGAGTTTTCCTGATGGTAATGGATGGATGTAGATGTAAGTGGAGGTAGAGGAGAAAATCACAGCAAAGTCGGATCCTTCAGCCATGACAGCGGAATTAAGGTGTAGTAGGTGACAAAAAATAGGATTTTTTCGGTAAGTCTACATGGTTGGCTCTGATGCCAAGTAGAAAAAATATTTGTAAAAGTGTTTATGGTAGATAAATTTTTCATTCAATTCCGAATTGGGTATATATATATATATACACACAACTTTACATGACAGATTCCTAATAGGAAAAAATATCTACAATAAAGTATAAATCAATTATATTCACAATAGGAATCCTAAATGCCATTGTCAACAAATGGAACAAGTCATATATGTTGAAAACTCGATGGAATCATGATGCTGCAAAGAATCATCTGAAAAGAGCCGATCTGATTCAAGTTTGGTCGTTTCAGAATAAGACCAATAACATGCTTTTTACTTGGCACTTGTTAAGAGGGGTGATGAGGATAGTGATGAAGTTGGGGGGGGGGGGGGGGGGGGGGGGGGGGGGGGGGGGTAAAACTTGGGAGAAAGAAATGAACAAGAAAAAAATTGGTAAAGTGAGGATGTGAAGGTTAGAACCTAGGATCAATTGAACTAAATATAAGCAGTACCAACTCTGCTAAATCTATTTTATCAACCAATTATACATATAAACTATACATATCAGTTGGTCAGGGGGGCCATGGCCCTGTTAGTCCCAACGTGGCTCCGCCTGCATGTGTATTGTGTACATTGTGTTGTATCTGTGTACGTATTGCATATATTGTATTGCTTATAAATTTTATAAAACAAAATATGAACGCGTACGATTAATTAGAGTTTATGCTCATCACATAGTTTTCTTTTTCAATGAACAAGTTAACTTAAAACTTATAAGTTAGGTGCAATTGATCAAGAATGAGAGAGCATTCTTAGTAGAAATAGGAACATACTGACTGATGCCAAACATGAGCCTCAGTTCATACCTATATACCCTTCCTCCTTAGAAACTCGATTCAGCTCGCCACAAAATTGGCCTCCCTCAAAATTGAGATGAGAAAAGATGTGATCAAATTGAGCTTCATGCTCATAATTAAGCTCATTACATAGGTTTTTTTTAAGGGATTTACATAGTTTTCTAGGCAGACGAGGAATATGTATTTAGTAGCCTTAAAAATTATTTAAAACAAAAATAAGAACGGTAATTAGGGTTTATTACATACTTTCCTATGCAGATAAGGAATAGTTAAGCAAAGACAGATAATTAAAGCGCCCAACTTAGAAACCGAACCAGACACTGAATTCTAATCCTAATAACTTCATGATTTACAGTCTCCTACTCATACAAGAAATGACTCGATCATAAACTTGCAGGCTATATAATATACCATCTCTATGTAACAAGAGATCGAGCAATTGAAATTGGGTTCCATTCTCCTCCAAACTATGGAGAAGAAATCAGAGACAAACATCACGGGTCAGATCATGCGAGACTATGAGCTCCAGGAGTACGGTAGTTTCAAGGTGAAGAATTTGCCCATTTGCAGTCTTGATAAATTGGCCATGATTGCTTCTGTTGCTGTCGACGAGGATGCAATGATACTACAAATTAGAGAAAGAGCACGGTGCGAATCGCAAGAAAATAAATCCGAGAGGGTTTCGGGTGCTCTCAAATCTCTTAGAGAGCTCAATGCTATGAACATAATCTGCAAGTTGGTGGATGAAGTTCATCATGATTATGGTGATTTGGAGGTTCCGGAATTGAAGAATAAGGTAAAGACGGGTGACTTGGACTTCAAGAAAGACGAGTCTGGAGTCGAAGAAGCTACAAGAAAGAATGATCATAGTGATTTAGGGTTTAGGGAACATGGCAATGCTGTTGCTAGTGAATCTCTTTGGAAAAATGATGTGGATGATGATGTTGATTTCTTTGATGAGGAATACATGGAATTGGGATTTAAGAAGATGGTGAATAGCGAAAGAAAGAAGACGAAATGTTATGATCTTGAAGGTTACTACTTACCGGAAGAGGTCTCAAGAAAGAAGGAATTGATGGTTGATGGTTATCAAAGAGATTTGGCTAAGAAGAGGAAGAGGGTGTCCTTGTACTGCAAGGAAGACATCTACTCCTCTTATGTCGATTCTCGTCAAAATAATAATGGAGTGCAAATTAGAGAAAACCATCGCAAGAGTTACGAAAATGATGTTGATCGCGGCGATGAAAACTGTGATTCTGAAACCAAGAAGAGAAAAATCAAGGGCAAGGGCAAGGGCTTGATGGTGTATAATGATGATGATGATGATGATGATGATGATGATTGGGTTTCCTTGAACCACAAGGAAGACATCTCCTCTTCTTATGCTATGAAATCTAGTAGAAACAGTAATGGAGTGCAAATTAGAGAAAACCAAAGCAGGATTTACGAAGAAGAAGTCGATGATGAGGACTGCGATTTTGAATCCAAGAAGAACAAAAACAAGGGCAAGGGCTTGATGGTGTATAATGGCTATGATGGTGATTTGAGTTACAAGAGAAGGAGGGTTTCCTTCGACTTCAAGGAAACTCGTAGAAATGATGGAGTACTCCAAAGTAGGAGTAGTAACGAAGAGGATGATGCTGATTACGAGGTCTACTTTGGCTCCGAATCGAAGAAGCGCAAGAGCAAGAGCTCGAAGATGAATCGGGGGAATATGAAGAAGAAACATGGCTCGTCACCACCAAGTAGTGCAACCCTAGGCCTACCCGAAGATTTCAAAGCAAAAATCGCAAGCATGGGAGGGATTGCTAACACGGCGAGGCTTGTGTTTCAGAAGAGATTATTCGCTTCCGATCTAGTTAGTCAGCAAAACCGGTTCTCAATCCCCAACAACCAACTCCTGAGCCCTTTCTTGGACCAAGATGAAATGTACAGGATGGAATTCGAAGGAGAACAAATGGACATCACGGTTATAGACCCCATGGTCGAAGAGGAGCTTGTACACATGACGATGTGGTCATACAAAAAGAACTGCAAATCGTTTGTGCTGAATAGTCGATGGACACATGTTGCTGAAAAGAATGGCCTTCGAGTTGATGATTTCATCCAAGTTTGGTCGTTCCGGGACGGCGAAAACAACCTTCATTTTGCTCTTGTCAAGAGGGAAGAAGATGGTGATGGCGTTCGGGATAGTAGTAGTAGTGGTGGTGGTAGTAGTAGTAATGCTAACTCGAGTGTTGTTTTAAGTGGTGTAGGTACTAGTGGAGTAAACCATGCAGAGGAAGATGGAATAACAACAGTGGGGGTAGTTGCTGAGGTAAGAAGCAAAGAGAAGAGTACTGAGACATCCATGGAGGATATTGATTAATCTGAAAAATATAGTCGGTGAGGATGTTATGTTCCGTAGAATTACTCTATAAAACTTTATATGAAGATTAACACTTTTATCATCTAGAGATAGTACGTAGTAACTTGTGTATTAGATGGATTGTTAATTTGGCATAAACTAAAAAGTTTATGGGCTTGTGATAATACCTCTGTCTTAATTTTATGATCATGTGAATATAGATAAGCAAAAAAGGTTGTTTCTCGTGCACCTAGAAAAGATCTTGTAGTAAAATTTTGGTTGAAAAGTATACGAGTGTCCAAAAGATTGCGTATGGCCGTATACGCGATGTCACTAACCACTTCTTAACCCAAAAAGACAACTTTGTTTTATTTGGACATACATACACAAATGCATGTGGATATTACACATTAATGTACATGAAAAAGAATTACAAACGTGTGAAGTTGAAATTAACCTAATAATCATATATTTTTTACTGATCATTGTATTAAGAGTAAGTTTGATCCACATGTAATTTGAAATTATCCAAATACACGTTATTCTTCGGGGAAAAAATATAATGTATTAAGAGTATTAAGAGTACTTCATTTGATCCGTCAATAAATTAAAAACGATCAAAAGTACACTATTCCATTTTTTTCAATAAATAAGAATAAAGAAATAGAAGCAGTCAAATGTATTAATGCAGTCAAATGTATTAAAATACTATAAATTGAACAGATCGAGGTAATCGTAAAGACAATGAAATTCAACCATCCTAGTCTATGAATTAAATAAAAAAATTCCCTAGAAATATGCATTAACTCGTAACATTTACTCGAATACATTGAACTCTAATTCTTATTGTGAATTGTTAGCGTCACTCCCGTTAGAAGTCTATATGCAAATATGCAGGATACAAAAACGCATTTGATCCATCTATAAGGTATAGATTCTCATTTTCAAAAACAAAAATAAAAAGAACAACTATAAATTTAAATATTTTAAATATCTACTGAAACGCAGTCGTTATTTGTTTTCCTATCGTCATATTACAAAACTACCCCTCTCTTGCCACGAGAGTAACAAATAGTAAAATAGGGCATCTTCAATGAAGAAGTTTTATATGAAGTCAGGGCATCTCCAATAGGAGGTACTAAACCCTATAATTTTGAGGTACTAAAAAAAATTGGGCTCCAATGGTAGTTTTGTGAAGTCCTAAACTCTATATTTATAAGACTTGGTCTCATCCCAAGTCTTATTTTGAGACTTCATATGAGACTTGGTCTTATAATTTTGGGTTGGGGCCACTTGGTAGAGGGGAGAGAAATTGGAGGGATAAGACCCCATTATAAGACCCCTACCATTGGAGATGGTTGAAGTGTTATATGAATAGTGTCTAAATAAGGTTTCAAAATAGGTATAAGACCTCATTATAAGACTTCATGATTGGAGATGCTCATAAACCTATTTTTAGGACTTCATTTTGAGACTATTCATTCAATTATCTCCAATAATTAAGGTTCTATCTCAAAGTTCTAATTTTATATATTTAGATAATCTTATTTTATGTTATTTTTAATAATAAGTTAAACTTTATAAAATATAAGTGTACATGATAAATAATAATTATATTATTCTTTTATTATTTTTTTCTGACCGTTATATGAAAAATAAATGTTGGATTGAATAATAATCGTTTGATCGATTTTAAGATATATTATTTACCGTCGGATCAGAATCAGTAATAAAAAATTAAAAACTATTTAGCTGAAATTTTAATCTGGCCAATAATTTCAATTTGAAATCAATTATGGCAATCGATTTCAGAGTCGTTGGAGGGAAATGGAGGACAACAGATCAACTGTTGATCACTTGGGGGCGAGTCCCACACCTGATTTCTTTCGGCTCACCTCCCTCTCTCTTTCGCACGTTGCACATAGCATCCTCTCCCAACAGCTCCTTCTGCTCGAGTTCGCGCCCCAACAACCCCTCCAACGTGTCATCTCTCTTTTGCCCCGATTGCCCCACATCTCTTTCCCTCCAATTTTTAGGACTAGATCTAAGAGAAATTCTATTTTAGATCTTCTCTTAAAACTCCAACCTAAATAACATAAGTTTAAAATCCATCATTCTTACAATTCTTACAATTGGAGAGCCCAAAAGGCTATATATATATATATATATATATAGAGCTTCTTGGACTCTCCATTGGATGCCCTAAGGGCATCTGCAGCGGCACGGGACGGCGAGGACGTCCGGGGGGGGTGGCCCGCCTGGAGAGGACGTCCGGGGAGGAAGATCGGTGCAGCGGGAGGGATGGGCAGAGGCGACCGACGGTTGACCACGAGGACGACCTCGCCGGCGTCCTCGTTTGAGGAAGAAGGAGAGGACGTTCCGCCTGGTGGGCCCCACGCACGTGGGTGACGCCAGGCTGACGTCTTTTTTTTTTTTTTTTTAACCTGGCACGCGCCGGGTAAAAGGTGAAAAAAAAAATTACAAACCAATGGGATTGCGCCACGTGGCGCCTCCAGAGCTGATCTGCTAGCAACGGCTAGCTTGATCTCATCCGTCCATTTTGAACGGATCTAAACTGATCCAACGGCCTGCATTTAAATCCAACGGCCAGATCAGAATATTTTGAATAAATTGCAAAAAAAACCCAAAAAAATTGCAATTAAATCCCCAAAAATTTGCAAATGAGCCCCTACATTTTTTCTATAAATACTACCTTAATTTCATTCATTTCTCACACCATTTCATTCACAACAAATTCATTCTCTCCCTCTCTCCATCTCTCCTCAAAATTCATTTTTTTTTGTCGGAAATAATGGCTACAAATTGGCTTCTTTCGGAAGATGTACAATTGAGCATCTCTTATTGTCGTTTTAGCGTTGATTCCATCACCGGAAATCGACAAAAGGTGGAAAAATTGTGGGAGAAGGTTTATGGCGATTTTAAGGCGAATTGGGAGCTAGGTTATGGTGAATCGATGCCGGAAGCTAGGACCCAAAACGCATTATCCTCTCGTTTCGCAAAGTTGAAGCCAAATTTGAAACTTTGGGGAAGTGCTCTTTCTTTCGCACGAAGGAATGCATCTTCCGGCTCCAACATTCACGATGAGGTAATGTTTTTGATCTCCAATATTTATTTCATTTTTTACCATATTGTTTCAACTTATGTTCATGAAATACTTGTTATTTATTTCACTTGCTATTTATGAATTACAAGTTATTTATTTCATGTTATTATTATTAATTTTTAGATGAGATGTGCTCAATCATTTTATGTGGCAAAAAAAAAGAAAGAGTTTAAAGACTTTGCTTGTTGGGAAGTAGTGAAGAATCATCCTTACTTCATCCATGTCGAGGCTAGTACACCTCCGGCTTCTTTATCATCTACTCCGTCTTACTCTTCACCACATCCCGCAAGCTCAATGCCTCCCACCGTCAACTTGGAGGAGGATGATGCATTTGGCACACCAATGAGTAACCAAGCTCCTTCTTCTCCGGAGCGTCCTATGGGAGTGAAAGCGGCAAAGGAAGCGAAAAAAAAAGGGAAAAAGGGTATGACGCAATCAAATGAAAGAGCCGAGGCTTTGAATAGGATTGCGGCAAATCAAGAATCTTATGGTCGCAATCAAGCGGAAAGTGATGCAATTGAGGTTTCCCTTATGCGAGAGCAAATCGCCCTTCAAAAGAAAGACATCAAATTAAGGGCTTTGGCAGAGGAAACTCGGATTATGTCAATGGATACCGAGAGCATGACTCCTAAATCCAAGAGGTATTTCACAAAGAGAAAAGCAGAAATCCTTTCTCAATTGGATGGGGTTGAAGAAGAAGGTAGCGAAGAAGGCTATTCCAATTGTTATCGCCCCCTTTTTCCAAGCACTTAAATTATGGTTTATGTAATTTAAATTATGTACTTTAAATTATGTGCTAGGTAGTTTAATTTATGCACTTTAAATTATGTACTATGTAGTTTAATTCATGCACTTTAAATTATGTACTATGTAGTTTAATTTATGCACTTTAAATAAACATTGTAGTTTCCCTTTTACATAAACAAGGTTGCACTTTCTTTATTTTCACCAAGTTCCCACACATAACAAAATATTGAAACACACATAATAGAAATACGTAATTCAAACTCACAACAATGCAATTAAAACAACATATTTTAGAGTTGTTCCCCTGTCTCAATAAACCAGTTGTGCTTAACTAAGTCCTTCTGAAGCTCTCCATGGATGTAAGCAGATTGGAGATCAACAATACGGTCATTAAACCGTTGTTCATTTTGTCCATCTCTTCCAACCGGCTGGAAAGGAATTCGGTTCCCCCCTTCATCCACTGGCCCATCATAAGTGTTAAATGCAGTAGCTGGGTTTTGGAGATCTTCTTCGTCGTTCTCCTCAAACTCATCCTCCACGAATTCCTCCTCAACGATCATGTTGTGCATTATGATGCACGCTAACATGATGCTTTTTAACGTCGAAAGGCGGTGACACCGAGCTGCATGACGAATTATCCCCCAACGAGATTGTAAGATGCCAAAGCACCTCTCCACATCCTTGCGGTAGGACTCTTGCTTCCTCGCAAAAAGCTTTTGTGGAAGATCTTGAGGATTCGAAATCGTTTTGACAAACGAGGAGTACCTCGGATATATCCCGTCGGCAAGGTAATAAGCGTTACGGTATGTCATACCGTTCACTTTATAAGTCACAGCCGGACTTCTTCCAGCAAGCACTGCATCGAAGACATCTGATTGGTAGAGCACGTTGATATCATTTTGAGCTCCTGGTACCCCGAAGAAACTGTGCCAGATCCATGTGTCATATGAGGCCACTGCCTCTAAGATGATAGTTGGACGACCCTTCCTCCCTGAGTACGCCCCGGACCAAGCGGTTGGGCAGTTTTTCCACTCCCAATGCATACAATCAATGCTTCCGATCATACCAGGAAATCCTCGATGTCTAGCCCTTCTTAGAAGTCGAGTGATGTCTGTCTGATCTGGAGCACGGAGGTAACGGGTACCATAAAGCTCTACCACTTGGGTGCACCACTTCTTCATGCACTCCAGAGTTGTTGATTCCCCCATCCTTGTGATTTCGGCACACTGATCAGCAGCTGAGCCGTAGGCCAACATCCGGAGAGCACCGGTCATCTTTTGTTGGGGAAGGAGTCCGACCATTCCAGTGGCGTCGGCTCTTTGATGCCAAAATGGGTCGTTGTTGCAGAGGTCCGTCATTACACGGTTGAATGTATTTCTGCTCATTCGGAACCGTCGACGAAATTCATGGTCGGTGAAGACTGAGCGTTCGATGAAGTAATCTTCCAAAAGATTTTGGCCCCTGGACTCCCTCATCCTTGGTTGATTTGGAAGGCGGCGTGGTGGTGGTTCATCATCAAAAGTTGCATCAACGGCCACCGCGTCGATGACAAATTGATTGGCAGTTTCTGCATTTCGCCGGCGTTGTTGTCGCCTCCGATTGAAAAAGGTACCGAAACCCATGGGATTCATCTTGATGAAAAGGAAAAAGGGAAGAAGTGTTTATGGTGGCTTAGATACGAGTAAACTACAAGTGATGCGTAGTTGGTGTGAGTCTACCGAACACACATAGCTCTTTCTTTTATAGCCATCTTGAAAAATCAGATTTTTCAGATAACGACACGTGTCGACTGTCGATTGGTTGAAAATCTTACCGGATATCTCCATCAATAATTTTGCCGACACCGACACGTAGACATTACACGTGTTTCATTCTCATTGGTTTGTAATCTTACCGAAAATCTTACCGGATATCTCCATCAATAATTTTGCCGACACCGCCACGTAGACATGACACGTGTTTCATTCTCATTGGTTTGTAATCTTACCGAAAATCTTACCGGATATCTCCATCAATAATTTTGCCGACACCGCCACGTAGACATGACACGTGTTTCATTCTCATTGGTTTGTAATCTTACCGAAAATCTTACCGGATATCTCCATTAATAATTTTGCCGACACCGCCACGTAGACAGGACACGTGTCTCAAAATTACGGGTCCAAAATCTTATCGGAAATCCGCTACCAATTATACGATCCAGATTGACACGTGTCGGCATCTTATTGGGTGAAAGTATTATTTGAAGGTAAATGTAAAATATTTTAAATATTAATGAATAGTAATAGGAAGTCCTATTTTGGAAACCGCTGCACGAAAAACAGGAATAGGAATTCTTATTTTGAGGAATTCCTCAAATAAGTGAGGAATTCCTAAAATTCCTCACCCAAAACATGGGTGCACATGCTCTAACAACCTC
Source organism: Geum urbanum (assembly GCA_946800695.1). Taxonomy (NCBI): domain Eukaryota; kingdom Viridiplantae; phylum Streptophyta; class Magnoliopsida; order Rosales; family Rosaceae; genus Geum; species Geum urbanum. Next base: position 49,458,826 of record OX327011.1, read on the forward strand.
CACAAAATCCCACAAGATACAGTAGGGGCGTAATGGTAACTCACCGATCTATATATATCTAAACTCCAGAGAGCCTATGAAGCACAAACAAAAAAAGAAAAATTTAAGGCGAAAGGAGCAGTGGAGTTTCCGACTTTCCGTTATCCATTGTTCTCTCTCTCTCTCTCTCTCTCTCAAAATTTCATCTTTTTTCTTCTCAAAATTTCTCACAGGGTTTTTTTGAATTCACACCCCAAATCTTCAAAGCTCCGATTCCCGATTTGAGACCATGGTTTCCGATTTGATCAGTAACGTTTCCATTCCTTCGGCCCCAATTAACAACGCCAGGGATTTGGGGAAGAAGAAGAGGGTCAGATTTCGATTCCCCTGTTTTTAATTTGGATTAATTGATTATTTTTTTTTTCTTTTTGAAATTGAAATGAAAATTCTTGATTTTTTTTTTATGGAAGTATTGAAATTTGGGGTGGGATTTTTTTTTTCTTTCTCAGGCGAGATCGGCCAAATTGAAGCAGAGCAAGCTCGACGTTCGCCGCGAGCAATGGCTTTCTCAAGGTATGTTCTCCGATCTCTAGGTTTTATATATTTGCATGTAAATTTCTGATTTTTGGGGTTAGTTTTTGGGGATGTTATTGTATTTTTGATTGTTCTGAACTTGATTTATATGGATATGGATATGATTTGGGGATTTTAGGTGTGGTGAAGAATCAAAAGGATTGCAAGGAGGACGTTTCGATTCAAGGCGGCCGGAGCAGAGAGCGGAACGGCAATAACAACCCTCGTTCGTTGGAAATGGGGCCCACGGATGGTGAAAACGTGGGATCGATTCACCACCATCATCACCAGCAGCAGCAGCAGCATGACAGCGATTTGGAATCCAATGGGAGTCCGTCGAGCTTCACGAGCAGTGAGTTGGGGAGCCACGACACGGAGACGATCTTCACGGGGTCGTCGAGCAGCAGCAGTAGCAGCAGCAGCAGCGGTGGGTGTTGCTCGGGGAACATAACCGAGGAGGATGAGGACGATGGGTACCTGGATGATTGGGAGGCCGTGGCAGATGCGTTGGCCGCGAGTGAGAAGCCCAAAACGGAGCCTCCCCAGGAGCATGAGCATGAGCCTATCGCGCAGTTGGTGGTGTCTCCAAGGGAAGAGGAGGTTGAGAATTCGAAGCCCCAGTGTGCAAGGGGCGTTCTGAAAGCTTGGAGGGCGGATGATGCGTTTCGCCCGCAGTGTCTGCCGAATTTGGCCAAACAGCTCAGCTTGCCTAATGGGAAACGATACGGTGGTGTTCCATGGGGGTGTAACAATGTGGGATCCCCACCGTCTTCGTGTCCTATATGCTATGAGGATTTGGACTTGACGGACACAAGCTTCTTGCCGTGCTTGTGTGGATTCAGGCTCTGCCTTTTTTGCCACAAGAGGATTCTTGAGGGGGATGGCCGCTGTCCGGGCTGCAGGAAGCCCTATGAGAATGACCATGTTGAGGCGGAGGCGAGTGTCCATGGAGGTAGTCTTACAATCCGGCTGCCTCGCTCTTGTAGCATGATCACAAGGTTTTAAGGAGGTGCAACTGTCCGTGAGAAATGTATGCTGGTCTCTAATTTCTTTTAATGGGATTTTTGTGTTCTAGCAATCTTAGTATTTGGTTTCTCTAGTTAGATGTGGGTATAATAGGGTTTTGAGCGCCCGGGAATTGACCTGCTTCTATTATGAGTTGGTTCTTATGTGCTGATGTAGAGACTCGGTGTTTGTATGTGAATAGATAAGGCGGTATAGAAATTCAATACATGAAACATACAGTATGTGATGGTATTCCTTTTCAGTTTGCCTATTTCTCTTGCTTTGCATGTGCTAGACTTGCTATTGTTCTGCTTTATATAGTATGGTGTGTATTTAATATTTATTGTGATATATTGTCCTGTCTTCATTTGACTTTGGTAATTGATGGTGCAGAAGGCATCGTTGTCACTGAGTGGTTCTTAATGGTCTAAACTGCATTTGCTGTCTCTACGTAGATTTATGTCTTTAGATATGCTCCTGAATCAGAGGTCTACTTTTATTGTTTTTCTTTTTATCTGTTATCCCCAATTATCTAGCAATTGATCTTGCTTTGGAAAGGGTTTAGCCATCATTTAGCTACTGACGTTAATGTAATCGTCCACGTTTGTACTGCCAATGGAGACAATCTTTGTCCTGTGATATTAAGGTCTAGGATTTTCATTTGGGAGCTTCAGCTGGGTAAGATTCCTGCATATTGGCTCTAGCCTTTTTAATGTTGGCGTGTAGATGGTTGAACCTTAGCTTTTCATTTTTGGGTTTTGTTGCTAACTAATAGTCCATTAATCTTATGCATGAGTCAAGATTTTTGCTGTTTTTTGTATCTAATGAGTTCTATTGCCAGTTGGGTAGGATTTATGGCTCATGTTGCTGTTGTCCTTTGTGAGACTTGCTTGGTTCATGTGTAGCTTTGCTAAGTGAGTCGCATTTTAAGGTATGAAGGTGTTTTGTGCTTCTCTGACTTTGCATTTCTATAGTACGTGTTATCCTTTGCTCTATTAGGGTGAGAAGAAATTTGGTATAAATTTGAAGGGTGAGAAGAAACCAGAGTTAGAGTTAAGCTTGGGAATGATGACCAAGTCACTTGGAGGCCCTTGTGTGTTGCATGAGTCCTTCTGTCAATGATATCGGTGTTGTTCTTTTGGGGTGAGAAATGCATGATGAACTAGTGTCACCACTTTTAAACTGTCCGATAGAACTGTAGTCCTGTCTTAGATGAAAGGGTGGTGGTGCTAGTAGTTGTTCACCATTATCTGCTTGATTAAGTTCTTTTGTGATTCTTGTGCATCTACAGAAAGGGGAGGTCAAGTTGTCTCACGGTTCGTGAACTGATTCTATTTGTCTGACCAGTATGGCTATATGAAAGTAGAATTGTTGTATGTACTAAATGAACACTTTGTTCTGACCAGTATGGTTAAATGAACACTTTGTTCTATGGTTATTTTGCTGTTTGTTGTAATTTGCTTGTGGCCTAAATGTGTTTAGGTCGTATGGTGTGCGTTGCATCTTGTTGGTCTACACATCTTGTTAGAGGAAACTGTGTTTTTGATTGTTTTAACTATTGAGAATGTAGTGTTTGGAGTTCACTCAGTTCAGCATACAGCGTATCATGCAGAAAGTTTGAGATAGATTGGATGTTATGAAAGCAAATTACAAGTGAAAACAACATGAAGTACTCCCCAGATTCGTGTCGAACAGCCTCAGTTTAGTTCATCAATTGACGAATGCAGTCATGCTGAAGTTTCAGACGACCGAATTCCTCCCACAATTTCATAAAGGTAGACTCCTCCAAAAACACATCCTTACCTACCAGTTGGCATTGGATCCACTTCGCCATATCTTCCTGTAGTTTCACAGCCCTCGCCGCCTCCACTTTACCGCCACTACTAGCAAGTTTGAGCAACTCCTCCACCTCTGCCCAAAAGCAAGACTCTCCACAGCTATCTTTCCCCAAACCTTCTCTCTTTTCAAGCCATCTCTGCAGATATCTGTAGCGCCTTGGCCTTCCCTTGAGCATATAGGCGCCAGTGTCTTCGTTCTTCGCATGTCTGTAGTAGTTGGCGATGTCAAGAGGCTCAACAAGGCGCCGGAACTTTGTTCCTAGTTCTATCCAATAACTTTCGCCTTCAAACTCGTCAGGAAGATCGTACCTCTTCAACATTTCTTTGATCCCATCCCATATACCTGCCAGCACCTGCCTACTCACATTGGCATCGAAATCTCTCTTCTCCTTCTGTCTCTTGAAGGCGTCGTAGTATCCCACTTTTGATTCGTAGAAGGTTATATATTCTTGTAGTCCTTTCATTGCTTTCTCCGTTTCTGCCTGCTTCTTCTTAATGTACTCTTGGTTCTTCTGTTTCTGTTTCTCTAACTCTCCGGCTGCACGAAGGCACAACCTTCCTCTGGTACTCTGCAACCCATTCAGAACATATTAGTAACCTTCTTGAACATGAAAGAATATACAGTAGCTATAATAACTGCAAGGATAAACTTGAAACCAAATTACCAGGCCAAGGTCATCCAAGGCAGTACCATCCGAGGCTAGGGGGAGTTGTGCCAATTGATCGACGTAAAGCACAAATTGCATGTCCAAGCTACCTTCTTCACATAGCTCATATTCGTAGCCAAGGTGCGAGTTTATGCAGCTCGTGGCAATGATTTTCTTTTCGGATTCATTGCTCAACTGACAAGAGTAGAAAAGGAGTTGTAGCACAGCTTCAGGGTTGTCTAAGTGGACTAATTTCCCATTCCCAGTGCAGAAAATGTATGTCCCAAAAGGTCTGTAAGGGCTTAGCTTGATGAAGTTTGGTATGGTCTCAAGCAACAGATTAGTACTCCCCATGTGTCTGCAGGCAGCATGGCTTGCAAGAGCCGACGCATTCCTCATTACATTCGTGTAAAAGTCTTCAGCAATTGTTCCCCGTGGAAAATGGTGATTGCCGGCAGTGAAGTTATGAAGGATATGCTCCAGTTCTTCATGTATGGATGAGAGAGGAGCAAGTAAGATCCTCGGGGCAATGTCGTATCTCATGACGAAATGAATGAAGTGTTGAGACCAATTCTCTCGCCTCAGCGCATGAGAAACGATGGAGTCACCAACGAGTGCTGATCCGAAAGTCACACATTTGGGAGCTTTGATGTTTGTTTTAGAGTATTGTTCTAAGAACCAAATTGTAGCAAGCGCAGCAATTGCACCACCAGCAGAATGCCCTGTAAATATTATTTGCTTTTGTCCAAGCAAAGCTATTCCCACCTGATAAAACCACACACAAGCATGACACTTTGATCTTAAATTTCATAGTCTATTACCAAAAATAGTAGCTCTATTCACTTGTCACTAACACAGAACACATAAAGTGAATATTTTCCTTAATTTGATAAAGAATCTTACAGTGTCTAATTTGAAGTTACTTACCTGTTGTAGAAAGTTGGGATCTTTACAAACAAGTTCGAACCTTGCAAGAAATGCTTTGTTTACAACTGCAACTTCATCGTTACCTATACTTTTCAAAGAAGGAAAAGTTTTCCCAGACCACTCTTTAGGATCGAGCTTTGTTTCACCGAAAGATTGGTCGCCTGAAAACCATTCCTTCCCGGTCCACAATCCGGTGAAGACGAAGAAGATAGCTTTCTCCGATGAGTTGTGATCGACATGAAAGAGCTGTCGTTTATAGGGTAGAGACAGCCTGCAACTAATCTTAATGAGCTCCTCATCGATTCCTAGTCTCTCGCCAAGTCTTTCACTACCCATTATTGATAAAATTCTTGTTGATTTAGATTCTGGGGTTTTGGTCTTGGATTTATTGGAAGGTTGAGAATGGTTTGGGGGGGGGGGGGGGGGGGGGGGGGGGGATGAAAATGACAGACCATAGTTGACTGACTTGGGCATTTTACATTTTGTTTTACTTGCTTGACCCTGAAGTCATTCACTTAGTTTATAGCTTCCATAGTTTGTTACTATAATCCAAACTTTGAACAAAATCACACTACTGTTTTAGGAATTATAAATGTAGAGACAATAATGTGAAATAATGAATTGCGTAACTTTATTAATGAATAAGTAACTCTTTTATATAGGAGAGTACAAGAGGTACAAACATGAAAGCAATCATATTACATCTCTGGATAAGATACATTGTCATATCCTATAATCTCCACCATAACTAGAAACATCAAATATCCTATAACACTCCCCATTCTGCTGGTGTATGGTGGTGACGCTTCTTCATTTGCTTCATTGATGCCTCATCAAAAAGCTGGTTGAGCCAAAAACCTTTGCAGGAGAAAAATCGGTCTCGCCAAGTAAAAAGAGTGCAGATTGTCGTAGACGACGATATAATACATAACCTTGTTGCCTCATTAAAACCTTGCTAAGTAATAAAAAATCAGTGGGATAAAAACAACCTTAGTCAAGGAAAAAGAGTACAACGTGTCCTTTACATCCGGAAACGCTCATGTGTATGCCAGACTCCCCTTGAAGTCTGCATCTCCCCTTGATACTAACAATCAAGGCAGCTTAGATAAGCTGAGCAACCCTATGCTCTTCACATGCTTCTGGAATGTGGATTTGGGCAATGATTTAGTAAATAAATCTGCCACATTGCTCTGAGATCGAATCTGATTAATCTGGATCTTGAGAAACTCTTGTTGTTGCTGATTGTAAAAGTACTTAGGCGATATATACTTGGTGTTGTCGCCCTTGATGTAACCTTGCTTCATCTGCTCGATGCAAGCAACATTATCCTAATAAATGCATGTAGGTTCATCAGTAGTGGATTTCAATCCACAAGACTCACGAATATGTGTAATGATAGACCTTAGCCATATACACTCCTTAATTGCCTCATGAAGAGCAATAATATCAGAATGATTCGTAGATGTAGCGACTAGAGTCTACTTTGTAGACCTCCAAGATATTGCCGTGTTTCCCATAGTAAAGACATTTCCTGTCTGAGAACGACATTTATGTGGATCAGAGAGAAATCCAGCATCAGCAAAACCCGTCAACACATCACAATGATTGTTGGTATATGGGTAAAGGGAATGGCATCACCATCTTCAATGGCACGTCCATTTGAGACGGTGGCTTTCCGTCTTGCCTCTCTGTAGGGATAAAACAAGCTCATATCTATCGTACACTTCAAGTACTTGAAGATATTCTTAATGCCTGTCCACTGATGTTGCGTGGGCACTGAGCTAAATCTAGCTAACAAGTTCACAGTGAATGAGATGTCTGATCTTGTGCATTGAGCTAAGTACAGTAATGCACCTACTGCACTTCGGTAAGGCACTTCAGCCCCTAAGAGTTCCTCGTCCTCATCCCTTGGACGGAACGAATCCTTCTCTGGATCTAGGCTGCAGACTACCATGGGGGTGCTAACAGGATGTACTTTGTCCATGTTGAACCTTCTCAACATCTTGTGGACATAAGCTGTCTGGTGGACTATTATTCCACTACTATGGTGTTCTAGCTCAAGGCCTAGACAAAACAGTGTCTTCCCAAGGTCTTTCATCTCAAGCTTGGATTTTAAGTACTTCGCAGTATCCTTTAACTCATCAAGAGTTTCGATGAGATTCATGTCATCGACATAGACTGCTACTACTGCAAATCTGGAACTTGCACTTTTAATGAACACACAAGGTCATAGCTCATTATTCATATATCCCTTCTCAATCAAGTATTCACTTAGGCGGTTGTACCACAAACGCCCGGATTGCTTCAATACAATGACTTTCTCAATCTTATAGAAAATGCGCTTAGTGGTTTAGAGCTTCTTGACTTGGGTAATTCGAATCCATCAGGGAGTCTCATGTATATCTCTGAATCTAGATCCCCATAGAGATATGCAGTAACCACATCCATGAGCTGCATGTCAACTTTTCGGAAACTACCAAACTGACAAGGTAGCGGAACGTTATGACGTCCATTACGGGAGAATACGTCTCCTCGTAGTCAATACCAGGGCGTTGTGAGAAACCTCGTGCCACAAGGTGAGCTTTGTATCTTACTACCTCATTATTCTGATTACACTTTCTAACAAAGACCCATTTATGTCCTACAGGTTTTACACTTGGCAGGGTTAGCACTACCGGGCCAAACACCTTCTCTTTGTTAGTGAATCTATTTCAGCCTGGATTGCATCTTTTCATTTAGGCCAATCTGATCTCTGTTGACACTATTCAACATATCGAGGTTCGAAGTCATCACGTTCTATGAGTTCATGTGCAATTGAGAATGCAAACGCATCGTCAATGATCATAGATTCTCTCTCCAAAATCTCATGTATGCTAGCATAATTCATCAAAATTTCTTTATTCACTAAACTAGGATCAACCGTTGGAACTCCCTCCAAATTGGTTATCTGAAGGACATAACTGTAGTCAGGAATAATTTCATGAGATAGATTTTGAGAGTCGATGAACAATGGATCTTGTTGTGACGATCTCCCCTCTTCCTAGGGTGAGTATCCATCGAACCTATGGGTCTCCCCCTCTTCCTTTGAGGAGCCGTGGCCTCAGCCACCACACGCTCACCATGTGTGGCGGCGCTGCTCTCTCCCATCACAGGGGTGGTGGCGTGACATCCTCCCTATGGGATGTCAATCCTTGCAGGCATATTTGCAGTAGGTATATGTGATATTGTCACTTTAGCAAGGTCAGCAAACGTATCAAGCATCGAATCTACTACATTTCCAAGCTCTATAATTCTCCTTACTTCACTATTTGCTAGTGCGGAACGGGGATCAAGATGAGACAAGTTAGGGACTGACCATGACAATTCCTGTCGTTCATGTGTCCTTCCTCCCCCTAACGATGGGAAGGTCGTCTCATTAAAGTGACAATTCGTAAATCTTGCGGTAAATAGATTGCGTGTTAAGGGTTCTAAGTAGCGGATTATAGTTGGAGAAACAAATCCAAGATAGATGCATATTCGTCTCTGAGGACCCATTTTATCGCGTAAAGGTGGCGCGATTGGCACTTACACTGCACAACCAAATATGCGTAGTTGCGAAATATTCGGCTCATATCCAGTAACCAGCTGGTATGCAGAAAAGGGTTGTCTAGCAACAGGTCTAAAATGAATAAGCATTGCTGCATGTAATATTGCATAAGCCCAAGCAGAAGTGGGTAGGTTGGTGCGCATAACCAAATCCAGTCCAACCATTTGAAGTCTTTTAATTGTGGCTTCTGCGAGACCATTTTGGGTGTGTACATGGGGAACTGAATGCTTGACATCAATCCCGATATACATGTAATAATCATCAAATATTTGCGATGTGAACTCCCCAGCATTGTCGAGACGTATCGACTTTATAGGATGATCTGAGTGGTGAGCCCTCAAACAAATAATCTGAGTAAGGAGTTTAGCATATGCAGCATTCCTTGTGGACAATAATGCAACATGTGACTAGCGTGTCGAAGCATCCACCAATACCATAAAGTATCTAAATGGTCTGCATGATGGGTGGATGAGTCTACAAATATCACCTTGGATACGTTGTAAGAATGAAATATTTTCTTTGGTGTCTTTAGTGTAGGAGGGTATCGCTCCTACTTTGGCTAAAGAGCATGCTTTGCAGAACGAGCGATGAACACTAGACATCACCAGTGAGGATGCTGGCGTTGGCTCAAGGTCTCCATGGACCGGGGAAGCATCATAGGGGACACGAGCATCAATCTTGGTGTCAAGTCGTCTCCTCTTGGGGGAGGAGGTGTCGGTATGAGGCCGGCCATGGAAGGTGACGCCACCCTTTTTGGTGCCCACCTCCATGTTTGTATGAACCGCTCTTTGGTTCTTGCTTGCTTTTGCTCGAAAGAATGGATGTCCGTTTGAATTCTTCAAAATCCGGATCATCATATCACGACCTGTGTGTTCCAGTCTGTCGTGCCAAAGCATATATGTTTGTATGAACCGCTCTTTGGTTCTTGCTTGCTTTTGCTCGAAAGAATGGATGTCCGTTTGAATTCTTCAAAATCCGGATCATCATATCACGACCTGTGTGTTCCAGTCTGTCGTGCCAAAGCATATATGTGTCTGAGTCTCATAGGTCATCTCTTATGACATGGTGTGACTCAACAACTCTCATAGTTGTAATACATAACCCATTTGGCTGACACATAAGCTTCTCTAGTATTCGATTTCTACCGAAATCACTAGAGGTAATGCATATATATTCAATTCCATTCTCACAATGAGTATTTGTATGAAATTCGTTGGCTTGGATGTCTCGACTACTCTATAGGGTCCTTGGATCACGGCAGCGGTCGGCGACGGTGGAGTCGGCGATGATGCTCGATTTAGGATTTCGTGATGATAACGTGTTTTAGGAATTATAAATGTAGAGAGAATAGTGTGAAGCAATAAATTGTGTAACTTTATTAATGAAGAAACAACTCATTTATATAAGAGAATACAAGAGGTACAAACAAGAAAGTAATCCTATTACACCTTTAGATAAGATACACTATCATATCCTGTGATCTCCACTATAACTAACCACATCAAATATCTCTCAACAATTTGAGTAACTTATTGGAAGGTTGAGAATGGTGGGTGGGATGAAAATGACAGACCATAGTTGACTGACTTGGCTTTTTACATTTTGTTTTACTTGCTTGACCCTGAAATTTCCTATATAACAATCGTGGTCTTACTGTTCATAAGCCACTGTTCATAAGCCCTGTTTATAAGCACAGTGAAATGTAGGCGTGCGAGGCGTGCGAGATTTGCTGAAATCAACTTTAAATCTATTTCTCTTCTCCGTCATTCGTTCTTATCTGGAAGAGGAGCTGCTAACGTGCACATAGAGAGAAGAGAGGAGAGAACAGTGCGCTTTATTAGCCAAAGCCCACATAGCCGGAGAAGAAGATAGAGCAGAGAGAGAAAGAGAGAGCTTCGCCAGGTCTCTTTGCTTAAGCCGTAGTAAGCTAAATCAAACCCACCAAACACTGACCACAGTCCTTCCATAACTGAAACACCAAACCACAATCCGATCAAAATACCGTATTACATTTCCAATTCAATTGCAATTTCAATTTCAATTTCGTCTGAAAACGGAAAAATGGCGTCGTGTTTACCTGAGGCGAGTGAGTACAGGAGGAGAAATTTCCTCTGAAACCTAAACGACGACGCGGTGGCGGAGACTCCGTGGTCGAAAACCGACGGCGGAGCTTTACCGCCTGAGCTTCCGCCGCTGTTGTTGCTGAAAGCGTAAGGGAAGAAGACGATGGAGCAGAGACAGGCGAGGAAGATGAAGAAGTAAAGCGCCGGACTCGGCTCCCAAACAGAGCTCTCAATCACAACTGCCATTGATTCCGATTCTGATTTTTTTTTCCGAATTAAAAATCTCAAACACTTGAGTGAACCGGTTTCCGAGCCATGATATGGTTTGTGAGTTTCGAATTTCAGATCTCAAAATGGAAGGTTTCTGATGTGAAAATATGATTGGGGGGCTTGAAGCTCTTATGGAGCCTGTAACTATCGCACTCCTAACTGTACGTATGTCGTCGTATAAATATATATATATACATACATACACACATATACGCCCAGTGAACACTGTAGCTTCTCCACCGCAACTTGGAAAAACGTCGCTGTTTGGTTCTGGGCCTTTTAACTGAAAATAGTGCCGCCCTGTGATAACTAATAAGGTCGACTGTTATTATGGAACTAGGTGTGAATCCCGCGCTGAAGCGCGGGTTGACAAAAAAGACCGTGATTAAGCCGAAATATATTGTGAGAGACTATCTTATCGATCCAACTTTGAGAAAGAAGATAAATGCCAGTACCTTAATTATACGATCTGCAGATCCCCTACAAAAACACTTATTACTTGGATCAAAAGAAATTGAGCGTACCCATCCCAAGTGCCCACTACCTGTAGACCGAAGCAAAAAAAAAAAAAAAAACCAAACTCAGAAGCCAAAAAACCAAACCCTGAAAGCCAAAGTTCCCAAAAAGCTTAAAACTTTAACACCAATCTTGACATGTCTGGTGTTCTTCTTTGGGTGGTGACTCCCAAAGAGAATGCCACCTCTTTGCTTAGCTTGATGCCCAGAATTGGAGGTGGTATCCCCAAGATGTCCAAGTTATGCTTCCATGTCAGTGATGCAATAACATTCTAAACACATCTACGATACTATATTATGGGGAATAGCTTCCGTTTCCCAAATACTTGCATCTACCATACTATATTCTGATATACAATATTCGTTTGGCGAGGGTGAGATCCATTAACATCAAAATCAGTAATTGACTTTTAGTACTGAAACCTTACCCAAACTATATAAACGGATCTATTCCATAGCAAACAACAACCCTAAAAATCAAGTCATCCACGAAAAACCTTAAAATCCATTACAATCACAAATATCAGAACATACAACCCAGAATGCACAAACACAAATTGTACACAACCAATGAATCATGGAAGCATTGGATAGAGTAATTCAACAATTAAAAACTGCATCGAACCAAAAACTGAATCGTTTTGCATAGACTACTTCTACATATTAGTCACATTACCTTTGTTTTTGGTGCAAGACCAGCCATAAGAGCTGCTGCATCATTGCCTGCATTGTTCTCTTCAATAAAGCTGATGGTGGAGTTGATTACTAACAATACAGTAATTCCCTCTTGCCAGTCCGGTGGCCTTCCCTGCATTTGTTCAATTCATTTAGCCTCCTCCTATATATAAATATATCAGTGAGAGAAATAGATAGATAGGTGGTAACTATCCTCCATTTGCCAAAACAATGGTCATAATAGCTACAATTTTCATAACCCATGATAGGGGATTCCACATAAAACCCAAAAACTTCAAAACATTGGCCTCCGTCGAACCATAACAGCTCATTTTAGGAGCTCCCTAAATGACCAACCCAGATCCATACTAAACGACCACAGATATCTCACATTTCTTCCCAAATTCTTTGTTCAAAATCCCAATTTCAACCAACCGAAATCCCACAGAGCCAGCCCAATCGGAAAATGTGGAATCCACAAAACACTAAACTAATCTGAGCTTCTCACATCTATGTAATCAAAATCGAAACTATTCTTACTGCACATAATCAAATCAAAACGCGAAAACAAATGCATCAGCAGCAAAAGAAGAAGAATCTCGAAAAATTAGCAGCGGGAACTACCAGATCAACGAAAAAGCGAATCAGAGAGAGATGAGCGAATAAGAGGTTCGATTTTTTTTTTCAATTTTTTTTGTTGGTTCACACAGACCTGGCGAAGCTCTCTCTTCTTCTCCTGCATAGACTACTTCATTTAGGGAGCTCCTAAAATGAGCTGTTATGGTTCGACGGAGGCCAAGGTTTTGAAGTTTTTGGGTTTTATGTGGAATCCCCTATCATGGGTTATGAAAATTGTAGCTATTATGGCCATTGTTTTGGCAAATGGAGGATAGTTACCACCTATCTATCTATTTCTCTCACTGATATATTTATATATAGGAGGAGGCTAAATGAATTGAACAAATGCAGGGAAGGCCACCGGACTGGCAAGAGGGAATTACTGTACTGTTAGTAATCAACTCCACCATCAGTTTTATTGAAGAAAACAATGCAGGCAATGATGCAGCAGCTCTTATGGCTGGTCTTGCACCAAAAACAAAGGTAATGTGACTAATATGTAGAAGTAGTCTATGCAAAACGATTTAGTTTTTGGTTCGATGCAGTTTTTAATTGTTGAATTACTCTGTCCAATGCTTCCATGATTCATTGGTTGTGTACAGTTTGTGTTTGTGCATTCTGGGTTGTATGTTCTGATATTTGTGATTGTAATGGATTTTAAGGTTTTTCGTGGATGACTTGATTTTTAGGGGTGTTGTTTGCTATGGAATAGATCTGTTTATATAGTTTGGGTAAGGTTTCAGTACTAAAAGTCAATTACTGATTTTGATGTTAATGGATCTCACCCTCGCCAAACGAATACTGTATATCAGAATATAGTATTGTAGATGCAAGTATTTGGGAAACGGAAGCTATACTCCATAATATAGTATCGTAGATGTGTTTAGAATGTTATTGCATCACTGACATGGAAGCATAACTTGGACATCTTGGGGATACCACCTCCAATTCTGGGCATCAAGCTAAGCAAAGAGGTGGCATTCTCTTTGGGAGTCACCACCCAAAGAAGAACACCAGACATGTCAAGATTGGTGTTAAAGTTTTAAGCTTTTTGGGAACTTTGGCTTTCAGGGTTTGGTTTTTTGGCTTCTGAGTTTGGTTTTTTTTTTTTTTTTGCTTCGGTCTACAGGTAGTGGGCACTTGGGATGGGTACGCTCAATTTCTTTTGATCCAAGTAATAAGTGTTTTTGTAGGGGATCTGCAGATCGTACAATTAAGGTACTGGCATTTATCTTCTTTCTCAAAGTTGGATCGATAAGATAGTCTCTCACAATATATTTCGGCTTAATCATGGTCTTTTTTGTCAACCCGCGCTGAAGCGCGGGATTCACACCTAGTCATTTACAAAGTTTGTAAACATGTTCTTAGAACTTTCCTTAACGTGTTAGTTACTTAGTTTATAGCTTCTATAGTTAGTTACTATAATCCACACTTTGAGCAAGAAAATCACACTATCAACATTTGAGATTTTCTTTATCATGAAATGAGGTGTGTGAAGCTGAGTTTGTATGATTAGATAGTGGAAATTTCAGTAAAAGATTCATAATTTATTAATGCAACAACAATTTTCTTACAAACAACATGAAATCAACACACAAAGTTCAGCACAACCAAATATCAATTACAGATAAAAGCGAAAGGCTACATGCTTAAGAAATTGCATCATTTCGTGTTCATGAATGGGCGGATGCATGCATGTTGGAGTTTCTGTTTCCCGAGTTTCTCCCACAATTGGACAAAGGTCTGCCCCTGCAACACATCCTTACCTAAAGCATTGTCTTCGTCGTTGATCCACTTGGCTAGATCTTCCTGTAGCTTCTTAGCCCTTTTCTCCATCTCTGTAGCATTATTACTAGCAAGGTTGAGCAGCTCCTCCATCTCTGCCCAAAAGCAAGAATCTCCACAGCTATCTTTCTCCAACTTGTTCCTCTTCTCTAGCCATTTCTGCGGGTATCTGTAACGCCTTGGCCTTCCCACCTTCATATAGGGTCCGCTGTTCTGATCCCTCGCATGTCTACAGTAGTTCGCTACATCAAGAGGCTCAACGAGGTGCCTTAGCTTGGTTCCTTGATCGATCCAGTACTCGTTGGCTTCGAACTCGTCTGGAAGATAATATATTTTCAGCATTTCTATGATCTCATCCCATATGCCTGCCAGGACTAGCCTCCTGACATTCGCGTCGAAGTCTCTCTTCTCGTCCTGCTTCTTGAAGGCGTCGTAGTATCCCTCTTTGGACTGGTAGAATTTTTTGTACTCTTGTAGTCCTTTCATTCCATCCTCCATTTCTTCCAGCTTTTTCTTCATCTTCTCTTGATTCCTTTGTTTTTGATTCTCTAGCTCTCCTGCTGCACGAAGGCAGAGTCTTCCTCTTGTACTCTACAATACCATAACCAATATATTAGAACCATTTTCGAACACCAAAATGTACAATTAGTTCAAGGAAAATTCTAGATACAATTAGTAATTATATTTCCATGCATTGACACACAAACATAACAATAAAAAAGAGGGTCAGAAACCAAATTACCAGGCACAGATCATCCAAGGGAGTACCATCTGAGGCTAGGTGGACTCCTGCCAACTGATCCACACAAAAAATGGTTTTCATGTCCGAGCTACCTTTTGCACCAAAATTACTTTCATATGACAAGTGAGATTTGATGCAGCTCGCAGCAATAGCTTCCATTTCGGATTCATCTTTCATCAGACAAGAATAAAAAAGCACTTGTAAAATAGCTTGCGAGTTGTCAAAGTGAACTAATTTTCCTTTTTCGGTGCAGAACACGTATGTCCCAAATGGTCTGTAAGGGCTCAGCTTGATGAAGTTCGATACTGTGTCAAGTAACGGATCAGTATTCCCCATCAATTTGCTAGCTATCTTGCTTGTAACAGATGTGGCATTGCTCATTACATTTGTATAAAAATTTGAAGCAATTTTCCCTTCTGGAAAGCGTTGACCATTCCTGAAGTAATAGAGGATGTGCTCAAACTCTTCCTTTATGGAAGAGAGAGGAGCCAGCATAATCCGAGGGACTATGTCGTGTTTGATTACAAAATGCAAAAAGTGCCGAGACCAATTCTCTCTCATGAGAGCATGAGAAACGATTTCGTCACCAATTAGCGGACATCCAAAAGTCAGACATTTAGGATCTTTGAAGTCTTCTTTATAGTAGTGCTCAAAGAACCATATTGTAGCAAGTGCAGCAATTGCGCCACCAGCAGAATGTCCTGTGAAAATGATTTGCTTCTTTCCTTCCAAAGTCGTTTTTATCTGTATATACATATTATGTACATATTAAGCTACGAGAGACTTTAATCTCAACTCCATAATAGTCTAAACTCATAGGAAGATGCAAGTTCTACATATTAAGCTTTGAGAGACTTTACTCATGAATCCATAATAGTCTAATGCTTACATATAAAAGCTCTAATCTTTTGCAGTAAACTCATATAAAGATGTGTTCTTTGACATTATTATTTTCTTTTTGAAGCAAGAGTAAGATGAAACTACATACCTCCAATAAAAACAGGGGATCCTTGGAAACCTTCTCAAACCTGTCCAGAAATGCTTTGTTTACAACTGCATACACATCGTTGCCTATGCTTCTCAGAGAAGGGAAGGCTTCTTCTGCCCACTCTTTGGGTTTGGGATCATCGGTAGTCTCTCTTTCCGCTTTTTTAATTATTTGTCCTCCGAAAGCTCCGTCGGAAAACCACTCGTTGACTGTGATTGAGCTTGAGAAGACGAAGAAGACGGCTTTCTTCGATGAGCTCTTGTCGACGGTGAACAACTTATCATTTGTTGGTGAGAAGGGCTGAGATAACTTGCAGCTTAACTTGATGTGCTCCTCATCGATTCCTAGCTTCTCTCCGAGTTTCTCAGTAGCCATTTTATTTTATTTTTTTTGGTCTGAAAATTGAAGCCTTTGCTTTAGTTATTGGTGAAAGACGTTCTGCTTCTGGAGCTGGATTTATAAACAAGCTCGAGAATGGTGGATAGTGATGTGTATATATCAATATGACCCTCGACTTTATGCTTTAATCTGAACTGTTGGAGTAAGAATGATGATGAACCATATTGTCATTTCACCATTGTATATTGCAAGTAGACGACGACCTTGGGGACCGACGACTTGGTTTCCATTTTTTTTTTCATTATTTTGTTTGAAGTTAAAAAATACTTAATCCTCATAATATTCTAGGTAGTTTCCCTTAACTTGTTGTACTGTTGTTTGGCTTAGTATATTTCCGTATGTAAGAGTGAAGAAGATGCTCTGCTTTTGATATGGAATTGTAATCATAGTTTCATATCCATAGGCTATTTCCTTCTCCTTTCCATGAAATTCACTTTGTCAGTTTGTAAATGATAGTGTAACGACTTCTGGAGTCTCTACAGCTTGAACTTTCACATATGGTAAGGTTAGATAAAACATTTGGATTGTGTATATCCTAAGATTGATTTTTGTTTTCCTCGGACCATTTCCAACAGGTTTTGTAAAAAAAAATTATTATAGAATACGAAAGCACAAAATCTCTAAAATAAAGCGGCCACAACTCCAACAGCTCATCTATGTAGTTCTTTAAATTATATTAATTTTCTCTATAATTTAATGATTCTAATATAAATTATATTTTTTTATTAAGTTTGCATTTAATTTAAGTCATAAGATGTATTAATTTGATGAGAGATAATGACAAATATAGAGAAAAGATGAAAACATTAAATTTTAGAGGTTTAAAGATGGATATATATACAAAATTTGAGTTTTTTATACATATAAAGATTTTTATGTACTTTTTTCATTTTATGTAGAATACAAAAAATTATACAAGAGTTGTTATTTAAATTTTAGAGGTTTATAGATGGATATACAAAATTTGAGTTTTCTATACATATAAAGATTTTTTATGTACTTTTTTCATTTTCTGTAGAATACAAAAAATTATACAATAGTTGTTAGAGCTGAAAATGAGTGTTTTTTTTTAAAATGAAAATTTTTGTTAGTTTACTCTATAATTTATATTGCATGCACTTTCGTGTGTTCTTTGTGTTCACAATTTATTGTATTAGTTACTGTTACGCGAAGATTGTACTTTTTGAAGAACTCCATTAATAATAGGGATTAATTTTTGTATTACTTCTACGGTCTTTAGTTTAATTTTAGAAAGTATGAAAATATGAAAATGTAGCATGAAAATGTCCAACACATCAATGTAACCGACACAAACCGTGTGCTTTCGAAGTATGGAAATTTGGTAGGACATTGACTAGGAAATTATCATGGAAGATTGGAAGTATGTCTTTTTGGGTCCAGAGGAGGAAAGACCCAAGTCTTCAATTTTTATCCGATAAAGAAAATAATTTTTATATACTGTTTTAACTTCAAAAAGTCTCCAACCACAATAACAAAGTTGGGCCCAAAAAGTTTTAAGGAAGGCCTTTTTGTGTATGTGAATTGTACCAAATAATGGGCCAAAAGGAAGCCCGTTTCCTTTTCTTTCTCGTTTTTGTTTGCCGAGGAAATGTAGGCCTGGACAAAAATTGTTTTATAAATGAGAACTGCACTGCACCTATCCGAAAAAGTAAAACAGGAACTGCATCGAATGATGTGGGTGTAAGTTCATCGACGAACCGCACCCTACCGAATAA
The DNA here is from genome assembly GCA_946800695.1 of Geum urbanum. Lineage (NCBI taxonomy): Eukaryota > Viridiplantae > Streptophyta > Magnoliopsida > Rosales > Rosaceae > Geum > Geum urbanum. Next base: position 49,477,172 of record OX327011.1, read on the forward strand.
ACAGAATGGTTGTGGGTTGAGCCTCTAAACTGCCCGAATATACCGCACCACACCAATTTTTCTTAATTTCTATATTTAATTTAATTTTAAAAAAATATTTTTCCTATATCTCATTGGTTAATTTAATTATTTAATTTAACTAATATTTTTTAAGTGGAAATATGTTGTATGAGCAATGTAACCAGCTAGCTTAAAACCATAAACCTAATAGTATATAAGTAACTAAACCTACACAATTTTTCATCTCATCAATCGGACTATGTGCAAGTTATTTTAATTTATATTTTATTTTATTTTGGATTTTAAGGTCTGAACTTTAAGCATTTTTATTTCTAATATCATTTGACATGGATTTATTGAATTATGTAATATTCAATTTTCTAAATTTCATATTATTTTTTTCTAAATTATTAAATTATGGGTTAAATACCGAAATCGTTTTGCTCCGCATTGAATATGTGGTGCACCGAAATGTGGGTGCACCAAACAAACAAAACGGTTGTGATTTACATTTTTAGTAAACCGTAATATGTGGAGTAGTTGCGGTTTAGATTTCAAACCGCACCCAACCCTAAAGAAATGTAAGGAAAAAGACTCACATTACTACTAGGAAACTGCACTAAAATCAACATTTGAAATCATCTTCTGAATCACTAGAAGATGTCCAAGTCACATTTGAGCTGAAATGGGAGTGAAAGTTCCGCAATTTCGTCGGCGATAGTAGTGAAGGTGACAATGGAGGTGATGATGATCCCACAGTGGTAATAGTACTATAACTCTTCTTCTGTACCTTTCTTGTAGTTTCAGCACAAACAAGAGCCACCATGTCTAGAAAGCCTTTCACAATCACAAAGAGCTGAAGTGGCTGAGCTCCTTTGTCTCGCAGACCCCCCCCGGCTTGGTAATACTCGGTTGTTCTCTTCACAAGTTCCATTACTCTAGTTTGCTCTTGTCTCACTGCCTTGAGCTCTTCATCACATTCTTCCACAAACCCACTCATTTCTCTTGCAAATCCACCCGTCTCGCCGTTGCAGCATTGCGGCAAAGCCTTTCGGATTTCATCAACGCGGCTAGTGAGAGTGGAGCTCATACGAATGAAGCTGTCATAGTCTATCGTAGCTGCTTTCTTCGCATTACACAACTCGTTGCTTAGGCCTCCCAACTTTGGTAACCCTTGGATTAAGTACTCCTTTCTTTTCTCTTCAGCTGTGAGATGATCCAAATTTGAAGTACTAGTACGGCTTCTCTGATTGTTCGCCAAGTCTCTACCCTCGGATAGAGCTACTTGTTCAACCACAAAGTGGAGTAGAGTAGTCTTTCCATCAGTACTTTTGACATCAGATAGGTTCAGTAGAGCATTAAGGTTGAACCCTTGTGCATTTCCTCTAGCAGTTCCAGCATTCATTCGGTTTCCAGCTTTGAGAATCGCTTCTAGTAGCGTAAGGAAGAAACCTCGAGCTCTTAGCTCATTGCATCCTAGCTCAAGTGTTTGTAATGACTCCTTGAGGTGAAGGATCTCGGGGTCATAATTTGCCCGGAAAAGCATTGCACCGAAGCGTGTGAAAGCCGAAGGGACAGCTTTGAGAATGTGGTACAGGAAAGACTCGGCATCTGCAAGCGTATTGGGGTTGCCATTGAACCGGAGGATCTTGATTTCTTCTTCTTTGGTTGGAGAAATTTTGCTGAGTTTCTCGAGAGTTTCTGAACCGATTCCTTGGCCATCAAGAAGACCATTTACGATTTCTTTGCGAGAGATTGAGAGAGACTTGAGCACTATGGCTGTGTTTTGGGACTTCCTGGGGTCTAAAATGAAAACTTGAGCTGTTGGGGCAGACTTAAACTTTGATGAGGCTGATATATTGCTATTCCTTTCAGTAGTTTGATTCTTGGAAATGTTATACCCAAACAAGTTTTCCATAAGCTCATCATCAAATCTGATTATTAGCACATACAAATCATTAAAGTCTAGATTATTCAATAGCTTACACAAATGAAAATGAACACATAAAGTGAGATTTGGAAGTTACCTGAAAGATCCATCAGTGATTTGATCCCAGACCATTGAGTGATCCACAGCGGCCATAACCTTGTCCCAATGCAATGGCTTGAGCTTCATTTTCGCAACGACGCTTTTGGTTGAGCTCTCTCCGGCTGAAGCCTCTGCCCTGTCTTTGTTGGTTGCTTTGAATTTAGGTGGAGGTGGAGGTTTTAGTGACAAAACAGAAGCACCTGTCATAGGTGGTAGAGGATTTCTCCTAGCTACAATAGGGAGCTGCGGTGGCTGTATCAGTGGCACTGGCGGAGGTGGAGGTGGTAGTGTTGGTGGAGGAGGCAGTGATTCTAGTGCTTGCTTCTCCAACATCTTTGGTGGAGTTATCCTAAATGGAGTAGGACGAAGCAGAAACCGCTGTTGTAGCTTTGGAAATGAAACAACATCTTCTGAAGTAGGATTCTGCATTGATGGTTTTGCCAAATTCTCATGCTTGATCAAATCAGATGGCTCACGATGACAATGAACATCCTTAGGCTTCGGCAACTTGGCTTCCTCTTCTTGATTATCTTCAAAACTTGGATTGAACACTACCTTTGCAAAATGTGTTTGAACTTGTCCAACTTCTAGTTTTCTCAAGTAGATAACATCCACTCCATTCTCATCAACAATCAAACCTTTCACACTTGCGCCGCATTGCCTAAGCTGATCTTCGCGGTTAGTAACCCCAACTTCCTCCCTACGAAAGCTCCCAATAATTTTCTCTTTGTCTTTAGGGCGGCGACGAGCAACTAGCAATCTGTATAAGAAGAAAAAGATACCGGCAATGACAAGAGTCGTTGCAGCCGTGGCCGCAATGATCTTAGCCAGCACCGTACCGTATGAGACAGTCATTCTCATGTAAAAGGAGCACTAGTACTTCTCAAAAGACTCTCGAAAGGAAGCAAACACAAAAGTTCGTTAAGAGTCTTCTTGTGTGCTTCACATTCTGATAGCTACTTTCAATGATTGTGTTTTTTGTTGTTGACACTTTCAATGATGGTAGGTGTTCTTGCTGGGTTTGGTTTTAGTGGAAGTTACTAGGATGGCCCTGCTGCATAACAACATTTGGCAGAAGGTTGTTGTGAAGCTTATGATGGCCGATTGGCCAGCCGGCCTATATTTCTTGTGTTGTGTTTTATGCATGGAATTAGAGAGTTATGTTAAACAAATTATTGTATACTGATAAGGACTGTAAGATTATAATTAGCTCCAGCTGTTGGAATAAGTTGTTGGCATCATGAATGGTGTTTACCTTCTATGTTTGAAGAATTGATGGATGTAAAGGATGTTAGTTTAAATATGGGGACTCCAAAATTCATGGTTGAGTAGGAATTGCATAGTATTCTCTTTTTAATATTATCATTAGAGCATCCGCACCGATTGTTCTAGTAATAGCTAGAGCAAGTGCTCCAAATTGTTCAATCAAACTAAATCCAACATTTGCAAGAGCAAATCAGACACAAGTGGTTGTGCCATTGGTGCGTAACTTAGCTGTAAGTTTTTTTTTAATCTTTTAACTGACATAAAAAAAATATACCTCATTTAACATCTCTCACATGGCGCAATCAGTGGAGCAAAGCTTGCTCATTCTCTTGCTCAAGCAAGAGGTTATAATGTTGTCAACTACTGACAGGCAGGTAAACACCTATGCAAAGATATCATATTCTCAACTTCGATATATCAATGTAGTAAGATAAATAGGGGTTATCGAATACGAAGAATTAGTGAAACTAAATCATAACACGAAATTAAAAAGCTGACAGACTCAACTACAGTACACTAATGACGCTACGAACCTAAACTACACAAACCCAAATAACACGAAAACTGGACACAGTAAACTAGACACAGTGGTAGACTACCACACAAAATTTGAGGGTGTTCTGAGTTGATTTGGTTGCCGAAATAAATAGGCTAAGCTACAGCTAATGTAGAAATCAGTAAATTGCAGAAAGTAAATTGTTGGAGAAAATCAATGAGATATGAATGTTAAGAACTTATCTCCACCCTAGACATACTTACGACCTTCTCAATATAATTGAACTAACCATGGATGAATACTCCTCACACAAGAGCTTTGGTTAAGTCATCTTGTGTATTACACTCTCGTACTTGACATGAAAGAGTGAGAGACAATCCACTCGATCTTGATCCTCAATTAACCGACTTATACATATGGTGATGTAAGCCTAGAGAATTGAAGTCATTATGTTCTAAGAATGTTTGAAGAATAACAAAGATTCAAGGGTTGATAAGGTGGTCACCCTTACATCACTAAGGCTTGTTACACACAAATTCATGTTTGTCTCTAAAGAATATGCAATGATAAGGTGGTCATGTACACAATTAAGACTACAGATTCTAAGCCATGCATCTAAGCGTGCGCTCAAAGAAACATGAACATAGAAATTATACGGTGAGAAAACAATGAAACAAAACTCATCCAAATAGTTAATAGAATCAAAATGGGTTCAAAATCGTAAGCATATCTAGGGCTTCAATCAGCCCCTAACTAAGGGAATTTAGCTACTCATAGTTTTAGATAATAACATCAAAGAATTCATAAGAGATAAATTAAATGATGGAGAAAAAAGAACTCTTGTCGACGTCGGGATCGAGCTAGGCTTGATGCATGAGTCTCCTTCTTGTTGTCTTCTCTTTCTTTTCTGTTTTGTCTCTTTTTTTATCTCTCTCTTGCCAAAACTTTAGCCCCCCCCCCCCTCCTCTTCTTCTTCTTCTTCTTCTTCTTCTTCTTCTTCTTCTTCTTCTTCTTCTTCTTCTTCTTCTTCTTCTTCTTCTTCTTCTTCTTCTTCTTCTTCTTCTTCTTCTTCTTCTTCTTCTTCTTCTTCTTCTTCTTCTTCTTCTTCTTCTTCTTCTTCTTCTTCTTCTTTTTTCTAGCTATAAATATATATATATATATATATATATCCACCGAATCAACTAAATTTAATCACCTAGCCCATCATCACGTGCTAACCAATCCAAATTGCAAATGGACTTCTTGTTTTCTTTCTTCTGTTTTGTCTCCCTCGCCAAGGTCCAAACCTCCCTCGCCAAGGTCCCGTGCCTCCTCTTTCTTTTTGCCTTATATATGTCTACCTTCAGCTAGGATAATTAACCTAGCCAAGCAAAGCTCACGTGGGCATCTAGTGTCCTTTTTAAATTAGGATTCCTTCAAACAACATGCTGCTCTTCATCTCCAAGTAACTCCAAAATTGTAATATTTAAGCTTATTTTCTTCATTAATCTCCAAAATACCTAAAAATAAATAAACATAAATAATTCATTCGAATAATAATAATAAGTCAAGTATAAGAGTATAATTAAACACAATATAGACGCATAAATATGCGACTATCAAAATACTCCACACTTAACCATTGTTAGACCTCGAGCAATACACTAAACTAAGACTCTAAAACAACTCAACATAACTCTAATTACATGACTCTAACACCCTTGATAAATTGTCTCAGCAATCTTCCACAATTGTAGCACCGAGATTAGTATGACTCCAAATTTATATTCCACAAAGTTTCGAAATTAATTTCAACGCATGACACACATGTAATATGTAGGACGAAGACATAATCATGGTGAATGTAAAGTTGTAGCATGCGAAAAATAAGTCAAGATTCAATCTCACTTAGATATGCTTTCAAAGGTGTTTATCTCAAAGTATGTCTAAAGTATTCACTCAGCTCAATTACTTGTCAAATGGACCAAACCATATGTTTACTCTTGTGACTAGTTTCCACAGATCAAAGACTATCATCTTGAGGATCAAAAAGGACTTTCAAAAGTTGTAATGGGGCTTGGCTCATAGGTTAAAGAATAAATGGATACGGAATTCAAATATGATTCTAAAACCTAGTAGAGCACCAAATAAAAGAATTCTTTAAACTTTACAACCATGAATTTTCTCACTTTTGTGGTCGAATTTTATTTTGTTGGGCCTTCACATCATTGTTTGCATTAACAGTTAGCCTGGGTATCAAGTTAGACAACACATTTTTTTCTTCTTCTTTTCTTTTCATTTTTTTTTGAAACACTAGCCTGATACCCCACACTTATTTCTTTGTATCACCTTTTGACATTATCGCCGTCTTCACATACAGATCTCATGTATAGCTCTACCAAGTCCTAGAATAAGGGTAAAGATATAACTATTCTAAGGTTCAAGGTTAGGATTATGTGGGTGATGACATAAGGTTTCTCATGTAAGCTCAAAGTGGTTAACTAAGGGGTGCACAACTTATGTACACAAAATCAGGACACAGGTTTATATGGCTATAGTGGAGTCCCCTAATGCCTTTATCACTTCATCAATCAGAACATGTATTGACTATAAGCTTTGAAAAGCACAAGAGCAAGTTCTAGTAATATCTAGAGTCCATTAACTTAATCTGTGGCAAACAATTAACACTCAATAAAGAAAGCATGTATATCACATTTATGCTCAATCGCTCACAGGTTAAATAAATCTCAACAAAGTTTAAGCATGCTCAAAAATTTGTACCATGTTAAATCATTTCTACATCCACTACACATTCTCATATGCACCATAAATCAAGATTAACCAAAGAAACTCAAATAATATGATCATCTTTTAGTCACAATTTCGGAAGATATAATCACATCATAGACTAGTTAAGGGCTCCTAAGACTCAAAACAAGAGACTATTTTTGTAATTTTCTTGACACTCTTTACTTTTGTATTTGATTTTTCATATAGGACACTAAAACACACAAGACAAACAAAGAAAAACTCAAAAATACCAAAATTAGGCGAAGAAATCCTCCCACGACGAACTAGTCGTCAGAAAAGACCCCCTCAGGCTTTGACGGGTCGAGGAATTTTTCGACGGATCGAAGACGTGCTCCTGTCCAAAAATCTTCCAAAATTCGACGGGTCAAAAATTTCCGAAAGGATTTTCTCGATGGGTCGAAATGGGTCCCTTGTACTGCACAACTCCACTTGCATAATTTACAAAGAATTAATCACACATCGGAATGAGCTAAAATTTTATGAGAAAAAACTAGACACAGACATAATCATTTTCTCAAAATTTCAGAATTTATTGAAACATCTAGCTATATCAAATAAATTACACAAGACAACACAAAGCACAGTTTCAAATAAACAACAAAAAGGAAAAACTTATACATTGACGCTAAGGATATGATATAAACCCCACCCCACACTTGAAATTTTCATTGTCCTCAATGTAAAACAAAACTAAAACATACAATACATCAACAAACATGGAATGAGACACATAACACATCACAAATCACACTAAACATGGAGAAAAATAAATCAAATGAGAAATATAGAGAATTAAGAATTGCAAATCTGGTTTTCCACACTTCTCCATCAACATGGGTTGCCTCCCAAGTAGCGCTAAGTTTAACGTCTTCAGCCAAACAGTGCACACCAAATTCAATCCTCCGGAGTAGGATCCTAAAGAGGTATCTCTTCCACGTCTCGCACTTGAGATAGCTCATAGAATGGCTTGAGTCTATGTTCGTTCACCTTAAATATGCTATCGTCTCTTGGATTCAAAACTTCAATTGCACCATGAGCAAACACATTACGGACAACATAAGGATCAGTCCATCTGGACCGAAGCATACCTGGAAACAACTTTAGCCGCGAGTTGAATAACAACATTTTTTACCTATTGACAAAAGTTTTGCCCTTGATCATCTTGTCATGAAACATTTTTGTCTTCTCCTTGTAAATGCGGCTAGATTCATAGGCATTATTTCGAATCTCAACAAGCTCATTTAGCTGTAACTTCCTATGAACACCGGCATCATCAATATCAAAATTGAATCGTTTCACTGCCCAATATGCCTTATGTTCAAGCTCCACTGGAATGTGGCATCCTTTTTCATAAACCATCCGATATGGAGACATTCCAATCGGCATTTTGAAAGCTGTTCTATATGCTCACAACGCTTCATCCAAACGCTAGCTCCAATCCTTTCTTGTTGGTCCGATAGTCTTCTCCAGAATTTGCTTGATCTACCGGTTAGAGACTGCTACTTGCCCACTCGTCTGAGGATGATAAGGTGTTGCCACCTTATGATGCACATGAAACTTCTTGAGCAACGCTGCAAATGACTGGTTGTAAAAGTGAGAGCTGCCATCACTTATTATGTACCTGGGAGTGTCAAATCTCACAAACAGCGATTTCAAGAACTTCAAAACAACAACAGCATCATTAGTAGGAGTGGCTACTGCCTCCACCCACTTTGAAACATAATGAACTCCAAGTAGAATGTAATTATTCTAAAAAGAGCTAGGAAAATAACCCATAAAGTCAATACCCCACACATCAAAAATCTCAACCACTAAAATTGGGAGCTGGGGAATTTGATTTTTAGGACCTAAGTTACCTGTCAGTTGGTATCTAGCACATGATTTATGAAACTCATGTGCATCACCAAACAGTGTTAGCCAGAAGAATCCATTCTCATGTACTTTCATCGCAGTCTTGTTTCCAGCAAAATGGCCTCCTGCTACATGTGAGTGACAAAAAGATAGAATGGAATGAAATTCAGTTTCAGGCCCACACCTTCTTATCAACAAGTCTGGATAATATTTCCACAGATACGGCTCATCCTACACATAGTACTTAGCTTCCTTGACAAGCTTGTCTTTATGCGCTCTGGTGAAGTCTGGTGGAATATATCTACTCACTTTGTAGTTAACAATATCAGCATACCAGGGCTCCACAGCTTGAACAACAATGAGCTGCTCATCTGGAAAGCTATCTCTGAGAGGAAGAATGTTCTCTTCGGCCGTAGACCCAAGAGTGAGTCTACTCAAGTGATCTACCACCACGTTTCAGTGCCTTTCTTGTCTTTGATCTCGATATCAAACTCCTAAAGTATGAGCATCCATTGAATCAACCTGGGCTTGGCATCCTGTTTAGTCATCAAATATCTCAAAGCAGCATGGTAAAAAAAAATGATAACTTTAGTTCCTAACAAATAAGATCTAAATTTTTCAAGAGCAAAAATCACTGCTAAGAGCTCCTTTTCTGTAGTTGAGTAATTCAACTGTGCATCATTTAGCGTCCTGGAGGCGTAGTAGATGACATGAGGTAACCTCTCAGGGCGTTGGCCTAAAACAGCACCAACAGCGTAGTCCGAAACATCACACATTATCTCAAATGGTAGACTTCAATCCGGTGCTTGGATAATGGGAGCTGTAGTGAGCAACTCCTTAAATTTATTGAATGCTTGCATGCACTCAGCTGTAAAGTTAAACACTATATATTTCTGCAGCAATGCACACAATGGTTGGGTTACCTTGGAAAATTCCTTGATAAACCTGCGATAGAAACCTGCATGGCCAAGAAAAGATTTGACCTCCTTCACGGTAGAAGGAGGTGGTAAGGTCCGCACGATATCAACTTTAGCTTTGTCTACTTCTATGCCCCTAGCTGATATGACATGTCCCAAAACTATATCCTACTCCACCATAAAGTAGCACTTTTCCCAGTCAAGCACAAGGTTAGTTTCTACACAGCGCTCTAAAATCATAGCTAGATTATAAAGGCATATGTCAAAAGAATTACCAAAAACAGAGAAGTCATCCATAAATACCTCAATGATTTTTTCAACCATGCCGGAAAAAATACTTATCATACATCTCTGAAATGTCGCTGGTGCATTGCATAAACCAAATGGCATCCTCCTATAAGAAAAAGTGCCATAGGGACATGTGAAGGTGGTCTTCTCCTAATCATCCTTATGTATGGTTATCTGGTTGTATCCTGAATAACCATCTAAAAAACAATAATATGCATTACATGCCAACCTTTCCAACATCTAATCAATGAATTGGAGTGGAAAGTGATATTTTCTTGTGGTGGCATTGAGCTTGCGGTAGTCAATACACACTCTCCATCCCATTTGTACTCATTGAGGCACCAACACGTTCTCATCACTCTTCACCACAGTAATTCCAGAATGTTTGGGCACCACCTACACAGGACTAATCCATTTGTTGTCCGAAATAGCATAAATGATACCTGCATCGCGAAGCTTAATTACTTTTTTCTTGACAACTTCCATCATGGGAGGTTGAGACGACGTTGAGCTTCCCTTGTTGGCTTAGTTCCCTCCTCCAGATGGATTCTGTAAGTACACAATGTTGGGCAGATGCCCTTGATATTAGCTACCATCTATCCAATTGCGGCCTTGTACTGCTTAAGTACACTCAACAACTTCTCCTCTTATAATGTTGAGAGTTTGGAAGAGATGATAACTGGAAGTGTATCATCATTCCCCAGAAAAATATACTTAAATGCACGGGAAGAAGCTTCAACTCTAAGCTTTAACTCGAATTTTTTCCTCGATTGGTCGATGAGATGCCACTCCCACTTCGCATGCCTCTGTTTCGATAGGTCGAAAATTCTGTGAGAAAATTTTCAACGGGTCGAATTCCACCTCTAGAACGTCTTCTTTCCCGGATACCTCTATGACCCTTTGACAAGGAGGGTAAATACCTCTCAAAGATATCTTATTCACAACCTGGATATATCAATGTAGTAAGATAAATAGGAGTTGTCGAACACAAGGAATTAGTGAAACTAAATCCTAACACTAGACTACTACGCTGACAGACTCGACTACAGTACACTAATGACACTACAAACCTAAGCTAGACAGACTCAAATACTACGAAATTTGGACACAACAATATAAACACAGTGGCGGACTACCACTTAAAATTTGAGGGTTTTCTGAGTTAATTTGATTACCTAAATAAATCATCTAATCTACTGCTAATGCAGAAATCAGTAAATTATTGTAGGAAATCAATGAGATATGAATGTTAAGAACTTCTCTCCACCCTAGACATACTTACGACCTCCCCAATATAACTAAACTAACCATGGATGAATACTCCCCACACAAGAGCTTTGGTTAAGTCATCTCGTGTATTACACTCTCTTACTTGACATGAAAGATGGAGGGACAATCCGCTCGATCTTGATCCTCAATTAACCGACTTATACATATGGTGATGTAAGCCTAGAGAACTGAAGTCATTACATTCTAAGAATTTTTGAAGAATAACAAAGCTTCAAGGGTTAATAAGGTGGTCACCCTTACTGCCTTACATCACTAAGGCTTGTTTCCCACAAATTCATGTTTGTCTCTAGAGAATATGCAATGATAAGGTGGTCATGTACACAATCAAGACTATAGATCCTAAGCCATGCATCTAAGCGTGCACTCAAAAAAACATGAACATAAAAATCATACGGTGAGAAAACAGTGAAACAAAACTCATCCAAATAATTAATAGAATCAAAAGGGATTCAAAATCGTAAGTATATCTAGGGCTTCAATCAGCCCATAACAAAAGGAATTTAGCTACTCATAGTCTTAAATAATAACAACAAAGAATTCATGAAAGATGAACTAAGAAGGAGAAGAAATAAACTCTTGATCCCCGTCGGGATCGTAGACTGCAGTATGGAACTTCTCTTCCCGTTCAACTTCTTCTTTCTTCTTTATTTGTTCTTCGTCTTTTTCTCCAATCTCTCTCTTAATCTCCTCTGGCCGTCCTCCCCCGTCTTCACCACTTGCTATATATATATATATATGATTAGCTAGAGTTAGGTAAACCTAGCTAGCTAAATGCATGATGTATCACGTGCATGCAGACAATCAAAATTGTAAATGGACAAGCCCACTCGCCAAGGAACACTCCAAGCTGCATATATATGTATAATAATATAGATGTCCCTCGCCAAACTCATGTGCACCTCCAACAGTATCCTACATGGATTAAAATTCCATATGGAATAATTAAGCCCAACTTCTCCTTTTTTTTTGTTTTGCTCGCCAAACAGCTTGCCAAAGACATATACATATATAAATATCTCATCATTTAGCTTGATTAAACTGCCTCTCCTCGCAAAGAACTCCAGAATATATTATTTAATCTCATTTTCTTCATTAATCTCCAAAATACCTAAAAACAAATAAACATAATTAATTTACTCAATTAATAACAAAAAACTAAACATAGGGAACAAATTAAATACCAAATAGACGCATAAATATGCGACTATCACCCTTCTCAAAGGATCTTCCTCCAATGAATATTGAATGAATTCCTGCACAAAACTCTCAAAAGTATCAATTGAACAACATGAATAGGCATCATCACTATTTGAGTGTTTGAGAGATTCATAAATATTGAAGTGGATTTTCTCCTCAGCTACTTCCATGCTCAATGATCCATCAAAACAATCTATCTTTGTACACACTGTTCTCAAGAACGGTCTCCAAAAAATCAATGGTATTTTTGATGGCATTGGCTCATGCTCCATCTCCAGCACAAAGAACTCTGTTGGGAATATCAAATCTCCCACATGCACCAAAATATCCTTAATAATACGTCGAGAGTAACAGTTAGATCGATCTGCAAGTTTAATGGTGACACCTGTGGGAATAAGTTCTCCCATTTTTAACCTGTTATAAGCAGTGTATGATATTAAATTAATGGAAGCACCTAAATCAAGTATAGCACCCATAAACCTGTGATCACCAATGGTACATGTGATCATAAAACGTCCTGGATCATCCAACTTAGGTGAGAGATTTCTTTGAAGTACTGCAGATACTCTCTCTCCCAAAGCCACAGTTTTAGTTCCATAAAATTTTCTCTTTGTTGTGCACAAATATTTTAGGAACTCTGCGTATTGTGGTATGTGCTTGATCACATCCAACAAGGGAATGTTTACTCCTACCTTTCTAAAAACATCCAAGATCTCCTACTATTTGTCAACCTTCACCTGCTTTTTCAACCTGCTAGGAAAAGGCACATTAGGAATAATAGAAGGAGAAGGAGTAGAGAATACCTGGCCTGATCTTTGATTTGTCAGTTTTTTTGTTACAGGTACATTTTCGATGGCTCGAATTGGGGTTCTTGCAGAACCTTCTGGCGACTTGTCCAATAGCTTGTAAGGGACAAGTTGTTCAAGCACGGGCTCCTCCCACTTTCGCTATGTTGACTTAGGCAGTTCTTCCAACACCTTCCCACTTTTCAAGGTCATGGCATGAGCTTTATATTTTGTGTTGGGATTGGGAAGAGTGTTGCTGGGAAGACTTCATACCTTGACTTGAGCATGTGTTTGCTGAATTTGACTCACTTGTCGCTCCAGTAAGTCAATTGCCTTCCCCTGCTGCTGAGTTGTAGATTTGATATCTTGGCGAAAGACATTACTCTCCTCTCGCTCCTTCTTGTTTTCAAACATCATTTGTACATCATGGCTTCCAAGGTAGAATACCCTGATGATGTTTGAGCTTGAGCTTGTTGTTGCTGAGGCATACGACTTTGGCCAAATTGTTGTCCATCTCCTGTAGACTGTCTCTGCTGAAAATCTGGTGGAACAATAGGAGGATTAAGCACATTGTTGCTCCTATAGCTCAACATATCTCTATTTCCATCATATGTGTTGGGTTGTCTCTGGAAGTAATTTGATTCTTCTTCTTGATCAACCTGAGCTGCAGCAACTGTTGTCTTCTTGCTCACTTTCAGACTACTAGCAATCAGAGCAATATCATTCTCTACAGAGCTTAATCTTTTTTCCATGGCTCCATCGATTGCAATTGCATTGAGAGATATTCTACTTGCTCTCATGGATCTATCCCTTGACGGGAATTGCCTTGAATTTTTAGTTTGATTCTCAACAACTTCCTTGGCTTCAACTCCAGTCATATTCCACCAATTTTCCCCACAAGCTGAATTAAGCTTTGACCTGTTAAAAGAATTAATTTCATCATAGAAGAACTCCATTTGACTATTGAGGTCAAATTTATGATGAGGGCATTGTCGAAGAAGACTCTTGAACTGGCTCTTGGCTTCATGTAATTCATCACTATCTTTTTTCCTGAATGTGCTAATTTGCTTCTTCAAGTTCTTGGTGCGGGAAGCATAGTAGAACTCTTTCATAAATGCAGAGCACATCTTCTCCCATGTGCATAGATAGAGGAGCTAAAGAATTATATCATGTTTTTGCTTGCTCCTTCAAAGAGAACGAAAACAAGAGGAGCTTAACAGTATCCTCTTCCACATTAGTCGATCTCTGGATTCTGCATAATGTTGTGAATTCATTGAGATGATCCTGAGGGTCTTCAGAAGACGTTCCTCTGAAGTGTGGCAGATTCGATATGAGGGAAGGGAGAATAAAATAAGACCCCAAACTCTCTGGTAGAACGATTGGTGAATCTGTTGCACCTGTGTCTGGCACAAAGGACTCTCTCAACTTGGTTGTATTTGTCATTCTTCTTAGTGATGGTGGTGGTGTTGGTATATGTTGTTCTTCCTCAAATTCAGATCCTGTATCAGAATATATGTCTTGCTCAGGCTGACCACCACTATTCACACTTATGGCTCGTTGTCCCTGCTGCTTTCTGTTTTGCCTTGCTGAGCGTTCAATCTCTAGATCAAGTAATAATAGCTCAACGCTTCTTGTATTCATAGTACGCATACACAATATTTTTGCACACTAAACAAACTATAAAAATCAAAAGGAAAAAGAAAACTAAACTAACCAAAACAAAAACTGAAATTAAAAGACTCTACTAGGATTTAGAATTGAGCAATTCCTCGGCAACGGTACCAAAATTTGACAGGCGGGTAAACACCTATGCAAAAATACCATATTCTCAATTTCGATATATCAATGTAGTAAGATAAATAGGGGTTATAAAACATCAAAAATTGGTGAAACTAAATCCTAACACAATTAAAAAGCTGACAGACTCAATTACAATACACTAATGACACTACGAACCTAAACTACACAAACCCAAATAACACGAAAACTTGACACAGTAAACTAGACACAGTGGTAGACTACCACACAAAATTTGAGGGTGTTCTGAGTTGATTTGGTTGCCGAAATAAATAGGCTAAGCTACAACTAATGTAGAAATCAGTAAATTGCAGAAAGTAAATTGTTTGAGAAAATCAATGAGATATGAATGTTAAGAACTTCTCTCCACCCTAGACATACTTACGACCTCCCCAATATAATTGAACTAACCATGGATGAATACTCTCCACACAAGAGATTTGGTGAAGTCATCTTGTGTATTACACTCTCGTGCTTGGCATGAAAGAGGGAGGGACAATCCGCTCGATCTTGATCCTCAATTAACCGACTTATACATATGGTGATGTAAGCCTAGATAATTGAAGTCATTATGTTCTAAGAATGTTTGAAGAATAACAAAACTTCAAGGGTTGATAAGGTGGTCACCCTTACATCACTAAGGCTTGTTTCACACAAATTCATGATTGTGTCTAAAGAATATGCAATGATAAGGTGCTCATGTACAGAATCAAGACTATAGATTCCAAGCCATGCATCTAAGCATGCACTCAAAGAAACATGAACATAGAAATCATACAGTGAGAAAACAGTGAAACAAAACTCATTCAAATAGTTAATAGAATCAAAAGGGGTTCAAAATCGTAAGCATATCTAGGGCTTCAATCAACCTCTAACTAAGGAAATTTAGCTACTCATAGTATTAGATAATAACATCAAAGAATTCATAAGAGATAAATTAAATGATGGAGAAAAAAGAACTATTGTCGACGTCAGGATCGAGCTAGGCTTGATGTATGAGAACTTGGCTCTCCTTCTTGTAGTCTTCTCTTTCTTTTCTGTTCCGTCTCTCTTTGTATCTCTCTCTCTCGCCAAAATACTTAAAACAAATAAACATAATTAATTCACTCGAATAATAATAATAAGTCAAGTATAAGGGTATAATTATACACAATATAGACGCATAAATATGTGGCTATCAACTACACTTTTCCAACCGCTGCATTCATTTTTTTGCTTTGCTCCTTTATAATTTCACTTGGCCCCACCTTTTGCTTAAGCACAAATGGTGTCGGTGCAGATACTCTAGAAAATTGATTGTTTGGTCACTCATATTTGACAGTTAAGACGGATTGGTCATTTATGTTTGAAAAATATCAAATTGGTCACTCATGTGTTTACCTTGTCATTCAGATTTGTCACTTTATCTATTTTGGATATTAGTAAAAATATATGTATTTATTTGAAAAATGCATGAAATTAAGCTTATTAGCTTGGTAATGACAAAAATATCTATTTAAGTCAAACATGTGTATGTCACCTATGTAGTTTTTAACATCTAAAATGGTTAAAGTGACTGATATGAATGACAAAATAAAGCATAGATGATCAAAACGATATTTGACAAACATGAGTGACAATTCCGTCTCATCTATCAAACGTCGTGAGCAATTCAAACAAGCAATTTTCCCTTGTTATTAACAAAATTAAGAGAATCCAAGCTGGAAGTTTCATGTGCACTTACCTGAACTTGACATGTAGCTGGTCAGCGTCTGCAAGGTAAACAAGACAAAGTTATACGAAGGAACTATTGTGCCTGCAAAGAAGAACTGTAGATAAATAGGAAAGGAACAAGAAAAGTAAAGAGAAATCAGATGGTAAATCTTGACAGAAGGACAGGGGGGGCCTTTATAAAGTCATGTGAAGCGAAAAGGATAAGAGGATCTGGTCTACATTGTTTGTAGAAACATAGAGCAGAATAATCACGTTGGTGGAATTTTTGAGACCAATGCAAAATTCTGGGGACCAAAGTAAGAATGAGAAGAGCAAAGTGCAACACAGCATCTGCAATGATTCGAAGATTTCGTGTTGACAATTAACAAGATCCCAACATAATAATATAAAGGAATAAGAAGATCATACAGGCAACAAAATATTCCCTTCAATATTTGGGGATTTCATTGATGATTTTTTTGTAATGTGATTCCATCTTTAAACATCAGCAAAAAAGTGAAACCCCAAAAGAAACTTTCAATCCTAGAGACTTTTCTACACTTCCCCTCTACTTTTTTTACCTAGAAGTTTCAAGTTAGAATTTACAATGGTGGATAGCAGTGGTAATAAAACATACATGGGAATATCTCAAAAATGGAAAATTGAGGACAAAGTGAGTTATGAAAATTCCACTAATGGCATGACAATGTCACTCTGTGCTTTGCAATCTAGGCCTCTTTGCTGGTAGAGGCGAGGATGGAGATGAAGACGGTGATGAATGAAGCGACGCGAGATTACAACCAAAGGATGGTGACATTTGCGGCAAAGGAGAGGGTGGCGACGATGCATTGATGTTGTAGTCAACTTGAAGTGGTCTTTTCTGGACCTTCTTCACAGCTGCTGCATTTACTTTCTTTTCTCCTCCTCCCAACATGAAATTTTTCAAGCGATTCACATCTGAAAGTTTCACTGGTTTTACTATGAAATCTTCAGCTCCTTCCTCCAAACATCTGTTAGCCAATTCAAAAAAAAAACTGTCAATAACTTTACTATGGACAGTAATAACAGGTTGCCAGCATCAAAAAGATGTCTTGATTCAATTCTTCATATATAAAATAGATACTTCATTTCCAAGTCAAGATTCATATACAGAGGAGAAAGTTTCAATATGGTAGCTTTTTAGTTTGGTCAATTATTAAGCCAATATCTTTTATGAAGATCGTGTCTATGGGGGACTCTTAGTCTTATGAAGGGTCATCTAAACTTGGTTAATACATTACAGGTCAAACAAACCACTCCATCCCTAAGATAATAAAGAATGTTTAAGTAATTGGTTGTACCATGATTGTTTTTTATAGTGCATGATAGCTGATGGATACCAAAATAATAATAAATTATAGAAAAAGAGATATTCATTTTCAGAAAATATTATTGGTAAGACCATGTGAAAGAGTTTTCTATAAGATTTGAGGATCTTTTTCAATCAGACAAAAAGATTTGATGATCCCCATCAAAAGAGATTTGAGATAATCCACATAATTTTGACAGTAGCAAATGAACGACAAATCATATCTTACTTAGAATTTGGTCCAGTACCAACTATGTGATCAAGAAGATCAAAGACAAATCATTAGACCCACCCAGATCACATCTTGTAACTAATTTGCTATCACAAGACAGATCATTTAAACCCACAGATCATATCATATCATGAATATTATGAATTTGCTTCTATATGATTTAGACACATACAAAAGACCCATAATTGCAATTAGGTTAAAACCAAATCTGGATCAAATTATGTGTGATTTAACATAACAAAAACATATCATGCAGAAAACAAATCTTAGAATCACCAAAGCACTCATCTTTGCTCTAATATATTCACAAGAGTTTATACATGGCATATGATCTACACAACAAATTAAGTAACCTATTCAAGGCATAAGATCTACACAACAGATCATAAAAATAACCATTGAAAAATTAAGCAACGGAAGCTTGGTGCAAGAACATACCTATCAATACGAGCGAGGATGTTTTCTGAAGACATGATCACCACTGGAACTTCTCTAAAAGCTGATGACTCCTGTTCAAACATTCATATAACACAAAATCAATCTCCCAAGTTCTAAGCTTTTTTGAGTTCTAACCAAATTAAAGTACAACAAGGCCTGAAAGAACAAACCTTGATCTTTTTAAGCAATTCATATCCTGTCATCCCAGGCATGGAATAGTCTGTTATGATTAAATTCACCTTCATATTCTGCAAAAAAAACAAATCAACCACACACGTCTGAAATCCCATTTTGACATAATGAACCAAAACATGTTTAACCCTTAAATGGTTTTCACAAGTTTTTCTTACGTCAAATCCAACTGAGCTCTTCTTATTATTCTCTCCATCCAAACCCAGATACTGCAGAGCCCTAGTTCCACTATCCACAGCAGTCACTTTACAGCAAGAAATCTTGAGCAGCTTCTCAATGACCTTCCTATCTATAATACTATCATCCACAGCCAAAACATGAAGCTCCTCATCGGAAAGATCGAAACTTTCCGGCACATTTCGCCGTAATACGTCTCCGGCCATCGCCATTAAGGCTTAGTTGAACAATCACTGAGATGGGTCCTAGAAAGAGAGAGATGAAAACAGAGGAGGAAGCAGGGTATGTATGTTTGGTTGTGTTTGAGAGACAAATGAAGAGGTGGGTGATGAAGTTATATAGTGGGTTAGCTTTTGCTTTCGAGGATTGTGAGGATCCAAATATTATCTGTGAGATTGTGTTTTCTCTTTGCAAATCTAAGAGAGAGGATTATACCACTCAACTTGTCTATTGTCTTGTCAATGCTTTCATATGTACATATATATATTTATATATATTTTTGTTTGCTTATTTACTTCGCTCTTTCGTAATTTGGTCAGTGATCGACAGAAATAAAAACGACGTCTCTCTCTCTCTCTTTCTGGTACTGAGGATTTTTCATATTGGGGGATGCTGTGGGGTAACGTATTAGATTTCCTGACGATTTTCTGGTTGGTTCGAGTGAGAAGAAAGATATTGACCTGACTACAGTTCCTTTCTAACTTTTTCATTTCCTCGATTTCACGTTTTACATTTCTGGAGGGTGCACAATCAGGTAATAAAGGTAAAATAGGACAAGAAACAATTACGACTCTCAAAAAAAACGAGCAATTTTACGTTGTTTGAAACACAGATGTACAAGAAAGTAATTTACGGTTTAGTTTATTTTGTACATGATTAATTTAAGCTTAACACAGATAAGATTATGACAAGAGGTCTGCATACTATAAATAGACTCAAAACATTAAACAACTTCTACACTTTTCCTCACCAAGTACATACAAATCAAGGTCGAAAGCCAATTTCTTCTACGTGAAGGCCAGAACCAAGTTCAACTTGAACCAATGCAAAATTTTGAAAAGTTGTTAGGATCGTCAACCATCTATGCAATATGGGACGATGAAAATGAGGGTGATTCAAGGTGAATTAGGTTCACACAAGTTGTACCCCAAAAGTTTCAACCGACAGACTTATTCAGAATGAAACTTCGTTCTCTTAAACTAAGGTCAATTAAGCTAATTAGTTGGATTGAGATTGTTATCTGAAATTTTTTTAGTGAATCATATTTCCAGTTGCCTCAGCATAAATTTTGTAAAAAAAAAAATTGTTGTGCGGAAACGTGACAAACGGTGGTAGTCAATCAATGAATAACAAAGAAAACAACAAACACAAACAACACAAGGATTTATAACAGTTCACTCAATCAATGTGATTGAGCTACGTCTACTCTCGGAGCTGTCGAGATATTCCACTATGATCAATTGGAGATATTACAACTTGAGTTTACGAATAAACTCCAACTACCCAATTACCTAATACACCCAATTCTATGTTCTTCTACAACTAGATAATCTATTATCTCAACTATCAATATCACTCCACCACACTAAAGCTATCTATCTTTCATTTGGAATCTATCTTAACAGACAATAAGAACAATAGTTACTCATTTTGGTCTTCTCTATTACTCTCACACAATAATTCCAGCAGTCTCTCTCTCTATATATATATATAGATGGATGATTTGCTAGCTAACTAACCTAACTAAAATACGTCTTAGTTTTTCAAATCATACCAAGATTGGGTTTTGACTAATTTGAGTGAACACCAAATCAACAAAAATGTCATCAATTACGTATACCCATATGATCCCAAAAGTGAAATTGAAGTTAGTTAATGGTGAGCCAAGATTAACGTTAGCCAAATGTGTCGACCTTCTTGTTGTCGTTGTTCGACTTCAAAGTTTTTCGAATTCACATTTTAGTTTGGAAGAATATGCACCATACATTAAACAAATTGGTTGAAAAAAGTGTGAATTCTTATGTTGATGTATCTGTTTGAAATATCTGAATGTCAAAAAAACCTTATTCTGATTTTTCAATACAATGTTAGGTTAAAGAGATTTTTCAATTTTGAACAGAGACTCTCACCCCCATTATTACTCTGTGTGCTAAAACCAATAGTCTCTATTAGGACCCCGACTCTAGAGACCAAATAAATAAAGATTTGATTTTGATTATGGGCAAACTTGACTTTAAAATCAAAAGAACAAACCAGCTGGGTCAATGGTCCATAAGAAAATCTTGAGCAATATCTTCATGCATCATTTTTCTCTGTGGAACTTTCAATATAATTTCTTGGCATGGACAACGCATTGAAACTTTGCTGGATCAAACCAGGTCTCCCTCTCTTCAATGGCTGTGTTCTTCTGGAATATATCAATGTCCCCCTCTAGTTAGGTTGGGACTATAGCTTGGAAATGGAAGCCTATATATTTATGGACTGTTGTGCAGCTAACATTGTCATGTCCACATTAAAGTGTGAGATCTTCAAGATCCATGGAAAATGAAAATTGCACTGTTGACTGAGACTATTGAATCCTCTTAAGTTAACTATGGTAGCTAGCCAAGATGACAAGGCTATGCAGTTACAGGGTAGCAGTAATAAACAGTCATTTTTTGTAGTTGTGTTTGGTTTCTTGAGAATGAAACTGTTGACTGAAATCTATGAACTCATCATAAAACATATTTGGTAAAAGATACTTTCTTTTTCTCTTCCATTGCAGAAAGCTTCAATCTTTAGCACTATTAATATATGCAAGCACCACTAGATGTTTGATCCTTTAGTTTAAAATTACAAAGCAACACATTTGGGAAGTGGCTGCGATTAAGTTCTTGTGTTGCTGCAACTGATTGGTATATGCAAAAGCCAAAAGGGGACACAAATGGGAAGTGGGATCACAGCCAATAGCTGTATATGATAACATTAGAAGAAAGTTGGCATCAAACTATGGATGGATTTATAAGATCACAAAAGAACAAGAGGAAAGGAAAATCTCATTATAAAATAATAAGATCTTCTTTAATTTTTTGAATTTTTATCATGAATAGTATCTCAAAAATTGATCATTTATCATTTTGGTACCTCGCTTTTAAAAATTATCACTTTGGTACTTCACATTTTAATCTCTACCTAAGATTAGTACTAACCATTAGTAACACTGTTAACTTATCATTTGTATAAAAAAAACATAGTTAACTTACTAAAAAATTATTTAAAAAATGTCAATTTTAAGGAGAAGAAAAAATAAAAAATAATAGAACAAGAATATAAAACAAAAACTAGAAGAAAAAAAATAATATAAATTAAAAATTTATGCTTTAAAAATTGATATTTTTTCAGAAAAATAAAATCAATAAGTTTACGGTGAGATACTGATTCTTAATAAAGATTTAAATATAAAGTATTCAGATTATAGTTTTCACAAATAAAGTACCAAAACTATAAATGACGATAACTCTTCAAATTTTTCTATCATTAAAATGAATTTTCTTGGTGTTTCTGAACACTTGATCAGAACAGAGTCAACAGACCGAGTAGCTAGCCTGTGTGATGACTGTGATCTAACCTAGCTTGAGTTTTTATTGTTGAAAATTTGACCTCGCCGCTCTAGCTAGTCAAATAATAAATTACAGTGGACTTTAGCTCAATGTTACTTTCTTTTGCATGGGGATTAATCATTGGCTTCATCAATCATGCACTCACATTATTTCATTACGTCCCACAGCGGCGGCGGCGTCAACAAAGCCGACGGGAGCAGTGTGGAATCATGAATTAATGGTTAACTTGCATTGATTGTAATTTGGTAATATTATGC
The DNA here is from genome assembly GCA_946800695.1 of Geum urbanum. NCBI lineage: Eukaryota > Viridiplantae > Streptophyta > Magnoliopsida > Rosales > Rosaceae > Geum > Geum urbanum. Next base: position 49,499,813 of record OX327011.1, read on the forward strand.
AACGCATAAAAAAAATTCGATAATTTTTATTACTTTATCATGATAGTCTTCACATCCATAGTTAAACTTTAAAATAGTAAACTGAGAAGAAAAATAAAGACATAATTTTGCAAACACATCTCATCAAAATCTTAAATTTTAAACTCAAAAGTCTACAAGGATCAAAACAAACACAAAAAATATGATTGAAGTCAAAGATAGATTGCTATGTATAAGTACTAAATCTTTAGTTTGCAAAAAATTAGTGTAGTTTTGGTGAGAAATAACAAATAGGTGATCACCGAGTGAAGGTGGGTGGTGTGACAAAGAAGTATAGTGCACAAATGGAAGAGAAAAAAAAATAGCGTGAAGTAGCTTCTTAAATAGAAAATTACATATATAATATAGTACATATCCTCGACAACTTTGACTGAAATAATGAGTGAAACTTGATATAATATCAAAATTTTGACTTAAAAATATAAATATAATTTTTTTTAGAGGTCAAATTTAATAACTTTTTTCTACAAAAAAATCTTAGCACGGCTTCAGCCTGAGGGAGCCGGTAGCTGGCTCCGCCTCAGGACGGGAGACGTGTGAACAAGTCGCGGCGACCACCGAAGGGCCACCGCCACCACCTCTCTCGGATCGTACGGACACGACGACGATATCTCTGCATGATCTCTTTTTCTCTATTGCGTTGGCGGGGCCCACGCGCTGGCCGATGTCCCCTCATTTGTGTTAGTAGAGTATTTTCTTAGGTTTTTTAAATTTAGAATTTGGTTTGATACGGTGGCAAGTCCTATGAAGGTTGTCGTTGGAATTTTGGGCCATGGCTTTTTCTTTTTATTGATTTGGATAATCGACCTTGGAGAGCATCCAGCACAGATTCTCAGCCAGCTTAGCCAATCTGATGGATCCGATCTGATCTGATCTCGATTCTCTGTGGTGTGACACACGCTAGAGTATATATGTATAATAGGGTGTGTTCTTCTTTGTTCGTGTGAGAGAGAGACTAATTATTTTGTTGCAGTTGCTATATCTGGAAAAGTCGAGATTCTGCTAGATTTTCTCATTTTCATTGGACAGAGATTCCCAAGTGAGTCAGAGAGTAGAAAATTAGATATGGTCTCTTTCTCTTTTCTTTTTTTTGTTCAAAGTGTCTTAAAAGTTCTATAGGAGAGAGTCTAGCTAGGCTTAAGCACTGTTTTAAGCTCTCAAAATGGCAAAGTATTATACCCTAGAGGTGTGTACTTAGCTAGATGAGATCAGAAAAAAGGTGATACATTTCGTGTTATGTGTTAATACAATAAGAGTCACATCAGTATGAAATCTCGATACAAATTTTATTCGTTTTACACGAGTAGCGTGTTACTCGTATCCTTCTAGAATATATATGTATGAAAATGCAAGGGATTCCCATGGACAATATAGACAAAGGGATCGGAGGAGGGGCTATGGCTGTACCCAATTTTGTTTTTTTCGTTTACTATTCTTCTCTTCGTCAAATGTCTAGTCTTTATCAAATCTCTACCCACACCTCTCAAGTCTCGAGTATCAAACAATCCTACCCCAGCCGGGATTTGTAACACTGTTCCCGACAATCGACATACTCAAATGCTTAGCATTATTCCGACATGTTTATCGATCATGTTTCCCTAGCATGGCCCCTATTGTGTGTAGATCAGTATCACCCTAAAAAAAAGGAGGAGAAAAAAGGGAACGGAGCTTATGGGTTTAAAACCATTGGGCTTCTGTACGGGCCTATATTACAAACGGCCCGTTTCCAGAACGACGTCGTGTCGTGGACTCGGCAGATAATACCGCGCTTTAGCGCCAGAGGGTCGGGTCGTCCTAGAGCGACGACGACGATGGAGGAAGCGAAAGCCGCGGCGTACTACGAAGAGCTGACGCGGCGCGGCGAAGGCGCCGCCAGATTCAAACAAGGCCTCGGCTTCTCCTCCACCTCATCGGAGAACAAGTCAAATTCCGAAGATGCCCCCGCGCGCGGGGCCTACGCATCCTCGTCTCCCTTCATGAGCAAATTCGTCAAGGCGACCAAAACGACGTCGGAGATCGAGTCGATTCAGAACAAGCTCAAGCGGAAGAGACCCGACCCGGCCCGAGAAGAAAACGAAGAAGCGAAGCCAAATTCGAAATCGAAATCGCCGCCGTTGCCTAGGGTTTCGGAGAGGGATCGGAGGATGCGGAGGAGCAGAAGCGGAAGCGGAAGCAGAGAGAGGCGTTCGAGGCGGCGGAGGAGTAGGAGTAGAGAGAGGGATAGCGATAGACGGCGGAGAAGGTCCGGAAGTGAATCGGATGACGGAGATAGAAGACGGCGGCGGAGGAGTCCGTCTCCTCAGTATCGGAGAAAGGATCGGAGGAGGAGCCGCAGTCGGAGTCGGAGCTTGTCGCGGGCGAGAGAGAGGAGTAGAGGTAAAGTGGATAAGGAGAGGAGCGGCGGCGGCGGTGGCAGTGCTGGCTATTCCAAGTTGATCCAAGGCTATGATAAAATGGTATGTTTGTGATGGTAACTGTAATAAAATTGAAATTTCAGCTCAACGTAACTGTATGAATCACAATTTAGGAACAATGTGACTGTAGCGAGTTCGAATTCGAGGCAATAGAGCTGTGTAGACTTGTTTGTGTTTTAGATTGGTTAATGTTTTGAGAGTGATAGCAAGGCTGTGGTAATGTGATGAACAGTCGGCGGCAGAGAGAGTGAAAGCGAAGATGAAACTCCAACTTGCCGAAACTGGTGAGTTTCTGATGGTCTCTGTTGGCTGTGTGTTAAATTTGTAAGGCTTGAGTTTACTTTGGAAATGTGCAAAATAATCGCGGTGTTGTGTTAAATGCAGCCGAGAAGGACACAACCAAAGGCACGGAAGGTTGGGAAAGATTTGAGTTCAACAAAGATGCGCCTCTTGATGATGAGGAAGTTGAAGGTAAACTATATAACCGTGCCGTCTATTAGACAGTAAAGGTTTTGGATTCTGTCATTAGTATGATCATTTTACATGTTTAGAGTTGATAAGTGTGATGTATGTAGATTGTACATTGAGACTGAATGGACTGACTATAGTTATGTTCACCTTGTTTGTGTAGCTGCCGATGACGATGCAGCAGTGGTTAATCATATAGGCAAAAGCTTTCGATTTTCCTCATTTGAGGTAACTGGGCCACTTCATTCTTCTTCATAAGTCTGATGAAATTGGGTTTGTATCTGATGTTACTTGTTCAATGTGAAGACGAAAAGGGAGGATCGGATCAAAGCTGCTCATGATGAGGCCATGTTCGGTGCTTCAGATAATGCACCAACCATCGTGATCGAGAATGAGATTGAGGCAGAGAATGATAATAAGGACAACAAAGAGGAAGAGCCTCCAAGCCTGTTGAGTGAGAAGGTAAGTCAGTTACAGCCTTATAGGTTACTAATCCAAAAGACTGGATATATGGGGTGAATCCAATTAATCGTTACCCTGGCTTTGCAGGTACTTGCCAAGAAACAAGGTTCGTGGCGTGATCGTATACGCCAGAACAAAAACTGACTTGGATGAATGGCCTGGAAGTTGTTATCGACGACTTGATTCTGAAAATGGTTGGGGTCAGAAAATTGCCAATGTAGTGTTATCAATGTGTATGCCTACAACAGTCGGTTTTCTTTTGAAATGCCATAGTCGAGGTATCGACCTGGATGAGGCTTGTACCTCATGGAACTGCAGTGGCAGACTAGTCTGAAGTTTTAACCATGCCATGATTTAGTGATTATTCTTATCGAATAGAGTAGCATACTAAGAATCGTCAATTTGGTTTCCTGTAACTAACTACTATTTAGCGGTAGGCGTCGTCTATTTACTCTGTAAATTCGGATCAATCGATCTTGCAGAACATATATAATTCTTCAGGTGGCCTAAACTGTTTGCAAATTTACTCTTACGAGTATTATACATACTCAATTACTGACTGTGCATAATTGCGGAAAGAAGATGCAATTAACTATAAATGTTGATTAGGGATTTTAATGTCACGGCAGACAGTTGGATCTTCTCTGCGGAGCACTGCTGCGGTACACCTAGATGGGGCATCCCCCATGCTGAATGTAACAGGCGACACACCGCAAAGCCCTCGCCGGATGCTAAAGGTTGAACAAAATTATAACTTTTCGAACAAGAATTTACTATATCTAGAACAAAATTACAATCACTCTTTGTATCATTTACAAACTATTGAACTAAATTACAACACTGACAACGATTTGTTCACAAGTTTGTAAAAATATGCTTGTTGCACAGATTGGACATCTTTGCTGGATGCAGGAAGACCACGAGCTTCCTTTCCTCTCCCCAAGGGCGGAAGGAAGAGAGGGATGTGGGAGGAAACACCGCCACCGGGTGTAGAGGTGTCCAAGTATGAATCCAGGCAGAAGAAATTGGCTACCACTCTAGTTGCTGAGAAGACGGCTGAAGAGCGTCGTGAGATGTATAATTAGATAGGATGTAGGATCCTAATTTTTTCTAGTGTTTACCCTACGTCTAATTCTGTCTAGTTATGTTAAGTGGTAGTATGTGTTAAGCATATAATAGTTTATATTACTCTTGGGAGTTCTTTTTAGTGAACTGGTGACTCGGCGTTCTTTTTATAATCTTTCGACTCTTAATTCTATCGGTCATCCTAAAAAAAAAAAAAAAGAGTAACGGCGCGCATAGTTTCCGTTTTCATTTAAATAATGCAACTGTGTCTCGGGAAGCTAAATAAGTAACGTGTCTGTTAACGATTATCGAAACGAACCAGCCAATCACAAGCCATCGCTCCCATTAAAAAACTCAGAAAAACAAACTAGGATAAAACTCCACCAGGTCCTTTCGGCTCCTTCTCTCTTCTTCTCCTCTTCGCATTTCCAAAACCCAGCTCAAACCAAATCTCCTCCGTCCATCTCAAAGCTTCATCTAATGCATGGCGAACCGATGGTTAAGGCCTGAGGTACCTACTCTCTCTCTCTCCCTCAGATCTACTTTTTAATTACTTGGCTTTGGATCGGACTATAGTGAGTGAGTGGTGTTAATACGGCGTCGTTTTGTTAATACGGCGTTTTTATTTCAGGTGTATCCGCTTTTCGTGGCCACCGGAGCTGCCGTCGCGATCTGCGCTTTCAGTTTGGTCCGTCATATTACGATCAACCCTGAAGTCAGGTCTGCGTTCTCAGTTTAATAAGCTTGTGTTGACTTTAACTTTTAGATTCCGACTTTTTTACTGCGTTTTGAATGGTAATTTAAGCTGGTGAAAATGGAAGTTAAAAGTAGAAGAATTTACTGTTTTTGTTGTGAAATTTGTTGATTTATGTCCACAGTTAATAGATAGCTAGAGAGGTCTAAGTGGGTAATTGACTAATTGGAGACCAAAAAGAAATTACATTTTGTGTTGAGGGGAAAATATTTACCTGGTATAGACTTATTATTGATCTTTTTGAGCTACTAGACAGTAAATTTCAGCTCAAATAGGACTGATTAACTGAGGTTGGAAGTTATAAGAACATTTCATGTTTAGAATTATGAATTGGATGGTGTAAATAAATAAGCTTTAGCTGAATCTGTGCTCTATTTTTAGTGTATGGATGTTGTTTTTGATTTGTAATGGTTCTGATTCTATGTAATCTTCTTCTGTTTCAGAGTGAACAAGGAGAACAGGGCTGCCGGAGTACTGGAAAACTTTGCCGAAGGAAAGATGTACACGGAGCATATGTTGCGTAAATTCGTGCGCAACAAGTCCCCGGAGATCATGCCAGGCATCAACAGCTTCTTCACGGACCCAACTAAGTGATCTAAAAATCATAAACCAAAAACAGTGGGATGCAATCGTGACTCTTTGAAATTGCTCAGCATTTTGTGTGGAATTTTTAACCCTGCTGTATGGGGAAGACAGTCGAAATAATTTGAGTGGGATTATGTAATGAAAACCTAAGTTGGGGTTTAAACCAGGTGGATGTTTCCTTAAGCTTGACTTGTATTTGATTATATTGATGACAAAACCTACTTTAGTTTGAAATATTGTGCCTTAACTGATAAGATCATATGAAAATTTGACACTATTGTATAGGCAACACAGATCAGATAATAGAAAAGGTTATGACATTGATATAAGCAGAAGTGTACGCAATTAATACACAAAAGATACGCAAAAAATGATGGAACCAAATAATGGTACTTATTACAACAATGAAGTCATACAGTAACATGGAAAATGGAATGCTTTTCATTCTAAAATTGTATCCTAGAAGGGACTAGACTAGACTAGACATCCCACAGCGACAGAGTTGGATTGATCTTTCTGCGGCAATCAAACCCGTAAACTGTACAAGGTCCAGGCGACAAATGTAAATCCCATTACAAGCATTTCGTAAGTTGGTCATTCCATTAGCCAAAACTGGCAGAGGAGTGGATCCACATAGAGTGCCCTGACGAGAAATCAAGGAGGAAAGCGCTCAACATCCATAGAAGGAGAACCAGTTTGTTCCATTCTGATTCCACGAAGTAAGCTCTTCGCTCGTTCCTTTTCCTGTAGTCATGGACAAAGAAATAACAGTTACTTACAACTGATTCGTAATATCTGAGAGAATGAACCAGAGTTATACTGGGATAAAGCATATTAAGAGAAAGGGACATGAAACTCACTGGGCCGGTATAATCCATAAGACGAGTACAATAGACTTCTGCTTCTTCAAACTTATTCTGCTCTCTGAAGTATCTAGCAAGAAAGAAGAGAGTTTCAACCATATTTGGTCCTTCCCTCTCTTCCTCTTCCATCCTCTCGAGATCCTTCTTGTAATAATAAACTGCTTCCTCGGTACGTCCAAGATCGGCATTTAGCTTTGCTAGCTGGTTCAGGGCAATCGATTCCCTGTCATTGCAATTTGCTGCCCTTTTGTAACACTTCATTGCTTCCTCGATCATATTGAGCTGATCAGTTTGATAACAATGAGCCATGGCAATCCACAAACGGGAATCATTGGGCTGGAAAAATACTGATTTTCGGAAGTAATGGAGAGCATAAAAGGGCATTCCCATCATCTCATAAGCTTGTCCTAACCCATACCAAGCACGATAATCACTTGGATTTATATCAATAGCGTGCCGATAAGCATCAACAGCAGCTGGGGTATTTTTCATTTCAATGAATTCGTGACCCATAAGAGTCCAAGCAGATAAATAATTTCTGTCCAGTTTGAGTGCCCTCCTAAAGTACAGAACTGCTTTCTCATGCTGCCCTTTCAAACTGTAATAATTCCCAATGATGCAACAAGATTCAGGTCTGTACTTATCAGTCATAAATACTCTATGGGCAAGGTAACTCAGCGCAGATGAACATTCCTTTGCATATAGCACATTGGAATACATATCCATGTCTTCCACTCGATAAGGGTCATTCCTGAGAAGATCTTCGAAAATTCCTTCAACTAGATCGAATTCCCTCAAACTGTACTGGACTTTTGCAATCTGGGCCTGAATATAATTACTAAAACCGAAAATGCCATGTAGATAATCATATTTCGACAAGGCTTCTTTGTGCATCCTTAGTTCTTGAAAAGCATTGGCAAGAAAGAACTCCCTCATCCAATGGTTACTGAGATTAAGGCTGTTCAAGATATCAACAGTAGTGCACAATGACTGCAGCTCCAGCCATGCATTCCAGTTCCAAGGGTAACTATTAACAGACTCCACAAGAACCGTACGAGCAAGGTTCCCGTTGCCTTTCGCCTTGAGCACCACCCCGTACAAGTAGAGTCCAAAAGGATCAATTGTACCATTTTTGCGTAAAGTCGATAACTCCCTCTCGATAGAAACCAGTTCACGGTTCACAATGTCGCTCTTCCCTAGCGGCCCCTCAAGTTCCATCAATTCCTCCTCTTTCCGCTTCTCCCCAGCCTTCATTTCGCAACAAAACAATGACCAAAGCATATACAACTATAAGTACCAAAGTAAAAACACATCTATCATATATCATTAAACAAAACTCTATGCTATCTAATTATCCCTCTAACAACTAATCACTACTAGAATCTGTTGTGGAACGCGTAAAAAAACTAATCCTTTTATGTATGAATCGAAAACAACTCACATAAGTTGATAGGGTTACGAATAATTAGATATGAAGAGAGTAAAAAACTAACCAGGTAAAGAGCATAGGAGCGTAAAAAGACCGATTTTTTACCGCCTTGGTCACGAAGAGCATGAGCAGCTCTTCTGTACTCTCTACAATCAAAGTAAGATTTCGCCAGCAAGTAAAAATCGCCGTCGACAATCTCATCTTCCTCCATAATCGGAGTCGACACGTACGAAACCCCGGCGATTGGCGTCGCCACAGTGTTCATGGAGGTGACGTCACTAGCGGTGCGATACCTGCGGCGAATGCTGGAGCTGCCGCGCTGGAATCTGGTGTTGGCCGGCGTGAACTTGGCCGGGTCGTGCTCTATTCCCACCAATTGCTCTCCAGACCTGAAAAATTAAATATCAAATTTAACTCAACTCAACCCAAGTTTGAATTTTTGAAGGGGTTTATAAATTTGGGGATTTAGGGTTTTATACCATTTGGAAGCGGAGTAGAGGCAGCGATCGGTGAGCTGGCGAATGGCGGCGCGGAGCTCGATGCGGTAGGTGTCTTTGGAGTTCATCGGGTTGCGGTGGTGATTAGGAGTGGTGGATTTGACATGCGGCGGCGGTGAAGGAGGCGGATCTAGCGCCGTGAGTGACGGAGGGGATAAGTGGTGGGGGAGTGAGAGAAACCCCCGCGCTCAGGTAGTGAGTTTGAAAAGAGAGAGAGAGAGAGAGAGAGAGGAGAAAATGAAGAAGTGGTGTGAGGTGGACTGGTGCTTTGGGGTAGGTTTTTAAGTTTGGGGGTGATATGACAATTATGGGCCTCTCTTTACTTCATTTTTTTTCTACCAAATTCTGCCCATTTTTTGTTACTTTTTGCTTCATACATAAGAGAGGATGTGACTCTTCTAAAGTTTGATTAGTAAAACAATGTAACTATGTATATACAAACAACTAGTGTAATGATCAATGGTATGTTGATCTTATTGGTCGGCTATGTAGTTGCCTTGTAATCAATTGGTGTTAGATCTAATTGATTAGTATGAGTATGAGTAATGTGTAATAGATGAAGACATGAAGTAACTAGCTTAAATGTTTAATTCTTCTCAATCATTTAATCCGATATTATTATGCTATTGCAAACTGATTACATGAATATCGATCATCGTAATAATAACTCTTATAAGATCTCGATCTGATCACTAGAAAAGATGGCCAATTTAACCATCACCACTCGTTAAAAATGTGTCCTTAAATTGTTATAATTTATTCATTTAACTAACTAAATATCATTACGACTCAATTGTCGTTCGGCAACATGATTAAAAAATTGGTCGATTTGTAATGATGCATCACGTTAGTCGCATTATCTTTCTATTACTGTGTCGCCATTATGGTAAACCAGATAGAGTAGCCGATGTCGTAGTCTCTGCTAGTTAGTGCGTGTTAGAATGCATAAGAGTTAGGAGTAATCTTATGATTGTCCGAGATGTTCCGGTTGAACTTATTGCAATCCAAAGTTTGGATAAAATGTTATCCCTGAATATATATTCAGTAATGTCATTAATAAAGACATGAGAACTGTTAACATTCCTTAATTCAAAATAATAAATAAATAAATATATAAAATGCGACACAAGAAAGTATCAACTAAACAGCATTAACCCTCCATATGAATCGACACAAATTTTAGTAAAACTCCTAGAGTTGTCAAGCCGTATATGTGATCTAGACCGTATGCATGAGATTAGTCCTCACTATTTTCAGTTCATGAAACTTTTAACCTCTATGTAACGACAAAACTAAACTAGTCAACCTTAATAACCAAACAGTACACAAAGGACTGAAAACTTTTGAAGGCTCTGAAACTATGTTCACTCTTCTCCGTCGAACTCCACCACTCAAAACCCCAAACTCAATCTCACATCTCCTCCACGCCCAAACCCCATCACCACCACCTCCTTAGCCACCCTTATGCCCTGTTAATGCCTGATATCGATGTGGATATCGGATATTGAACAGAAGGATTAAATGTAAGGGAAAACAATAATAACTATATCGCCGATGTTGTTTTAGACTCGATACCGCCGTTGCTCGTGATTGCTCTTGATCCCGTTGTCAATACCGCTCAACATTTATTCTGATCCAAATCGCTCTCGCTGCTAAGACCCACAATGGTTAAGGAGAGACGGGAGTGACCCGCCTTCAACCCTCCGATGCTTAAGTTAGAAATGAGATGTGAGTTGTAATAGAATAACGGTGTGATTGAGTATTGAATGCGTACCATTTAATGCTGAGCTGACCGGTATATATAGGTGGCTCGGACCCTGGTCTTTACCATTTGTTCGATATGGGATCAGTGTGTACCCTATTTTTTGAGATGTTCTATGGCCAGTTCCTCGCCTGGCGCGTGAGCGCTGTCTCTATTAATATAGATGTCGGGTTGGTCATCGAAGTTGGAGCTATCTTACCGGTGGTGGCTGTCATGTTAGCAGTGAGATATAATTATAATTATGATTAAGCCGTTAACTACGCACCAAGTGAGGTGATAAGCTAGGTATATGTACAAGTCTCCCAACTCGCTCAGCCAGGGAGATCAACCTTGGTTGGTGAGTTGTAAGAAGTGATACCGGCAAAATCACATGTACGTACTTATCGGCGATATTACCTTGTTTAGAGCCGGTTATCGTGCCATATAGTCCCCCAACTCGGCGACCTAGGTTTGTGATGCTTGGCGAGAGGTGTACCTGCAAGTGCGTTTATGAGCGACATTTGATCAGTTTATAAACAACGAGATCGGTGAGTAGCTAATTCACCGCTCTGCTGATAGTGATAATGGTGATAAAGTTTCCTCCCAATAGAGACATGAATTCATATCGGGTTCCTCCAAGTAACGGTTTAACCCAATAGGCATGTTCCCAGTGGAGCCCTTCCCGGCGGGCTGACATGTAAGGACTGGTCAGTGCCGGGGGATGCGAATGAGCGGTTGCATTGCACTGACCGATGTAGTCACTTGGTGGCGTTCAAACACTCGGTCATGCCCAGGTCGGTAGCTGTCTTGCTCTGTCACGGGTAGCTCAAACCGCTGGGGGCACTTTGGTAGGGGGAGCTCGTTTGGATTGGTAACCCTTAAGTCCCCAAGTCCATTCCTCCGAGCGGCTTTGTAGTACGTAGATTGGTAACAGGTATAGAGTATCTATAGTGATGTAGTATGTGCACCGGTGAACGAGATGGGTCTTCTTTAGTTGGCGTGGTAGGTGTATCTACTATGTGATCATTAAATGTCGTTAAATATTAGTTTGCCACGTGCCCTCGTAGGGGGACTTGGGGTGCCCAAACGTCTCGTCATAGCCATAAAGCATGATCATTGCCTTTTTTCTCGAAGGTCGTGTTTGTTTGAAATGGTGCTTACCGGTTTCCGTTCCGGACCTTTCTAATTCCAGTGCCACGCGTGATCATCTATCGGATCAACGTGTCTTTTTCAACGGTCGCGATCTCCCTGACCTGTTTATATATAAGCCTTCGCCTCTGCTTTCTTTCTATACTTTTCATACTCATCTGAATTTTTAGGTTATATTCTCTGAGACGGGGAGTTTTTACTTGCATTCTTGTGCTTCCGCCGTGCCGTGCTTATTTTCGCCGTTGCTCCGTCACTGTTTGTCTTGCTTGCATTATTTCAGGTAACTCACGTCGTCGCTTGCTCCTCCTAATTTTTGGTTATCCTAGTTTTCTTGCTTCTTGCTATGTGGGGTTTTATTGTTTTCTTTTCTCGGTTCTTGCCTTTAGTTTTGATGCTTGTTGCCATCATATTTCCATAGTGTTGTTGATATGCCGATTTTGGGTTTTCTGGGTGTTGTCGATAGCCGATAGTCCCATCGCGCTTAGTACTTGTTTGATTGTCGTTTTTATGTTTATCGTGCCGTTTGCGCTTATCGGTGTTGTGGGGGGAGGGGTATGTTGCTTGGGAAGCCGGTTGCTGACTGGTGACCCGATATAGTGAATTGCTAGGTTTGACCTTATCCGTGACTGTTTCGCAGGTGACATGGCTTCTTCTTCTCAACCCGGTATTGATATTGTTGAGGAGGTAACACCAACTGCTCAACCCGGTAGTGCTGCTAGTTCCGATTCTCGCCGGTTAGGATTGGATGGGCCGCTGCTGTGGACCCTGAGGGACGGTCAAGAGGTCGATGAGCTTGCTAAGTCATTATCGGAGGCCGAGCTGGAGAAGGTGAGGTCCGAGTTCCAGGTTGGCGGCAGCGTGGTCCTTAAGTCACTGGCAAAGGGTGAGGTTTTCTCAAGGCCGTCGAAGGGCTTTATCGCCCTCGACCGAGCTCGGATGTGCTACGGCGTGCGTCTCCCGCTTCACCCCTTTCATGAGTACATTTTTGGGGAACTCAGCTGCGCTGTGGGCCAAGTTTCTCCGTTAATGCTCCAGGTTCTGAGCGCTATGTTTAATTTGTGGAAGCTCGCCGGGCTGGATTACCCCACGCGTAATGAAGTGTTGTTTTACTTCGATGTCGCGTACTCGACCAAGAAGGGATGTGGCGGTACGCTCTCGTTGCGACAACGGCGTAGGAGTTCCCTTGGCCTCTCAGACTCATGCCCAGATTGGAGGGGTGAGCATTTCTTCGCGAGTGGGTGGTCCTCGTTTGCCAATAGTCGCGTGCCTAGTCGTTTTCGGGCCCGAGGTGACTTTTTTATCTCGCCGTTCTTTGATCCTCATTTCTCCTTTCTTTTTTATGGCACTATTTTTCCTTATTCGTCCCTATTTTGTAGTTACGCGCCAATATGCTCTGTCTGCTGCTGAGAAGCGACGATGTCATAGGGTTGAAAAGGGTTTTAGTAAGAGATTTAAGAGCGTGTATCTTCTCGCTGATTATCGCATTATGGAGATGACCGGGCTTGCTAAGAAGCCTAGTATGCCGCCTTGCTTTTTGCTATTGTCTTGTTGTGCATTTTTCTGTATTCTCCTGTTGTTGTGTTGTCGTTGTGCTGATCCTTTGTTTATGTTCTTTGTAATTGGTTATAAAAATCAGAAGCGAGACCGCAAGATGAGCAATTCGTACGGCGATATCGATGATCTTATCACCCAGCTTGCGAAGGAGGCTATTGCTGCTAAGAAGATCGACATGGACGTTCGCTCTGGCAAGAGCCTTACTCTTTCTGAGCCTACAAACATTCCTCCCCCGCCCGAGTCCCAGATTGACCAGGTTGGGAGCAACGTGTTAGTGAAGGTCGTAACTGCCCCGGCTGAGAATTCTTCGCGCTCACCCGTGCGTATTAAGCGAAAATCGGTGGGCGTCGTCGCTCCTTAGAAGCGGTTAAGGAGGCTGGGTGCTACCCCTAGCATTCCCATCGGTATTGCAGATGATGCCGATGATGCCAAGGTTACCATTGTTGTGCCGTCCGAGAATACCGGCGTGGCTGCTGCTGAAACAGGTGACGCTGATAATCTTTGGTTTATTGATATAGAGGATTGCGTTACTATTCCAGTGGTTGTTGATCTTAATCCTCTTCCTTATGCTTTAGTAGGCGGTGTCTCCTCTGGCGACCCCAACATTGCTGTGGACGGTAGCGTTGTCATTGCTCACTCCAACACCTGGGAAGGGCCGCTGCCGTACTCGGCCGAGATCCTCTTTTTACTGCCTCCCATGGTGAGCATACCCTAGTTGCTTCCTCTGAGGAGCTGGCTCGAGTGGGCGGGGAGCTGGCGAGGAAGGATGAGAAGTTGGTGAAAGCGAGCGACGAGTGGCAGTCCTTGCAGCAGAAGTTCGAGGCGCTGGAGAGCGATAAGAAGCTTTCCGATGAGTGCATGGACGCCTCATTCCTCCGTGGCCGACAGCTGGAGCTAGAGGTGAAAGAGGAGCGGCAGCGTGCTGAAGATCTGAAGGCTAGGTTGTCCGCCGCTGAGGGCCAGGTCACCTCTCTTCGCGGTCAAGTGAAAGATCTTGAAGATCGGCGAGAGCATGAGTTGGCTGACGCTGTGGATGATTTCAAGGCCGGCCCGACCTTCGACGCGCTGTAGCGTAAGGCCTTTAGCAATGGTCTTTAGCAGACTTAGGCTCGCTTCTTTGAGAACGGGTGGGTTAATGAGAAGTATCATGTTGACATGCAACGTATCAACGAGGAACGCAGGTTAAGGCGCGAGGTGAGCCAGAAGGCCTTGGTCAAGATCAAGTAAGAGGAGGCTGATGAGGCTGATCGGCAGCGAAGCAATGTTTTTGAAGATATGACTCCTAACCACTTTCACCATTTAACGCCCAGTGTGTCACCATCAACTCCCCTAACTCGCCATTTTTGTGATGTTGAACTTTTTTCTCAGGTAAGGAGCGAGGGGGCTGGCGGCCAAATACCGTGAGTGGTTTAGTCAGGCCGAGCGTGGGGCGATTCTGCAAGATGGTGACGTTGTTGGCCCGGCGTGAAGCCCGTGGCTCTCTTATAATCGCATTAGCATTTTGTTAGAACAATCTAGATGCACAATGTTTTAGTACTCTTGCCGTTATGGCTTTTTTTGTCAGTGGGTCAACATGCTAATCGACATGCTTATTTTGAATGGAAAGAAGCATTTTTCTAAGTATGGTTGGGTATCACTAACCAATGAAAGGTCTGAAAGAAATTCATTTGTTTGTTGTATGAATGTAACTAAGTTTTTGAGAGATGGAACGAAAGTAACTAAGTAGCGATAAGTAAAGATAACTAAATGACACAAATGTTTATAGTGGTTCACCAATTTGCCTACTCCACTGCGTGCCTCAATGGGCTTTTACTATGTATCTCGGACCTTATACAAACTATGACCCGAAAGCGCTTTGTTTTTACAAGCAAAGGTCCGAAGAATTTTTGTTTCATTGGTGGCGATACCACTCTCATGTTGGGGTAAGGCTAGTCCCCGGTATGATGCAGAAATTTTGTAACGCCGTAATTGTCATAATATTAGAACCCGTTTTGCTGGTGGCAGTATCAGAGGTGTTCTACGTTCCATGTGAGGTATCCCGAGGCCGTTCTTATCTTCGAGGATGAATGTGGTTGGTGTGATGATCTTGAAGATTTTGAAAGGTCCCTCCCACATCGGTGCTAGTCCTTTGGGCTTGGGGATAACCTCCCGCCAGACCATGTCGCCGATATGGAGCTTTCGCGCCTTGACTCTCCTATTGTAGTGTCGTGCGACCAGTTGCTTATTTGCCATGAGTGCGATATTGGTTTCATCCTGACCCTCCTCCCGGAGTACGTTGGCCATGTTTAGCCTGTCCTCGTTTGTGTCTTCGTTGTATCCCTCAAGTCTCAGGCTTCGGTGCGTGATTTCTAATGGCAGGACCGCTTCTGCTCCGTAGACTAGTGAGAAAGGTGAGGCGCATGTTGCTTTTGTCGACGTCATCCGTATTGAGCACGATACTTCATATAAGCTTTCTGCCCACTTATGGTTATAGTCTTCCATTCTTCTTTTGAGCCCAGACTTTATTTTCTTGTTTTCTGCTTCCACCTGTCCGTTTTTCTGAGGGTAGTACACCGATGCAAATACTAATCGAGTCCCCAAGTCGCTAGTGAATTTCTTCATCTCGTCGTTGTTGAAATGTTTTCTGTTATCGGTGACTATTGTGAGCGGGGCTCTGCACCAGAAATATATGTCTTTCCATAGGAAGTTGATTACTTTTTGTTGTTGTGATGAGCACGAGTGACTTTGCTTCGATGTACTTCGTATGGTAGTATATACATACGATGATGTATTTGAACTGGTAGGATGATGCTTTTAGTGGCCCAATTAGGTTGAGTCCCTACTGTGCGAATGGTATGGGGCCGACGATGATGGACATTGGTTCCCCTGGGGCGTGTATCCTGTGAGCGTATTGGGCGCACATCTGGCACTGATTTACGATATTCCTTGCGTCTTTCCTCATTCCCTTATAGTAGAAACCATAGCGAAGGAGTTTATGTATTATGCTGTTTGGCCCGCTATGGTTGCCATACCTACAGCCGTGGACGTCTTCTAATATTTTGCGGCCTTCCAACTCTGTGACGCACTTGAGCATATGGAATCCCTTTTTGCTTATGTATAGTTGACCGTTGTGTAAGCTGTAGTATGTCGTCATTTGAGCGAGTTTCCTTGCTTCTACGCGGTCGGTTGGTACCGTTCCTTCTGTCAGATAGTTGATCATGCTCCTTCTCCAATCTTCCTCTGGTGTCGCTAATATGAGTGCGAATACTTCTTGGAAATTTTTGGAGATGCTAGGCTTTTCTAGCGTTTCTACCATTGTGTGCCCTCTTGCCGTGATCGATGGAGCTGTTGTCAGTCTTGTTAGAGCGTCAGCCCTTCTGTTTTGCTCCATGGGGATGTGTGTTATGTTGTAAAAAGAGAATTTATTTAACAGTGCCTTTACGTATCCTAGGTATGCCGACATTTGTGTTCCTCGTGCTTCGAAGTCCCCGGTTACGTGATTTACCGTTAGTTGGGAGTCGCTGAAAATGTCACTACAAGAAAAATGCACTTAGACGACGGAACCTTTAAGGTTCCGTCGTCTAAGTGACACTTAGACCGCGGAAACTTCTCCGTGGTCTAAGTGAACACTTAGACGACAAAAATATCTTTTTCCGTCGTCTAAGTGCTCACTTAGACCGCGGAGAAAGTTTCCGCAGTCTAAGTGTCACTTAGACCGCGGAAAAAGACATCTCCGTCGTCTAAGTAAAATTTCAAAAATTCAAAAATTTCACTTAGACCACGGAAAAAATCATCTCCGTCGTCTAAGTGAAATTTTTGAATTTTTAGAACCGGCGCCCAATTAATTTGGGTTTAGGGTCTCTGTGGTGTGGGTGACACTTAGACGACGGAAAAAGACATCTCCGTCATCTAAGTACTTTAACCCTAAACCCTAAGGCCCTTACCCCTAAATTACGAAATTTTCACTTAGACGACGCAACTGCACGTTTCCGTCGTCTAAGTGATTACTTAGACGACGCAAACGTACCTTTGCGTTGTCTAAGTGCTTACTTAGACGACGGAAATGTGCAGTTGCGTCGTCTAAGTGAAAATTTTGTAATTTCACCTAAGACAACGGCCATCTAGACCATGTCCCAATGCATATTCTTTTCATCGAGACCATAGAGTAAACAATGCTTGGAGTGTGAGCGTCGACGGTTCCAAAATAGGACTTACGGATTTTCGTGTATCCACGTTTTCGGTTTGTAAAATTTTTAGTTTTGCGGTTGACTGTGCCGATGAAACCCTTAATGAACTTACTATTTTGTGAAAATTATTCGGTTTATATATTGTCTTATGGCGAATGTATCCAACGGTTATTTTGTCCAAATTCAATTTCGTTAATATCGACATGCAATGAGCCAATACTTAATAACACTTAAGTTATACACATTAGTAGATACTTAACAAGTTTAAAGACGTAAGATTATTCGTCGTCTTAAATTCAATTGTTTCTATATACGATTCGTTAATCGATATTTTACGACTATTTCATTCGAATGACCGATCGGAAACTTCCTTGCGAATTATTTTTACGACTATTTCACCTGGACCACGGAGATGGACCATCTTCGTGGTCTAAGTGAATTTTTTTAAAACTAAATTTCTGAAAAATTAATTTTGGAGAAAATTAAAAAAAAATTAAAAATTCACTTAGACCACGGAGATGGTCGTGTCCATGCTCTAAGTGAATTTTTAAAACTAAATTAATTTCTGAAAAATTAATTTTGGAGAAAATTAAAAAAATTAAAAATTCACAAACCCCTCCGTGGTCTAAGTAAATTTTTTCAAACTAAATTTCTGAAAAATTTATTTGGAGAAAATTGGAAAATGCCGCCAATTATTTTCACTTAGACGACGGAAAATAAGAAATTCCGTCGTCTAAGTCAAAATAATTGGCGGCAATTTTTCCCACTAAAATTTTGGGAAAAATTTAAATCACTTAGACGGAAATACTGATTTTCCATCGTCTAAGTGAAAATAATTGGCGGCACTTTTTAAAAATTTAAAGCACTTAGACAACGGAAATACTGATTTTCCGTCGTCTAAGTGTTTTAAAACCCTTTAAATTCATCATTTTCTCAATCTCTCTTAATTTTTTCCTCTCTCAATCCACTCTCCCTCTCCCTCTCTCCCCCCCAATCAAACCACCCACCATATATCATCACCACTACCATCATCATCACCGCCACCACAATCGCCGCTACCACCGACATCACCACCGCCGCCGCCATCACCGTCGCTGCCACCACCACACAGCACCACCACCAACTACAACGTCACCTCCACCACCACCACCACACCACTAGCTACCGCCTACATTGTCGCCTCCACCACCGGCGCCGCCGCCACCACCACCACCGCCTATAATTAGTTTAGTTTTAGGTTAATTTAGTTTATTTAGGCTAGATTAATTTATTTAATTATATTATGAATTTTGTATTTAAATCTATAATAATTTAAATTATTTATTCATTATGAATTTTGTACGTATTATATATTATTAATAATTAACATTCAATAAATTTTGCAATATTATGAATATTGATATACAAAAAATTAAATAAAAAATTCATGAAATGCTAATTATTAAATTACTAATTAGCATTTCATGAATTTTTCATTTAATTTTTTTTTACAAAATCCCCACTTAGACGACGGAAATGTTGTTTTCCGTCGTCTAAGTGATTACCTAGACGGCGGAGCTGGATGTTTTCCGCGGTCTAAGTGCTCGCTTGGACCGCGCAAAAGACTCCACGGTCTAAGTCTCACTTAGATGATGGAGAATGAATTCTTCGTCGTCTAAGTGCTTGGACGACAGCACTTGGAGCACGAAACTTGGAGGACGGAGGTTCCGTCGTCTAAACGGAAAAACGCACCTAGACGACGGAAACGCTCCGCGGTCTAGGTGGGTTTTTCTTGTAGTGTGTTAACGTCTTTGGCCCCAGTGTCGAGGCCGAGCTACAATCCGGAAATCAAGGCTTCGTATTTGGCCTCGTTGTTGGACATTGGGAATGTGAATCGTATGGGGCATACTCGGCGTAGGTTCTGCCAGGGCTGGTTAAGATTGCTCTTGCCCCTGCTGCGATCGTCATCCTTGATCCTTCTACGTATAGGTTCCAGTGTGACAACTGTACTGGTAGGAGTGGCGGTACTGGCGCCGTGGAAGGCAACACGCAGGCTGTTGGATGTGACTGGTCTCTTGATGCAGGTGTGAGTTCTGCTATGAAGTCCACAATCGCCTGACCCTTTATTGCTCCTCTTGGTTGATACTTAATGTCGAACTCGCTTAGTTCTATTGCCCACTTGGTTAATCTCCCCGAGTGGTCGGGGCTTGCTAGCACTTGACGGAGTGGCTGGTCTGTTAGAACGGGACGGTGTGTGTTTGGAAGTATGGTTTTAAGTGTCTCGCCGACACTATGAGCGCTAAGGCCAGTTGTTCAAGCATCGAATATTTTGTTTCTGCTTTGTTCAGTCCCTTTCCTGCAAAAAAGACTGGCATTTCCGTGTCTGCTTCCCGCCTTACCAGGGAGGAGCTAACGGCGGTTACCAAAATGGCTAAGTAAATGTATAAAATTTCACTTGGTATAGGGGATGAGAGGAATGGAATATGAGTGATATACTGCTTGATGCCGGATAGCGCTGCTTCACACTCGTCAGTCCATTCTACTGCTTTCTTCTTCGTGACCCTTATTGCTTTGAAGAACGGGTTGCACTTGTCGGTGTAGCGTGAGATGAATCGAGCTAGTGACACCAGTTTTCCGGTTAATGCTTGGAGTTTCATTTTTGTTACTGGTCGTGTTGTGTTTAGGACGGCCTGGACCTTCTCCGGGTTGGCCTCTATCCCCCTTTGGTTTACCATGTATCCCAAGAATTTGGCTGTCGATACTCTGAATATACATTTCGCCGGGTTGAGCCTCATCCTGCTCCTGATGAGCGTATCCAACACTGCTTTTAAGTTTTTAACATTGTTCTCCCAGTGTCTGCTCTTGACTATTAGGTCGTCGACGTAAACCGCTACCGTATCGCTGTCCAATGGGGCTAGTAGCTCCGTCATGAATCTTTGGTATGTTGCTCTCGTATTTTTTATTCCGAATGGCATGACGTTGTAACAGTATAACCCCCGGTCGGTGATAAAACATGTTTTCTCGGTGTCTGCTGGGTGCATTTTGATTTGGTTGTACCCGGAGTTGCAATCCATTGTTGATAGGAGTTTGTGGCCACTGGTGGCATCGGCGAGTTGGTCGATTCTTGGTAATGGGAAGGAGTCCTTTGGGCAGGCTTTGTTGACGTCGGTGTAGTCGACACACATCCTCCATTTGTTGTTGCTTTTCTTGACCATGACGACGTTCGAGACCCATGCCGGGTAGTGGACCTTTTTAATGAATCCTATATCGAGGAGCTTGGTTACCTCAACTTGCATCGTGGTATACTACTCTTCGTTGTAAGCCCTGCGCTTTTGTTTCTTGGGCACGACGTCGAGCAAGATTCGTAACTTGTGTGAAACGATGTCTGTCGATATTCCTGGCATGTCGGCGTAAGACCATGCGAATACGTCGCCGCACTCTCTGAGAATGTTGATGAGGGCGATTTCGGTTGTTGGGTCCAGATTGGTTCCTATTCTGATCGTTCACCTAGGGTGCTCATCCGATATTGGGATGAGCCTTGTTGACTCCTCCCCGATGGGTCGAGCCGTGAGCGGTCCTTCTCTTGGGTCATCTGGAGCTTCTTCCGATCTGTTGCCTTTAAGTACACACACCTCTCGTGCCGGGTAGTTGGAATCCCCTTTTGAATCCTGGTAATGTGGGCGCCGTTCCCCTGATGGTGCATATACCGCCGGGTGTAGGGAATTTCATCGTCAGCATCCGTTGTGATACGATGACGTTGATCCTGTTTAATGTATTGCATCCGATGATGGCGTTGTAGAATGATGGAGCGTCGACCACTAGGAATTCGATGTGGGTTTCCGCGCTGCAGCCTTCATACCCTAAGGCGAACCTGAGGTAGTCACTTCCCAGAGGTTGGATTTGGTCGCCGGAGTAGCTTACTAATCGATGGTGGTCCTTCCTGAGTTTGGATGGAAGTCGCTCGAGTGCTTCATATGCCGGTCGGAATATGACGTTAACGGATGATCCTGTGTTTATGAGACATCTCCTGACACTGCATAGGTCGATGATGGCGTCAATCAGAAAGGGATAGTCCTCTGATACTAGTGGTCGCCCCTGCTCCTCGGATTCGTAGAATGTGATGGATCCCCACCCATTTTTGGCGGTCTTGGCCGGCCCTTGCCATAGGCTGCATACCGCCCGCTCGTTTCTTCGTTCTACTTTGGATTTGCCGCCCTTGATGGTGTTGATCCTTCTGATGCTGTCGATGCTTGCTACTATCGTTGTAGATGGGTTGTGGTTTCCTGCCCTAAATTCCGATAGGTTCCCTTTTTCCAGTTGTGCCTCTACTGCCTTCTTCATGCCGTGACACTTTTCCTTATCGTGTGATTCGTTTTGATGGAAGCTACACCACCTCCCTGTATTTCTGTACTCTGTTGCGCGGTATGACTTTTTTGGTAAAGTGAACAACTCCGGGTGAGCTGTTAGGATGTCGGTGTATTTGGTGTTCAATGTGCTGAAGACCGATTATGGTAGTAGTGCCACATGATTGTGGGGTCAGTCGTTCCTTTCGTCTCGTGGTCGTTTCCCATTGTTGGCGTAGTTGCTTCTGCCGCTGTTATGTCTCTGATTTCCTTCGATTCTTCGACTGTTGTGCTTCCAACCTTTTCGGTCCTGGTCTCGCGATCCGCCCCTATATCTAGGCAATGTCACTCGTGCTGGTTCTTGTGCGTGGAGCGCGCTTTGTACATTGGTTATTGTGGTGTTAGTGAATGTGTTTACTTATTGTGTCGGTGTGGGGTTGGAGCCGAAAGTTTGTAATTCTAGTTTGGCGTGGGATGTCACTCGGTCGAGTAGGTCGCCGTACGTAATTGTTGGGTTCTCGTTGAGTTTCCAAGTTAGCGACCCGGGTTACAGTGCGTTCCTTAGTATGCAAAAGGCCGAATCATCGGTGATGCCTTGACAGTTAGCGATGGCGGTGTTCTATTGCGAGATAAACGTAGACAGCCCCTCTGAGGGTTCTTGGAGAATAGCCTGCAATTGATTGTAGGTTAGTGAGCAACTGGCCGATGTTATATATTGCTTTAGAATGGCTCTAATAAATTCTGGAAAAGATTTTATGGATTTTGGCGGTAGGCTGAAGAGCCAGCTAAGTGTTTCGCCAGCGAGGCTTTCCATGAACAAGTAATAGTTGGTAGCGTCGTTATGTCCCCTGTCGGGTGTCGCCTAGATGAAGATGTCGATGTGGACGGAGGGGTCCGTTTTTCCCTTGTATCGCTCGAGTTTGACCTTGGCCAGTGGATGTCGGCCTTGACGCATAATATCGGTTGAAAATGGTTCGACGCGCACTGCCGGGAGTGTGCGATCTAGATAGCTCGCCTCGAGTTGTGATAATTGCCGTATCATCTCCTCGAGATCGGCGATTCTTACCACCATACCTGTATTGACCTGATTGTCCGCTGAGGCGATCTCGTATCTTGGCGGCGGTGGTGGTTACGTCCTTTCGGGTGGTGATGGAGTGCGTGCGACATTGTTTAATTCTGACTCGAGGTTCCGTTGTAGTCTATCCGGTCTTAGGGGTGATCCTGCTCCTGTACGTAATGGGGTCGAAGCGGTGATATGATGACCATTTCCTGATGCCGGACTACCTAATGAGGTTCCATGCACTCGGAGTCGGCCGTTGATTTTGAGTTGAGCCGACGATTCTCAGCGGCTCTCAACCTCGCCTCGGCTATGATGTATCGCCGATGCTTGAATTCTCGGGCCCTTTCGAGCTCGAGGCATTTTTTCATGGTTATTTTGTATCGGTGTTCCATATCGCTGATGTGTTTATCTGTGTTACCGGTGACATCCTGGTTCTGTGCAAAGTGCTGCTTTCCTGACCATTGGATGAGTTTGGCTACCTGTCATACTCGTTCGTGATCGGTGTTTGGTGATGGAGTTCTTGTCTGATGTTGGGCGTCATGCCTAGTGTTAGGCTGGTATCCATGCTCGTCGCTTGCTGTGAGCTTCGTGGTTGGGAAAATAATTTTCAGTGTGCAATTCTCACAGACGGCGCCAATGTTAATGCCAGATACCGATGTGGATATCAGATATTGAACATGAGGATTAAATGTAAGAGAAAACAATAATAACTGTATCACCGATGTTGTTTTAGACTCGATACCGCTGTCGCCCGTGATGGCTCTTGATCCCACTATCATTTTCCTGATTGCTTGGGTTCGTTGCTATCGGTCTTCCTGCTTTCGATACCGCTCAATAGTTATTCTGATCCAAATCGCTCTCGCTGCTAAGACCCACAACGATTAAGGAGAGACGGGAGTGACCCGTCTTCAACCCTCCGATGCCTAAGTTAGAAATGAGATGTGAGTTGTAATAAAATAATGGCGTGATTGAGTATTGAATGCGTATCATTTAATGCTGAGCTGACCGGTATATATAGGTGGTTGGAACCCTAGTCTTTACCATTTGTTCGATATGTGATCAGTGTGTACCCTCTTTGCTGAGATGTTCTCTGGCCGGTTCCTCGCTTGGCGCGTGGGTGCTGTCTCTATTGATATAGATGTCGGGTTGGTCATCGAAATTGGAGCTATATTACTGGTGGTGGCTGTCATGTTAGCGGTGAGATACAATTATAATTATGATTAAGCCGTTAACTACGCACCAAGTGAGGTGATAATCTAGGTATATGTACATCCTCCAATCCGACCGACTTCCCTCACCCGAATCCTCCACGACCCGACCCACAATTGGACCCCACTCTCCGTCAACCAAATCCTCAAGCTCATCTGGAACCACGGCCCTAAAGCCCTCCTCTTCTTCAAAACTCTCGACCGCCACCCCACCTACTCCCATACCGCCGTGTCCTACAATCACGCCGTCGACATCGCCGCCCGCTTAAAAGACTACAAGTCCCTCTGGGCCTTCGTCGCCCTAATGAAATCCCTCCGGGTTGGCCCGAACCTGACAACTTTTTCCATCATTGCCGAGTGCTACGTTGCAGCCAGAAAGCCCGATCGTGCACGAACACGGCTGTCGTCAAGATTTGAATTCGTTCAATACAGTTCTTGATATACTCTGTAAAGCCAGACGTGTCGAGAAGGCTTATAATTTGTTGAAAGTGTTCAGGGCCAAGTTCAGAGCCGACTGTGTGAGCTATAATATCGTTGCGATTGGTGGTGTTTGGTGAAGAGGACGTCGAGGGCGGCGGAGATGCTGGCGGAGATGATGAAGAGGGGGATAGAGCCGAGTTTGGTAACTTATAACATAATGCTGAAAGGTTATTTGAGAGCTGGGCAGGTTAAGGAGGCTTGGAAATTCTTTTTAGAAATGAAGAAGTGGAAGTTGGAGATTGATGTGTTTACGTACACTACTTTGGTTCACGGGTTTGGTGTTCTCGGAGAGGTGAAAAGGTCGAGAAAGATTTTCGACGGGATGGTCGAGGAAGGTGTTCTGCCGACTTTGGCGACGTACACTGCGTTGATTCAGGTCTTGTGTAAGAAGGATAGCGTGGAGAATGCGATGGTGGTTTTCGAGGAGATGGTGGGGAAAGGGTATGTGCCGAATGTGACGACGTATAATGTTTTGGTGAGAGGATTGTGTCATGCCTGGTTTATGGATAGAGGGGTGGAGTCGATGGCGAGGATGAAGGGGGATGAGTGCGTGCCGAATGTGCAGACGTATAATGTGGTGATTCGGTATTATTGTGATGCGGGGGAGATTGAGAAAGCGTTGAGTGTGTTTGCCGAATTTGGAAACGTATAATGTTTTTGATCAGTGCCATGTTTGTGAGGAAGAAGCCGGAAGTTGCTTATTGAGATGGTCGATAGAGGGTTTTTGCCGAGAAAGTATACCTTTAATCGGGTTCTGGATGGGCTTCTGTTGACTGGTAATCAAGGATTTGCGAAAGAGATACTGCGATCACAGAGCAAATGTGGCCGCCTCCCCCGTCAGGTCAGACTATAAGATTGTTCAGCACCAAAGAATTATGTTTGATCATATCTTTTAACTGCAAGACTTTCTTATGTACAACATACTTATGGTGCTCCCGCTCCCAAGTCCCAACTCGATGATGTTGCTGCTTTCGCAAGCAAGAGGGTCAACAAATGCGATGATCATGGCTCGAGAAATATCTAAAGGAAGAAAAAGAAGGGCCCATGATTATGTATGTATATGGTTCATGAGTTTCAAAGGTTCAAGAGAAGTTTGTATCAGCTTTATGTGAACTCTGTTGATTTGGGTGTTGAATCAGATGAGAGGCTTCTGGCGATTTTATGAACTGGGCCACCTGATTTGTCAAGCTATAGCCAAACTGTGGTTCTGCACTGAACATCATGCTTCTCTATAAAGAGACTACTCTCGGTTAACATCTCTTGTTGACGTAAAGTAGTTTAGCTAGAGCTTGTAAATAGCGGGTAAAGATCAGTTTCAGCTTCACTTCACTTCTCCTAATATTATATATATATATATATATCAAATCCTTAGCATTATTTACTTTTACTTTTTCAAAACAAGTGGGTTCAAACCGAAATAGCCCTCGGTTTTCTATAGACTTATAAAAAATAAAAGTAAAGTCTGGTCAGATAAAAAGTAAAAAGTAAAAAAGAAAAAGAAAAGTCTGGTCAAGTAAAAAGTAAAAATAGAACATTATCTAACACGGCCCAATATGTCAAACCAAATCGGAAACCAATATAGCGCGAAACCAAAAAGTCCGGCAAATAGTTTTTGCCTCCAAACCTAAAACAAAAATAATAAAATAATAAAACCCCAAACTCGATAAATAAGCGGTACAATTTTCCCGCCCATTTTTACTTTTAAAAAAAAACCATCTCTCCTCCACTGTGGCGACTTTACTCTCTCTCTTTTTCTTTTTTTCACTCTCCAAATCCCTAAACCCCCGAAAATCCCCATTTCCTTTTCTCTCTCAAAATTTTCAAATCCCTAACCCTTCCCCCGCCTCAACGGTCCTCACTCCTCATTTCTTCCCTTCCCACCAATTCTCTCAACACCACCATGTCTTCCTCCGCCGCCGCCGCCGATGCACCACCGCCTCCGCCGCAACCGGAATCAACAGCGGGAGGGTCGACCAGGCACCACGCGTATAGCCGGAAGCAGAAGTCTCTAGGTCTATTGTGCTCCAAGTACATCTCTCTCTCTCTCTCATTATTTATTTTTGAATTTTTTTATTTTCTGATCGGTTGACTTTAAATCGAATCTGGAATTGCAGCTTCATAGCTTTGTACGACCACGAAGGCGTGACGTCAGTGGGGTTAGACGACGCGGCGTCGAGATTGGGAGTCGAGAGGCGGCGGATCTACGATATCGTTAATGTTCTCGAGAGCGTTGGGGTCAGTTTTCAATTTTGTTTTTAATTGAAATAATTTAGGTGTTTTTTTAATTTTTATTTTGGGAAATTGAGAGGTTTTATGGATTGGGTTATTTAATTTTGTAGGTTCTTTCGAGAAAGGCGAAGAATCAGTATACATGGAATGGATTTGAGGCGATTCCTAATACTCTTAAGGATCTAAAGGTATTTGCTTTTTCACTGTTTATGAGGATTGAGTAATTCAGATCCGATCTAATTCAAATTTTTTTATTTTATTGAATTGTTTGTTTTTTGGCACTATAAATTTTGTGGGTTGTGATTGGTGGTGTGATAGGAGGAGGGTCTGAAAGAGAATTTCAATACATTCCATGGCCATTTCCAGGGAAATGATGAACCGAAAGTAAGTGGTTTTCAGGTTTTTGAAGATTGGTTTTTTGCAATGGTGAAATGATTGGTGTTCAATTTGGTCATCTTCTTTGGAATTTTGGGTGATGATGGTATTGTTTGATTTAGGGTTTGCAGGGTTCGGATGATGAGGAAGGTGATGAGAATTGTCCTGCAACTGGGAGTCAGAGTGATAATCCCAGTGCCAACACCAAATCTTCAGCAAATGCGAAAAATGGTAATCTTCACCGCATGTTTTCAGCTTGTGAAGTTTTGATTTTGGAATATGTTGAAGTTTGATGAGTCATCTTTACCGGTTTAGGTTCCTTCTGGTATTGGGCTAAAAGTTCGGCTTTATTAAGCTGTTTTTGTTGACAATGTAGAATTTGTTTGGGAAATGTTGCAGATAATAGAAGGGAAAAGTCTTTGGCACTACTTACGCAGAATTTTGTGAAGCTTTTCGTCTGCTCTACTGTAAGTACAATGCCAATTTGTTTCTTGCTCATTTTGTTACTATGTCATTTGGGGCGATTGTTGATTGTCACTTGTGAGCTTATAGGTAGAATCCATCTCCCTTGATGAAGCTGCAAAGTTATTACTTGGGGATGTACACAATGCATCAGTTATGAGAAGTAAGAGATCTAAACTTGCTTTTGCTTATTCTCAGACTGTGTTGGATAAATTACTGAAAGAGGAGCTGACACTCTTGTCTTTCTTCTACTTGATGAAGCAGCTAAAGTAAGACGGATTTATGATATTGCAAATGTCTTGTCATCCATGAATCTGATTGAGAAGGTAATATGTGTAGGACTTGAAGTCTGTACAGTTTAGTGTTTATCATCTCTTAGAAGCTATCTTAAGCTGAAGCTAAAATGTGCTCTTGTCCCTAAAATATGTAGACCCACACAGCAGATACAAGGAAGCCTGCCTACAAATGGCTAGGATTCAGAGGTAAAGAAGCCGTAAGTGCAGCTTCAAATGAGTCTAGAAAAAGGGCCTTTGGAACTGATGTCACAAATGTCAGTTCCAAGAGAGGTAAAGTAGAATCTTCTACTATTGGGAAATCAGAAGCTCCGAAACAAATGCAGCAGGCAAGTTCAGCCCAGAAACGTGAGAGCATAGTACGTCAGGTTAATCAAAGCAATTTAGAGGACTCTAAGGAAAATTCAAAGAGCTATCAGTTTGGCCCTTTTGCTCCAGTTACTATCGCCAGACCCCGGAATACCAACATTAAGAAGGTTGACTGGGACAATCTGGCCTCTACTTACCAACCACAGTATCAGAATCCAGGTATCTTATTCTTCAGCGCTATTTTAGGGTAGTGAATGGTGCTACGCTCATCGTCTATCACAAGTTAGCTACACGTGTAGGCAAATAATCACATTTTAGGCTACATCCACTTTACGAAACCAGCAAAGCCCTTAAATGATGTGTGTATTATCATCAGCAAAATGCACTAGTGATGAAAGACAAAGAAACATGACAGGAAACTAGTGGAGGATCAGGGCTTAGAGAAAGTTAGGTTTCAAGTTAGGATATCAAATTGAGAATTCAGTGTCATTCATTAGGTTGCAGTAGGGTTTATGTATAGGACAGAAGTAAAGCTAGCCAAGAAGAAAACCCCTATACCCAAGTGATAAAAATCCCAATAAAATACATCAGAACATGTAAAACTTTGATGCAAGTTACTAATTCAACGATATCGTGTGATCAATCTTGCAGCTTTGAAGGAGCTGTTTTCTCATTACATGGAAGCATGGAAGTCATGGCACTCAGAAGTCATTGAGAAGCCAATTGAAACTTGATGCTTTCTTTGTTCTTGTACCCAGATGATTGAGGAATTTGCTTCTGTTCAACTCATGTTGTCGACTCGACAAAAAAAGGGGTATCATGGCCCCCTTGCTGGATGCATATTTTCATGCTCCATTGTAGAATGGCATTCCTCATGATGTTTTGAACAATATGTTACCCTGTTGTTGAAATTCAGTACAGATTCTTTCATGGTTTATACAACTGATTGCTGGTTGTAGATGCTTAGGGTAGAAGTGAATGGTGTAAAATCATGTTGGTTCGATCATTATAATATGCCAAGCTCTTTTGCAACTTTCTGAGTTTATTAAGCAGTTCCAAGTTTTTACAATGGAAAACAAAACTATGCATGAGGGCATCAGGCTTCTGTTATTGCGCATAATCAAATCAATTCCTCATATTACATATATTCTATAAGCACATCCTTTATTAGCAAGATTCCAATTTACAGATGAACACGAAGCTATTTGAATGCCAGATATGACACTAAAGATGTCCTCAACATGTGATGTTGTATATGGGTTGGTCCCTTCTTAATTTATCAAAGGATGATTTCCTCCTGGACACTGAGATTGAGTGTTTTATGGGGAAGGACAATGCTGTTCATGACCACTACTTCATCTTCAACTGTCACATCTTCACCTGTATTATATAAAAATGGTGATTTGATCAGATTGTTAGTACCAAAGATGATGAATAAACGAAATGAGAACAGTAAGTTAGTACCAAGGATTGTGATCCCAAGCTTTGCATTGTAATCCCCACTGGCCTGGACTCGAGACCATTTACCGATAGATGATTTCCATCCTACAATTGCATGAATAACAACTGCATTTTCCTGACAGAGAGTACATTATAACTATGTCAGGATAAGATTATCTTTGAGTTTGGGATCCGGCCCACACTTTCACTTCAGCAAATACCTTAATTTCGACATTGTCGAGAATGATACAACTTATGAGTCTCACGCCAGCTCCTATACGGGCATTTGCAGATATTGAGACATTGGGACCAATCTGTATGATCAGATGTCAGGAGTCTTACTCTATAATCTACTAAAAGTATGTAGTGAAGAAATGAAAACTGATTAAGACCAGTGCTAATGCAAGGTTCTTAGGTGCACATAGTGAAACCAGTTTAAAAGGAAATGTACTTTAGCACTTGGGTGTACTTTTGCCGACGGATGAACATAAACATCACCAGAAATACTAGCACTCTTTGTACCATCCCCACTTGCCAAAAGTTGGGGACTGGTGACTCGGAATTGGGAAAGATACAAACCAGAACATTTCAAGGACATTCTGCAGCAAAAGTAATATATTAACCACATTTAAGTGATTTAACAGATCAATGAGGGCAATGTTATTATAGCATAGCAAATCTTACCCAGGAGTTTTGATCTGTTCCCAGAAGTCCATGGTTTCATATGTATATAACTGCTTCTTTCCTGCAAGAGGGGACAAGATATCTTGATCCAGCCTTACAAAATGTGTGGATGCACTCCTGTTAAATGAACTCTGTATCAGCTAATGTTAATTACCAGCAATAATATTGTCCGCAACAGGCTAACACCCATTAAATAGATATTTTAAGGCAGTTATTAACATTTCAATCTATGGTGTGTCACCCTGGAAAGATACCCCTGAAACTTTTGCTCCCAATAAAAAATTCAAGACCTTGTTGCGGAATGCAGGGCTTCAAAACTGGAAAGACGTCTTAAGTCAGCTGCAAACAACAGTCATATCTCAGCAGAAGACTTTTTTTTATCAATATCTGTGACAGAAATCTCAAAACATACTGACCTTGTAAGTAGAAAAGGAAAGACCATATTCATAACTGACCTTTGTCCTTACGCTGAGAGGAAACACTCTCAATGGCATTAAAAATATCTGGTGTGAATATGTAGACGCCACAATTTATCCGGTCACTGACCTGAACATAATGACATCAGAAGCATGAAAAGATAAGGGGAAAAAATGGAGGCAGGCATGCAAAGAAATTCTAACTCAAGTTCACTATCGCACCAAGTTCAAGTGGAAACTCAATATCAACATACAAAAGTCTCAAAAAACATACGAAAGTGTCGGGCTTCTCTGTGTAGTGCAGCAGTTCATTGGTGACCGGATCAGCTACAAGTTCCCCAAACTGACTTGCTGACTCAGCAGAAACCTATATAGAAAATGAAGAAAACCTAAAAATGAGGACATGTGGTATATAACAGCAGACAACTTTACTTTGTCAGAATTTTCGCTGTGCATCAGTTAACAAACCTTAATAACAAGGATTGTTCCCATCGCACCATATTTTTTGTGAGCCTCTGCAGATAAAAATGAAAGGCTTCAATTTAACTTTGTGCAAGCCAAAACAATGAAGAAGTACTTAAAATAAGTAAATACTCCACAAACACCAGCAATTACCAAGCATTTCTGGAAGCGGAAAACTGCAACAAACATCACAGTTCAGCAAGAAAATGTGTGACTGCATGCAAAAGTAAATCAAAATCAGTATTTTGCCTTACTATAAATCATATGCGGCATGTATGTGCTTAGAACACTAAGACCAGCTCAAATACAATATCTAACAGAAGGAATGACAACGCGAGGCAATTTCAAAGATTCAAATAAACGGAATAGAAGGAGCAAAACAGTCTATCGAAAACCCAACAAGTAATGAGGAAAAGGTAATAACCGGGCTGTATTCCATGATCAGATCTCTGAAGTTATAAAGTCCACCAGCAGAACCATGTGGCCTGTCTTCCCTCAAATATCTAAACAGAACGAACTGATCAGTGAACTAAAAGTCAATCCAGTCCATCAAAATTTGATCAGAAGTTACCAACCAAGAGAAAGCACGAAACTTTACCTAACGGGGACCTTAAGCTCATTAGAGATTGATGATACATATATTGCCAACTCACGCTCCTCATAGAAACCAATGAGAAAGATTTGCCCCAGGTTAGGAATCTGTAATCCAAAATCAAAACTTTGAGCTACTAAACACACACACACATTAACACATCAAACGACGAATACCATATCATCACAAGCTGAATATACCTTCTTACAAGCTGAAATTGGATGATGAACCATTGGCTGTCCTGCTAAAGGAAACAGCGGCTTCGGAATATTCAATGATAGTGGCCGGAATCTAGTTCCTACATAACTCAACATATCAAGAAATGCATAACATTCTAAAAATCAAGTTGCAATTTGTAATATAAACAGCCAAATGAGATTACACTATTCCAAGCACAAAGCTATCAAATTTATGATCTCATTGTTGAGAACCAACAAAAAGCATGAAACTTTCTGCAAGTAACAAACTCATATTTGGGATCCAATCATCATCACAGTGACTCAATAGTAGTAGTGTTCATTTACCTTTAGTGGGGCCGCCCACCATGATCACAGCTACGACTTTCTCATCTGAGCTCCCCATCTTGCTCTTAACACACAAACCCAGATCCCCAACCCTTTTTTCACAATCTCACTGATCAACTGGAGAACCCAAATGTATAAAGCTTCAGTCTTTGGCTCTTTTGCACACAAAAGATTTGAACTTTTTGACAAGAGTGAAAATGTGGGTGAGGAATGATTCGATGTTTGTAATATGTGTCAGTGTGTTAATGAAGTATATGAAGAAAATGGTAGAAACATATCATCACTCGCTGCTGATATTGATGAGTACAAACTGTTAAAAGGAACCTTCCGTTTGTATGTGGTCATTTGCTTTTTTGGGGAAGATGGGAAGGAGCTGTGTGGGTCCAAATGAATGAACCCAAAAGATCCTATGGTTTTGGATGAGAAGTTTAGGTACCCAGTAATTGACAGTGAAAAAAGAGAGAGAGAGAAATATACTTTATCCACCTTAAAATGGAAGTAGTGATTCTTATGCCGAAACGATTAAGATGTGAAATCTATAAGTAACTAATATCGTGTGGTGCGCTATATAGTCGATGAGTTGTAGTAAAGACTCGTACCGTGATATTTGAGGTCATCAGATATCAAATTCTATGAATTCATCTCAAAAAAAAAAAATTAAAAAAAATCTATAAGTAACTACTATGTCTCGATACCATATGAGAATTGTTGCGTTACATATTCGAAGAGACTTTAGTCCAATCTTAATGGTGTAAGAACTTTGTATAAGAAAATGAAAACTTTAGACAGCAAAAGGCAATTGCAGACTTAATGTATTGCAGAGATTGAGATGCTGACACATCTGAAATGGGCACAGGGGATAGATAAGATTTGGCTGACGGATCTGGACCGATTTGGCAAAAAAGTAAAAAAAGTCAAGAGTGCATGAAAACGTTAGGTTGTGCTTCGTTTCTTATTAATGGAAAATTCCCTTTCAATTATTCTGGGTGGTCACCAAGAGAGTAGAGATCACTACAAACTTGGATATCTCGGATGCTGAATTGAAGGTTAATGAGAGATTACTCTAAACCATGTGGCACTTCAATAGAGAAATCTTATATGAAATCCTAAACTTATTTTTAGAACTTCATTTTGATACTATTCATTTAAGACTTCAATCATCTCCAATGGTTAAAGTCCTATATGAAGTCCTAAACCTATTATTCTCTCGGCCTGACCCACTATCTCTCTCTCTCTCTCTCATTTTAGATCCAGATCTAAATGAAGTCCTATTCTAGATCTTCATTTAGGACTTGTAACTAAATGCATGTAAGGTTTAGATCCTCAAAATGAACCATTGGAGAGCAAATATTGGCATACCAAAGTATAATATAGGGTTTAGCACCTCCCATTAAAAATATTCTGATATCCATCCCGTGTGACAAGCAACCACCTAAAAAAACAGTCATATTCCGTTTATGAACAATCCAAGACACTTGATACAATTTCTGCAGCGTTAAATTCGAGTGTCACAATTGTACCCTCCATTACTTCAAGACATGGGGATAGTTTCTACGAAACTTCTTTCATAACTTATTTGAAACGTGTAATACTTTAACACACAGCTTGTACAAGCTCAATCACCAATGAGTGACGGTCACTGTTCTACGACTACGATATCACTATTAGCACCTCTGAATTTTTCCAAACATGGTAGTTCACAGTGGAAACTAGCTTTCAATAGTTCTATCAGAACTTTGTTGCATCCAAATCAGTG
The DNA here is from genome assembly GCA_946800695.1 of Geum urbanum. Taxonomy (NCBI): domain Eukaryota; kingdom Viridiplantae; phylum Streptophyta; class Magnoliopsida; order Rosales; family Rosaceae; genus Geum; species Geum urbanum. The sequence continues at coordinate 49,533,611 of OX327011.1, forward strand.
CAAATTTAAACCGCCTTATTGATTTCAGTTTCAGTTTGTAGTAAAGCTTTCACAGCTTTGAAGGTGATTTGTACCATCCCCAAGGCTCATCCGAAATATATCGTGTGACCTGCTTCACAGTCATGTAATTCTCGAGTCCCCTGTTGAAACAGAAAAGATAGGATCAGGGGATGGTAATCTACTGTCTAGTCATCTGTAATTATGTTTTCATCAGGCAAAAACAATATTCAGAGAAGGCCATACCATTTCCCTAGTTCACGTCCGAAACCACTACGTTTGTTGCCTCCCCAAGGGGCCTGAGTAAAGTATGGTTGTAGCAATTGACCCAGACAATTCCTACCTGAAAGGCCTGCACAAGAACGAAGGACCACAACTTCGAGTTAGTATTGTTGTTTAGGAATATTGGGGAAGGAAGACTTGGTTGACACTAAACGCATGGACGAGAATCTAACCTTAGAGACATGATCACACCTCTCTAAATCATTTGATATCACAGCAGCACCCAAGCCGAACCTGTTAAAGATTAAAGCCATCAAGAACGAGAATTCCCCAAACCGAAATAACAGAACAAGAAGAAAGTGGGACCGGGGAAAAATCTGTCATAATTCCTGAGAAAAGTAGGAGAAAACTCACTGGCTGTCATTTGTTAGTTCAATAGCTTCATCTTCTGAACTAAATGTTTTGACACAAAGAACAGGTCCAAAAACTTCTTCTCTCCAGATTTGCATGTCGTTTGTCACATTAGTTATTATAGTTGGTTCGAGGTAATATCCTTTCTTTAGATGCTGCCATCCATTTGCAAGATAACTTACATGTTAGTAGCAAGATAACCAAAAATGAAAATGGGCTTTATAAGGGATGAGGTTTATACCTCAGGACGAGCACCACCGGACACAACTTTTGCACCTTCACTCTTAGCTGTTGAGATAAACTTTTTTATCTTCTCATACTGAAGCAGATGGAGCAAGAAAATATTAGATGCTTCAACCCTAAACTTGTGACTGATAGACAAAACGGGATAGGATTTGATCTCTTAGATACTACTAAGTGTTTAATTGTGATCCCGGACACAAACACCAATAAGTCAATAAGTAGATATGGTTACAAGACTGACTCTATTACAGACTCAAAGTGGAAATACAATGTTGAAGTATCGGTTGTATTTTAGTGCTTCTCCATTTTCTACGATGTTTTGATGAACATGTTAATTCAGACCTCCATCCCCCAAATGCAAAGTAAACAGTAGTTACCTGTCCTTGAGAGACAACAGGGCCAAGCCTGCACCCTTCTTCTAGAGGATTAGAAATTTTGATGCTTTTGCATCATTCCACAAGCCTGTCTACAAACTTTGCTGCAATGCTTTCCTGAAACAAGTTTGAGAAATTAAAAAGGAGGTGTAAATGCTTGTTTGAGAGGACTCTGAGATAATAACTCTAGACAGCTGCTGTTTACTCTCAATTTCAATTATTTAATAGTGATTCCCACCAACCCCTTGAGTTATTGAATTGTCAAGCAATATGTTCGGTTATTAGAAAAGTAGATCAGAAGGGATGAATAGAAAGTGATGTAGCATCTTACTATCATACTTACAAGCACTATAAGACGCGATGTTGCACTGCAAATCTGTCCATTTGTCCAAAAGATACCAAAGGCGGTCCATTCAGCAGCTGATTGTATCATAATTAAACAGACGATAATCAATGAGTAACATGTGTTATTGTATTTTTAACAGGATCTGACTTAAACTTGTAGTTCTCTCTTTACTACTATTTTCTGCAGGTATTCACTTATATAATCAAGAGCATAGAGTTATTTACGATCAGCTTAAACAAACACTAACCCTTGTCAATATCAACATCGTCAAAAACAACAATTGGGATCTTTCCTCCAAGCTCCAAAGAAACAGGCTACCACAAAATGACATAGCAAAAGTATAAGATAACTGAAGAGGATGAAAGTTCCAAATAGATGACCAAATGCCAACTAATAGAGCTAGCATACCTTGACCTGTTGAGCTGCAGCTGCCATAATCTTGCTCCCTGTTAAAGTACTTCCCGTAAATGCAATCTGTTGAGTACAAGTTCATAAGCTACTACAGCCTGGTAGTAGATACAACTCACTAAACCAACAATATTGCAGCATATAAGCAATACTAGGAACAGTTTCGACCATAAAATTGGTAGAAAAATGCAACTGAACCTTATCAACATGGGGATGAGTTGCCAAAGGGGCACCGGCTTCAGGACCCAGTCCAGTCAGTATGTTGAGAACACCAGGAGGGAGACCAATCTCTCTACACACCTCACCTAGCTCCAGACAAGTTCTAGAATTGATAGATAACATGATGTTAGCCCGTTAGGCATATAACAGAGTAATCAACGTAATAATATATAAAGTACATACAAACTAGGGGAGGACATACACTGATGCCAACTCAGACGGCTTCAGAATTGACACCCAGCAGCCAAGGCAGGAGCCACCTTCCATGTAGCCATTAATAATGGGTAGTTCCTTAACAGACAAACAAAAACACTCCATGAACATCAAAATCACGACAATTCTCCTATAAACAATATAAACCCCCCATACACCCGAAAAATAAGCTAGTGCGTACTCATTTAACAAAAAGATGCAGAAAATACCATGGTGTAATCAACCCGACAACCCCAATAGGCTCCTTAAGAATATGAGTTTTAAATGTCTCCATGGGAAGTGAAATAGAGTCATTTTTCTGCGCATCCAAACCTTCAGCAAGTTCTGCATAGTACTCAAAGCACCCAGCAACATCATCCTGCATCGCATATAGCAACCACATAAGGCATCAAGCACACCAAACTAACATCTCAACCATAGTAAATCACTACCTTACCATGTCCCATAGGGCCTCATCCAACGGTTTCCCACAATCCATTGCCTCAAGTTTCGCCAACTCAGATTTCTTCTCCGTTATCTACACAAATAATCCAACACTCAAAAATACATTCCTCGCCAACCACATTTCTACTCACAACTACACAGATCAAATTGGATAAAACCAACTACCTTAGCTGCAATTGCTCGCAGATACTTAGCGCGAACAGCTCCCGACGCTGACAGCCAAGCTTGTCCCTTGTTCCTGGCTAGGGCTTTCCGAGCCGCCACCACCGCAACCTCCACATCTTCGGCAGTAGCTGCCGCAATATCCCCTACACAACAACAACACAAAAATTCCACAATAGATTCAAATTTCAAATCAAAATCTTCTGTATTTCAATTACTCATGCTTGTTATTAATCACACTACTCATAACTCATAATCTAACAAGCCGAAACAAACTCAACCTTATCTAGTAGTCTAGTACCAACCACGACTGAAATTCGTGTTCTTCACACGGATCATGTAATACGAAGCTAGAGAACTGAATCGTAATATATAACAGAGTCGCCGGAGTTACCGTGATCGGAGTTAAAGAGAGAGATGAGTGAGTACCGATGGTTTCTTCGGTGGCGGGATTGACGACAGGGATGCGGTTGTTGCGAACCGGCTGTTTCCACTCGCCGTCGATGAAGAGTTGCCGACTCGGTATAGGGATCGCCGCCATTTTCAGAGCTCTCTGAGACTGGTGTGTAGCGTGAGAGTGATGTCAGCAATAGAATTATAGAAGAAGAAGAAGAAGAAGAAGATTTACATTATCGTTGTGGACTACCAATGCGTAACACGTGGAGGCTTGCAATTTTTGGGCTTTAGCATGGGCCATTTCTCTTGTGGACTTGCTAGCCCAAAGTCAGAAACAACCATGGTGGGCCTTGAAAGCAGATCCAAACAGTTACATTTTTGTAACATTTTAAAATACATAAATCCCAAACCCTTTTCACCTTAACGCCAGTGTGATTAAACTCGTGACACCACGTTACCAACCAAACAAGTTAAGCGAAAGCCAACATATCGTCATATACATATAATGGCCGATTTGGTATTGTTTCTAGATTCTTATATATAATGTACAACGTACTCAATCGGTTTTTGATACAATTTGTTATTGATTATCACATCACATCATGACATGCATCTATATAATGTAGTTGGTGATCCATCTTTATTTTACTATACGGGTCAAAGAGAATTTATCCACGCGTATTCTTGGCCAAAACGAATGGAGTAAATTTATACAGTTACCAAATCCATAACCAAAAACACTAAACTCATAACAAATCAAAAAACGAAAACGAAACTTGATCGATCATATAGAAAATGATCGAAAAAAAACTGTCAAGAAATAATGGATAGATCATGATCATGAATTCATGATCATTATTCATTAACGTTTCTGCATGCTCTTGCTATACTTGTCTTTGATCCACTGGAACCCCGAGGAAGCTCCGTCCTTGACCTTCTTAGCTCCGGTTGACGCCACCGCCTTGGTCTTCACGTACCCTTCTCCGACCTTCTGCTTACACTTGGCGGCGGTTCCGCCGTCCTTCACCGCCACCGGGTACGACGAGTTGTTTTCCCACTGGTCCGCCCATTCATTATCCCCGTGACGATCCATATAATATATATATATATATGACACGTTTAATTAGTAGGTTAAACACTACTCTAGCTTGCTTCGATCGCCGTCGACGGAAAAAGATGGATTCGGAGATCGAGAGATTTCAGGGGAGAAAAGATTGATGAGGATGAGGATGAGGATCGAAATGTGAGATTACAACAGAGATTGAGAGAAGATAGGAGGGTTTTTATATTGGGGAGTTGGTCCAACCTGACCAAAATCTAGTTATTAGGTTGGGAATTTGGGAAATATATTCAAGGGGGACACGTGGTCATGTGGGATTGGCGAGGTATACAAGTCAACATATTCACTCGTTTTCTTCTCTCCATTTTTGGGGTCTATTTTTCATTGTTCTTTCGTTAGAAAGTAAGGGTTTCTTGACCTAACTATAGTAGTTTTGATAAGGTTATGATAATTTAGGAGGTAACACTATGTTTATCCATTTTTGTTTAATGACTGTTACACAATGAAAATGAAAAGATTTCGGACCTATTCTAAAAAGAATTATCGAAAAAGTGTTGACGAGAACCATGTAATTTCGGAACCTAGTTCACAAGAAATTACGTTACACTGTAAAGTGATAGTTATTTCCACAGCTTCTGGATCCATCGAGAACAAGACTTTTGAGTTTTGACCATACGAAAAGTCCAAAGATTTATTCTTGGCGGCTAAGTTTTCCGTCCATGGTTCGCTATAATTGGCCAAACCCTACTCAAAGAACTCTTCCTTTTCATAGTTAATTGACTAGGGGAGTTGATAATGAAGCCTTCTTAAACTTGTGGCTCTCGTGTAGTAGTGTAGTTTTAACTTAATTAACGACCTTTGACTATCTCTAATTAAAGTATACCAGACCTTTCTTATTACAAGGACTATAGTAAAAGCAGTTTCTCATTGCATGATGGCAGCTTCATCGAGTGATTCTATGACAGCGATTCGCAAGTACTTGTCGAAAAGCAGCCGAGAAGTAGTCACTGCATTTCCGGTGCTTTTCACAGGAAATGTGTTCCGGCTGTTCTGCCAGTCATTTGTGAGCTTAATCCACTCTCTCCTCCAATTCTTCAGATCAAAGTCACTGCCTTCCTGTAAGCTTTTGATCAGATACTTGAAGTATATGGCTGCTCGCGGACCATAGTAGTCTCGTAGAAGGCCGCTCCAGTACTTGTTTCCTAGACAAGGAAATTGAAACAGAAAGAACATTGTGGATCTTAGTAACACAAGGCAATCACTGAATTCTTATGAAGGCAATCACTGAATTGCTATACCGTAGTCGCGAAGAAGACTGGCTTCCTCTTCTGTGTTGTCGAACCACATAGTTATTTGAGTTCTAGCATTCCATTCGAACTGCATGACCATCAAACAATGTCAAAAATTTCGATATTCAAGTTCCTTGTTGGCATGAATTTGATTGATCGATGAAGCATGATATATATGGAATCAGAACCTGTATTTCCTGCTCTTTGTCTTGCGCGAGTTGCTTTGCGCTTTCCAACCATGGTCCCAGAAGAAATCCATCATGGCAAGCTAAGAGTGTGTCCATGTCTTCGACAAGTTCCAAGAACTTCGTGCTAAGGCCGACTACTTCAAGGAGGTCATCTAAATGATAGGCTTCTATGATATTCAAGAAGAGCTCATTGGCATACTTGGCCAAGGCTTGTCGAGTCAGGTCGACAAGGTCATACCTGAGTACAGTTATATACGAATGATATGACAAACTTTGTTACAGAAGTACAGTAGAGCAGGAACTAGGCTTGTTGAAAGAGGCCGGGGATAACCTGTAAGTGTTGCTTTCCGAGAGTTCATCTCCACTAGCAATAAAAAGTCCTAATGCACGTATTACTTCAGAAGTCGGATACCATAAATGAGGCCGCTCAAATGAATCAGTTATTTCCTTCAGGACTGCTCTTCTTGATGCTACCGATTCCTCATTTTGGTGATACTGTCTCAAGGGCGGTCTTGCTATAAAGGACGGATCAACATCTGGAAATGCCACAATCACATCCCTATTCTTGTCCTGCTCTCAATCAAGGATGTTGAAAATGAGACCAATTAATGCAGACACAAAATTTGAAGTTGATAGCGGAGAAGAATTTAAGCTACTTACATAGGCACCATCAGTGCAGTTATAGATGGTATGATGCAATATACTCCAGGCAATTTTCACTAATGGAACTGAACGGCCATAGCGTCTCGTTGAATAGCGATCAATCCATCCCTAAAACATTAGAAAATGTGTGAAGATTTATGTTCATAGTTTAATATCGCTGTCATTCTTCCTACACCAGAAGTCATAATGTACTAAATCCTTACCTCTACATCAACTTTGTTCTTTTGGAAAGCCATCTCAGACATGAGATCGTAAACTACAGGATTCTGTTCAATGCCTTCCATTGACATTCCAACTCCAACCTTCACAGAAGTAATAGACACAGTAAAATATATAGCGGTAATAAGATGCAATTCAAGTTCAATTTTGGTTCTCTTTACCATGGTTGAGTTTTCACTTGTCCAAGCATCAATTGGTCCAGAGGCTATTGCATCCAAAACGCCGTACATCTCAACGTTTCCAGCAAAGTTGTGCAGCATACACCTGTATTTAATAACAAACTAAATAAGGATCTACAACGGAATAACAGAGGAAAACATATAAACTGCTCAAATCAGTCTGATGTAGGGACAAGTTGTCCCATATATGATGTTGAAAATATATGTTGGGCAATCTTGGACATGGTCTTTATCAAATATAAACAGATCAATGACTTTCCAAATGTACGGAACACCATAAAACTGATCCGAAGTAGTCCATATCGGTTTCACTTCAGCAAACAGATCGAGAACCACCATCCTCCCAGCAGGAACAGAATGTAGAAGTGCCTGTAAACAAGCTTGTTTCATTGTTAATGACAATTAAAAGATAACTAGATGGCCACCGAATGACAGCAAAAATTGTAAACTTGACCTTCATTTGTGCAGGCCTCCAAAATGGATCATATGAAAATAACCACCCCTGCAGAATTATATACGTTAATAGTATATGTATGCTAATTTCTAGATGGATCAGAAGCATGGATGGTGTTACAGAATAATAGGCTGTCAATGTAGATGAAAGAGATATATACTCAAAGAGATATAGTAACATTTGAATCAATTCATTTCATTTTACCTGCATTAGCCATACACCGTCCTTATCTCCACTTTGCAGTCCCTTAAAGATTGTTTCACCTAATGCAGAGATATACTCGGGATCGTCAACTGGTGGAGTATTCTCATCGAAAGTGTCACTGCCATATGTTTGGTATTAATCTAAAAATGTTTAGAGAGCCAAATGTAAGGAAATGATGCCAGAAGGAAATGGAGTAATACCAGTTGTATATGTGACTAGTCCTTCCATATTCTGATCAAAAAGGTCATATAACAATAGGTGTAAATTAGAACTTAATATTTATCAAGCACTACTCTTGCAAAGGAAATCATGAAGGAGGAGAGCATATGATCCAGGTGACCAACCTTTTCGTTGTAGCTCAATGAATGTTTTCCCGATTTCAACGAATAAGGGATCAGTTGCATCAAGAAGGTAAGTACATGTCCATCTAGGATCACTCTTAACAGAAAACCTGAAATAATATAAGAACTATTCAATATCTACACAAGCCTCCATTAACTCAATTGGTATAGTTTTAAGTCAAGGACATAGGTGAAACATGAGTAGCGGCGCTTACCAGTTTCCTAATTGTGTTATCTTTGCTGATGGATATATAGCTTTTAGTGCTGCAGGAACATTTCCAGAAAATGCTGGAAGCACTGAGGAACCAAAAATAAAAAGACATCAATTGTCTATGAAAAATTCATATGATGCAAGCTTAGCCTTTTAAATCCTTGAAACTAAGTAATTGATTTTTGTGGCAGTTAGTACCTGGAGTCATTCCAAGTTCATACATTCTGTTGAGAATTTTTTTCTGCAGAATGAGCTGTTGATCGAGCCAACTCTGCGGTAGAGGTCCACCCCATCTATGAAACATATATGTCATATCATCAAGCCATACTACACTTGTTACTAGTCAGAAATTACTGCAACTCCTCAGCAAGATAAGCAAACTCACCCATGCAAATTTCCCATTCGAGACCAAGCAAGGAACGCAGGCCCTCCGAAAAAATCATCCAAATCTGATTTGCTTATATTAAATTTCTGTTAAAACAATAGACAACATGTCAGTAAAATGAGCCAGCCTCTTATCAGTGTGTCCATTATTACTGCTTGATCGATTTCTAACAAGACGAGGGAAAATTCGATTCACACCTGAAAAACCTTCTGCCAAATGGCCTCTTGTCCTGTAAATGCTAGTGGCAAATTAATCCCTTGAAGAGCCATCATATCAATCTCCTTCTCCCATCTCTTCCAGTCCCACCAAGCCAAAGAATCTTCAAAAAGCCGAAAAAACAAAAAAGACCATTTCACAATTCACATATAGAACATTGAGAAGTAGACACAACGAAGAAGCTTACAGCTAGATGTGACAGCATTCTGGTAGTAATTCCAAGGAACAGGTCTCTGGATCAAAATGCCTGCCTCTCCAACACTGGAGAGCAAACCTGCTTTCGGCACTGAAAACAGTTGCGCGCCGCCCGTCTTATCCCAAGAGATATGTCCACCACACCAGTTCTTCAAGTACCAATGCAGTCCGGCCACAATCTCCACACCAGTAACTCCATAAATTCTAGTTAATTAACACCAAAAATATATAAAGTTTGAAACTTTCTTTTGGTAAATGGAAAAAGCTTCAAACTTTTATGTAATTCACAATTCAGAAACGAGTCAAATAACAACAACGTACATAATCTGTGGATCGTTGATTCTATGTTTGCGATTTAAAGATCCATAATTCTTGATCATAAAGCAAGACACACCACCACATTGCTCCTACAATATAAGTTTTGGTCAGTTGATATCAACAAAACGACGAAAATATCATCGGAAGAAGTGACCAATTACCTTGGAGACGATTCGGAAGTCGAAGCTGGAGGAGTGAGAAGGAAGGAGGCGACGGAGGACGCCGCGAGCAGCGGCGACTTGGACATGAGGAGGGGCACGCTCGCGGTCCTGAAGCTCTAGAAGCTTCGAAATGTAGCCTACTCCAACAACAGTGTATGATGACGGAGGGATGATGCACAAGGCAAAGAAGAAGAAGATGATGAAGATTGAAGAGTTGAAAATGGCGGGAAAAGCAGAAGTCGTCGTCATCATCATCGGAGTAGTGTGAAGAAGTGAGGAAAGGTAAGGATCATCATGGTGGTTGGTAGTTATTAGTTAAATCAAGGAAGAAGAAGAAAGAAAAAGAGGGAATCTTGGAAAGTGATGATGAGAATGAAGAGACAATAGAAGATATTGAACAAGGGCCGGCGCGCAAATCAAGCTCTCAGTTTTTTTTTTAGTCTCTCTTATTTTTGTTTGTTTTTGTTTAGTCTCTCTAATTGGACATTGTAAACTTAAATGAATAATGAATTTTTTGGACTTTGGTATACCTCAAATTAAGATGACAAAATTTAGTTTTAACTGTAGTGTGTTTTGGATCTTTTTTGGTGTCGGTGGACATATGTTATTGATGTTTAAGAATTGTACTGTAGTTTTGTGTGTTTCGAATTCATCGACACCACATGTTTTACGTGCATGTTTATCTTTGTTCTGTAGTCGAGAACACAAAAAATGGAACATTTATCTATCTGGTGTGGCTCGAATCGATACGGTTAAACTGGAGGAGTATGCGGAAGACAAATGTGCGAGAATATTTATCGTAATTTTAATAATTTTAAAGTTAAATGAATAATAAATAAATAAAATTATAAATTTACGTACACATATTTGCGCTTCGCACACAATAGAACGTTCTATTCTAGATAGTAGGTCAAACTTGCAAGTTGAAAATCACCAATAGTCTTCAGCGTTGAGCCCATAGTATTATTATAGGGTTGTGTCATTTGTATGTCTGTGGAGTCTGTTGGGTTGAGTCTATGGATTTGCTGTGGTGACTAAACATGACTAATGTAAGATTTTGGGCCTTGCTGAGTTTATAGCCTTGGATTGCATATACATCATGAACTTGATTAGTGGAGGTCTAGAGGAAACTAAGCACTTGGAAAGGAAGGAGGGAAGGACATGCATAAGCACGTGTACTTGATGCAGAAAATGATGAAATGGTTGCTGACCCTATAAGGCAATAATGTCAGATGTGCTTGGGACTAACAGACAGATATGGGGGAGAGTATTGCTCTTAAGTTAGGTTTTTGTACTAGTGATATGTTTTTGGTTAATAGAATTTAAGTGCTGGGAAGACCCCATTGCATATTTTCTGGGGGGAATCATGCATGATGTAATAGTATATATGCATTTGTAAAGTAGAGAACAAATGGAGGTGGGTAAGGCTTTAACTGAATAATATGAATATATATTCCACTTTCATATTGTTGTTTGCTTTCATCACCATGACAGATTTCCATCTTCTTGTGAGGACACCCTGTCACTACCTTCAATCCCCACCAGAAGCTGGATCTGGTATAAGCAGATTCAAACACAAAAAAGTTTCGAGTTAAATCTAACGATGAAACACAATCTAAACCGTGCGATAGAAGTGAAGGATTCCTATGTGGAAATGGAAAGACAACAGCTTCATTCATATATGCAGCCAATGCAGGGAATGTTAAATTTTTTGTGTTTGTGGGTATGACAAAAGAAGGAAAAACGCTTTAAAGACACGTAAAAGTTTATGTTTTCCTTTAGACTTTATTTGCCCAACTACTTAGTGTGCAAGAGAGAATAATCAAATAAGTTTTTAGGATACAATGAAGTCTAGCAATTTACTATTTGTTGATCGTCGGTTTACACTAACGAATATCAACCCAACACTCGACGAAAGGTTTACAAGAAGGCTCAAAGTTAGTAAAAATTATTCCTGTAAAATAACAATTTCGAGATTTTGTACGTATAAAAATTAGAAAGATAGGAGGAGAATTGCTAGAGACTCGAGGGGAGACGAGACAAGAAAAAATGATTTTTTTAATCATCAAATATAGGCGTGCACCTCTTCTATTTATAGGAGTGATCAAAGCTTTTCAATTTGAAACATAGCTTTTCACTAAGAATCAGCTCCTTTAATCAAATGTTGCATCACTTTGATCATCACATCCTTTCATAAGGAACATGTTGGTTAATTACCAACAATCACATTGGTTTGTTAACCACCTCATGCCTTTCTACGGATGCATCTCTATATTTTGAAAATTTCTCTAACAGGGAAAACAATGAAGAGAGTGATCATTCTTCTGATGACTAAACCTGTATGAATTAGAAGTCACTTACTAATGCTATTCACAGTTTCTCCAACTCAAAAGTTTCCTGGCATGTAGCACAATATGATGGACACATAAGGAAATGAAAATCATTCTCAATATTAGCTAAGATTTCTAAAGAAAGATAATGTACAAAAACAGATCCATCAGATGTCAATATCAGCTGTGAGAACAGTTTTCCTTTGTTCACCACTAATAAGCTACTCTACTTTGTTCTGAAGGATGTGATTTGCATCCAAAAGTATGCCAACCACTCTCTAAATTATTTTCAAACCCTTCATAAACTCTTCAAAAAAATCAGTTGTATTTATTCTGGGGCTCATCCTACTCAATTCATAGCTGCTAATAGAGCATTTACCTCATTTTCTGAGGTTGGCCCCTACTTTACACCACAATTAGATAAGAACCAACTGAGAGATCTATCCAAAATATCAACATAAGTTAACTAACTAGTAGAGGCTGTTCATCACCAAGCAATATACCTAAAGTGAACAAGTAATAGACCTATCAATCACCAAGCAAATTGCAATAAAGCACAATTAGCATCCACAAAACATCGGTTTCGCTCTCTCATTAGGCTTTTAGGGTCTCACTAAAGTTCCTCTACGAACAAGTCACTGTCAAAGACTGCGCTTTTATACAAGTCAAAAAGGACTATGATATGCTAGCCAAATACATATGAAACGAAATTGTACCTTCAAAGATATTTTCATGATAGAGACATGTACAAGAGAGCACAAACACAGATCACACATTGATAAGTCATGAGGGGTTTCAATCATGGGTCATTTTGGCCGTCTGATTGCTCATTTCTGGAAAAATAACCATACCTGTTGCAAAATATGAGTGAGACACACTATATGGGCATGTGAATAAAAAGAAGACTATGCCAAACAATTATGCACCAAGCTAAAGTTAGAGCTCACATGGGACTCTACAATTCATAGCTTCAAATTCATCTTCATTTCCATTCTACATGTCCTTTTGAGAATTTTAAAACCCAGAAATGGAAATCAATCTGACTACATGAACAATCATATATCATAAGTGCTTGTGAAGTAGGTGGCTTGTTTCACCTTCATAGCCTTGGGCAAGATTTTGGAGCATAAACTCGGATTTGATCATAGAGCCAAACTTGTAGGTTTAGGCAGCTATCTATAGCTTAATCTCTCCACCAAAACAGGGATTTATCTATTTTTCTATGGTTATTATAGTGGAGAGTCACTGGGTCAGGCTGCTTAGCTCAATGATATTGACTTAACATATCACTCAAATAAGGGGCAACAATAATGGAAATTCTTCTAATTAGTTTTAGTCTTTTAAATATTGAAACTTTATACAGAACCATCTGACTCTGTCCCTTGCCCCCTGAGATTAAGATCACTTAGGGAAATAATGCAGATCATTTTGATAAGTTCATGGATCCTAAATGAAAGTGCAGAACAACCAGTTCTTATGCTAAACCCACCTAATTAACTGGCCCAGTATTGCTTCATCACTTTTTGCCAACAATGCAGAATCCATTTTTATATATCTAAACTTCTAAAGCATTATAATTAGGGCCTCCTAAATGCTCGCTTTTTCTTTCTTGCTAGCCATCTTCTCTCTATATATAATAATAATACACTTCACTATCTTTTCACACTCCTCTTCTCTCTAACATGAACCATGGAATGCCACCAGTCATATCCGTACTCAAACAATCATATTCAATCTCACACAAATTATGTTGAAGATGATCAATCAGATCACCAGGATTCGCAACTTACTTCTGTGTCAAGCCTCCGGTCTGTTCCTTCCCTGACCTCACAATCCCGCAACCAAAACACACACAACTACAACTGCCTCACCACTTTGCAGTGCCACAGCTCCTACATATCCTCCCTCACCATATCCGGGAACGTCATCTACACGGGCTCTTCCGACAGGGAAATCCGGTCGTGGAAGTGCAACTCTCTCCTTGAATCCAGTGACGAAGACTGGAGTGCTGATCACTGCATGGTGTCTGCTGGAAAGGGAGCGGTCAAGTCCCTAGCAGTTTCAGGTGACAAGATCTTCAGCGCTCATCAAGATCACAAGATTCGTGTATGGAAAATCAACAACAATGAACCTGATCACCAGAAGTACTCGCGCGTAGCAACGTTGCCAACGTTTGGTGACCGCGCTGCCAAGCTTCTGATGCCCAAGAATCAGGTCCAGATAAGAAGGCACAAGAAGTGCACTTGGGTGCATCATGTTGACACCGTCTCTGCACTAGCCTTATCAAGAGACGAGACACTTCTGTATTCGGTTTCATGGGATCGAACACTCAAAGTATGGAGCACAACAGACTTCAAATGCTTGGAGTCAGTGAGAAACGCACACGACGATGCTATAAACGCAGTGGCAGTATCATTCGAAGATGGACATATTTATACTGGTTCAGCAGACAAAAAAATTAAGGTGTGGAAGAAAGGGTTTAGAGAAAAGAAGCATTCTCTAATTGCTACATTAGAGAAGCATAACTCAGGGGTCAATGCCCTTGCTCTGAGCAGTGATGGTGATGTGTTGTACTCAGGTGCTTGTGACAGGTCCATTGTGGTTTGGGAGAAGAAAGATAGTGAAGGTAACATGGGTGTTGTGGGTGCGCTAAGAGGTCATACCAAGTCAATATTATGCTTGGCAGTGGTGTCAGACTTAGTCTGCAGCGGTTCTGCCGACCAAACCATAAGAATCTGGAGAGGTGTTGCTAGAAGTTATTCATGTTTGGCCATGTTGGAAGGGCATAGAGGTCCTGTCAAGTGTTTAACTGCTATAGTTGACCACTGCAACTCAGACCACTGCAACTCATCTAACTATCTGATTTACAGTGGTGGTTTGGACTGTGACATCAAGGTCTGGCAGGTCTTTGTTCCTTGTCACTAGAAAGAGTGTCTTCATCTTTACTTCTCCTAATCTTCTTCCTTCAGCTGAGTCTTGCCAATTAAGAGGAGATAGATAGTGTTTTTCTGATCTCTCTCTCTTCTTTTCCTATGTTAGTTTTTATTTTCCTCTACTTACTGAAGACTATATGTCACTTGGGTTAGGTTAGAAATTGCCTGCATATGAGATATGAACTGTATGATTCATGAAAGAGTGTGATCTCAGAGGTGAGATCAAGAGTGAAGAATAAACGTGTGGGCAATATAATATAATGAAACGAATGATAATTATCATAATTTCTAAACGTGATTAATTATGTTCTCGCAAACATTAGAAATTTCATGATGTTTTATACTGTTGTAATCTGTCCATGAGGAATGACAAGAACCATGATGAACAAATATGCAGATGGGATAGAACAGTCATATTTTTTTAACAATTATCAAGAAAACTCAACCAATTTTTTGACATGAATCCAAACAATGAAAGACAAGAAATCAATATTAAAGAATGGATGAAAACTTCACAAAAAATGGGAAGAATTTTCTTAAAAGTAACAATGGTATTAAGAAATAATATCTTGTACTCACCTGTAGTGTGGTGTGCCTAAGCAGGAACGGTTGGCACTGATTAAATATGTGATGCAATGACCAATGGAGTGTCACTAATTAATTTTCATTTACTTAAGGATTGGTTGGACTGTGGGGTGCATTCGAAAAGATGGAGAGAGCACATAGAAAGGCCTGGGATTAGTGAAACTCATACTCATTCTCTCAAGATTCTAACCTTCCAGTTCTCGAAATCTCATTTTATATATTTAGCTTTTGCTCTAATTTCGGTTTCTTTCGGGCCATAAAAGCATGTATCTTTATCTAGCTTTCAGAATAATGCAGCAGGTAGGTATGCCTAAGCTGAATAACAAGAAAGCATCAACTCTAAAATCATATAACCTAATAAGGATAAAAAAATAAAAATAAAAAGTAAAAAACTCAATAACTTCATATTAGGTCCCAACGTTGACCTGTTAATTGTGTTATTTCTTATTTTATTACAGGTGGAGGAGAAGTTAGGTAACAGTCATTTTTACTTCCCACAGCACACCAGTATATTGACCTAATTTTGTACTCTTTGTCTGATATTCCACACCTAGCTATTATGCAAATAACATTGTTGACCCAAATGAAGAGAATCTGATAAGATATATGATTTACTTTGCTACCAAGAATTTCTTAAAGATAACAGTCCTATTCAAGAAACAATAGAATGGCCTAACTGGAGAATATTGTACACAGCTGTCTACTCACTGTCGAGGATATTCAAAATAGCTTACGTGAATCAAATGCTTTATCAGGTAAAACCTAAGATTAATTCAGATCAAGTTAAAACTAAAAAAAGATTTGAAAAAAGCTCCACTTTTTCTTTTTGTCAATCTGTACAACAGAAAAGTGACTTTAATCCCTCAAAGTTTCAAATCAAAAGAGGTAGATGGTGTTGGCTAAAGATGAAGCATAAAACTAAAGTACATTCTGAACTACGATATGGACTTCCAATGTGCCTGTGAAGTCCAACCAGGAGAAGACGCACATAAAAACACAGATAGACTTCATAGGGAGAATGGGGTAATTTGGCAAATATAGGCCACATTTCCAGCAGGTTAGGTTTCCTTTTATTACTCGAAGTGACTTAAGAATTGCTTCTTTGCCACCAATTGATTACCCCTAACTTGCTTCCAGCTTATTCATTCAGATTAAGACACTTAAGAAAGCCCAAGCGGAACTCAAGATCAATGCATACATAATCCCAGCAGTGAAAGAGGAAGAGATACTTGGCTCATTAGACTGCAGAAAATAACTATGGACCATGGTCGTTGTCGGATCAAAACAATGCAGCAATTTTATTTCAATATTGAAGTTGTTACACAAACAAAACAAGATATTACATTCAAACATGGGGTATGAATTATTCATAGCGGTACTTTTACTGGAGTACCTGGGTCACGGGGATATTTCTTCGGGGTTGGACTAGTTTTCAGGCATACAACAGCAGTTCTCTGTCCATATGGGCTGTGTGATTCCACTGGGTGCAGATAGAGGTTATATAAATAAAAGGAATTGAACTATATACATTCAACACAGGTGTACTTCTGAAATGGCATATAAGACATACCAGGACACAGCTGTAATACAGAAGCACCCAGAATTTGAATTGCTTTTTCTGCATTCTTAACTTCCATCTGCGCAAATGTACATTACAGAGAGTGAATTACGAATAGCTCGTAACTAGAAAACCAATACAAAAAGTTATGGACAGTCTTTTAAACAACATATGTTTTCATGTATTAAGATATCTGAAACACAATCCTAGAAATGAACTGATCACAATGCCATCCATCCTCAATATAATGTTCTTTAAGTAAGGCAGAACCAAATACAGACCTGAGGGTCATGGCCCTTTGCAGCCACAAACAAGCCACCAACGCGAACCAAAGGAAGACAGTATTCAGCTGACACAGCAAAGCAACCGAAATCAGCAACCACAAAAACTTTACATCTTCAAAATACACAAAAGAGATGTTTCTCCTTGCCTAAAACTCTCATTTCCGCAACAGCTCTGGCTACGGCCACATCATACTTCTCCCTGTATCCAACATCCTGACCCAAATTCTGTCCTACAACGAAAATTCAAATATACTTAAACATGATGCATCCACTGTCAAACCAACACAAACATCACAAAAGAAACAGTACCTCTGCTCTACCTCTTACAACTTCCACATTCGACAACCCAACGTGATCGACACAATGCTCCAAAAACACACATCTTTTATTCATAGACTCCATCAAAGTCACTCTCCAATCTACACCACCAATGCATAAACCAACTCAAATAACCAATCTAAAGTTCTAAACCAATCCGATATTCGAAAAATCAAAAATTTAAGAAAAATAAATATATACAAACCTGGGCAAGCTATGGCCAAGACCAATCCGGGTAGACCCGCCCCGCTACCCACATCAACCAAGCTCAAATTCTCAGCCGAATCGCCACAATTCGATAGATACGAGTCTCTTATCGGCGGTACGATTGCCAGCGAGTCTTCGATGTGCCTCTCCATGACCTCATTCGCTTCTCGAACCGCCGTCAAGTTCATTCTCTACCATTTAAAGACTTAAAGATCAAAACTTTAATCAATCCCAACCCAAAAAGCTCTAAAATTTCGACAATACCTGGTTCCATTCGAGAAGGGTGTCGACGTAGAGATCGACTTGGTGTTTTTGGCGGGAATCCAAGGCGGTTGTGGCGGTGGCGGTGGTGGTTGTGAGGGTTTTGGGTTTTGGGCGCGGAAGGTGTTTGAAGAAAGTCCCCAGAGAAAAGTATGAGATTGAACTACTTCTAACCAACATCATCTTTTTAGCGCCAAAAACTCTCTAACCCAATTTGGGTTTTTATATAATACATGTTGGGCCGGGCCCATTGGATACATGGGCCTCATCGGATTTCCATCTCCCTCTACTTGAATCTTGAGACGAGTATGTTTGTGTGCATGCTCTGCTTGTCAGGTTTGATAATATTTTCCTGTTTTGTTTTAGACTACTTTACAAACAAGGGGGTGGTGTCAACCCACTTTCTCATTGTAATGATGATATGCAGACTTGAAAAAACCAAAACAGGTCATAGTGCTTGAAGAATCAAATTCACTTTTTTTTTTCTTCCAAGTCTAGTCATACCAGCTTTGATTTTCTTAACTCCCTCTTTGTAATTCTTTGTTGGTTATTAGGAGCTTAATCAATGGCCTATTTTCATGAACACAATGTGGGTGGAATCACATAAATGTGCCATAATAGATGAAGTATTTTTAATTCTCGATGGAAATTTTATTTCATCATTTTAAATTCTATGGTTTGTGAATTCTAGTATTTAGAGTTCTTCATAAAGAAATATAATTATGACAAGAATTTCAAATTTTTATAAGTAAGTTGAGGGAATTGTAGAATAACCCCTATTTTTTAAGGAATTGAAACGAGTTTAGGTCTTCAATTTTCCTGTTTTTAAAATTATGAAAATTATAAACACAGAAATTTAAGTGATGAAATTCTTTGTTTAGGGTGATTTAAAGTTTTAAACCAAAACCAAAACCATCATCATCTAAATGAAAGTAATTCATGATTAATCCTACTTTAGTGGGATGATAACATAAAGTGGTGTGGGAAGGGTTTCTGGTTTTGTTGGATCCATGGATGATCAAAGTTAATATGCAACTAATAAAAGACTGGGGAGACAATGAGACACTGAGAGCTTTTCTGAGCTTAATTTGGTTTTGGACTTTTGTTTGGTGCTAAAAGTATTTGAATCTCTAGAAGAAAAAAATGTTGTGGCTAGGCCGGTTCCTCTTTCTTTTTTTTCTCTTCAATCGGATTATATTGGGGGCAACAATTGCAAAGTGGAACAAAAGGCTGGTTCAAAGTTGGTAACTTTATCAGAGTCAAAACATCAAAAGTCACTGTTAAACATTATAGCATTTTGAAGTTTGGTTTTTGGATGTGTTAGTGTAACCTTCTCACAATAGCTCTATATCTTTAACTGTTCTCCTTGAGGTTCCAAGGGTTGTGTACAATGCGGTTATGTGTACTACAACGCCAAAAGGAAACTTCCGAAGAGGCGAAGAGATATCTAAAATCCTTCGCGAGAAATATAAAATGATACTGAAGTTATAAAATGTTGGACGATTTACCTCAAAGAAATTATGAGAAAGATGAACATATAACATGAGATATACTATGTCATTAAAGTAACAAAAGCGAAAGTATATGAGTTGGTTTCATCTGATAAAGTCTCAAATTGTGAGGTTGCAAGTAGCTCCAGGGATTGAATATTCCTGCATGCCTTGTTCTGGATATTCAAGATCTAGAAAAAGAAAAAAATTCTTCATATATTTCACCTGCACAACAAGCTACACAGACCATGTAGTATATAATTAATTAATGATTATTTGATCAGCATCAAGAACAGGTTACAGGTAGGTACTGACTGTTGTGATAGACCCATTGATCAAAATATGCTCATCTGGGAATCTTAGCTTTTTGTCTCATGGAGATACACAATATAAACTAGAGTAATTACCAGCTAGCAGCATATTCTCAAATTTCAAACCTCATTCTTTCTATCACTACTAGAGAAATATTCAAAAAGAAGATCGACCAAAATGCTTTGCAGAAGTAGAAGCATGGATTATCTGGGCTATTTCTGATTTCTCCATGCATATGCCACTGTCATTCCCCAAGTTCTAGATTCCTTTGTTACAGTACTCTTCATTCATTTCATAATTGATACTATATATATAAACTAGTATATGTATATACTAGCTAGTACATATATAAATATGATGTTGGCCTGCCATTTGCATCTTTAACTAGACCCAATAAAGCTAAGCATTGAGGATTTCATAAACTCCATATATATGCAGTCACAAACAGCCTTTTCCTGTAGACAATATAAAAATACAGCCTGCAAAAAAAAAAAAAAAAAACAATGGATCAGATCATCAGGACAACTTTGACTACAAAAAGTACACATCACAGCTAATTATCTCTTCAAGTATATATTGGAATCTCAATAACCAAAAAACAAAAATAAAACTAAATCATGTGTTAATAACCACAAATCTTGCTCTTCAAATGATGTGTTAATTACTAGTGTTAATTTTGTCCAAGTGATGCTACATAGTACATACTGTCATGTATTTAGTAATTAGGATAAGAAATAATTACTACGAAAATTAGCAAAAGTAAGCATTTGGAGGTAAGTTGATTGGGGTGTTGCAACCAAGGTTTCCAACATTTGCTGCAGCTGATTCCTTTTCTCCATAGAAAATGCAAACCTCTTTTCTTTGAAACAGGAGCTGTGAAAGTGTGGGGAGCATGGTAAAAAAGCTAAATGAACTTAATTAGCTAGCACCAACAACAAGAGAGAGAGAGAGAGATAGACTTGCTTGGTGATCATAAAAACACAATAATAGCCAGCCAGCAGCTATGGATTTAAGCTCAAACAGCTACAGAGAGTCTGAACAGAAAAAACCCTCAACAGCTAAGCCTAAGCAATCATGATGCTCTCCTCCTCTTCCTCCTTGGCCTTCTCAGCAGCTCTGACTCTCTACACCACCCTCATCATCATCATCATGAACTATCATGATTACCCCCTACACCTCCTCTTTTATCATCATAGTCATCTTCACCACTCACCACCAAAACAATTCACACAAGCTCATCAACACCAACAAGAACAAGAACAAGAACAAGAAGAAGAAGAAGAGGAAAAGGGAGCTGCTTCCGGCTTGAGCTTCACTACAACTATCACTAAAGCTGGTGCTGTTTGTTATGATCATGAGCTATACTTGTGATTGTATGAGTTCAAAAAGATCATTTTTCGATCCTTACAAAGGATCCGAAACTGATCTTTTGCAACTCGAAAGGGGAATCAAGCGTCTTGGTCCGAATCATTTGCTATAGCTTAACTACATCAAACCTAGCTTAGCTAAGCAAATCCCACATACCTTTGCTTATTCTGATACTTTTGGCTACTTAATTTTCAACATTTCAAGGGTTTCTATATTTTAACCCTAGCCTGCTTAATTCTAAGTAAATTTCATTTAGTTTGACCTGTTTGATCTTCTTGTACTGATCATCATATTTAATCCTCTTTTTCTTTGTATTATGATCATAATATCCATCTTTGCTGTATGTTATGTAAAGAAGAGTTCTTATCTTCTTGACTTCTTCAATCTTCTTTTCTAACTAGGGCTTGATTTGGTTTGGAACTTCATCTCGATCTGCAGCATTTCTTCGGATCAAGTTTAGTCTTCATCTAAAATCATCCATGCATGATGCATGATCGATCACTTAACATATACAGGAACTTGTATTCAAAATTAGATCTCACTGGAGGAAACTGTTGGGATCGTTTTTTGTTTTTGTTTTGTTTCTTATGGAAGTTTCCTGGTTCGTGAAATGATCATTATGTGAAGCCAAAACATGCAAATGGCTTAATAAACATGAAGAAGATGTTTCACTAGAACTTTGGTGAAACATGTTTCTTGTTCTTGGGGGAATATTTCTTGGCCTATTTCAACGTTATTCGTTCTATCCAATCTGTCTAAACGTGCATGTTGAAGTTTATCTTAAGCAGTTGGTTTCCTTTTTCACGTACAAGATTTTGTGAGTAATCTAGGCATGGCTTCACTGTCAATCTGTCCAGTTCTGTTAATATCCAGTACTATGGAAACAACTTCGACTCTCTAACTATACACTTTCCAAAAACAAAAAAAACTAAAAAAACTAAAACTAAAT
Organism: Geum urbanum; assembly: GCA_946800695.1. Classification (NCBI taxonomy): domain Eukaryota; kingdom Viridiplantae; phylum Streptophyta; class Magnoliopsida; order Rosales; family Rosaceae; genus Geum; species Geum urbanum. The sequence continues at coordinate 49,555,724 of OX327011.1, forward strand.
TCTAAATACACTTACCTTATGAGAAAAGTGGGCCTAACCCAAAATCAAATTGGGCTCTTCTAATGGATGGGCCATATCTGATTGTGCTGTTTTCCATCGCTCATTAACCTTGAGACGTAGGTTTTAGTTTTCTTATGCTAATATTATCCACATTAATTATCATTGTGCTAAACGTTTTACGAAAACAATGGCAAGTGACGAAGACAGGGAATAATCAAGGCACTTGATAAGAAACAACAGTACATACAAAGGGAAAATTAGGAATGGTTTTGTAAATATGTTTCAAGTTCTTCATAAATTATTAGGTTTTAGAGGTTGGTCTTTATCGAGTCGATCTTCCTATTGGACACGTTGAATATCCAGTCACAAGTTAGCGTGAGTCATGAAATATAGTTTATGAATGTAAATAAAGAATATAATTTAGGAATGTAAATCAGTACTTACCTATTCTGTATATGTAGTACGTAGTACGTGTAGTACTCCTTGTATCCTCTATATATAGCCTCCAATGTGAGATGAATATGATATCAGAAATCCATTCATTCAATTATATTTGAGTTGGTATCAGAGCAAGGATCCGAGAGGACTTTGTCTCTTTGTTTCTTACTCCAACTAAACCCTATTGTTAGGGTTTATTGTCTTAATATTATCAGATCGTCTGGCGTAGGCTCCCTGTCAGACTCTCAGCCGCTGCTTGCTTTCATCTCTCCGACGTCTCATCCCTCTCCGGCGTCCCATCTGCTCAACTCAGCGGCGTTACCTCCGTCTGACGTAGGTTCCTTGTCAGACTCACAGCCGTCTGTGCACCTAAGGCAGGTTATATCAGTTTTGTTTATTGTTTCCGCTGCAGAACTACTGATTTGGTATTTGTGTTACCATGGGTTCTGGAAAAGAAGACAGTTCTCAAGTCAACGATGTTCAGAAGTTTGGAGTATCTGTCAAGAATTCTGAAAATAGTTCCTTTGGGGGAGCCAAACCCAATGGAACTAATTTCCGTAAATGGAAGAAAATCATGACTGCTCATCTCCGAGAAATACACAAGATGGGGCATGTAACTGGGACAATTGAGGTCCCTAGTGAAGATGATGTTGGTGCCTACACTAAGTGGGAAGATGATGATGGTCTTGTAATGTTAGTCTTGTACAAAGCCATGAATGAGGATATAGTAGACCTTGTGGAGCAATGTGACACTGCGCAGGCAATCTGGAAGACTTTGGAAGATCTATACACTAATGAGTCTGATTTCATACAGGTTCATGAGTTAATGTGCACAGCTTTAGCAATGCAACAGAATGGACAGCCAGTGGCGCAGTATTTTACCAAGCTGGAGAATATTTGGGCTAAGATTGATATGAAGTGTCCTTGCAAGATCAAGAACCAGGAGGATATTGTTTGGTACCAAAAGGGAAAAGAGCTTGAGCGTGTTCACCATTTCCTGAGAGGGCTTGATGCAAAGCATAACAGTGCCAAATGAGAGCTGCTCAGAATGACAGAACCCCCAAGCCTGACTACCGCTTTCACATATATTCGTAAGGATGAGTCTCAGCAGGAAAGTCTTAATCAAGCACAAATTGAGGTTTCTAGCCTTACTGTTCAGGCGAGATCTCCAGCACCACTCCTTCAGCAGTCAAATTCAGTTCCACTTCATACGCAAGGACCACCACCAGGCTTTGGGAATCAGCCCCGTCCTCCTTGCTCTTATTGCAATAATACTGGTCATGCTCGTGAGACTTGTTGGAAGTTGTATCCGCACCTCAGGCCTAAGAGGTCTAATTATCGTCCTAAGGCGAAAGCAACTATTCAATTGGTCCAAGAACCAGATATCTATGGTGTGGTCGGACAGGATCATCATACAGCAAGAGGAGTAGCACCTACAGCATCAATAGCTGGTCGTGGTAAGATAGGTATGGCTTTAAATATCTCTAGCTTTATTGGGTCTGATACATGGATTATTGATTCTGGTGCCTCAGATCACATGACTTATGACAAATCTTATCTTACCGAATTGTCATCTCCATATGTACCCTATGTTACTAATGCCAATGGTGAGGCCTTCCCTGTGTTAGAAAAGGGGTTAGTTCGTCTTACTCCCACACTAGAACTTAAAAATGTGCTATATGTACCTGTTTTATCTCATCATTTGATATCTGTCCCACAATTGAATACTGAAGCCAAATGCTCTGTGACCTTTTTTCCCATGTATGTGATATTTCATGATCTTCTCACTGAGGAGTTACTAGGTCGGGGGCATCTGAGAGGCAGGTTGTTTCACCTGGATCAGACGTACGCAGGGGAGAAACCAGGAGCACAGTCCCGGACCGCTTTAATCTCCACTTCTGATAAGCTAAGTGAAGTTTGGTTATGGCACCGTCGCTTAGGGCATCCATCTTTTAGTGTTATGAAAAAATCCATGCCTACTTTGTTTATTGGTGTGGATGAGTCAGTTCTACGTTGTGAAACATGTGTTTTGGGTAAGAGTCATCGAACTACTTATTCCCCTAGTATTTCTAATAAAAATGTCGTTCCTTTCGAGTTAATTAATTCTGATGTTTGGGGACCTTCGAAAGAACATACTGTGTCGGGTATCAGGTATTATGTGTCATTTATTGATGATTGCACACGTCTTACTTGGATTGTTCTTCTTAAAACCAAGGATGAGGTCTTTCCGGCTTTTCAAGCCTTCTATACCAATGTCCAAACACAATACCATGCCACAATTAAAGTTCTTCGTTCTGATAATGGGGGGGGGGGAGGAATATGTAAACCGTGTCTTTCAGGAGTTTTTTAAAACACATGGAATTGTTCATCAAACAACCTGTCCATACACACCTGAGCAGAATGGAGTATCCGAAAGAAAAAATCGTCATTTACTTGATATGGCTCGTTGTCTTCTCTTTAGTGCCAATTGTCCTAAATATCTTTGGGGTGATGCCGTCATAGCCTCTGCCTATCTCATTAATCGTCTTCCATCTAGTGTTCTCCAGGGAAAAGTACCATATGAGGTACTTGCACCCATGTATCTTTACCCTCATTTAATAATCTCCCTGCTCGTGTTTTTGGTTGAATATGTAAACCGTGTCTTTTATGAGTTTTTTAAAACACATGGAATTGTTCATCAAACAACCTGTCCATACACACCTAAGCAGAATGGAGTATCCGAAAGAAAAAATCGTCATTTACTTGATATGGCTCGTTGTCTTCTCTTTAGTGCCAATTGTCCTAAATATCTTTGGGGTGATGCCGTCATAGCCTTTGCCTATCTCATTAATCGTCTTCCATCTAGTGTTCTCCAGGGAAAAGTACCATATGAGGTACTTGCACCCATGTATCTTTACCCTCATTTCATAATCTCCATGCTCGTGTTTTTGGTTGTATCGCCTCTGTCCATATTCCACAGAGTCAGAGGTCAAAGTTAGATGCCCGGGCCCTTAAATGTGTGTTTGTTGGTTATGGCGGACATCAGAAGGGGTACAGGTGCTACTATCCACCTACCAGAAAGTACTATGTCACTATGGATGTTACCTTTTTTGAGGACATGAGCTATTTTTCCTCTTCCGATACCGCTCTTCAGGGGGAACATTCATATTTTGAAGAGCTATATCATGGAAAGGGGGAGATAGGCCATACAGAAGATATCATGGTGACAGGTTCAATTGAGCCTATTGATGCATCCGCTTCATAGGCACCACCAGATGATTCTGGTATAGTTACTCCAGAGATTCAGGTACCAGAAGCTGACAACGCAACTGCCCTTCCTACCTCGCCTGCTGTTATTGATACCCCTGACCAATGCCTCCCTGGTACAGAAGATCACTCATATGAGGTTAGTCATTCTATTAGGGTTAATACTAGTGAGACTAATAGTGGACAATATGTATTACCAAATAGGTCTACTCGAGGTCAACCAACAAAACAGTATGAACCTACCCTTCAGGCCAAAGCTAAGTATCCTGTGGCAAATTTTATGTCCACCAAAAGATTGTCTAAGTCATATGAATCATTTGTGAATCAAGTATCTGCTGTATCAGTACCTAACAAAGTGCAGGATGCAATGGGAAATCCAAAATGGAGGAAAGCAATGGAGGAGGAGATGGAAGCATTACAGAAGAACAATACTTGGGAGCTTGTATCTCCACCACATGGAAAGAAGGCTGTGGGATGTCGCTGGGTGTTTACAGTGAAACATAATCCAGATGGGTCAGTGAGTCGGTATAAAGCACGCCTAGTAGCAAAGGAATTCACTCAGACATATGGCATAGACTATGATGAGACGTTTGTACCTGTTGCAAAGATGAACACTATTCGGGTATTGCTTTCTTTTGCTGCTAGCTTAAATTGGCCTCTTAAACAACTTGATGTCAAGAATGCATTCCTCCATGGAGAACTCAAAGAGGAAGTGTATATGGATATTCCGCCTGGGTATGTAGCTGCTTCTCCAGGTAACTTCGTATGCAGATTGAGAAAATCGTTGTATGGTCTTAAACAATCACCTCGTGCTTGGTTTGGAAGGTTTTCATCATTTATGAGGAAGATTGGCTACAAACAGAGTAATTCAGACCACACATTGTTTCTCAGACACCAACAAAGGAATGTAACAGCCCTAATTATATATGTTGATGATATGGTAATTACTGGTAATGATACTGTTGAAGTGAATAAATTACAGAAACAGCTAGCCACAGAGTTTGATATGAAGGATCTAGGTACACTCAAGTACTTCTTGGGCATTGAGGTAACCAGGGGGAGTGAGGGAATCTATCTGTGTCAGAGGAAGTACATCCTTGATCTACTAGCAGAGACATGTATGTTGGATTGCACTCCAATTGACACTTCTATTTAGCAGAATCATCGATTAGCAGAGTATCCAGATCAGGTGCGCGCTTACCGACAAGACTCGCTATCAGAGGTTAGTTGGACGCCTAATTTATCTTGCACATACCAGACCTGATGTTGCATATGCAGTAAGTGTAATGAGTCAGTTCATGCATAATCCAAGTGTGGATCACATGGATGCTGTTGTGAGGATTTTGAGGTACTTGATGTCAGCTTCAGGGAGAGGAGTGATGTTCTCTAATCACAACAATATTCTTGAGGTTTGTGGCTTCACAGATGCAGACTGGGCTGAAAATATTACAGATCGGAGGTCTACATCGGGGTACTTTACCTTTGTAGGAGGTAATCTTGTTACATGGAAGAGTAAAAAACAAAAGGTGGTAGCTCGATCTAGTGCTGAAGCAGAATTTAGAGGTATGGCTCATGGAGTATGCGAGTTGTTGTGGCTTAGAAATTTGCTACGAGACTTAGGTGTTAAACCTAAGTGTGCTATGCAGTTGTACTGTGACAACAATGCGGCTATTGATATTTCACAGAATCCTGTGCAACATGATCGTACTAAACATGTGGAGGTTGATCATCATTTTATAAAGGAAAAACTAGATGCTGAGATCATTAGTTTTCCTTTTGTTCCTTCAGAAGAGCAACTTGCAGATATACTCACAAAATGAGTGTTTAAGAAGGTCTTTTATGACTCATTTAGCAAGTTGGGCATGGTTGATGTGTATGCGCCAACTTGACGGAGAGTGTTAGCGTGAGTCATGAAATATAATTTAGGAATGTAAATAACGAATATAATTTAGGAATGTAAATCAGTACTTACCTATTCTATATATGTAGTACGTAATATGTGTAGTACTCCTTGTATCCTCTATATATAGCCTCCAATGTGAGATGAATATGATATCAGAAATCCATTCATTCAATTATATTTGAGTTCACATTCTGTTAGTATCAAAAATGAAATGCTTCGATCAACAGTTCAACTTGTTTGGTTCTAAATGCTTAGGGCTTGTAATGTGTCTAAGTTTTTGAAAAAATAAGAAATCTAAACAGAAGAGTCAGCGAGAGTCAGGATGACCAAAAATCGAGTGTACAACCCAACAACAGCGGTGGATTAGGACCTGAAGGTTAGGGCAAAATGTTGCCCCATATCTTATGTGGTATAGAACCTTTGGGTGCACCCACATATTTTTCTTTGGAAGGAGTAGTACCAACATTTGTTTACCAATTTTGATGCAAAGAACTTGGTTTAATTTGTTGCTTCTACTCAGAGTAGAATCCAATGTGTTCTTCTCTGTTACTATGACGTGTAAATGAGAGTTACATAGTTTTTCCTCCTGGGTAAATACATCTCTTCAAGCTGTTCTTCAATTGTTGAATCATTTGAATGGTATAATACTTCTGGAAACTTTGGTTATTTCAAAACCTCCTGCCTTGTCAATAAATAGAAAACTACATAAATATTAAACTTGTGACCACTACAATCTCTGTTCTCAAGAATGTTCTTCACATACTAATGGTCTGAGTTAACTAGTGCTCTAGTGGGTCTAGTCGATCTTGTTTTATTCTGGATTTTGATTTTGGGTGTTCCTAACATTTTAAGAAAAGTCATGAATCATGATTCATTTTCAGGTCAAAAAATGTTCGTCTGTTTTTCCAAATGACAGCTAATTTGTATCACTCGCTTCGGAAATTGACTTGAATAATTAATCCTCTGATTAATTTTAACTAACACACCCATGAGTACGTTCTAGGGCATTTCTCCCATCTAGTTTTGACGTTATTCACGTAAGTTAGTATGTTGCTTCTCTTACTTGACTTGTCGTTGGTTTGACGTAGGAATTATAAGAGGCAAATATATATATGTGTATATAGGGAGCTGACTTATATTGCCCCGAGTAAAACAGCGACCTCTCTCATATGAAGCCATATCTCATTTCCACCAACTATATCAGATTCAAATATCATGGCAGACCGACAACGAGCTCAGAATCCCTTTCTTTTATAGCTAGGACTTCTTCCTCATCAAAACAAACTACGATGCCAGTAGGATCAGAGTTGCTGTGATTCTTTATAGTTCGTGGCAAAATCGATGACTGAGCTCAGTCCAGGCTTAAGGGTTGGCAGATATAAGTGTGACAGCTACTAAAATGGTGAGAGACTCTCAATTACTGAACCCTTGTCAGCTGCAGTCTCTTTCACTTTCTGTTTGTGATTGATGGAGTCGTAAGCGAGGCTTACGTATGTATGACTGGGTGAACTCAGATGCGTCCAGCGTTATTATCTTCAAACCAACTACTACACACACATGCATTATTCCTCAAAATTGATTCAGTCGTATCAGACCAACTGTCATTCTATTTCCCAAGAGATTTTTGTTTGTTTTGCTAACCATGCAAGTTGTCTAGGCCAAGAGAGAATTGTGTTTCTTATTTTTATGTTTATTATTTTGATTTTAGAAATTTGTAAACACTAAACAGTCTGTTCTTGATCTTAATGTACTACCTACTCCCTTAAACAAGTGAAATCTTACTCTTATACTTTAATCCAAGTTGTTTGGATTCGTATATTTAAGTAATGTCATGGCTTATTTGGGAGTAATGGTAACACACTTCTCCATCTAGAACATTTATATAGTACTAGTGCATTCACATTACAACAACAACAAAAAATATGTCAAATGTCTTCGGTTCATTGTATTGGTTGCATTCTGAGATGTATTCTAGATCTATTTGGTTAGAATTGGAAGAGAACCTAATCCAAGAATTGGCTAAATAATTATGTCATTTGATCATATTGTTTCAAAAGCAGACATTTTATGTCATATGATACATATTATTACCGATAATTATTACATCCGATCCGCACATCAATTCTGATTCACTGTATATGTCACGTTTTTTTATTAAATATTTGTTAAAGATAAAAAACAAAACATAATAATCAACTAATTAGATGAAAATATAAACTTTTGTTTCAAAACTAAAACAAGAATTGTATTCTATTAAGAATAGAGAAAAAATAATTAAGAATAGAACAAAAGAAAACCCCACATGGCTCTATTAGGGTTAGGAAAACAGCTTTTTCCAACTTGGTGGCGCGAAACCCTCCATCAACAGTGGAGTCCCATATCGGCCTGCTCTTGGGATTCGAGCAACTCAAGAGGCACCTTTAATCTCTCTCTAGGGCTTTCCTTTGCAATGAAGGCCGCTTCACTTTGTGATGAGAAGTGGCTTCCAAGCGGTTGTGTTTATGGCCAAGTAGCAGCAACATCATCGCGATGGGATGATACAACTTCCACGAGGGGACTGAGGTCGGCTCGCACTCGACTGAAGTATCGAGAGTCAGATGGTGCTGATCAGAGTTCGAGGGCGACGCCTCCGATGAGTGCTAGGTGTGGCAATGTCTTTCTCATGTCATCTTGTGGAGTGTGACGTCGGGCTTGGGTACTATCATCGAACATGCGTTCATATCGACAACGATGGTGGCGGCTAAGTCTTGGTGCGGCGGCGGATTTGCCGAGAAGTTGCTGACGGAGGGCAGGTTTAGCCAGTGGGACCTAGCTGGCTTTGAGGCCCAGTTTGCCAAACCTAATGGGAAGTGGGCTTGGGCCAAGTACCTTATGGACCTGAGCTTTTTTCCTTTGATTTGGATTTAAGGATAGGGGGTATTGTCTCTATCCTCCTTTGTGGAATATCAGCTGGTTCTGGCCATTTTTGAAACCAAATTTGGGAGTCCTGCGCGTGAAGTTCTGTATATAGGCGAGTATTATCTTGGTTTACCTGTGTTGGTGCCCGCCTTATGAGAAGACATTATTTTGGTTACTTGGTTGTTGGTGCTTAATGCTTCAAATCATGTGTTTTCGTACTAATTTAGGTTGCCTAGGTTAGTGCGACAATAATTCAATTCTCTCGAGTCCTGTGGGCGTTCTACTGTGTAATGTATGATTTTCCTCTTGATTATTAATATAATGCCTCTCATTTATCGTAAAAAAAAAACAATTTTATCCCATTAGACTCAACATTATCATTATCGATAGTTATTCCGATTCATCCGGATTTGTAAAAATTGAGTAACAAAATTTCATACTCATTATTCATCTAATAGTTGAGATTATAATTTTTAACCTAATTTTATATATCACTCTCGAATCTCTTCTAGTTCTTTACGGTCTTTTTTATTATTATGAAAATTACTGTGTTTTTCACTAAATAAATATTCTAAAAATTCTGATTATTTTGTTTTGCGCCATAAAGCGGTAAACCGAGGAGGGAGAGAGGGGAGACTAGTCAAACAAACAGCTCACACAGCTTAAAGACCAAGATTTGTTGGAAAAAAAAAAATCGCATTAAAACCAAAAGGCTTTAAACGTGCTTCAGTAGTACCCCCCTGAAGCTCAGCTCAGCTCTCCCCAAAAATCGAAGTCCACTCTCCTTAATCTCTCTTTCTCGCTCTTCCTCCACAAAACAACCAGTTCCTCGATACCCACAAAAATTGAAGCAGCAGATTAAAAAATGGGTGGTAATGGAAAGCACCGGTGGAAGATCTCGTTTTACCGTTCGAGCTCGGCGAAGCAGCCACCTAAGGAGTTCATATGCCCCATTTCCGGGTTGTTAATGTCCGACCCGGTTATAGTGGCTTCGGGCCAGACTTTCGAGAGGTTGTCTGTTCAAGTCTGCCGTGAATTCGGGTACGCGCCCGAGCTCCCCGACGGGACCCGACCCGACTTCTCGAACTTGATTCCGAACATGGCTATCAGGACGACTGTGGTCAAGTGGTGCGATCAGAACCACGTGGACCGGCCTCACCCGCCCGATTTGGGGACGGTGGAGAAGAATGTTAGGGCGCTCATGGAGGAGAGCAGGATCGACGCCGTCCGCAACGGCGGAGGAGACGGAGACGGGGATAGTTTTGGCGGCGGCGGAGGAATTAGGGTTTCGGAGAGGGAGTTGCTGAGGAAAGTGGCGGACCGGCCGCCGATTAATTACTCCCACGCCGCCACTGAGCTCTTCCGCGGCCGCGCCGCCGACCGTTTCAACTCCACCTCTTCCGAAGAGTCCGTCGTCGTCCCGGGGAGTCCGTACAGTCATAATCATAATCTCCCTTTTGCTACGAGACCGTCGTGCTACTCCTCCCCGTCGCCGGCTTATTCCGACCATGAAAATGTCGATCTGAATTATCCTCTCCACAACAACAACAGCTCCGATTCGATCGGGGTGGCGAGTTGCGAGGAAGAGGAAGGGCTGATGGCGAGGTTGAGTAGCTCCGTCGTGGTGGAGCAGGAGGAGGCGGTGATTGCGCTGAGGAAGCTGACCAGAACCAGAGAAGAGCTCAGAGTCTCGCTCTGCAGTACGCGGCTGCTCTCGGCGGTCCGCCCTCTGATCGTGTCGCGATACAGTACGGTCCAAGTCAACGCCGTCGCCTCTTTGGTCAACCTGTCCTTAGAGAAGCCGAACAAGGTGAAGATCGTACGGTCGGGATTCGTTCCGCCGCTGGTCGACGTGTTGAAATCCGGATCGAGCGAGTCGCAGGAGCACGCCGCCGGCGCGCTATTCAGCTTGGCTCTGGAAGAAGACAACAAAATGGCCATCGGAGTCCTCGGCGCCTTGCCTCCCCTTATGCACGCGCTGGTACGCGCCGACAGCGAGCGCACGCGCCACGACTCGGCTCTGGCTCTCTACCACCTCACATTAGTGGAGAGCAACCGAGTCAAACTTGTGAAGCTCAACTCGGTGCCGACTCTACTCGCCCTGGCCAAAGCTCCTGGGTCGGCGGGTCGGGTCTTGCTGATCCTGTGTAACTTGGCCATCTGCGGGGAAGGGAGGTCGGCGATGCTGGACGCGAACGCGGTGGAGACGCTGGTGGGGATGCTGAGGCGGAACGAGCTGGACTCGGAGTCCACGCGCGAGAACTGCGTGGCGGCGCTGTACGCGCTGAGCCACGGGTCGATGAGGTTTCGCGGTTTAGCCAGGGAGGCGAGGGCGGTGGAGGTTTTGACGGAGGTGGAGAAGAGAGGAAGCGAAAGAGCCAGAGAGAAAGCCAAGAGACTTTTGGTGATCATGAGAGGCGGAGGTAGGGCGGAGGAAGGCGGCGGAAGCGGCGGTGGACTTGACTGGGAAGGGCTGTTGGAGTCGAGTAATGGTATTGGGCTCAGTGGGTCCCGATACCGAGCTGGGCCTACTAGGAGCTTGCAACATGCTGCCAACTCAACACCGTTTTAGTATTTTTCCTTTTTTGTTTATTAAAAATTGTTTGTATTTTTAGGAAATTAGGTGTATATTATTATTGTTTCAAATGAGACTAATAAAAATGAAAAAATTGTAATGGTCGGACAGAGTTGGTGAAGACCGAGTAGTACTGAGTTACGACCGAGTTGGTTGGTGGGTGACTTTGGTATCATACATGGAAGTGTACATGATGGAGTGGGGAATGTTCCTTGCTTTTGTTTCTTTTTTTTTCCTTTTAATTTTGTTGTGCTTTTTTGGATTAGGATTAAAGATGGTTATTATTGTTTGTAAGGTACTAAGGTTTAAGGGTTTAAAGGGTTTTTGGAATACAAATGCGGAATTGGATAAGGCATATGACATTTTTATTTCCTTTTGTTTGGTGCTAAAGAGAATTGTGTTTGTATTGCTACACACAAGCTAATTAACACATTTGTGCCCAAATGTGACAAAATTGTATGTTAGATTATGTAGTTTGGTGGGCTTGTCATTCTCCAAAGGTGAAAGAAGCCTTGGATTCCATGACTTGTTAATAGAAATATTAAGATCGAGTACATATCTATATAACATTTTCTTTATAAACTATGTTGATTTGAGGGTCGAGGCAGTTATATGATCTCTTAATCTTTATAACTCAAACCTTGAGCTTATGCGCTTGTAATATCTACAAAATAGAGAACTGAGAAAAGTATTGTATGTGAAGCAAAGAGAGTCATCTTCTTTGTCGAGATTATCATCGTTGTTTTTCTTTGTTCATGCGCTTAATGTTTACATACTTTTTACATTTAATTTTGAACGCGGTGTAAATTATATATTATCTTTTGTCTTTTTTTTTATAAAGAGAGTCAAAAAAAAATGTATCACTTGATTGCAGTTTTAAATTTTTTGTTTTGGCATAACGCATGTAGTAATATGAAAGCAGATAATAGTATTCGAAATTCGAAATGAAGTTCGAAACTAAGGTTTGATTAGACAAACTTTGTACTTACTAAAATGAGTATGAGTAGTGACTTGCCGCAAAGGTCTTGTGTTGTTGCGCATCGTCTTTATATATTCTACCACCATACTCTACCTTTTTTTGCTTTATACATAGCTTTCTCTAAACCCTCACCATGCATCAGTGTATTACGCAATTTGCAACTCGAGCAATTCTAATTGAGAGATGGAAAAGATATCGATGATGTTTATATTGCTCATTCTGGGTTTTATGGATGGATGGTGTTTAGATGCTTTTGACTTTAGTTTTTGGCCTTATCAGGCACCAATGTCCCTGTGGATTGCTTAACCATGTAATACGCCAACTACTATAATCCAATCCAATATCTGTGTTAATTAACAAGTTCGTTATTAAACTAATGAAGCTCTTGCTTAGGACTTAGGAGCTGTTTAACGTTTGTGTTTGTCTACGGGGTTAGTTTGACCTTATACACCAAACATATTTTTGAACCTAAACGATGCAAGACAAAAAGTAAACCCGCCGTGATATTTTAATATCTTCCACTATTTATTCACCGTGATGAGATGAGAGCACAGATGTAGAGGTGTTTGATACAATTCATACAAGTAATATCTTTTCTTTTTAATGAGAGTAAGTAATCACATTTGATGTCGGGAATATAGAGGTCGAGAGGACGTGGGAGAAAATGCTACGATAACAAGATTAACTAAAATATAGAAACGATGTTAACAATTGTCGATAATTAGCAACATCGTTGTCGTAGAACATTTCTTACAATTTGATTAGGAATGAAATAATTTACTATCCTCAAGTGTAACCGAATTGTATGAGTTTACTCATGTTGTAGTTTATGATCAATAGTAGTTTTTAATTCGTACTCCTCTTGGACTTTTAGTTTCTTCCTGTTTGAATCGATCAGTAATTAAAATACGAACAGTCTGTATATATAATAATTATAAAATCAAAATTGAAATTAATATTAAAGATAACTTAATCAAATAGAGGTGTGCAACATAGTGTCCTAAGATAGAAATTCGCCTCCACTTGTGCTTGTAGTCTGGACATTTATCTAGAGGATACAACTATCTGGTTCAAGTTCTTGCACACGTACTTGAACCCTGTTTACTCTTATGTATTTTCAGAATAGCAATATGGAAGAAGAAAACGAAGTTGAAGAATTGAATTATGAATAACGACCTCGGGTCGTCCTTATAAAGACGTCAAAATGCGCAATTTTTCATATTTATCCCAACCGTCGCTTCTTTTCATATTTATCTCTTTTTTGATATTTATCTGAAATAATAATTCAAAATTAAAATATTAGTTTTCAAAAATTAAAATCAGATTTAATCAACAGAGTCCTAGAGTCCCCCAATGCCCAAACCTTCAAATCTATGTGAAAGTCCACATTCTAATTTTTATCCCAATTACTTTTCTACATTTGTAAACTTTAATAAAAGCTCATGTATTTTTAACTTTGTTGTAGGATATTTGATGTTCCTAGTTATGGTGGAGATTACAGGATATGGCAAGTATAACTTATCCAGTATTGTAATAAGATTACTTTCCTGATTGTACCTCTTGTACTCTCCTATATATAGGAGTTGCTCATTCATTAATAAAGTTACACAATTCATTGCTTCATACTATTCTCTCCATATTCTTATTTCCTAAAACACGTTATCAGCACGAAGCCCTAAAATTGAGCACTACCGCCGACTGCAATAACTGCTGTGATCCCGAAGAAAAAAGAAGAAGAAAAAGAATTGTTCTGTAATAAAACAACAAGTAAGTTTTATATACTCAGCTTTGTCTTTTTCAAAATAACCTACTCTTTTGGGAAATTTGAATTTTTCCGTAGGGATTTCGGGATAACATCCTATCCCTCCTTTCTACACCGCACCTTTCTTGAAGGTGGGCATTCTTGGAACTAAGAGCGTTCCCACATGAACTAAGAGCGTTCATGAGTGAACTAAGAGCGTTCACAAAATCGATTGAACAAAGAGTGTTCATAAAAGCATCGATTAAAACAAACAAAGAGAGTTCGTAAGACCATATACATCAAAGTGAAGGTCTAATCCAAATATTATATTGGAAAACAAATTAGTTGTCGAGGAAGTCTCTAACGACTGCGAAACTAATACATCTTCTGTTTTCTCATGGTGTTTGATATGCAAAAGTGCATTGACACCATGCTCCCGGATCTAAAAGAGAAGTGGAATAGCATGTGGTTTTCCGACTTCAAGCAAATTGCATCAATCAACTATGAGATGCTTAAGCTTAGATCCATGCTCCAATTATGCGGAAAGCAATTGTAGAGCAAAATTTGATCGAGAAAATCCTCTACATAATCATAATTCAAGGCAAGTTGGAACTAAGAGTGTTCACTATGCGAATTATGAAAGCGCATCAAGAGAATAGCGCAAGGGGCGGAACCCTTAAGTTAAGGGAATCTTGATGAGACAGTTTTTTGGTCTCCACCACCGCCCACACAAGGAAGGACGCCATAAGTTGGCGCATGAAGGTCATGATCAATGACCATGATAGAGGAAGCGCCGGCCATAGAGACCGTGGTGACCAAGGAAGCCATGGAGGCTGAGGTACCAATGCCAAGAGAGGCTAAGATAAGACGCATGATGTTTCTCAAATCTACTTGATCCTTGAACACATCAGTTTTCGGAACTGTTTTCTGCATACTATTGTATAAATTATTCGACCTAGCTACAGGTCTCGAAAAATTATGAAAATTTGCAGAAGTGTTCATGTACGTGTCTAGTTTGGGTATGAAAAATTTAGTTGCATTCCGACACACCAATAATTCGGAAGAAAATCAACAAGCAAGTGTGCTCAGATTTTACTAATTTTAAGGATCAAAGAAACAACGAAGCAGAAGATAGAGATGGACCAGAGGCTAATCTCATTAAGGCAAACTTCAAAATTGGCAGAGACTCAATTACTGAGATACCAGATTTTGATTAGAGCTTTATGTTTTCCATTAATAAAGACATGTGGCCTAAGTCTTATCATTGACATTGTAATTCGTCAAATTTCTGGATTAGTAAACTTTGATGTAACTCGTTGGCATTATTAATAAAGGCATTGTTTTGGCTTATTAATAATAGGCTTGTCTACATTTTCTGTATAATATACATGTTTTGTGGTTGCTACAAACCTATCGACTACTAGGGCTCACTTTAGTAACTTGTGATGTCTAGGACAAGAGATTTCGATAAAGGTATTTGAGCGGACTTTATGTCTCACCTACATTGATCTCTCTTCACCTGGTCATAAGTGAAAAGAGCTACCCAAACGACTTTAGATGTCCTAGCAAACTTACAAATTCGTCCATGTATCTATTGGGATAGCTAAGAGTGCTATAAATCCCCAAAATCGCAGAAAACAGAATCTGCTGCACTATCAGCCAGCTTCGACAACGAACTGGAAATTTTCCAGAAATATTCAGCATATGAGTGGCATATGGCTGAAAAGGTACGGATGTCTAGTTTTCAGAACTACCTCCGGATTGTCGATAGCTAATTTCTAGAAAAAGTTATACCTGTTTTACTAGACAAAGGTCAGAAACAGGGCACAACAGAATCTGCTCTGCAGATCAGTTGACATCGACGACAAACTGGAATTTTTCCAGAATAAACCAACATATGGATGGCATATGGCTGAAAAGATATGGACTTCTAGTTTTTAGAACTATGTCCATCTCGTCGATATCTATTTTCTAGAAAAAGTTATGCCCGTTTTACTAGACAGATGTCTGAAACCGACATAACGTATTTGGCTGTGCAGATTTCTTAGCTTTGACATGAATCTGGGATTGATTCAAAATGATCCAGCAGATGAGTATTATATGCTCGGAAAGCTACGGATATCTAGTTTCTAGAACTTCATCCAGAACGTCAAAAGCTATTGTCTAGACAAAGTTATGCCTATTTAAGTACTCGGATGTCAGTTTGCCCGAGGAAGGCCAAAACCTGAGGAAAACCCGAGGGGGGTGCTTCGATGGGTAGAAGGCATATCCCTAGAAAAATTTTTGAGTTAATTTTTCGATCTTTCCTCATACAAGACTTGTTTTCTTGTAGGTATGTTTCCAGGAGAGCTTGAATGCCTCATTGATAGCGGAACCACACATACCATTCTTCGTCACAGACAACTCTTCATCGACTTTATGCCTTGTCGAACATCTCTAACCACAATGATGGGTGGGTCTTCGGATTTGATCCAAGGGCGAGGGAAAGCCCAACTTTTGTTGCCAAATGGAACAAAACTCATCATTGATAATGCTCTCTATGCTCCTAGGGCTCCCAGGACCCTACTGAGTAGTCGAGACATCCGAGCCAACGGATTTCATATCAATACTCATTGTGAGAATGGAATGGAATATATATGCATTACTTCTAGTGATTCTGGCAGAAACCGAATACTAGAGAAGCTCATGTGTCAGCCAAATGGGCTATGGTATTACAACTATGAGAGTTGTAGAGTCACACCATGTCATAAGAGATGACTTATGGGACTCAGACACATATATGCTTTGGCACGACAGGCTGGGACACCCAGGTCGTGATATGATGATCCGAATTTTGAAGAATTCAAACGGACATCCATTCTTTCGAGCGAAAGGAAGCAAGAACCAAAGAGCGGTTCACACAAACATGGAGGTGGGCACCAAGAGGGGTGGCGCCACCATCCATGGTCGGCCTCATACCGACGCCTCCTCACCCAAGAGGAGACGACTTGACACCAAGAGTGGTGCTCTCGTCCCCTATGATGCTTCCCAAGTCCATGGAGACCTTGAGCAAACGCCAGCATCCTCACTGGTGATGTCTAATGCTCATCACTCGTTCTGCAAAGCATGCTCTTTAGCCAAGGTAGGAGCGAGACCCTCTTACGCTAAAGACACCAAAGAAAATATTCCATTCTTACAACGTATCCAAGGTGATATTTGTGGACCCATCCACCCATCATGCGGACCATTTAGATACTTTATGGTATTGGTGGATGCTTCGACACGCTGGTCACATGTCGCATTATTGTCCACAAGAAATGCTGCATATGCTAAACTCCTTACCCAGATTATTCGTTTGAGGGCTCACCACCCCGATCATCCTATAAAGTTGATCCGTCTCGACAATGCTGGGGAGTTTACATCGCAAACATTCGATGATTATTGCATGTCCATCGGGATTGATGTCGAACACTCAGTTCCCCATGTACACACCCAAAATGGTCTCGCAGAAGCCACCATTAAAAGACTTCAAATGGTTGGACGGGCTTTGGTCATGCGTACCAACCTACCCGCTTCTGCTTGGGCTTATGCAATATTACATGCAGCAATGCTTATTCGTTTTAGACCCGCTGCTAGACAACCATTTTCTGCGTACCAGTTGGTTACTGGATATGAGCCGAATATTTCGCACCTACGCATATTTGGTTGTGCAGTCTATGTGCCAATTGCACCACCTTTACGCAATAAAATGGGTCCTCAGAGACGAATGGGCATATATGTTGGTTTTGTTTCACCAACTATAATCCGCTACTTAGAACCCTTGCCAGGCGATCTATTTACCGCAAGATTTGCGGATTGTCACTTTGATGAGACAAACTTCCCGTCGTTAGGGGGAGGAAGGACACATGAACGACAGGAATTTTCATGGTCAGTCCCTAACTTGTCTCATCTTGATCCCCGCTCCTCACTAGCAGATAGTGAAGTAAGGAGAATTATAGAGCTTGGTAACGTAGCAGATTCGATGCCTGATACGTTTGTTGACCTTGCTAAAGTGACAAGATCACATATACCTGCTGCAAATGTGCCTGCAAGGATTGACATCCCACATGGAGGATGTCATGCCGCCACCCCTATGATGGGAGAGAGCAGCGCCGCCACACATGGTGGACGTGTGGTGGCTGAGGCCACGGTTCCCCAAAGGAAGAGGGGGAGACCTGTAGGTTCGATGGATACTCACCCTAGGAAGAGGGGGAGATCGGCACAACAAGATCCATTGTTCATCAACTCTCAGAATTCATCTCATGAAATTATTCCTGACTACAGTTATGTCCTTGAGACAACCAATTTGGAGGGAGTTCCAACGGTTGATCTTAGTTCAGTGAATAAAGAAATTTTGATGAATTATGCTAGCATACATGAGATTTTGGAGAGAGAATCTATGATCATTGACGATGCATTTGCATTCTCAGTTGTACATGAACTCATAGAACATGATGACATCGAACCTCGATCTGTTGAAGAGTGTCAACATAGATCAGATTGGCCCAAATGGAAAGATGCAATCCAGGCTGAAATAGATTCACTAACAAAGAGACAGGTGTTTGGCCCGGTAGTGCTAACCCCGCCAAGTGTAAAACCTGTAGGACATAAATGAGTCTTTGTTAGAAAGCGTAATGAGAATAATGAGGTTGTAAGATACAAAGCTCGCCTTGTGGCGCAAGGTTTCTCACAACGCTCTGGTATTGACTACGAGGAGACGTATTCTCCCGTAATGGATGTCATAACATTCCGCTACCTTGTCAGTTTGGTAGTTTCCGAAAAACTGGACATGCAGCTAATGGATGTGGTTACTGCATATCTCTATGGGGATCTAGATTCAGAGATATACATGAGAGTCCCTGATGGGTTCGAATTACCCAAGTCAAGTAGCTCTAAACCACGGAGCGCATTCTCTATAAGATTGAGAAGGTCACTGTATGGATTGAAGCAATCCGGGCGTATGTGGTACAACCGCCTAAGTGAATACTTGATTGGGAAGGGATATGTGAATAACGAGCTATGCCCTTGCGTGTTCATTAAAAGAACAAGTTCCGGATTTGCAATAGTAGCAGTCTATGTCGATGATATGAATCTCATCGGAACCCTTGATGAATTAAGGGATACTGCGAAGTACTTGAAATCCGAGTTTGAGATGAAGGACCTTGGGAAGACACGGTTTTGTCTAGGCCTTGAGCTAGAACACCGTAGTAGTGGAATATTAGTCCACCAGGCTGCTTATGTCCGCAAGATGTTGAGAAGGTTCAACATGGACAAGGGACATCCTGCTAGCACCCCCATGGTAGTCCGCAGCCTAGATCCAGAAAAGGATCCATTCCGTCCAAGGGATGAGGACGAGGAACTGTTAGGGGCTGAAGTGCCTTATCTAAGTGCAGTAGGTGCATTACTGTACTTAGCTCAATGCACAAAACCGGACATCTCATTTGTTGTGAACTTGTTAGCTAGATTTAGCTCAGCGCCCACGCAACGTCATTGGACAGGCATTAAGAATATCTTCAGGTACTTGAAGGGTACGATAGATATGGGCTTGTTTTATCCCTACAGAGAGACAAGAAGGAAAGCCACCGTATCGAAAGGACGTGCCATTGAAGATGGTGACGCCATTCCCTTTACCCCCTATACCAACAATCCTTGTGATGTGTTGACGGGTTTTGCTGATGCTGGATTTCTCTCTGATCCACATAAAGGTCGTTCCCAAACAGGATATGTCTTTACTATGGGAAACACCGCGATATCTTGGAGGTCTACAAAGCAGACCCTAGTCGCTACATCCACGAATCATTCTGAGATTATTGCTCTTCATGAGGCAATTAAGGAGTGTATATGGTTGAGGTCCATTATTACACATATTCGTGAGACTTGTGGATTGGGATCCACTACTGATGAACCTACATGCATTTATGAGGATAATGCGGCCTGCATTGAGCAGATGAAACAAGGTTACATCAAAGGCGACAATACCAAGCATATATCGCCTAAGTATTTTTATAATCAGCAACAACAAGAGTTTCTCAAGATCCAGATTAACCAAGTTCGATCTGAGAACAATGTGGCAGATTTATTTACTAAGTCATTGCCCAAATCCACATTCCAGAAGCATGTGAAGAGCATAGGGTTGCTCAGCTTTTCTAAGCTGCCTTGATTATTGGTATCAAGGATAGATGCAGACATCAGGGGGAGTCTAGCATACACATGAGCGTTTCTGAATGTGAAGGACACGTTGCACTCTTTTTCCTTGACTAAGGTTGTTTTTATCCCACTGGGTTTTTATTACTTAGCAAGTTTTTAATGAGGCAACATAGCTATGTGTCATATCATTGTCTACGACGATCTGCACTCTTTTTACTTGGCGAGACTGATTTTTTTCCTGCAAAGGTTTTTGGCTCGACAAAGTTTTTGATGAGGCACCAATGAAGCAAATGAAGAGGCATCACCACCATACACCAGCACAAGGGGGAGTGTTGTAGGATATTTGATGTTCCTAGTTATGGTGGAGATTACAGGATATGGCAAGTATAACTTATCCAGTATTGTAATAAGATTACTTTCCTGATTGTACCTCTTGTACTCTCCTATATATAGGAGTTGCTCATTCATTAATAAAGTTACACAATTCATTGCTTCATACTATTCTCTCCATATTCTTATTTCCTAAAACAAACTTTTTCCACGTGGGACTGAAGTCCCACAAGTCCCAGTACTTCCAATATTTCAAAACATCTATCTTTTACTACATTGCATTATGGTTATGTTTTTTTATTTAGCATCATAGTGTTCATAAATAAATAAAACTAGTAAACCTAGAACTACTAAAAGTAAAGAGATACGCTACTCTTTTTCATAGCAACCATATATAAAGTGCACAATCACACTATACCATCATGGATTATTATAACACACAAAATTTATTTCATAAACGACACAATGACTAAATGATAATCAGCATGCACCATAACTTCACCATTTTGTTTTCGTGACTAAACAAGACAATGACTATTTGAGAAAAATATACAACACTAAATACTACGTAATTCCAATCTCCTTTACTCACGTAATAGCATTGGAATTCGTTAGATAAGAACTTAAACTCATGTACATAAGTTGGTACATATGTAAGGTAATCAGTTAAGTTAGAATTGTATTAATTGTTCATTAAGGCATTTACAGCTTAGTACATCAATGTTGTAAATCCTAGTCCATATTATACACTGATTTGGTACTCTTCATGTTGTCATAAAACTTAGAGTTCAACTTGTACACTGATAATGGGTAGGCACAAGTTGAACACTATATAAGGAGAGGTGAGGTCCCTGCCTCTCTACACACATTACATTCAGCTCTTCCCATCGTCAGAGAGTATAAGCAGTAGAGGACAGAAGACTTAAGCCTTCATCAGCTCATCATTATGTCGATCACTATCAATGCAGCTGGTAAGCTTTCTATTTTGTTTCCAGTTTTTTTTCTTCATGTTGAGTTGCTGGTGTTCACAAGTTCTTCAGAATTGACCTTGGAAACTAAGTTTTGATTAGATAGACGTCGTACTTACTAAAATGAGTGGTGACTTGCTCCAAAGGCATTGCGTTGTTGTGCATCCTTCTTTATATTTTGCTTTTATGAATAGCTTTTCTCTAAGACTCTAACCATCACCATGCAATGGGAAGATAAACCAAAAGATTGATCTGCCATATTGGTAATTATCTGCATGATGTATCCATGGATGTAGGCACTCATGTCCTGTAGATTGCTTAACCATTTAATACTCATCAATCCAGTATCTCTGCTAACCGTTTGTGTTTGTCAAGACCGTTTGTATTTGTCAAGGGATTAGTTTGACCTTAAACACCAAACATATTTTGACCCTAAACGATGCAAAACAAAATAGTAGACAAAAGTAACGATGGGGCAAGTAAATTTGATCTCACCATGATGTGGAATATGTCGGTCAAGATCGAGATGTGGGTGAATATGATAGCAGGATAAAGTGATGAACACAACACTATATATAGATTATAAACCGACTTACATGGTATTGTCATAAACAACATTTTGTTTTGCATATAACTTGCATATAACAGTTAGATGGGGCTACATACACATAATCTATTCATTGCATTTTGATGATTGTGTTTGAGGGTGAATGATTTGCGTCAATATTCGTAGAATCTTCCGTGGCCGAAATTAGCTATCAGTTTTTACTCCTCTCGAATTTTTAGTTTCTTCCAATACTTCACAATACATATCTCTTACTACTTGAGCATAGTCTTGAATTATTGATAAACAAAAATGTACTAAACGTAGCCATGCTAGAACTATAAGTAACGACTATACATATGTGCACTACTCTTTTTTATAGGAACTATATATAAAGTGCACAATCACACTATACCATCATGGATTCATAACACACAAAATCTATTTCATAATAACACAATGACTAAATGACAATCCATAGCTTCACCCTTTTGTTTTTGTGACTAAACAACACAATGACTATCTGAGAAGAATATACACGTACACTAGTTACTACGTAATTCCAATCTCCTTTACTCACGTGATAGTATTGGAAATGTAGTTGGAAATTAAGTTTTGATTAGATAAAGTGATAAACGTTGTACTTTCTAAAATGAGTGGTGACTTGCTCCAAAGGCCTTGCTTTGTTGCGCATCCTCTTTATATATTCTACCACACCAAATTTAATTTGCTTTTATGCATAGCTTTTCTCAAAGACTAACCCTCACGTACCATGCAATGGGGAAAAGAAACTAAAAGAGTGAACTGCCGTATTGGTAATTATCTGCATGATGTATCCATCTGCATGCAATTTGCAACTCGACCAATTCCAAGTGAGAGATGGAAATTAAAAAAGATATCGATGACGATGTTTATTTTCTCAATCTGGGTTTTATAGATGGAGTTGGAAGCTTTTGAACTTTAGGTTTTTGGCGTTATCAGGCACTCATGAACGTTCCGTAGATTGCTTAACCATGTAATACTCAATCCAGTATCTCTGCTAACTGAGTTCGTTATAAAGCTAAAGAAGCTCTTTGCTTAGAGCCTTTTAAACCGTTTGTGTTTGTCGACGAAGTTTTAGTTTGACCTTAAACAACAAACAGTTTTCGAGCCCAAACAATGCAAAAGAGTGGGAGAGTTAACTTACTGTGGTACTTTTATCTTTCACTAATTAATATATATTTCGTTGAGCAGCGTGCTCGAAAGCTTTGATACAAGTACTCAAGTACTGTATTCCATAATCACCGTAATGGTAGAATACATGGATGTGAAGGATGAGAAAAATGTGGATGATGTGCTACAATAATGACATCTAGGAAGCGGAGATCATAAGATCAAAACTAGCAACATCATATTGTCATAGATATTTTCTTACAATTTAACTAGCAATGTAGTCTCACAATATGTTTGAGCGTTCATAATTTTCATTAAAACCGGTGTAGTATTATGTGATCAAAATTAACATTCACTACTTAGTCTTTCGGTATCTTTAGTTTCTTCCAATACTTCATGAATAATATCTTATACTACATTACATTATTAACTGTTGTAGTATTGACAAAAAATAAAACTACTAAAACTAAAACTCTTCGAAGTAACGAGTATATACTACTCTTTTCCATAGCAACCATATATAAAATGCACGATACGTTCACAAACAACAATGACTAAATGACAATCACATCATAACTTCACCATTTTACTTTTGTAAATCCCAATTCTTAGATTAAAAAAAAATATAAAAAAACCAATCTTACTATTGGACCAGCCCAATACAAATGATTCCCATCAGGCCCAACCCACGTAAAAGATCGCACAGCTAGTAATGTTGATTGACACAACAATCTTCCGGTAATTGGTCTTAGGTGATGAATCTGAACCGAAACCATTACTACCTGCACACCAGGCTTCTTTTGTGATTGAAGCAACTTGTGTGACTAGAACTAATGCAAGTTTTGGTGCTGGAGAAGAAGCGTTACTCTGTGGAGGAGAGACAGCCAGTGGTGGAATCTCACAAATGAAACTGAAGGAGTGGCCCTGACTTCCATTATTGACCGATAACTTCCCTTCTCTGGTATATACCAGTTTTGCTAACACATCTTGTTCTGAGTTCTGGCGTAGTGAGGTCTACCATGTTAACGAGTTCGTTATTAAACTAATGGAGCTCTAATAAAGAGTTTTAACGTTTGTGTTTGTCAAAGGGATTAGTTTGATCTTGAACACCAAACATATTCTTGACTCTAAACGATGCAAGACAAAAAGTTGACAAAAGTAACGACGAGGCAATTAAAATTTGATTTCAACATGATATGGAATATATTGGTTAAGATTCACATGTGGGTGAATATGATGGCGGGATGAACAACAATATTTGTAGATTATAACTAGTTGTATGACTTACATGGTATTATCGTAGACATGGCATATAGAACTTGCATATAACTGTTAAATGCAGCCACTCTTAATTCATTCGTGTCTGAGATATGCTTTTGGTTCTTACTCCCAAATTTTTATTTTTAGTTTCTTCCGATACTTCACAATACATATCTCTTACTACATTACATTTATTTAAGATCATAGTCTTGAATTCTTGATAAACAAAGAACTACTAAACGTAGGCACGTAGCTATTCTAGAAGTATAAGTAACGAGTATATGTACACTACTCTTTTTCATAGCAACCATATATAAAGTGCACAATCACACTATACCATCATGGATTATAACACACAAAATCTATTTCATTAACACAATGACTAAATGACAATCACCATGCATGCACCATAACTTCACCCTTTTGTCTTTGTGACTAAACAACACAATGACTATTCTGAGAAGAATATACACGTACACAAGAATATACTATTTATCACGTAATAGTATTGGAATTGAACTTGGAAATTAAGTTTTGATTAGATAGACGTTGTACTTACTAAAATGAGTGGTGACTTGCTCCAATTCACCAAAGCCTTAGCGTTGTTGCGCATTCTCTCTTTATATTTTGCCTTTATGCAGCTTTTCTCAAAGACTCTAACCCTCACGTACCATGCAATGGGAACCAAAAGGTTGATCTGCCGTATTGGTAATTATCTGCATGATGTATCCATCTGCGTATTATGCAATTTGCAACTCGACCAATTCCTAGTGAGAGATGGGAAAGATATCGATGATGATGTTTATTGCCCAATCTGGGTTTTATAGATGGAGTTGGATGCTTTTGAACTTTAGGTTTTTGGCATTATCAGGCACTCATGTCCTGTAGATTGCTTAACCATTTAATACGCCAGTCTTATAATCCAATCCAGCATCTCTGCTACCTGAGTTCTATTAAGCTAATGATGCTATTTGCTTAGAGCCCTTTTAACCGTTTGTGTTTGTCGAAGTTTTAGTTTTCGACTCTAAACAATGCAAAAGAAGAAAGAGAGAGAGAGTAAACTTGCCGTGGTAATTTTATCTTAACTAATTATTATATTTAGTTGAGCAGCATGCTCGAAAGCTTTGATACAAGTGCTATATTCCATAATCATGACGACTACGAGACAAGGTGATCGAGCAGAGATGATAAGATCAGAAGTTCAGAACTAGCAAGATCCTATTGTCATAGACATTTTCTTACATTTTGATTAGCAATGAAGTCACGGCAGTTATATAAATGTGAAACGTATATATGTTTAATTACATTTGATATTTAGTTTTATTATTATATTTTTTATTTATTTATTAATATTTATTAATATTTATTTATTTAATAGATTTTTAGAGAAAATAAAACAAAAGAAAATTAATTGCGCTTCCTATTGCAACATGAATTTGGTTAATTGGCTAGAGAAATAAGGAGTCCAAATTGTGACTGGTTTGATGAGCAAGTGAGAAGGATTCGGTGGGCTACAGAGAAGAAGTCCACATGCTTGTGGATTATGGTGTGGCACGTGAGATTTAGCTAGGGAAACTAACCTAGCTTAGCTGGTTAGTTGGTGGACATATAAAAGAGGAGAAAACAAAAATGAAGTCGATATGCAAACGGTCGGGGAAAGAAGGAGGCATACAGAGACAAGCATACGGACAGAAAACAAGAGTGAGGCTGCAAGCTTCTCTCTCCTCCATTTGTTTGTATCAATTTTCATGAATTATTTTGATTTAATATTTTATTTCATGAGTAGTTAAATTATTTCTTATTAGGGACTAATCGAAGTCCGAGATATGTTTTAATTTTGAACCCCCTGTGATTTATACAATTTTGAATGAGTTTTGCTTCACTGTTTAATCATTGATGATTTTTTTCATATGTTTCTTTGGTGGCCAACTTAGATGCATGTGGTAGGATCTATTGCGTTGAATATGCACATGACCATCTTATCATTGCATATTCTCTAGAGGTAAAAACAACACGATTAGTTGTGTGAAATAATTCCTAGGCGATGCAAGAGCACCCATCTTAGTAGCTCTAGAAGCCTTGTTGTTTCTCATACGCTCTCTGGATCGTAATGACTTAGGTTAGGTAGATTTGGACCCATCATAGTACCATATCTCCTAGTTTAAGATTACGTTAAGCCAGGTAATCAATCCGGATAACATGTCAAGTAAGAGAGTGTAATATGTATGTAACTTAGTCCTAGCTCATTCATGGGAAACATTCATTCATTGTTATGTGAATTAGTTTTAGGGTAGATCGGAATTATCTAGGATGGAAAGAAGTGCCTAACGCTTTAATCCATTTGATTTTTTATAACTTAGATTTCCTGTTTTCATTTTGTATTTTGTGTTTAGTAATTTATTTCGATAACTAAACCATCTTAAAATCTGTTACAAATTTACGTGGTAGTTCACCACTGAGTCTTCTATGTTTCTGTGTATTTTTAGGTCGAGTCTAGATATTTTATTAAATTAATTCTCTATTGTGTGGTCGAGTATGTCAGTTTTCTGACATTCGCGTTTGTTTGCGTCTAAAGTACTTAGTCTCATCTTTCTTCAGCGGGTAATGACCCCTACTTTTATTCTACTATATCGGTAAATCTTGTGTAAAAAATAGGATATTTTTGAGTGGTGTAAAAACTCCTATCACTTATTATGTTGGAGCGTTCATAATTTGCATCAAATCATGCGTGGTATTAACTGGCCAAAACTAACTTTCAAATCTTACTCTTTTGGCATTTTAAATTTCTTCCGATACTTCACAATAAATATTTTATACTACATTACATTATTAACCATTATAGTCTTGACAAACATAAAATTATTAAACGTAAAACTCTTCGAAGTAATGAGTAAATACTACTCTTTTTCATATTCATAGCAACCATAACACACAAAATTTATTTCATATACAACGTACACAATGACTAAATGACAATCACCATCGTAACCTTCACCATTTTGTTTTTACAAATCCCAATTCTTGAATTCAAAAAATAAAAAAACAATCTTACTATTGGACCAGCCCAATACAAATGAGTCCCATTAGGCCCAACCCACTTTTAGAGCTTCTCCTCGCGCCTGAAAAGGAAGACCCCCCCAACCCAAATCGGAGCTTCCACAACTAAAACCATGCCGAAAATCCGCAAAAGAAAGCAGCCGGCGGAGCTCAACCCAAAACCTCCTCCGACCAAATCACCCAAACCCGCAAAGGACCCGTACCCGGATCACCCCCGACCCACCCGACAAGAATGCGTGTCAGTTCGAGACGACCTCTTGGCCCTTCACGGCTTCCCCAAAGAGTTCGCCAAGTACAGACACAAACGACTCCTCAAGTCCTTCGGCAACATAAGTAGCTTCAGTTCGGAGTTGTCGGACGAGAAAGAGACTGTCTTGGATGGTTTAGTTAAAACTCTTCTGTCCCATAACACAACGGAAGCTAACTCCTTAAAGGCCTTTGCTTCTCTGAAGTCTTGCTTTCCAACTTGGGAAGAGCTATATAAGCTTTTAAGGTTCTGATTTCGAGTTTCGATGTGATGGAGTAGTTGAGTTACATTGGTTTTGTCTTTTTGTTGTTATTAAGGTTGTGGCTGCTGATTCACAAAGTTTAGAGAATGCTATAAGACGCGACGGTTTGGCGAAGACTAAAGCTAGTTGTATCAAGAACATGTTGAGTTGTTTACTTGAGAAGAGGGAGAAGCTTTGTTTGGAGTACTTGAGAGATTTGTCTGTTGATGGAATCAAGGCTGAGCTTTCACATTTCAAAGGAATTGGTCCGAAAACGGTAACATCTTTGCATCATTGAATCTTTAGTTTATGTTTAGAGCATTGTGAATTAGTATATTTTGTTGTTGATGTGAGTGATTTGGATGATAGGTGGCTTGTGTTTTGATGTTTCAACTTCAGCAAGATGATTTTCCTGTGGATACACATGTGAGCAGTTAGTTTCCTTAGTCGAAATGATTGATGATTCGATATGGTTTTGCTTGTGTGATTCTTCGTGAAGTTGGTTTGAATGTCGGATTTGTTGTGTAGGTGTTTGAGATTGCAAAGGCTATGTCTTGGGTTCCAGCTGGAGCAGACAGGAATAAGACGTATCTTCATCTTAACCAATGGATCCCGGATGAGCTTAAATTCGATCTGAACTGCCTTCTGTATACACATGGTAAGCTCTGCCACAAATGCATCAAGAAAGGAGCAGCAGGTACGAAGCAAGAGAAGGAATCAGATGATAATCAGAGTTCGTGTCCTTTATTGCGTTACTGTAAGTAGATTACATTTTGTTTCGGAGATTAGAAGAGAAGGGCGTCTTGCTTTTAGATAAGTTGTTAGCCGTGAATGATGACACCATTGATAACATCCAACTATAGTTAACTTGTAGTCACCAGATTAGTTGGAGGAAGATTTTATGGCTGTTGTGCATGCTTCACAGAAAGGAAGTTTCAAGGGTAGATAGTTTGTCATATTACTTTATCAATCATTATGTTACTTCTATAGTTCTATGCATCATAAAAAATCAATAAAGCAAAACAGCTAGCATGACCAACAATATTGGCTTTCAACTGAAAGAGTATCAAGTAATGCTACAGCCTACAGATGTTAGGAATTTCATTGTAAGCGTCCATTTTCATGCTGATACATTTGCTTGTTTGCCAGTATGAGAGAGATGGCCAGACTGAGGAAAATCATGGAAAAGATTAAACGTACTTGCATATGAAAACAATGTTGATTGACAAAAAACAATCTTTCAATAACTGGTCTTTGGTGATGAATCTGAACCGTAACCATTACTACCTACACAGCATGCTTTGTTTGTGATTGAAGTGACTAGGGTTACTTGTACTAATGCAAATCTTGGTGCTGGATAAGATGTGGTACTGTTGGAGGAGATACAGCCACTGGTAGTATATATCTCAATGGACTTGAGTTGGGGAGGTGGGTGTTGCCATTGAGGCAGAGGTCCAGCGAGCAGAAGAGTGAAGGAGGGCGGCCTGGCTTACATTACTGCCTCTAAATTAACTTATCTTTCTCTGGCAATGGTTTGTGCTCACCTTTGCTAACACATCTTGTTCTGAGTAGCAGTTCTGGCATAGTAAGGTCTGCTGCCAAGTGATTTTCTCAAAGGTCAATTTGGTCCCAAGTGATTTCTTTATTCCAACTGGATTCTATCTACACGCACGAGTGGATGTGAAATCTGCAGGTGGTGACATTAGTCTTCTTAAACTGCCACCCTTTTCTGTAACATGTGAGTATGCAACCCTTTTCTGTAACATGTGCTCATGAGCCGCTATGTATAAATGTATTCCATCATAAGAAAACCTATGCCTACTTCCTCGCAAACATTGAACAAATTACAATCATGACTTGTGAGCAAGGAGTAAAATATAGAATATCGAGGATATATCGACGTTTCAAAATTTAGATATATCGATGGAAATATCGATGAAATATCGATCCAGTGAAAATTCGGACGGAAATGACGGAAAATAATAAAAATACATAGAAATTTGTAATGAAATTTTTGGAGGTTGTTACATGATCAATATATTATTTACCTTATGTGAAAAGAAAATATTGATCAAACATCAAGACATATGAATTTGCTATATTACTATATGAATTAATACGTGTTTAGTGCTGATAATTATTAAAATATAATTTATTAGTTCTATTTTTATTTTTTGATGGCTAAAAATTATAGGAGGCTAGGCCATCACGTCTTTTGTACAATATATTACGTATCACACATTACAAAATCAAATATATAAATACTTCAAAACCACGTAAGGGACCTATAAGGTTCGAAATTCACACTATTTTCTCCATCTCCCTGTGCATAATCATGTGTGTATTGTGAAGAATAATCATTAAATAATTGTTCTCCCATGTAATTCTGTATGTATTGGACATGTCACGTGAATGGTGGATTGTACATTGAGCATGTGAAGATTGGACATTTACTAAACTAAATGTTAAATGTGAAAAGTTTACGGAAATTTCAGAAATTTTGGAAAATATCAGGATATATCGGAAATATCGATAAAAATCGGGAAATTTCGAAAAATTTAAGGATATATTTGAAGATTTTTCAGGTAACTCAAAAAAATCGAAATATCGGAGAAATATCCCCGATAATATCGATTTTACAGTGAGTGTATCCATCATCTTGATACATGAAAAACCATAACATTTGTCTTCTGCAGGTGCATGCATCCTCATCTATACGTTAATAAAGTTGAACGCATCACACCTGCGCCTCACCTCTCCTTCTTCCCCGGTCTTAATTCCATGAACACCAACCTTCTCCATGGCACGAGCAAAATCTTTGAAGAAAGCTTCCTGGTCTGTAGAGTAGAGCTCAACCAAAGGCCTCGTTCTCGGGTCCTTAACTAGAGCATGATCCGAAGCCAACACCCCCAATCGCCTCTTGAGATTCTTATAGTACATGTTGTCGAACTTGCCCGGTGTCATCACATCGTTGAAGGCAGACATGGCTGTGTCCGTCGTGTAGTTAGCACATATGCTCTTCAATCCTTCTGCCAACTTCGGATGCATCTCCGGGTCTGTCGGTATGGTTTTGCTGTGATGGAAGAGCCTGCTTGCGAACTCTTTGCAGTGAGAGAACCCTATGGTGTGTGCACCGGTTAAAGCCACCATTTCTTGTACCGTAAAGCCTTTATTAGCAAAATGCTTGATGATCGTGTCCATAGTGGAGTTAGGTCCGGCGAGATTCCTCCTTACACTTGAAGCTTTGGAAACCAATCCATCCTTGCGTCCCAAGACAACTGTGTAAAACGGACCACCCGCCATGGTGACGAGGTCCCTCGTCGCCTCTGCGAGAATGTCGGCGCACGACACGACGCCGGGGCAGGTGAGCTCGAGCGTCGTCTTGGCTCGTGTCACTACTTCAAAGGCGTCGCCGGAAAGGGATTCGTTTATGTCGGCGTCGCGCTCCGCCACGTTGAAAGCGTTGGAGGCGACGAGGATTGATGCGTCGCAGCCCTCCACCATGCAGTCGTGGAAGAAGAGGCGAAGAGTCCCCGCCGCCGTGGCCGGTTGCGCGGCTTGCTTTTGGACGACGGTGTCGCGGACGATTCTGTGAAAGTCGGGGCATGTTTGCTTGTAGTAGTCCACGTTGAGTTTTGATGATTCCGCAAAGGAAATGGTTAGCAAGAGAAAGATGAATATAGTGGGATCCATTGTTTTGGTTCCTTGAGTTTGAGACGTTGTGCTTGAATGGAGCGCTAGGCTAGGGCTACTTATGTATATTGGTAAGAACGAGAGATGGACGATGTTGATGTTGTGGATGGAAGACAGAGAGAGGTCTACGGGAAGTTTTTACTGCGTTTGTTAATAACAAACTAGAGACTTGTTGAGAGAAACAGAGTTGGTTACATGCCTAGATTTTTATAACAACATTTTGGTTACCAAGTTTTTTCCGTATGTTTTTAACATGGCTCAAGATGGCATCGATGATTGCATGCTCTAGATAGATATATTTTTTTTACAAACGATGACGGTAATCTATTGATGAAAGTGGTAGATTATAAAAAGTTCACCGATTCACCGGCCTGATGAAAAGAACCCCCTATATAACATGTACTATGACCAATTTTAAACTAGTACCTTAACATAGTTAAACATGTTAGAAGTAGGATAAAAACTAAAATAATATGAGCCCCACTTCATATCTAACTATGTCACCTTGTCTACATGAGCGAAAACCTCTAAGCTTCCTTCTCCTATTGAATCTATAGGAGAGCTTCAGGATCACAAGCTAACTTCTTCTGAGGAGATTCCATCTTGTGCATCCCTTTTGGCCGGCTCCCCTCTCATTTGTTCGTCCTCTGCCTGGATTTTTCCTCACAAGATGTTCTCTAGGTACCCACTATTGGTGCCTTGTAAGACACTATTTGATGAACTTGGCTGGGAACCATCATGAGTTGGGAACCTATATTATCTGCCATTCTGCCTCCAGAGAGGAAGAAATCGCCAGATGTTGTCCTGGACTTGTTATTGAATTCTGCCTCTCCATTGTGACATCCGTAAACATTCCCGCCTTCCCACATGTACCCTGAAATAGTGGATTAGTATGAACAGAG
Organism: Geum urbanum; assembly: GCA_946800695.1. NCBI lineage: Eukaryota > Viridiplantae > Streptophyta > Magnoliopsida > Rosales > Rosaceae > Geum > Geum urbanum. The sequence continues at coordinate 49,588,063 of OX327011.1, forward strand.
TTGATTAGTGACGTTTGATCCAACATCACCCCAATTTGACCCTTCATCAAGACCCCTGCCGTAAGTTGACCAACGATCACATCTACCTGCTTTGTCATTTCCTGCAAGAGGCCGACCATATCCATGTGCCGGCACCTTAAACCCTGGTGGTGGTTGAGGCTGAGGGACACTCTCTCTGGCCGAAACCCCACCGCCCTCACCAAAAGCACTGGCTCGACTCACACTTGCATTCTGAGCTGCCACAATCGAACAATCGCCATTCACATGCACAAAAGTTCCACACAAACCACAAAAGCCTTTCAGATTGTCATATTGAAATGAAAGTATTACAGACAAACCTCTTGAAAATTTGAACCGCCTTTGCACCACCAATCCCTAACTGAGATCCACCACCACCTGGATTCGGAGTTGCTTGGCATATGTAAGTTTTAAATGGTCGTAACATTTATATTTACCAATGGCTTGGCCAATCCTTTGAGCCCAAGCCTCATCTAGACCACCATCGGGTACACCATGTACATCAACCTATACTTTAACCTTCGATGTCAGCACTGCCATAACATCAGAGAACCCATCGAACTGGTCCACCACCACCGGGTGCAAGCAATGGTAGTCAATAATATAACTTAGATTTCCTCAATTCAAAATAAGGGGTTTTTCTGTTAAAAAAAAACAAAGGGTTTCCCAGAGATCTCCACCATTTCTTGCACTCTACTTCTTCTCCAGGTGAGGTCTATACCAATCACCTCTACCCACACTCTTGCATATAAGAGATTTGGATGCCAGAATCAGATGCATCGGGGTCAAAGCATCAAATTCCTCTACCACTACACAATGATATTAGGGTAGAACTATAGTCCTCAATCCATTTCCATACGAAGAACCCCTTTGTCTTTCAACCTCCCCATGAACATATTATGGGTACAATGTACACCAAATATAGGTCGAACTAGATCCCAATAGTCCTTGCCAAAGACGAATCTACCAAAACTTGAGAGACTTTGGAGTAGCATCAAATAAGAGCCACAAAGAAAAGAATCGGATTGCAGCAAAGCCTTAATCTTCCATAGATGTTGCATCTAGGAAACAAAACCAAACCCATGGGTTTCTCCATAGTTGAGTGCATAGATGGCTAATATCCATGCAACAAGTAATAAGAACAGGAAAGAAGCGAAAAACAAACCAAAAAGCGATTGTTGGAGAAGAAATTAGATGAGAACTTCCAAACAAAAATCAAGGGGAATAATACGATAATTTAGATTGAAGATCTTAGCATATGTATATTGTAGAGAGCAAAAGTTTACATTTTAAAATTGAGCCAAAAATATTGAAACAATGGTGAAAATGGTAAAAATAAAAAGTTGTTGCTCTGATCAAAAAAGGAAAAGGAAAGACAGAAGACATATATATAGGCCGAGAAAAAGAATTGGCATAATGATGGTTACATATGAAACTCTCTCTCTCTCTCTCTCTCTCTCTCTCTCTCTCTCTCTCTCTCTCTCTCTCTCTCTCTCTCTCTCTCTCTCTCTCTCTCTCTCTCTACTCTCTACTCTCAAGTCTTAACAGAACTTGAGCTAAACATGACCAGACCAGACTAGATACGTGATGTTGTGTATCTTAAAACAACGATAAAGTTTATGATCTTATTATTTACATGATGATCACATCTTTAACCTCCTAACTCTAGTCTTCTCTCTTTCTCTCACAACCCCTTATTCGACTCCACCACCGTTGGTGGTGGTGGTGGTGGTTTGTTGAAAAGTGATTTCAAGCACGTTGTTGAATCAAAAGCACACAATTGCAGCCCACTCAACTCTCTTGAGAGATGCCATTGCTTGTGGGACCAAATATTTCTTCACCATTTTCACCATCTTTTTCAATTCTTTCTTCACCATCTTCAAAATCTTTGCAAATTCTGAAATGATTTCTTCATTGGTTTTGATCACAAAAGTTTTGAGTTACCCAAAAAATGTAGAGTAATTAGGTTGGTGAATATGATCCATGTATATAATGTAACCGCTAAATAAACTCTTCATCCCACACCAAAAAATGTTTGAATATTGTAATAATCTAGAATGATCTAATTTTAGAGTGTGGGATGAAGAGTTTATGTAGTAATCTTATTGATCATATAGGGCGTTCTCAAACTTAATTATTTACATAAAAAATATTTAAATAAAGATTGTGATTTTTTTGTCAATAATCGTTCGAATATTATAATTGTTATGAAGTCTTATGTTATAGAAAACGATTTCTCTTCAAAAACCTAGTTGATTTCTTGAAGATTTCAACTCTCAAACTAAGGGACAAGGATAAGGTGGATGGATTGATTGATAATTTTTGTTATGATACGCATCCATATCTTCAGAAGGTAAAAGCAAGAATTCCTGATGGATTTGAAAGAGGATCAATGAGTGATAATGGGAGGTGGATGCTCATGGCCCGAAGGTCGTATCAGTTGTTGTAAAATATCTTGAACGTGGAAGACTAATTTGGACTTTTTAGTAGTTTATTTTTGTTAAGAGAAGTGTTGATGGTTAGTGTTTTATTCTCATTTTACATCCTTATTGAAAAGAGATTATGGAAAGACATGGCTAATTAAGCGGTATAATCTTGTAATTGATAGCTGATTCTGTACCTGCTATTAAACTGATTGTCAATGATACTACACTTCACTGGAAAAAAAAAATCATTCATGCATATTCATAAGTGTATGCGATGAAAATGTTATTTAAAAAATTTATTTATTATATAGTGTAACTCCAAACATAATTTTCATTTCAAATAATTAAATAAAGAAGTCTTACAATTGACAACTAACTACAATAATTGCTCCTCTTCAAAAACTAACTACATTACCACCTCTTCTTCACTTGGCCCCAACATTAGCACCAGACATCTTCTTCCAAACATTATAACCAAACTCGATGACACGGACAAAGCTGTAAATGACTGCTCTGCAGGCGAAGAACAATGTTTCCCATTCAGCAACTTTAACGATTGTCGAACCTGATATTATTTCATTTCATCAAATTCAGAAAGGAAACAAAACTTTAAGGTATAGAAAGTGTGAGTAGTTTAGTACCCGACGTCTCTTTTGATGAAGTTGAGATTCAGGGTAGCTCCTTCGTGAAACTTAAAGTTGAAACAAAAACAACACCTGATCAGTAAACGAAGACCCATGATGACAAATATCTGTAAACTACCAAATATCCAAATACTCATTTACCAAATGACTTGAAATGAGAGTAGCGAGAAACCCAGTTCTTCTTCTTTCTCAAAGAAAGCTCCATCTGAATTGAATTTTGAAATAATTCAAACCAGCGATCACATTGGGCAGAGCTATATTAATGGCCTTGATTCCCTTTGTGGTCTTAGCTCTGTTGCAGCTTCTTTAGTTGGAATAGAGTCTGACATAAACAATGAAGCCTACAACAAGAGCAATGTGGTTGAGTTGAGATCAAAAACAATTTCATACATTGAGCTAAACTATCTAATGAGATATGTATCTAACAAAATATATGTAATCCAAGTAACTTAGCCCTCAATTCATCACAATCAATATAATCATAACGTAACTAAAAATTTGTCACGATAATCAATAAATCAATACCATAAGATAAGTCCAATCACATTAAGTATAATTTAGACATGTCTTGAATGAGTATGAATATGAATGAATGAGTTTTATTGTGTTTTTTTTGTTCAACTTCTTTTTTATTCATTTTTTAAATATTCTTTATTCCTTTTATCTGCGTTATTATCTCTCAGTCTCAACTCTCAAGTATACAATTATCAAAACTTGTACTCTTGCGGTTGAGTTTCATTTTATAACTCATTATATCCACGTTTGTCATAATCATTAATGGTTAAACCTATGATTATTAAACCTAAAATAATTTTTAAATATGTGCCCCTCCAAATCTAATGTCACATGAAGAGAAAAAAAAATGTAGTGATTTTCATACACTCATTGTATTACCAACGTAACATTCAGTTTTTGACTTATGCTTTGTTAATCAATAAATGTTTAAATATCTTAAATTAATAATTATCTTATTAAAATAATGTGAGATGAAAATGTTATTTAGAAAATTTATTTATTAGTGTAACTCCAAACATAATTTCTACGTCAAATAGTTGAATAAAGATTGTAATTTTTGTTTACAAAACGATAAGAGATAATATCTTAATAGTTATGAATTCTAATACTCTAGAGAGTGATTGTTTTCTCGTTAATAACATAGTCGATTTATTGAAGATTCTACATCTTATTATATATCTAGCCCAACGAACCAAATTCGGAGCCCACACGAGAGCAGTAGAGAGCTCTCCTTAACCTCTATGAATGTTGTCAACACGGAGTGGAGGTCGGGAAGAATTTTCTCATTAATGTTCTTGACAATCAGAACAACCTTCGAAACTAACTTTGTATTTGTTAAAATTAACCTCATTATCTCCATCTTCCAAATCATAGCACAATTTCAAATAATTAATCAAGTAATCTATAAAGAAGAACTAATGTTTTATTGAATTTTATGTCGTTAATACTTTGACCGCATGAAATTCCTCTGTTTGTTTATGTGAGCATTAAGTTTGGAGATGGACATCTTTTAGAGTACGCCTTAGGTCTGATAATCTCAGGTCCGACCATGAACCTGACCTCTTGGATACTTGGACCTCCCAACTTAGTTGAACACAAATTGAGAAACAAACATCCTTTAAACCTGAGTAGAGCAATAACAATAAACATAACAGATTAAAAATCATCATCTGGGACTCCACCTTGTAGCTCAAGGAGTGTCCTGAACATAGAAAAATCCAAACTAACACAAATATAAATTCCCAGGGCAATCTCATTCTTAAACCAAGAGTTCAATTACATTGCCATATCACTAGATTGTTCTTTCATATGAGTCATATCTTATTTTTGTTAGTTAGTTATTTACAGACAAAAATCAGAACAACAACAAGAGGATTTAGACGGAAACACAACACAAAAATTATAACGAAATAGAAATCTAAATCATCATAAAAAGGGGCATAAGTCATCATTACATAAGAACCCAAAATGGCAAAACCCAAGACCACAATCCAGGAACACGTCTATGATTTTCTCTCAATATTTACCCAAATTAACGGATAACAATACCATCCAATTTCAAACCATGTTTCTCAGCTTTATTATTCACAACCTCACTCTCATTCTTTCTCTAATCTACAAAGAAAAACTAATGTTTTACTGAATTTTATGTCGTTAATACTTTGACCGCATGAAATACTTTTTTATGTGAACATTAAGTTTAAAGAGACACATCTTTTAGAGTTCGCATCAGGTCTATAATCTCAAGTTCGGCTATAAACCTGACCTCTTAGAGACTTGGACCTCCCAACTTCGTTGAACATAACTTGAGAAAGAAACATCTTCTAAACCTGAGTAGAGCAACAACAATAAACATAATAGATTAAAAAAAATCATCTGAGACTCCACCTTGTAGCTCAAGGAGTGTCCTGAACATAGCAAGGTCCAAACTAACATAAATATAAATTCCTAGGGCCCATTCCTAAACCAAGAGTCCAATTACATTGCCAAATCATTAGATTGTTCTCGCATATGCATCATATCTCATTGTCGTTAGTTAATTAGTTAGTTACAGACCAAAACTAGACAGATCAACAACAACTCTCATATGAGTCATATCTCATTGTCATGTTGTGATCACTAGCTAACTAACTAACGATGCTTTCCTCTTCACTCAGCCTCTGTGGTGGTGCCACTGCAAGTGTTGCTTCTGGGTCCGCAGGTGCCGCTGGTGGTATCTGAGAATGTTTCGTAGCAGTGCACATTATGGTAGCTAATAGTAGTGTCTACAACTGCAGATGCAAATGCAATTCTCAAAATGGCCCACTTCATCATGGTCATGTTGGAGATGATGGATGATGTGATTTTCTCAGTAGTCTTCTTAAATGACTTGATTACATCTATGATTTCTGGAAGCAGCTTGCTGTAGATGTCTGGTATCACCTTATCGTTCACATTATTCAGAGTCAAGACACTCTTGGAAGTACTTCCTCGTCCGTCTTCTTCAAAGAACTGGTGAGGTAGAAGAAGAAGAAGAACAAGAAGAAGAAGAAGAAGGGTGTGTTGTATATATATAGTATGGAGAGAGAGAGAGAGAGAGAGAGAGAGAGAGAGAGAGAGAGAGAGAGAGAGAGAGAGAGAGAGAGAGAGAGAGAGAGAGAGAGAGAGAGAGAGAGAGAGAGAGAGAGAGAGAGAGAGAGAGCGAGAGCGAGGTAGAGATGCATGAGAGACCGAGAAGAAAGAGATGTGTTCCTCATTTCTTCTTTTCTTTGAAAGTAAGATGCGTTACTCTTTTTACAAAACTTAGACATGGGTGGCCTTTATATAGCATCCCCAATGGATACCCTTGCTCAAAATGGGCCATGCAAATACATTGAGCTAAGCTATCTAATGGGTCATGTATCTAACAGTATATGTGTAATCTAAGTAACTTAGCCCTCAATTCATCACAATCAATATAATCATAACCTAACTAAAAATTTGTCATGATAATCAATAAATCAATACCATAAGATAAGTCCAATCTGTAATTGAGAGAGAGAGAGAGAGAGAAAGAGAGAGAGAGAGAGAGTATAATTTAGACATATCTTGAATGAATATGAATATGAATGAATGAGTTTTATCGTGTTTAACTTCTTTTTTATTTTTTTAAATATTCTTTATTCCATTTGTCTGCGTTATTATCTCTCAGTCTCAACTCTCAAGTATCCAATTATAAAAACTTGCACACTTGCGATTGAGTTTCATTTTATTACTTGTTATATCCACGTCTGTCATAACCATTAATGGTTAAACCTATGATTATTAAACCTAAAATAATTTTTAAATATGTGCCCCTCCAAATCTAATGTCACATGAAGAAGAAAAAAATGTAGTGATTTTCATACACTCATTGTATTACCAACGTAACATTTAGTTTTTGACTTATGCTTTGTTAATCAATAAACGTTAAAATATCTTAAATTAAGAATTATCTTATTAAAATAATGTGGGATGAAAATGTTATTTAGCAAATTTATTTATTAGAGTAACTCCAAACATAATTTCCACGTCAAATAGTTGAATAAAGATTGTAATTTTGGTTTACAAAACGATAAGAGATAATATCATAATAGTTATGAATTCTAATATTTTAGAGAGTGATTGTTTTCTCGTTAATAACCTAGTCGATTTCTTGAAGATTCTACATATTCTTATATATCTAGCCTAACCAACCAAATTCGGAGCCCACACGAGAGCAGTAGAGAGCTCTCCTTAACCTCTCTGGATGCTGTCAACATGGAGTGGAGGTCGGGGAGGATTTTCTCATTGACGTTCTTGACGATCAAAACAACCTCCGGAACCAACTTCTCATCCGTCTTCTTCAAAATGCTGGTGAGTTGGTGAAACATGGCTACCATTTCTTATAATCCTTCTTTGTTTTGGTTGGTCTGGTTTTTTCTCTGGTTTAAAGAAGAAGAAAAAAATATATATACATGGGGAGAGAGGGAGACAAAATGAGGGGGAGAGGGAACAAAAACTGAAGAGGCAATTCGAATTTCAAAGAAACTCTGAAGAAAGCCGTCAACATTAATTAGCTTCTCTCTCTCTGTTGCTGTTGTTGCTCGGATGGATTGATCTAGTTAATTACACATGGATGAGCTAACTAGGTTAATCTATAAGAGCACAATATAATTTAAATACTAAGAACTTGGAATTAAACAAAAAATTACAGAAAGGGAAATGATGTGTACAACTTGGATAGGCCGACGATGGGGTCGACAATGGTTTGGTTGGTTGTCTTGGTGGCAATTTTATTTGGTGGCACTTGGGTGGCGGTTGGAAGGTGGTATGGTTGGTGCTTGGAGGCGGTTGTGGTGGTGTGGTTTGGTCGGAGAATTGTAGGACTGTCATTTGGGTTTCTACCTAAGTTTTATTTTCTAAGTATATAGTTCATCTAATTACAATAAAGTCCTATGTATTAGCCGATTTTTTTGTATGAATAAGCTTATTTAATTGCATCTTTATTATACCAACCACATTTGAGTGCCCACTGGTATGCCAATTCTAGTTTTATGCCTTTCGTTCATCTTCATAAGACGTAAATAAGCTTACCATGTTATGGAGAGAGGTTATCATCCTATTCGTTTCAACTCAGATTCTTTACAGGTTGTTCAGGGTATTGTGGACCTTGATACGGCAGAGAGCACATTTCGGGATCTTGGCCAGGACTTTGCAGATAGTCTTAGACGGTTCTCAAATTCTAAGTTTGTACATTTAGAAAGGGAGACTAATGTAGTAGTCCATAAACTTGCTCGGTGGGCATTGGGTCATGCAAATGTCCCTAGAGCCTTTACCCAAGTGCCCTTTTTACAAAAGCGTTTGATCCAGGATTGTATTGTCTAAATCTTATCAATATATTCTATCGTTTCACCTAACAAAAGAAACAAAAACAAAACTTACCATTGGGTGAGTGATAGTAAAAAATAAGAATGATCTCTAGCTCTTGTCAGCTCTATTTGTACTACTCGAACCTCATTCTATTAAAACCTAGTAATGCATCCAATTTTTCAAATTGCCCACTCTATCTCTATAAGATTAAAATGTTAATTTAAGACAGCTGCTTAAATCCCAAAGAGTAAGATTTGAGGATATCTTAAGATCCCCATTCTAATTTGCGCTTCTTCATTTGCCCGATAATATTTCCTTAATAAAATTCTCTCTTTCCTTTTGTCGATTGCAATTTCCTTAATTAACAAAAAATTGATATATATCTTTACGTGCAAAAAAGGTATATAGATTTCCTAATATTCGACTCCATCATTAATTCATTATCGATCTCCTAGAATCTTTTCTGTTTTCTTCTTTTTGTTTTCTCGCCTATATATATATACATAGATTGTTCGTCGTGATCGTGTACTACCCCTTCACTTGGTTCAATCACTTCCTCTCTATTTCAATTTTTCAAATGACGTCGTCTATCGAAAACTTTGCAAATCTCATCAGTGCAATAGCCGCCGCCGGCTCATGTTTAGTTCTAGTAATCGGTGAGCTCGGTAATTTTCTGCGCTTTCGACATTCACAAAAAGAGAATCAACTTGAAGATCTTAACCGAATTCTGGAATCCAAGAAGGCTGGCTAGCAAGCTAGGTTTGAATTCGATCCACTACACATTGAAGTCAGAGGTTGTTTGAATCGATACTCCAAATAAGGTTTCCATGA